>CM059577.1:13277777-14477777 GCA_030386875.1 Morinoia aosen | reverse complement strand
GGCCATTGCTCGAACGCTGAGGTCCTTTGCGGACTTTATAAGGCACAAAAAGGCCTTCCGCAATAAAGGGCATAGGCTGTGCTCCTTCTAATCAGCCTAAAATTAATAACGCTGATAATTTTATGACTAAGCGGAACAATGGCGGGGGTTCCTCACGTCTTCGGCGACAAATGTAAATCTAAATATTAAAACGTTCGTCTCATCTTCTTGTTCGAGTCCTAACCATCGCGACGGATTCGAGCAAGCTAAGGAGCGTGGCGACAGAAGGCGGCCACCTCAGATTGAAACCGGCCGTGAACGCGAGTGCACCCTCTTCTTGTGTGCTCCGCGGGACTCGGCATTCTGCCCTCGCTACCGGGGACTTTTGGGTCCTTGACAGCCGGCTACAGTGAAGAGTGTTCGCCTGAACATTGTTTTCGAAGATCTTCAGGTGAGACTCCCGCTAATGACGCTCCGCTTGTCTTTCATTATCTTAAAATTCAGCGTTACCAGCCCCAGATGGGTTAACGGTAAATTTGGGTGTCGTAGGGCCCGTTAATGCGGGGAGTTGAGTTCACTTGTTAGGGTGGCTGCACACAAATTTTTATTCGAAAACAATGTTGTTTTATAATCTTAAATCTCTACTCTCATTTTCGAAATTTCTTTTCGAAAGATAATGTCTTACAATTTTTCTTCATAAAGAGACACCTCTTAAAGAACTAAAATGTTCTAAGCCGTGCTGCTTTTGCGCAGTTTTGCCTAAACGGCAATTAAGCCGGCTTGATCTCAGCGCCATCTAGTTAATGGTAGAGCTTGGCTGGAATTTGGCAGGTTAAATCCTTGTATCTATCTATTCTCATCTTGAATTCTTTTTCTTTTCTTTTCAAAAAAAAGAAGAGGGAAATTTATCGTGTCAATTTTTCATTGTGTCTTAGCGCCGTTGTCCGGTATAGCGAGGGCAGATTTTCAGTCTCCTTAGGTGTAAGTCGAGTGCAACCTGTGTTGTATTATAGGCGAGGTTCCTTGTTGTGTTGCTCAAGAACCTTACGTTTTTTACAGGTTCTGGCCTTTTTGAGCCTCGTCTAATTTTTATTAGGTTCTCTCATTAATATATGAAACTATTCTTTAACTCAATTTGAGTGTGTAAACTTTAAAAGTAGAAATGTTGTGAAAGTGAAAGTAAGTGGTGGGGAAAATGTACCTTTTTTGCGTCTTTAATTTTCCATGTCATTTGTTGTGATGTAACTTGTCCACTTTAATTAAAGTGTAGACGTGACTCTGGTTAGCTGAACTTTTTTCTAATAAGCCTTGAAATAGAAATTTGATTATTTAATTATGGAAACATGTACTGCCTTAGCCTTGAGCATTAAATTGCGGGGCATAAAGTGTAGCATTACATCTCTTAGAAAAAAAGCTTTTTCTCCTAACTGTGATATCGCCTTTCTTATTGAAGCTGTTCCTCGATTAAGTGGGCTGTTACAGTCCTTTCGAATTCTGTCCGCTACTATTCCTTCAGATGTTAATGAGGTTTCTGAGGAGGAGCTGGTTAGGAGGTCGGAGTATGAGGTTCAGGTCATAGAACTTATGGTAGAACTTAAAAAAACTCATTTCCACTTCCCAGGTACTAAACTCTAGTGCTACCGGTGAACCTTCTGTGTCTAAGGTTTCTACTTCTGATGTTCCTTTGAATATCTTTAGAGCACCTCAGTTGACACTGAAAAAATTCAGTGACAATGTGGGATGCCCTTTCAACTTCCTTTACTTTCAAGAGTCCTTTTCTAATGCCCTTCAGGCTTATCCTAACATGAGTGAGAAACAAAAGTTTATCTTCCTCAAAAATCAGCTTCAAGGAAGAGCTCTCAGTCTTATAGAGGGACTTCCTAACGAAGAAACTAGTTTTCTATCTGCTTGGGCGTTGCTTAAGCAAGGTTTTCTTAACGCTGATAAATTAATCGCATTAGCTCCAAATGAGATCCTGAGCTGTCCCAGTGTACAGAGTCTATCTGAAATAAATTCTTTCCTCTCTAAGGTTAAATTTCGCCTTCTTGAGCTTTCCAAGTTGGGCTTGGATTTCTCTAATGATAAGTCGGGTAACCTACTGTTTTCTGTTGTAATTAAAACTAAACTTCCTGAATTTTTCCTGTTGGAACTCCTTCGCTATTTTAAAGCGAGTTTCTTTTCCTTGGAGATGTTTGAGAATGCCCATAAAGTGCTTTCTCTTCTCGAAACCAAAAGTAAATCCAAACCGTCTCATGTATTCCGTAGTAAGGAAACAGAACTGGTGACCCGGACTGAGGTGAGGGACAAAACGCCACATTTACCTAGGCCTAATAAGTCGCCCGATGTTAAGGTATGTCGATTCTGTAACCAGGCTAACCATGCTTCGTTTGCATGCAAGCGCTTTAATTCGCACGAGAAGCGTGTGAAACGGGCTGGTGAAATGAAATTATGTACTACCTGTTTGAGCAGTAAGCATTTGTCAAGTGCGTGTCCCTCCAAAGTTAAGGGTCTCCCGTTCCTGTGCTCTTTGTGTAAAGCTAACAATCATGTTAGCCCTTTGTGTTCTAAATTTGTTGAATCCAGTGCCTTCGTTGCAACCTTCTCATGACGGTTAAAGGATGTGCCTAGTTGTTGCTCTTACCACCAAGTATGGTGGGGTAACTAAGCGTGTTAATTTTCTAATTGATAGCGGCAGTCGTCGCTTATTGATTTGGAGACCGTAAGTTCCGACTATTCTGATGTAGACTTGCAGGAGCTAACTATTAACACTGTAGGTGCTTCTGTTCCTTTAATTGGTATGCAAATTAGCATTGAACTCGTGCTTCCGGACAGTGAGAAGCATGAGCTTGATGTTTTCGCTATGAGAAATTTAAACCTCCATATGGGTATGAGAGATTTGAAGGCTAAACTCGAAATTTTAAAAACTAAACTTCCTTTGTCGACTTCCTATCCTGAAGTTATGAATGATAGCATCCAAATTCGCGGAATTTTGGGTGTAGATGCTCTTCAAGCTTTTAAAGTACTTCTGTTACAGCACGTAAATGGCTATAAGGCCATGCGCATTTCTAACGGGTTTCTACCCTTTGGGGAGTTAAAATGTTACAACTCCTCTTTATCTTCTCTTATTGCTTCTAAAACTAAGAAGCTAACTAATGATCTTAAAACTACCGTTGAAAGAAACATCAATGTTAAATTATGTAAACCTTCTTTGTCTTCTGACAATGAAACTAAAACGAAAACTAAAAGGAAAATTGCCAAATGTAAGTTGAACGAAAATCGTTTCCGTAATGTTCTTGCTAACTTTTTTGAAACTCCAAAAAAATGTACATCATTATTAGACGTTTCTGAGCAGTGTGTAGTGTAGACTGGACTTGATCAGCTGCTTGACCTTGAGCTTATGGGTATACCCTCTAAGGAGGAAGAAAATGATAGGGAATTGGAAGATTTTAAAGATAGTGTTAAACTTGAAGAAGGTAGATATTCTGTCCAGTTGCCCTGGAATCGCCAACTTTTGGCTAGAGTGCCTAACAATTTCGTATTAGCAAGATATCTTACTCGTAAAGTAGCGAATGACAATGCCCAAAAGGGGATAGAGAGTGCCTACAACGACGTCTTCCGTGAGCAGCTTGAATTGGGGATCATAGAGCCGATTGCATCTATCAAAGGGATAGATGTGCGGGCGCATGAATGGATTCCGCATAGGCCCGTTATTAGAACGCATGATGAAACTTCCAAAATCCGACCGGTTTTTAATTGCTCTTTGAAAGTCGGTAGTTTGCCCAGTCTGAACGAAGCCTCGTATGTAGGCCCTAATCTGCTGAATAATCTGTTGGGACTGTTGGTTTATTTCCGTGCAAATACCGTTGTGGTTCTTTCTGACATTTTTAAGCCATTCTAGCAGGTAAAACTTGCTTGTGATTTTGACCGCAATCAGTTTAGCTTCATCCTTTTCAAGGATGGCAAATTTTTGTATAACCGTTACACTACTCTGTCGTTCGGGTTTATGGCATCACCTTATATTCTTAACTATCTGCTTCAATTGCACGCCCAAACTATGACTGATTTGACAGTTGGAGACGTTATGGCAAATAAGCTGTACGTCGATAATTTAGTGTTCACTACCGAGAGTCCTGAACTGGCGCTGTGCACTTTTCGCAGAGCCATCAGTGCATTTGAGGAGAGTGGGTTTCCGTTACGCAAATGGAAGTCCAATAATTCTGAACTTCTTTCCCGAATTGACCCTGCTCTATGTAAGCCGAAGTGCACTCCAGAGTGCTAGGGTACGACTATAACTCTTCTACTGATCTTCTTTCTCTGTTTGTAAAAAGGTTGGACTCTTCGTGTAAAACACGAAGAAAAATTCCTTCTGAAGTAGCGTCTATTTACGACCCCTTGGGAATTTTGTTGCCCTTTTCTGTGCGAGGTAAGCTCATTTTGAGAAAATTGACGCCCTTGAGGCTAGGTTGGCATCAGGATGTTCCGGAAGACTTCTGTAATGAATGGCAGAAATGTTGTCTGGAATTTTCGGAATTGAGGGATTACGAGTTTCCTAGGATGACTTTGGCTGAGACTAAAACTACCCAACTTGTTGTATTTTGTGATGCTAGTGCTAGCGCCTTTGGTACCTGTATTTATGGCGTCCAAGAGGATCGCAGCGCATTACTTTTCTCTAAAGTTAAAGTTTCGCCTTCTCGCCAGCGAACTCTTCCTTCCCTCGAACTCTTGGCAGTGTTTCTTGCCTATCAGTGTCTTGTATCTCTTCTGTGTGATGTTAATTTTCCTTATAAAGTGGCTAATGTAACTATTCTTACTGATTCACAGGTCACCCTAGCTTGGCTCTTGAGCGGTAAACCTCCTCGAAAAAATGTATTTGTAAGCAACAGAATAAAAGACATAGAAGCCATGCGTAAGCAGCTTGAGTGTAAGGCCTTGGCTGCCTTTAGTTACGAGTACGTGCCCACGATGTTTAACGTTGCAGACATGCTGACGCGGGGTGTTAAGGTATCTAAGTTTCTAGAGTATAAATTGTTATGGTTAGATGGTCCTTCTTGGATCAGAGAAAGTAGAGATAAGTGGCCTAAGGGTCACTTAGGATGCATTCCGCAGCAATTTGTTTCAGACACGTGTATCGCAGTTAATGTTGCTCACCCAGGTGAAGCTTCTATTGTAACGCTTGAGCGCTTCTCCTCCTACCAAAGCTGTTGGGTGCGGTGGAGAAGGTATTTAGGGCCGTAGCAATCTGGAATCGCGCAGATCCGGGGGAGTCTAAACTGCGAGCGATTCTTTACCTCATTTCCTCTATGCAAAGAGAGCATTTTGCCAGCGAGATAGAGGCCTTGGAAACCAAGAATCCTCGTCCGCCGTTGCTTGTTAGATCTTTCAACTTGTTTCTTGACTCTCATCATTTAATTAGATCTAGTAGCCGCATTGTCTTGGCAGAGGAATTAGATTACAACACTAGGACTCCTATTCTGTTGTCTAGTTCTTCTCATCTAACCTGTCGTCTGATCTTGCGTACCCATAAAACTCTTAATCATCAGGGTGTTGAATCTACCGTGCAAAAGTTAAAACTGGACGGTTATTTGATACCTCGCTGTAAGCGTACTGTGCGTGGCGTTCTATCTAAATGCATAGTATGCAAGCGTGTGAACGCTAAGGCATTCTCTTATCCTGACCCGCCTGCTTTGCCAGACAGTCGGACTAATTTTGTGAGGCCTTTCGCTACCACAGGAATGGACTTTTCAGCTCATTTCTGGGTGTTAGATCCGTTTGGCCATAAACAAAAAGTGTATCTTTTACTGTTTACGTGTTTCCAAACTAGAGCAATTCATATAGAACTTCTTCCTTCCATGACGCTGGAGGAATTCTGTTTCGCCTTAATTCGCTTCACGAACGAAAAGGGTGTTCCTAACACCGTTTACTCAGATAATGCTAAAACTTTCGTAGCTGCTTCTGACCTTTTGGCAGAAGTTTTAACTTCTTCCTTGTATGAAGAACGTTTCCGCACTTTTAACATTAAATTCAAAACTATCCCAATCTATAGTCCACAATTTGGTGCGATCTGGGAACGCTTGTTTAAATCCACCAAGGAAAGTTTGTACAAACTCTTTGGCCGTAGCACATACCCTTACTCTACCTTTTGTACTGCCATTTCTGATATCACTCTAAATCTTAATCGACGTCCTCTTTCCTACACAAAGACGGGGGACACTATTTTGCTTATCATGCCTATTCAATTCCTTCAACTTTACCCTACTTCTAACTCTTTTATCCTTTCCGATGAGGTCCCTGACTTGGAAACCGAGGACGATGAACGTTGAGAGCATCTGCTCTCCGCGCTTGAGAGGCGCGACGTCATGGTGGCCAAGTTTAGGGAGCTCTGGTACTCACAGTACTTAATCACCCTAAGAGGTCCATATCCTCTGAAATCTTTACCTCTTAATAATAAATTCCTGTCTGTAGGTCAGGTTGTCTTATTAAGGCATCCCCTAAAACCTAGACCGTTTTGGACCTTAGTCCGTACCAGCGCGCTGCTTCCTGGACGTGATGGCAAGGTCCGGGTTGTTAAAATTATCAAGGCTGATAACTCAGAGTCTGCCGTTTAAATTTCCTTACTTTACCCCCTTGAGTTAGCTGCTCCTGATACTGCTTCAGAGGAGGGGTGGGAAAGCGCAGAGGGAAGCTCGAGTGAGGAGTTGCATCCTTCTTTCGAGCCTCCCGGGAGTTCCTTTTCTCGTGAGGGTAGTTCCTTTTCTATTGAACGCCCTAGAGATCAGCATTATTCTTCTGAATCAGACTCCTCGGAAACTTCCGAAGAACCTGAAATTGAGGCAGCTGCACGGCCCAGGCGACAGGCAGCTCGCCAACAACGTAGCAAGCTTGCCGACTTAATTAGGAGAGGTCACCTCTAATGTCCTTCCCTACTCTGTTGCTCTTGAAAATTATATGCGCATAAATGTAATTGGTGTTCTTTCTATGCTTCCTCTGGAAAGTAACATTAATGTATTAAAATGTTTGAACGTTAAATCTATGTAACGGAAATTTCTGATGAAAACTCCGTTTTTTCTCTTGCCGGGATTGTGTCGAGATTCCGGCCATTGCTCGAACGCTGAGGTCCTTTGCGGACTTTATAAGGCTCAAAAAGGCCCTCCGCAATAAAGGGCATAGGCTGTGCTCCTTCTAATCAGCCTAAAATTAATAACGCTGATAATTTTACGACTAAGCGGAGCAATGGCGGGGGTTCCTCACGTCTTCGGCGACAAATGTAAATCTAAATACTAAAACGTTCGTCTGATCTTCTTGTTCGAGTCCTAAGCCATCGCGACGGATTCGAGCAAGCTGTGGTGTTCTCCCTCAGGCTGCTTTACACTCCGGGCAGACTTTGTAAGCCTTTAGACTTTGTAAACCTTTAGACTTTGTACATCTATGCCCGGAGCGAGTGCCTGAGGTGCAAACGAACCCGACAGGGTAAGGAAAACACAACTGGAATTAATGCCGTATTATTGAGAAGATCGCTGACAATGGTGGCACATGACGAAATATTACAGCCGGCTAATACAGCAACCGAGGACGTCTTGGAGGGCCGACGGTTGTCGGGGATACGCAGCGTGGTTGTAGGACGAGAGCAGACCAGTGAGGCGGCTACTGACCGAGAGTCTCCGACCAAGGCGTATCAGAGGCGTTAGCAGGGAACGGGCTCGAGTTGAGGGTGGTGCTTGCGGAGCGTCGAGACTTTGTTGTAAACATCAGGGACGCTGCGAGTGAACTGAGACTGCGCTGCAGTGTTGCCAAATCATTTCGGTAGAAAAGTACCAGGTTTCACATTAAAAGGTGCTAAAAAGAGCTAAAAATGATTTTGTTGGTGCTAAAACAGGAGCTAAAAATATTTATCAATATATATTACAGTAATTGACCCAATAAAGTGGGATTAGATTGTCACTGATAGCTTTTTAAAGCTGACATTAAGCAGCCTGTCTAGTATAGGAGTAGGCTCACCATTTATATATATTTGAAATTGGAAATTCCCAATTTCCAGGCAAAACCTCAGGTGAGGCGTGGGATATTGCTAATTGCAGTGAATGACAGACACATCTCACAAGAATCAATGATGGAAGTTCTTTTTCCGACTTCTTAAACACACCTTTGTTCACTCCTACCATAACACTGGCATTGTAAGTACCTGTGGCAAATAATAAGGTTGGCTATGTTCATTTTGCAAGTTCATATTTCAATACCTCAACAATGCCATCCGCATCACTAGACAATGCAACCAGACTTAAGAAGGTGTAAACTATATTATTACTTTTCCTAAAATAAATAATAATAAACGTTACATTTCATGGATAGATATATTATTCTTCTCATCCAACAGCAAAATAAATTTTTCATCTCCGATGTCAGTAACCTATTGTCTTTAAGGTATGCGCCTAGAATATGCTTTATCACAGCATTGTACTTGCTTCTGTGCATTCTTACCCTTGAAACGACTTCGCAATTTTATACGATATGCTTGCACAGATCTATAAAATAATCCCATGTGTTAATGGACGCGTGACAACAGGAATAACGTGTAAGCTTTTCTTCAATATTTGCAACAACATTAGATTTTTGTTCCATGAATTGAGTAAGCGGTCACTTTCAGAAGGCACAAATGTAACACGTTCCGTTTCAGCATATTTTGTTAGTAAACTTTATATTTCAACTGTTTCACATCCATAACATAAAAAGTAAGCGTATGGACTATCTCCTGGTACCTCCCGTTACCACTTGTCAAATTGTTTCATTTGCAACCATTCTTTGCTAATCATTTGGGAATAACTTTTCTTCGCGATTTAACTCATTGTGAAGGGTTGTTTTGTAGTAGTTCAAGAAGAATTGAATTAACATTATACACCCAACACCAGCCTAACTGATTTCTCAGCAACACGAACGAACACCGACGAACAACTCTTCAGGACGACACTGGCGGTAAAACTGCAGAACACCCACAGACCCTCGTTAAACCGACTTTAAACCGTTAAAACATCGTTGTAACGCGTGTCAACCCATTCAAACCAGGCCTGCACTACAAGTATTCAAACGAACATTCAACGGAACCTTATGAAGTTATTCAAACATGTAAATTTATACCTAATATTACCATTACAAAATTACTCTATATTAAGAAAAAACTTGGAGCCAGATTTGGTGCCAGATGCCAGATGATGAGAACTAGAAGCCAAACACAATGAAAAGATGCCAGATCTGGCTCCAAAATAGCTAAATTGGCAACACTGCTGCGCTGGCTGCGCGGCTGTTTATATAGGCCTAGCTGGAGCCTAACTCTGGCCGTCCAGGTCTCCGATTGGTCAAGACGGGAGTGCCCGCTTTTCGCCGTCTAGGCTTGTGCTATACTTACGGAGGTTTCTACCGACGTTGCCTGACTGTTCGAGGCAGGCTGATTATAAAGCTCGGTCCGGCACCCCAGCTCCAAACTTGAGCTCTGATTATTGGTCGTTTAGCACTGGCGCTTTGAGGCTGTGAGGTGGCGCTTTTAAGCTTGTGTGGTGGTGTGTGTTCATACCACCACAAAGCTAAGGAGCGTAGCGACAGAAGGCGGCCACCTCAGATTGAAACCGGCCGTGAACGCGAGTGCACCCTCTTCTTGTGTGCTCCGCGGGACTCGGCATTCTGCCCTCGCTACTGGGGACTTTTGGGTCCTTGACAGCCGGCTACAGTGAAGAGTGTTCGCCTGAACATTGTTTTCGAAGATCTTCAGGTGAGACTCCCGCTAATGACGCTCCGCTTGTCCTTAATTATCTTGAAATTCAGCGTTACCGGCCCCAGATGGGTTACCGGCAAATTTGCGTGTCGTAGGGCCCGTTAATGCGGGGAGTTGAGTCCACTTGTTAGGGTGGCTGCACACAATTTAAGCCTCCGTATCCGCAACAAATGCGATCCAAAGAGAGGAAAAGGAAGGCAACATTTAGTATGGAAGCAACACGTGGACTACGTTTTGGGACATATGTGTACCACTAGGTAAATTGCTCATATGCATACCGGCATAAATGAATAGCATTTGCATAATTTCATCACTTTTTTCAGAATTGATTTTAGCATACCTGGTAAAAATTATCTTACGCGTATATTTTTCACACTTTCATAAAGGACAAGAATGGATTTGAGCAGTACAGTCGGATTCTAAATTCTGGCACTCACAACCTAACCGAACCAACCGTAACAATCGCACAAACGTAGTCAACGTTTTAGGGGAATGCGGAACCTGTGCAGAAAGGGTATAAAAACAGTAAGTTGAGAAAAAAGTTCATGAAACAATATCAAAGAAAAATAAAGAAGTAGGTGCTAAAAAACAGGACAGCAGTGAACCGAAAATAGGTGGTCCCTAAAATAACAAAAAAATTTATTTCAACAAAAAGAAGGCCTACCTAATTCATAGCTCGGGCCTTCAAATTTTTCTCCCTAGGAGCGCTAGTTCCCATAGATACAATAGTTGTATCCCTCTGAGGTGCGTCTACATTATATCGCGTGTCCCACAAAAATGTCCCCGATTTTTTAATTGATTATATCTCCGCTTTAAATTAACATAATTAAAATGTCTTTTTTTCACAATGTAGTAAATTTTGTTTCTATTTCGAATAGTTTAATTTTTTGGAAATGTTTTAATAACCACTTTACAGATATCGATTTACTGAAAGTGGTAGAAAAACTTATTGCTCTTAGGAAAGGTTTTAAGAACAACAAGACTGGTGTTCTTCTTCATTTCTCAATACCTACTGTTGAAAATAATTTTACAATGATGTATCCTACATACTACCAAGTATTTAAACGCTCTGAGAGGTTATTTATTACCTTATTTCATTATTTGAAGACACCTGAATTGCAGTTCACTAACGTTCAAAAAATTTTCATCGTTTTGGAATATGATGCAACGAAAAAATGTGAAAAAGTTCAAAGAACAATTAATGAAAAATTCCCGGAAAGGTACTCGTCCGATAAGAAAACTGCGTATCGCACAGTTAGAAAATTAGAAAGAAAATTAAATGCTCCTCTAACTTTGTCACAGTTTTTCGTTGCTTCATGTTCTAATACGATGAAAATTCTTTGATCGTTAGTGAGCTGCATTTTAGGTGTCTTCAAATGATGAAATAAGGAAATAAGTAATGTATTGAGAAATGAAGAACACCAGTGTTGTTTTGAAAACTTTTCCTTTGAACAATTAGTTTTCTACCTGTTTCAGTAAATTGATCACTGTAAGGTGGTTATTAAGCGATATTCAAAAACTTAAATTATCCGAAAAGGGAACAAAATTCATTGCATTGTGAAAAAAGACATTTCAAATATGTTAATTTAAAGCGGAGATATAATCCATTAAAAAGTCTGGGATATTTTTGTGGGACATCCGGTATATACAGGGTGTTGTGTGATGCGACGCACATATTTTAACCATATACAGATATGCATAAAATAAAACGATTTTCATGAGTAACAAAAACCTAAAAACTTTTTTGTTTTCGAGAAATGATGACCTGAAATAATTATAAATTCCCGTAGGAATAACTTGAAGCACGCGCCAAAGAAGATAGATTTTACTCGTTGGCTGCATATCAAGTCCATTCATTCGGGAATTCAAAATTATTTCAGGCCATCATTTCTCGAAAACAAAGACGCTTTGAGGTTTTTGTCACTCACGAAAATCGTTTTATTTTGCATTTTTCTGTATTTAGTTACAATATGTGCATTGAATTACACAACACCCAATATATATATATATGTATGTATATTATTCTTGATATATTTATACAACAAGAAATAAATCAATAAAATATATCACATTTTACTTTTTTCTTAATATACATATATATCAAATCAAGTGTACAGAGTGCCCTTTCACCACCCATGTGCAATATACAATATATATAGTATTCTTGATAGATCTCTCAAATTTTTAGACATTCTAGAAATGATTTGCCTGCAGGAAACATTTTAAATATCAATAAAGAACATAAAAAATGAAAATAGAGTTACAATGTAAGTTTTCAATACCCTACCTCAGCTGGGTGACCAATGAACCAGCAAAATTTCTTTTTTCAAAAGAAACGCATCATTCATAAAATACATACGTAGGCACTTACAATTGATTGAATGTACTTGTCTATTGACTGGATGCTGAACAGCATTTTATATAACAAGTTCAAACACTGAAAAAACATTTCATTAGCGAACTAAATGGAAAATAACGGCAAAAAATAGCACAAAAGAATTTCCTTGCATTACTGATGCGGTTTTGAAGAAAAAAATTAGAACACAATTAGCTAGCGCAATTATCTACAAAAAAGTATTTACAATAAACCATACCCTCAAATCATAGATAGGGTGCACTGTTGCACAGGACTCGATGCACACAATTACAAATCTTGAATACAAATTAAACAAGAGAATGGTTGGAAACAGAAAGACGAGCTGACATGGAGAGTAAAAAATGATTGAAAAATGCCCATCATGAAAAGGCAAAACAATAAATACAATATGAAATGACCCAAATGCACATCTCTCTCGGACCCTGTAGGAGTGCTAAGTCCCAAAAGTGCAAGAGTCATTCATCGCGGTGCTGTTTGTTGGCCGTGATACATATTTGCTGCAATCGATTTTTCATTATAAACTTAGAGTTTTGGTTATCATCAGCGTTTTTCCTCTATTCTTGTTGGCACTGATACAAAGCTCTGTAAAAAGCATATTGGTCTTAGTTTATGTTTAATGTCAGCATTTGCACTTATAAATATAGTGAAAATAAGTAACTTATTGGGGCATCAATACAAGGTCCGCACTCAGCATACAATTACACTTATTTGTATGGTAAAAATAAGTAACTTATTGTGACATCAATACACATTTGAAAAAAAAGTCTTTGTAGCCACTCTGTAACACATGAGTTACAATATTAAATTTATATTTCTTTAAAGAATCTCCCAGAAAAATATGATTGTTATTATTTACAGAATGCAATTAAGCCTCCCATAATACAACAACGGTATATTCAGAAGAGGGGATAATGAAGGGGCCATTTATAGGACATCATTTCATGGCAACATGTGTCCCCACACAGGATACCAAGCGCATTATATAAATAATTTTGTACACCAATTATCTCAACTCAAAAACGATATTAAAAAACAAAGGAGCTCATTCAATTCTGTTTATAAGCCAAAAGTAATTAGGTCAGAAAAACCGTAAATGTAGAAATTTAACCAATCATGAGGAAAGAGCCATTGCACATCTACTCATAATTCTCTACTAACATAGCGTGAAACATAACTGATTGCCTATATCTTTATTTACCAAACTCTCCACTGGAAGTACTTGAAATAAATTCACAAAAATTATTTTATCTTCTTCATGTTTCCAATGTTCATGAATATAACTTGCAAATGAATCAAGGGAATGTGAACTGTTCTGTAAACTTGTTCAGTAATCTATCCAGAGTACTTTGATATGAATACCACTGCTCTAGTCTCAAAACAGTTGGACAAACAACACTTCACACAACTAAGTTTAAAAAATTGAACTCAGTTTGAGCTCGCCTACCAACGTGAAAATCTAAAGATGACCGTAACAGTCGATCGCCTCAACATCCCGGTAAACAATCAATAAAACAACAATAAACATGTGTTTAACATCTGATGAAATAATAATTCACAATTTATCCAATACAATAATTGCGAAGAACACAGTCACAAGATAAACTCAACACGAATCGCGACCATGGTAGACTAAAGGAGGTAACGTCACTTCTACGGGGACAGCCGCGCACATTCGCCAATTCGACTAGCCAATAGAAGGCTTCATTTCAAACAAGCCGTGTGACGTCACCTACACATCATGACGTCAGCGGCGGCGGCAGCGTACTACTACGCAGCGTACTCTCTCCTTCCAGACGTACGATCAACAACAGGACCGACTGCTGGTGTGCCGCCGTAGGTACGGATTTGGATTTTTGAAAATTTTAATTCTGTTCGGCTGCGTGCAAATCTACCAGAACTAAAAGGTTATCGATCTTCAATTTAATCATACCAGCAGCGTCATAAATTGAAAGCTCTATCCAAACTGTAGTAAAATTTACTTTATTCAATCATACCAAACGTTTTAATACCTTTTCCATGCAGATGGATCTGGCGATTGCGCGCCGTGTTTAATCGTAAAAAAGGATAATATAAGATTCAGTATTCAGATATTTATTTGAAATAAAACCTGTCATATATTCCGCTTGTAAGTTCATGAACTGAATGGGCAGGAGTATTGATTTGCTGTTGTATATTCATTTTCAGCATCTAAACTTTCAAGTAAAAAAAGACTTCCGAAGAGAGGAAGGTACCATTTAGTATGAAGTTAAGAGAACGCGGAACCTACCCAGAAGGGAGCATAGAAACAGTAAGTTGAGAAAGAAGCTTATGAAAATAGAGAAAAGTTGACAAAGAAAGTAATAGGTGCTGAAAAACAGAACAGCAGTGAACCGAAAAAATGGTCAAAAAATAAATAAAAAAATTACTTTATTTCAACGAAAGGCTTACCTAACCTTTAGCTCAAGACCTCGTACATTCCCCAAGGGAGCGCTAAGAACAGAGAGCATTGGTTATTGTTATCGTTATGAGAGAAAGTTATAATTACTCGCGTTCACATTGTTGCAATGATTATATGAATAAATGATAAAATACAGAAAATCTAGATGAATATGACATCATTTCAGCACTTCTCCCCACAAAAAGGTGTTTCATGAACAGGAAGGGAGAAGGCACCAATCGGTATGGACATAAGAAATCAGGAAATCTATGCACGAGGTGTGTTCCCATATATGTTTTGGATGGAAGCATCGAGGTACGAAGTTTGTAATAAAAAATCTACCATGAATATGTAAGGTTCCGGAGAACAGGACAGCAATGGACCGAAAAAAAGTCGGTACAACCTAAATAAAAAATTGTAAGGTTAGATTATTGGTAGTAGAAGCCTCCCTACCACAACAAATTTAAATCAAAAGAAGTTAGAAATCATTTAATATGAACTTGACACAACGGGAAATGGAAGCACAAGATTTGTTCCCACACAAGACTCCATCATACACGTAATTAGATTCGATTATTGGTTAGTTTAAGCCTTCCTATCCGCAACAAAGGCGATCCAAAGAGAAGAAGGAAGGCACCATTTAGTATGGAGTTAAGGGAGCGCAGAATCTATGCACAAGGTGCACAGAAACGGTAAGCTAAGGAAAAAGTTCATGAAACCAAAAAAATTGAAGAAAGTAGTAGGTGCTGAAAAACAGGACAGCAGTGAATCTAAAAAAGATGGTCCGTAACAAAACAAAACCTATTTTACTTCAACAAAAAGGAAGCCTACCTAATGTTTAGGTCGGGCCCTCACATAGTCCCCCTAGGAGCGCTAATTCCCATAGATACAATAGTTGCATCTCCCTGAGGGGCATACCAGTAAGTAAAGAAGTATTAAATAAAAAGAAAATGAACAGGTAAAATCAAAAATGAAAAAATGTAGCTTAATAGACCTCAAAGGTAAACATTAGAAAGACCAGTTTACGTCAAACTTTCTATTTGGGTACCGATTCTTCTAGCTCAGTGCGAGTGGGAAGCCTACGACGCATCTTTCACCAACTATTGGATGCATGCTCCAAATCAATCATTCATAACGGTAAAATAATTTTTACACACAATTGTATGATCATCAATAAGCAGAAGTAAATTTAGCGGCACGTGCAGAAGCAAAATGAGTTGTTTAATAACCAGACAACACTCCAGGTAACTTTTTAAAGCGTACGTTAACTCTTTCGAGACTGCCGGGAAGTGTACTTATTCCAACATAAGCCTCAGATTAGATTAGATTAGTCGTTAGTTTTAGCCTCCCTACTCAGCAACAAATGGGATCCAAAGAGAGGAAGGAGGAAGGCACCATTTAGTACGGAGTTTAGGAAACGCGGAATCTACGCAGAAAGGGCATAGAAACAGTAAGTCGTGAAAAAAGAGTTAAAACAAGACCAAAATTGAAGAAGAAAGTAGTAGGTGCTGAAGAACAGGACAGCAGTGAACCGAAAATAGCTGGTCCTTCACTTATCAAAAACGTTTTATTTCAACGAAAAGAAGGCCTATCTAACTCTCAGCTGGAGCCCTCATATTGCATAAGCCTCAGAATGCAAAATTTTGAAAGGTGATCATAATTCTAGTTACGTGAGTATTATCACAGCCAGTCTAATTTTTTTCAAATAATTCATTTTGAAATCAAAATTATGAATATGTCATAGGAATGCAAAGGTTCCAGTGAGTGAATACAATTGATTATTTTTTCTGCAGAGTTCCAATTACGAGAAAAAAAGGATAACAAATATGTGTAGCGCGTAGATAGTAATGCTGATTTATAACGCTTCACCCTAGCAATGCACTTAGCCAAATCAACAAATAACCCTTGCACTACCAGCCGTTATTGACTAGACAACATTGAACGACATAATAGTTCCCAGCCTTAAATTATAAACAGAAAAAAAAAGTTTTATCACAAGCTTGCTACAACATAACACATTATAGCCTTAAATTCATCTCACGCTTACAAAATAAGGCTGCACAAGTCGAAGACTAATAGGTTGTTCATTAGCTGTCATTGGGAGTTTAATTAACACCACTTACTGAACTGGGAGCGAGTAGTGCGCAGGTATATTAGTACAGATTTAGGTTGTAGTTTTAATTAATTTGGCATACATCTGAGTAGTCGAGTGAGTAACATAAAGACTAAAATTAGGCTTTGTTATATTTAAATCGGAATGTATGAAGCGCTGCTGTACATACAACAACGTGAAAGTTATTTACAGGAGGAAACAGTAACTCCCTCATAATTTTTTTAATGAAGTAGCGGAACTGTAGGCATAAATTTATTATGCACAGAAAAGTGCATTCAAACAGCTGCTCTTCAACATACCTGCCCAATGTGTGCGTAACACCATTGCCAGCAGCGTACACCTATGTAATTAGATTCAAGAAACAATATAAAATAAAATAAATAATTTATACAATAAAATTTATCATATTTCACTCTAGAACAACATGAGAACAAGTGCATCACTTTCTCATGTTGATCCACAGAGTGAATATTGAGTGCGGATGTTGTGGCGCTAGGACGTGGTTGCTTATCAGACGGAACTTCCTGAAAAATTTACCTACTAGTGGCAAGTAATTCAGTTAAAAATCAGTTTATAAGTCGAAAATCGATTCAAATCAAATAATTTTGACTTATTTCTTGGTAAACTGCTAATGGGACCTTGGGCCTGCCGGAAAATCCTAAATTACTATTGTTGCTTTGCCGGATCTTGGATAACACTGATATATAAAAGGATATTGTTCTACAAATAACATAAAACAAAAAAATCTGATTATTTCTTTTGATAAAGGTAGTACAAAGGAATAAATCCTTATCAAGCAATAGATACTATCAAGGATAAACTCTTGAAAGTTATCAACAGACTTGATAATACACTGCCTCCCAAAATCAAACTTCCTTATGACCCCGGAGGAGGTAAAAGCTGTATCAAGGGACAAGTTACCCGCGCCTACACTCGACCCATCTCAGAGTCAGAAAAATCTGAATTCAAAAATGCTAGGAAACCGAACGAAAATGACCTCGTGTCAACCTCTACTCCTACGAGTAAATCACAGCCGCTCCAAGACGAGAAGCCCCAAGGGAAAACCCTAACAATGGGAGCCCAAACCAAAAGAATAAAGGACCTTATAACAATACTTCTAAGAGAACATTAGAGAAAAGTCAAGAGTTTTTGGACTTGCAGTGTAAATAGAAGAGGGAAACAGAATGTCTCTGACTCAGAAATGTCTCAGCACAATGTGTCATTGCTCAGTGAGTCACATCCCTCAGGAGTTCTTTCTAGCAATGATTCTCTTTCTGGATCAACTATGGTAATTCCAAAAAATCAAGAAGAGCTAAAACAAAACTTTAAAAGCCCTGCAGGGATAAAATCTCCTAAAATAGACCTCAACTTGTCAGAAAATGCAGATAAAATCCCAGATACAGGTAGGATTGTTCTAATAAATGTACAAGATGATAAGCGAAATTTGACAAAACTGAATCCTTTCGAAGTACAAGCTACAATAAACCAAATTTGAGGTGAATTTGAGAGAAAGTGTAGTACAAAAAATCAGGCAATCTCATTATTAAACTTAAAACAGAAATCCAAGAAAAAACTTTGATGAACTTAAAAAAGTTTGATGAAATACCAGTTAAGACTCAAATAGCATGGGGTGCTTAAACCTCCTATGGAAAGATTTATGCTCCAGAATTTTTGTCGGATTCACTAGAAGATTTACTGCAACAACTTGCCGCCTCTGGTGTTGTAGGTATATGTAAAATGTTCAGGGACCCAAAGCGTGCCAATTCACCCTTGTTTGTTCTTACTTTCCTTGGGACTTACCCTACAGAGCTGAAAGCAGGCTATTCAAATTACAAAGGGGACCCTTTCTACAAGAATCCAATTTGATGTACTAAATGCTGGCGATCGGGACACACTACCTCAGTCTGCCGAACCGAAAAGTCTGTAAGAAATGCTCATCTCGAGAACACAATGAAAACAGCTGCACTGCTGAAAATCTAGTATGTGCAAACTGCAAGGGAAACCATACAGCTGCCTCAAAAGAGTGACCCATTTATATTCAAGAACATAATGTCAGTAAACTCCAAGCAAGACAAAATATCACATTTCCAGATGCAAAGAAAATAATTCAAAACCAAGCCCAAGTCCACCAGCAGCAAGACACCCTTCCAGAATTGGAATCAAGACGCTTCTTTCCCCCACTTGTACTATCAAGAACCCAAACAGAATCTCAAAATTTGACACAAAAAACATACGCTAATGCAATCAATTCAGAGAGCTTACATCATAGCCGTGGCATATCAACACAGAATCTTGGCAACCCTATGCATGCTCATAAAAGCTAGAACTGCAGGAGCAGCCTACTCAAAACAAAGCAATGGAAAATAAAACTATGGAACAAAGTCAACGTATGAACCATAATACACAAACCTTACTAAACACAGAAGTTAATTACAACTTAATGACTACTAATTACAACACAGCAAATGCTCAGTTGAAAGAAAGGAACCCTCCTACCTCTAAAAACCAGCAAAGCAATAAAAGTATATCATAAAAGGAAATTAAAATAACACTCAAGACCATTATATTTAAACTTTTCCCAACAACTGTCAAAATGCTAATTTCCAATTCAATCACTGAGCGTATTGAACTACTAACAGAACTTGGTAACATCCTGAATGCAGAAGATCTTATAACAGAAGTGCTAACTAAGCTAAATGTTACCTTTTTAATAAGCCCATAATGAACCTATCAATATTGCAATGGAATATGAGAGGATATTTCTCTAAACTCCCCTTCCTGCAACCGCTCATTTATCAATATAAGCCAAAAATTCTTTGCCTACAAGAAACCCACTTACAAAATCACAATCAAATTAAGCTAAATAACTATGTTTCATCCTACAGAAAAGATAGAGATATTAGAGGAGGTGGGGTAATGACTTATGTCCATAATACCATACCTTGTATAAATATTGAAATCAACACTCCTGTTGAAGTAGCTTGTAGAGTATTCATCAGCAAGAAACCTATCAAAATGTATCTGCCACCAACACTTTATAATGATCTAGTAGGTCACAACCTACTAGAGATTCGCAATTTAAAGAGGGGATCCAGCATCATTGTGATGGATTCAAATGCCCACAGCTATTTATGGGGCTCAGACTTTATAGATAGAACAGGCAGAATTATAGAGAAATGGGTAACAACAGACAACAATCTTATCTTGTTAAACAACACAGCCCCTACTTTTTTATCATCAAATGGAAACCATACTCATATTGACCTGGCACTAGTCACAGAAGATTTGCACTCTCTCCTAACATGGAAAACCCACCCAGACACCATGATATCAGACCAATTCCCAGTGTACATGGACTCAAACAGATATATTGCAGGTTAATTTTCCGGATAGGTGGCTTCTTAAATCAGCTAACTGGCCCAAGTTTAGAGAAACCATGATCTCCCCCATTCTTAGTAACCTAAAATGTGATGAAGCTTGCAGGGCAGTGACACAGACAATTATTAGTGCAACTGAAGGCAGTGTTAAAAAGAGGAGCATGGGCCAGCTAGACGAAAAGTGAATTGTTGTGGAAATGAAAAATGTAAGAAAAGTCACTGAATATCATAGGGCATACAATCAACATAAAAATCCCCGTGGAAACATGCAAAAATGGATTGCGTTTAAAAGGGCTCGAGCTATTTTCAGAAAGACAATGCTTGAAGCAAAAACAGAAAGTTGGAGAAGTTATGTAGCCAGTCTAAATGATAAAAGCTTGTCAGCAGAGGTATGGAGAAAAATCAGAGCAATAAATGGAAAACGAAACAGAAGTCAAATAACATTGAAAATCCATAATGAGGCGGTCACATGTCTTAAAGATCTGGCTGACATTCTAGTAGAACAATATAAATCCTATACCACTGGTAAGACTCAGGATCCATTATTTTTTGAACATAAGGTTACCAGTAAACGAAACCTTCACCAATACATTTCACTCCTGCTCCTCATCATCAGTATAACCGTCTAATTATAATTACCTACGCTGAACTTGAAAGAACACTGAGAAGCTCCAAGTCCAAAACACCAGGCCCTGATACAATCCTAATAGATTTTATAAAACATAGGGATAAAAGCCAAAAAAATAGTTTTCCAGCTATTCAATATAGTCTGGAACTCAGGAATTCCCATGCCTTGGAAAGAAGCAGAGGTGAGAAGTTTAGGGCAGTTATTATGAATTAATTCACAACATTTTTCCTGAAGCCAGGTAAGTGACTAATTTGATTCAACAGATACTGCAAGACCCTGTCATAACAAATAATAGTACAAAAGATTTACTGCAAAATTCAAGTCCCTTGGGCAGATCATCAGACTGAATACACTTTAAAACGACACAAGTAGAAATATTGCACACTAAAAATGGAACAACTTATAGTGCAGTGAGTCAAAGAAGTTTTTCAGCTGCTGGTGATGCATGATTACATGTCTGTTTTCATGGCGAGATAACCGGAGATATAGTGGCAGCATCTTCCACTGCCACGAAGGCAAAAATTCCTCCGATGCTGGTGGTTCAGTTGGATACCATAGCAGTCTTTAGCTCCTCTTCATCCACCTTGATGTTGAAATTATTTCACTGTCATCGGGTACCTGAAAGGCCAAAAAAAAAATTAGTGAAATTCTCAACCTTACAGTTTTGAATTAGTTATTGGCTCAATGAGCACACATTTCAGTTGTGATAGTGAGGGTACAGATTGAAATATGTTGGTGCAAATATGATAAATTGAGATGCAGGTGAGAGTTTTTAAAAAAGGGGTCAGTTGTAAAAAGAGATGATGCTGAATATGAAGCAGTACTGAGATATAAGAAGTCCTAAGGGAGAAAGAGATAGGGGAAAAAACAAAAAGAAGCTGTGAAAAATATTAGAGAAAAAAAATAAAAAATGAAATTAAAAATAATAGGCAGAGAAGTACTGTGCCCAGCTTTAAATACAACCAAATAAGGCAGAGAAGTACTGTACGTGGCTTCAAGTACAACCAAATAAGTTAGCACACTCAAGCTGGTTCTCACAATTTTTCTTCAACAGTTGCTGGTGATATATAAGTCAATTTATCCGTGGTATTTAACAATAAGCCTTATTTAACCTAATAAAACTATGAAAGAACAAGACTCATAAAAATTGACAAGTGAAGAAAATCAGCCCTTAATCAGGAGAATGTTCTAAATTTCATTTTTGCTTGAATATATTTCTTAGTGGATTACCAGACTGATTTTATTTCTATGTATTAAGAAACATAAAAGGAGAGTAAAATAAAAATACAATCATTGACATAAACATTAGATATGTTTTTTTTCAAACATGGCTTTGTTGCTTCAGATAAGATTTTTGAAGCACGGACAATAAATTCATGATGAGCAAAATAAATTTGCACCTTATATCTAGAAGATATTGATAACAGCAAATAGAACACCATAAATGGTATATATAGGAAAAGTTCGGTATTTTCAAAAATGCATTTCCAAGAATGCTTGGAACATAAAAAGTAGCACTATCTTATAGAAAACCATTGACAAGATTTTGCATCTCTTCTGTAAACAGAAGGATGCTTTATTTCAATCAATCAAGCAAGCCAGATACATATCATTGTTAGGCCCATCGCCAGTGTGCCAGACGGTATTCTAGTATTACGCTACCGGCTCTGTAAATAATGTCCGCCGGAATCTAAGGGGATCATCCGGGTTTGAGACCTTTTTTCGTCCGATTCGTTTGAAAATTGGCCAGTATATGTCTGTTGTGAAAGTAAACCTTTTTTACGCCTGTCATTTTTTCGATTTAGGCCTTACTTTTTTTTATGGACGAAAAATGAGTTTTTTGGTATATTTTGTGTATATTTCAAAATGTATCTCCTCATTGAGTTTTGATGCTAGAACAAAAACAAAGACAGTTTTAGAATCCTTGAAACATTTCTAACAGACTCAGTAGGGCTTTTTTCAAATTCAAATTTTTTCGATTTTTTTTTAAGGAGACCGTCTGGGTAGAAATCAGGATATGTGTTGATTTTCTGTTTTTATATGCATCTTATAGAGGATTTTCTTGCGCTTCCATTGGTACTTTCCGTTTACGTCTACTCCGAATAGTGCGCCCACCAGAGGGGGGGAAAGCGATGGGGGTGGAGTGACCTTGAACCCTCTCCCCCTCATTATTGGGAGTCAATTGAGCGTTTCTCTGCGGGAATGGCATTATAGTTCGTTCATGGGCTACTCAAAGTGGTTCCATTATTCAAACGAAACATTCTAAGGCTGAATAAATATTTTTTATGAAATTTTGACAATTTCAGAATTTAGCTGTTCTGCCGTATCTATGATACCGCAGCTTTCCTTCATAGCTGGATGACAGCTGCAGTATCATAGCTACAGCAGTGGTGAGCACACCAATCCAAAGGGCTTGAAAAGAGCTATAAAACAAAGGAGTTGAATAGACAAAAAACCGTATTAGGGTGGAAAAAAATTAAAAATTAAAATTTTTTTTTTGTCAAGTATTACACCCATTCCCTTTTGTTGTTTATTTTTTCCCAGAGTTACAGAGCTACAGCAATGTAAATTATATCAATCAAAAGGGCTTGAAAAGAGCTACAAACGCTCAAGAGTTCATTGTAGAAAACCCTGTAGTTCAAAAGATGAAAAGAAAATTTTTTTTTTGGGAAAAAACACGTTTTTCTGGAAACTTGATATTGGTTTTCTCAAATCTATCTCCTTCCACAATTTTAGAGCTACAAGAATGGTTTATATACCATTCGATAGGGCTTAGCAAGGTGTATCCATATGCAATAGCATTTTTTGATACATTTATTGTTTTGAAAATTACACCACATAAAAAAAAATTGAAAAATACATAATTTTTTTTTTTCAATTCCCAAAATCCACAAAAAGAAGTTATCAAAATTCCCTATTGCGTATGGTTATATAGACATATAAGCAATCTAAAAACGAAATACTGGTTCTGTAACTTCAAAATTGTAGAAGGAGATAGGTTTTACATAACCCCCTTATT
Source organism: Morinoia aosen (assembly GCA_030386875.1). Taxonomy (NCBI): domain Eukaryota; kingdom Metazoa; phylum Arthropoda; class Malacostraca; order Amphipoda; family Talitridae; genus Morinoia; species Morinoia aosen. The sequence goes on along the minus strand of CM059577.1, from coordinate 14,454,108 downwards.
TTATCATATTTTTCAAAAAAAAAAAAAAGTGCAGCTACAGAAATTTTGTCGAAATAACAAATGACCTATGCATCATTTCACACCTACTGTGACAATGTCAGAGAAATCCATCCATAAATAACGGACTTTTTTTTTACCCAGACGGTACCCTTAAATTTTTTGAAATTTCTGAAATGAACAACAATTTTTTGGGTTTAGAGCTATATATTTTTTCGAAAAATTCGAAATAAAAAAAAAGCCCTACTGAGTTTGTTAGAAATGTTTCAAGGATTCTAAAAATGTCTTTGGTTTTGTTCTAGCATCAAAACTCAATGAGGAGATACATTTTGAATGTTGAAGTTTTTTTTTTTGGGTATTAGCCATAACAAAATTTTTTGTTGAAGTGTTATAGAATGAACAATATGTGTAATTTATTGCAGTTTTAATTTTTATTTCCGTAATTTCCATACATAACTTCATATTCACACTGTAAATTGTGGTTTCCAAAATAGAAAAATTGAAATAAAAAGAAATTATTTTATTTTTAAAAATGAATTTTTTTTTCAGTCTGATTCTTATGAAATTTGACTATGATATGTAACTTTTGAAAAGAAACACAATTTATTGAATTCGTTTTTTATTTAGGCCTTAGTTTTTTCAAAAAATTGACAAATTGGTTTTTACGTATTGATATTTCACTGATATTGTTATTTCAAGACGTATTTCCTCCTTCAGTTTTGATGCTAGAACAAACACCAAGACAGTTTTAGAATCCTTGGAACATTTCTAACAAACTCAGTAGGGCTTTTTTCCATTTCCCATTTGTTCTCTTTTTATATGGGGTCAAAATCGGTCGAAAACTGGAAATTTTCGGTACTTTTCACTGATATTGATATTTCAAGACGTATCTCCTCCTTCAGTTTTGATGATAGAACAAAAAAAGACAATTTTAGAATCCTTGGAACATTTCTAACTAACTCAGTAGGGCTTTTTTTCCATTTCCCATTTGTTCTCTTTTTATATGGGGTCAAAATCGGGAAAATTGAAAGATTTTGGTCCCTTCACCGGGGGGTGAAGGGACCAAAATCCCCCCTCGGGAGGGGGGAATTATTGTCGTAGCGCCATAAAATTTTAGGAACGAATAGTCCACCAACTAAGGGTCCTTCTACAACAAAAACATGCAAAATGACCATGACATCGACAGGATCTGGCAATGGCCCCGGATGATCCCCTTAATTCGAGTAACCTAGATACGCGACAAACCCTCTTGAGGCCGGCTTGTCTGAAATTCGGCAGAACGACGAAACCAACTGTCCGCTCCCTGATATTTCGAGAACGACGAAGAGAACTGTCCGCTCCCTAAAAATTGGAACTTTATTATTTGGTCTTGAATGATCTGCAGCCAACTTGTTTCTACTAATAAAGTTTGAAAAAGAATCAAATCTTATCATCCCCTGAAGAAAAGACAAACGACGAAAATCGTCCACCTTGGCGTCCCAACGAGGATAAGCCAACCAATAATCTAACAAGTGGCGCCCGAACAGGGACTGCCCAACCAATAAACTAACAAGTGGCGCCCGAACAGGGACAGCCACAAATAATAATAATAATATCTAACAAAGTAACCCCCGAACAAGGAACTGCCCAACCAATAAACTAACAATCATCTAGTACAATAGTTTGGTTAATGTTAAGGAGATGCAACTAATCGATTTTCGAAATTTTGTTGCTTGTATCATTGTAATTACATCGAAATAAACAACTTTTCTTCCATGCACTTTTTGGGACAAATGAGTATTTAACGTGTTATAGCGGTAAATCACCTACCGCAACTCTAGTGTTTGAAGCGGGAAGAAATTGTTCTGAAAGTAAGACTACAATGGACTTTCCCTTCCGACGCGCTCGAATGACACAGCGCATTCCAGCCATCAAAGACAAAAATTAACATACCGCTATAGCTCATTAAATTCTCATTTGTCCCAAAAAGTCCATGAAAGAAAAGTTGTTTATTTTGATGTAATTACTATGATATAGGCAACAAAATTTTGAAAATCGATTAGTTGCATCTTCTCAAAATTTACCAATAGTTTTTCAAATGCCTTATAGCTAAAATCAGGACGCCATGAAGGTTTAAATTTTAGGTTTGATGATTTGAAACACTTGAATTCTAGCTACAAGGGAGGAAGTTATTGGGAATTAATTTAATAACTTCAGATAAGATCCCAGGTAGCAAAATTTATTGACCTAATATTGAGCCAATATACAGTCTCAATATTGACTGGATATTCAAAATGAACATTGGGGCAATACCTTATTTTGGAAAATTCAGTTGATATTAGAAAAATATATTGGCTCAATAACAATATTATCATCAACCCAATATCAAGTTATTATTGTGTCAATATTGACTTGATAATGAAGTGTTCCTAACAATAACATTGGCTTAATACTCAATTCCTGATAGGTTGATATTTATAAATCATATGGCCCCGATGATGATAATTTCACTAACCCAATATTTGCTAATTAATGTGTCACTATGGACTTGACATTTAAGGTGTTCCTTAGAAAAATATTGGCCTGGAGATGTTCCTGCTGTAGCAATTGAGTTCCGCTTGCGGCGAGTGAAGCAGCGACCTTACTTATATGCTCGTACTTCTCGTGCAGTTTGTATCGGTGATACGCTATTTATATTTTACTCCTTTTATCTTGGATAATTTTACATTTACACATATTAGTATTACTGAACACAAATGGACTAGAACTGAGTTTGAGGGGTAACTAAGGTAGGGTACTACAGGCCCAATACATATTTTCTGACATCAAGCGGATATTGGTAGAATATATTGTCCCAATAATAATTCATTTTTAACCCAGTATCAGCTAATTACTGTGTCACTATTGACTTGATATTGAGGTGTTTCTTAAACAACACTTTGGCTCAATAATAAATTTCTAATATCGCATCAATATTCAGCAGGGTACAAAGACGAGAAGTATATATATAATTCTGATAACTATGTTATCCGATGCACATACCTACACACCTACAAGACTATGAATTAAACTGCAATCAAAATTTATCTAAAATCCATGATTACAAACCTCTTTGGCATCGTAGTCCAAATTTTGTATTGCACGTATGTACCAGTGGTCGGGCAACCTGTACTAAGCAGCATGTATACGTTCATCTAAGCAGCATATATATGCGTGATTGAAAAATTGCACGAAAGCGCTTTACTCAAAGAATGCTACATGCAAAATGGGTTATATGGTAGGAATAGGCCTACTCAATACCTTCGTTACGAAATTAAGTCATTTAAATCATCTATATAAATGACTTTATATCATCTTAATTCAATATATAGACATTTATTGCTATAGCAACATATGACAACCGATTTTAGCATATTTTTTGAAAATATTAGACCTTCGAAACTCATTGGACGACTGAAAAAACAAGCACTGTGAACCTGTGATTACAGTAATTCTGAATACACATATTATTGTAACGTATTCACATTACTTGATATCTGTCAAATATATCTGCACTCATTAATGAATGCAGAAATTATTCATTAACTTTATTGGTACATTTTAAACAAATTACTCCGTATTATTGGCGTTCAATATCAACCCTATATTTGGGCAATAATAATTTATATTTCAACAAGTTTTATTAAATTGCGAGATTTTTAATTATGAGATAGTTTCCACTTATATGAATATCGATATATCCATATATATCTTTTTTCGATATTGTCTTGTTATTAGCCTATTATTGCAATCCAAGATTCCAATATCAGGTCAATAAATAATTACCAACCCAATATTGGCCCAATAATTTCTTGCTACCTGGGATAGGCTCCTCAACAAAAACAAGAGCTATTGTGAAGATGCATCTAAAATATTGAACACAAGTTTTACAGTCTGGCAGTCCAAACTAGCTTTCATGCTGGGAACTGTAGATTCTAAGCTTACTACTTGCTAATTCCAACCTTATGAAGAGATCAAATTTTTTCAACAATGCCAGTGAAGTTATTTTTATTGAAAACGAGGTAAAATTTGATATCAGATCCTACTTCCCGATTAATTTACACACAGAAATTTGGATGAAAATTGAAGCTGATGGCACCCTACCACAAGATTTAGGATACCTTTTTGGAATGAGAAGCTCCAAGTTATTCAAAAAAATTCAAAAATAAGCAGTATGTCGTTTAATCAACATTTAATTGTAGCACATCATATTCCTATTTTATTTATTTCCTTTGTATATTTTTAATTTCAGGCGAGTCAACAGCATTTTCCATGGAACTAGCATTTCAAATTTGAACTGCTCTAACTCTATCAACTGTAATTGAAATGTTCTAACTAGTTTCAAAGCTTTGATAGAGAGATGCAACTTCATCAAGTAGAAAAATCAGTAATGAGCCATCCTTTTTGAATTACATCCAAATAATATTCAAAGTTCAATTTCTTACCTTCCAGGTCCAAACTCCTGTGATCATAAAACCACAGCACAACACTACTTTTCATTGAAATGTGCGTCTTAAATGCCGATAGGATCCTTCGGTAGTCGGTCTTTTTGAAATGGCTGCTGTTAACGTAAATGAGACTTATTAAAATTATTTGACTTGACATTTCAGCTTGGCGCAATCCATTCTTTCAAATTAAAACTAGGAAAATTATATATCTTGGGTAGATTTATAGAATTATTCTGACATTAAATTAAGGAACACTTATTAAATTTACCGTGAAGCGGCGACATTGCACTTCACTCGACTCGTCAACACTTCTTTTGAACGGCACGGCTAGATTGAAGATTGTCGTACCAGCACGGTATACTAAAGGAGGTAAAGTCACTTCTACGGGGGCAGCCGCGCACATTCGCTAATTCGACTAGCCAATAGAAACTTCGTATCAAACAAACCGGATGACATCACTCGCACGCAACATGACGTCAGCGGCCGCAGCGTGCGTACTACCTCGCAGCGTACTCTGCCCTCCCGGACGTACGATCAACAACAGGACCGACTGCGGGTGCGCCTCAACGTGCCCGGATTTGGATTTTTGGAAAACTGAATTCCCTCCGGCTACGTGCAAATTCACCAGAACTAAAAGGTTATCGATCTTCAATTTAATCATACCGGCAGCTTCGTAAATTGAAAACCCTTTCCAAACAATAAGAAAATTTACTTTAATCAATCATACAAGACGTTATGTTATCTTTTCATGCGGATGAGGCTGACGATTGCGCACCGGATCGTAAGGATAATATAAAATTCTGCACTTATAAGTTTATTTGATGTAAAACATGCTATATATCTCGCTTCACTGGATAAGATTATAAGCAAGTTTAAGCCTTATTACTATCATTGTTATTATTATTATCATTATATTAGAAAGTTTTAGCCTCCTTTAACTGCACGACAAAGATGTTCTAAGAGAGGAAGGAGGAAGGCACCATTTAGTATGGAGTTAAGGGAACGCGGAATCTATGCACAAGGTGCACAGAAACAGGAAGCTAAGAAAGAAGTTCATGAAACAAGAAAAAGTTGTAGAAGAAAGTAGTAGGTGCTGAAAAACAGTAGTGCAGTGAACCGAAAAAAGATGGCCCGTAACAAAACAAAAACCTATTCTTTTTCAACAAAAAGGAAGCCTACCTAACCTTTAGCTCAGGCCCTCACATTGTCCCCCTGGGAGCACTCATTCCCATAGATACAATAGTTGTATACCCCTGAAGGGAAGATTCCCTGTACATAGAAATATTAAATTGAGGAGCATGGGTTATGAAAAAATTAACGTATAAGAAGAAAATCACAGGTGATGAGAAACGGAACAGCAGTAAATAAAAAGAAAAGCGTGTTCTTAACTAAGGAAACAAATCTTTTAAGTTTCTTCAAAAAGAAGCCCTACAAAACACTCACGTTGGGACTTAACATAACTAGTTCGTTAAGGATGGGGAGCAAAATACAAGCAACAATTAGTCCCTGGAAAAATGTTTTCCTCACATAAAAAAATACATTATACACATATATCACATAACTTTTTGGCAATAATGAATGACATAAACTTCTTTCCTATCAAAACATTTGGTACACCACCGCTCTAGGCTAGGCGCGTTTCGACATTTTCCAGTATAAATTCCAAAACCTACACAAAAGTAACAACATAAAACTAATTGTTTAAATCTAGGAAAGGACTTGAGTAATCACAGACGACAAAAGACAAATAATAAGCTGCAGCACACCCAATGCATTAGCGCTATATTATAACTTTAGGACACTCTCCGTGCCAGTAAATAAAAAACTATAAAATAAAAATAACCTGAGCACTTAAAGTTCACGAATGAATAAATTTAGCTTAATGGATTATAAAGATGAACTTTAGAATGACCAGTTTGTCAAAATCACAATTTGAGTACCAATTCTTTCAACTCTCTGCAATTCTGCATGAAACAATATATATATCATAGTTCCGCAGTAGTTAGTTTGGAAACATAGTTTTCATAGTTCTTTTTTGGAATCAACCTTTCCAAAAAAGTTACAGTGAAGAGGGAGAATGAATGGAATAACAAATACGTATAGTGCATACATAGTAATTCTTTTTGATAAAATTTTCACCTAACTGTGCACTGATCCGAATAAACAAAAAAACCATACACACCATCCACTTTGATTAATAAAATAGGCAACATCCTACGAACTATTAGTTCACAGCCTCAAATTCTTCGCAAACTAGTACACAAGGTTTATCACCCTCTGGATTCAAGAGATCGCCTCACAGCCTTTCATTAGTTTCACATTAACAAAATAAGGCTACCACAAGTTGAACACTAATGGTTGTTCATTAGCAGAAGTTAATCACTGTGAAGTGAATGAAAGCAAAGTGAAGTGAATGATTTATGCATCATTTGATTGAGGATTCAAGTTTATGGACGGATGGTCCAATTGAAGGCGGATAGGACGTGGTGGCTAAGAAAACTCTAAAATTTTGGCAAGTATCATTAATTTTGTAACTAAAAATAAGGTTCAAATAATTATCACCTTACTCTGTAAGGTGATATTACCAGTGCTGAAACCGCTGGGGCTAGTTCCCATAGATACAATAATTGTATCCCCCTGAGGGGATCAAGGCCAGCAAAAATATTTATTTTAATGAAGAACGAGCCATCTACTCTCATTAACAAAAAAAAAACAACTAGAGATGAACACTGAAGAATATATGGACCTCGATTACCGCACATATTCCCAGCTCTGACTCAGCCACAACAGCTAAATTTCTCTCGGAATACATATGCAGCAGCAACCCGATCTTATAGTACACACCCACTCGACAACAGAACCACCTCTGAAGATTTTTTCTGACAAAAAACATAAGCAGATGATAACCAGCCAAAGCTGCAGGAAACTATCTACACCAATACAAACCACAAGAAACCAACACGCTTCCCTGGGCTCAAATACATTTCCTGAGACTGATGTAGCCTTTGGTTACCCTACAGATCTCAGGAACATGCTAGAAAGACAATCTCAATTAAGAGAAGCAGACAACTCAAATGCAACACATCTGCTGAAAATCTCCCAAGAGAAACAAATGGTGGGCTGCTTTAAAAATGTAATCATCCAACTTCTCCCTGCTATTATCAAAATCTTACTAGCAAATACTATAACTGAAAAAATAGATAGCCTAACAGAAATAGGAAATATATTAGAAGCTGGTGAACTAATTTCCGAGTAACTCACAAAATTAAATGTTACCTCCCTCATCAGTCAAGCATGAACTCAACAATCCTACAATGGAATCTAAGAGGAGACTTTGCAAAACTACCTCACCTTCACTTGCTTATTGATCAACATCAGCCAGGAATTATACGTATTCAAGAATCATTGTTTCAACAGCGCCATAACATATAATTGAAGAATTACTGCAGCCCTTTCCGATATGAAAGACGGGAAGGTAGAGGAGGTGGAGTGATTACTTTCATTCATTCAAGCATACCAAAGATAACACAATTGACCACTCTATTAGAACTTGTGCTCTGTGAAATATTTATCAACAAAAAGCCTATCAATATAATAAATATGCATTTGCCACCCCATTTGGAAAGCAATGGATTAATGCAGAAGTTACAGGACATCAGTTATCAGATTACAGGATCCAGCATTATTATGATGGAGTCAAATGCTCACAGCTATAGCTGGGGCTCTGACTTCAGTGACACACAGGGTAAAATAATAGAGAACTGGATGACTGAAAACAACCTAATATTACTGAATAATTCAGCACCAACTTTCTTGTCCTCCAGTGGTACATATACACACATAGATCTAACAATAGATTTAATTATTAATTAGTTTAAACCTCCCTATCCACAACAAATGAGATCCAAAGAGAGGAAGGAAGAAGGCACCATTTAGTATGGAGTTAAGGGAACGCGGAATCCATGCAGAAAGGGCACAGAAACAGTGAGATGAGAAAGAAGTTCACGAAACAAGATCAAAGTTGAAGAAGACATTAGTAGGTGATGAATAAACAGGACAGCAGTGAACCGAAAAAAAGATGGTCCGTAACAAAACAAAAACTTATGTTATTTAAAAAAAAGAAAGCCTACCTTACCTTTAGCTCGGGCCCTCACATTGTCGCCCTGGGAGCGCTAATTCCCATAGATACATTAGTTGTATCCCCCCTGAGGGGAGATCTAACAATAGTCACTGAGGATCTGCACTCCAAGCTTACATGGAACACTTGTAGTGACACATTTACAAGAGATCACTTTCCACTGATTATTGATTCAGCTTTATCAATTCCCAAGGCCCAACTACCAAGAAGATGGCACTTGCACAATGCAGATTGGCAAAATTTGAAACAGCTCTAGTGTTTCCAAACTGCTCAAAATAGACGGAATCTGATGCTTATCAATCCATAACCAAAGCAATATTGGCAGCAACTGATGGCAACATCAAAGCTAGTCAAAGCTTTTCACCACAAAAAAGGACAAGCTGCTGGTGGACTGATGAGTGCAAGATAGCCCATAAGAAATACCATAAGGCCTACAACCATTACAAAAATCACCTTGAGAACATAGATAAATGGATCGCATTTAAGAAAGCATGAGCGATTTTCCGAAGAACAGTACTAGAGGCTACAGCCGTCAGTTGGAGGGAATTTGTGACAGGCCTCAGAACCTCTTCTCAAGCGGAGGTCAGGCACAAAATTAAAGCCATAAAGGGAGTACAAAGCCAGGGTCAAATGGTGCTCAAAAATTCAAGCAATGAAATAATTACATGTCCAAATGAAATTTCTGATATATTGGACCAATATGCCTCACATAACAACTTAGATTCTCATGATCCAATATTTGATGAACGTAGGAGCATCTGTGAGCTAATTCCTCTCGCATTTTCAATGGATACAGACCATGATTACAACCGCCCTCGCACTGAGTTATGCTGGGTTCACATTGACACTCGCATTGGAAGCTCACATCCATGGTGCGCGGGCAAGTGCACGTAACGAAAGGATAGCGATCGTATACATTGGCACAACGCTAGCAGGCAGCAGAAGCGTCAAGGTTGGCGGGCAGAGTGTGTTGCTCACACTGCTCAGTTGCAATCCAGACGCTACGTTGGGAGGTACTGCGCTCTGCGCTCTAGTACTTCTCGCCAGGAGCGGCTGATGCTTAGTAGAATAGCGCTAATAATTTATTTCGTATGTCATTGATTGCACGTTCTTCAATGTTCTTGTTTTTGCTTATTTTTGTTGCGCATATGCAGCATAAAATATGAAGGCTTCGGCAAGAATTATGCTTGTAAAACCATATGTAGAAACACTCGATGCATATATGCTACACTCCAAGGCATAATTGTGGAAGCGCATATTACATGCTAAATAGAAATATGTATCAATATAAATGCTTCACTTGAATAGCTCCAAATTTATATTTTTTTGTGGGGAAGATTGCGCAGAAACAATGATATAGGATACAGTGTACTTCTTCATGCACGGAAAAAATAATTTATTTCATAATTTTCTATTAATCATTAAGTGTATACAATTCTCAAATTAAGTTTTATAACTTATCTGAACATATGTATTTTGAAACAGTAACAATTCTAATCTGAACGAATTAAGGACGATGATAACGAACGAAAAAAAGTAATCTAATCCAAGTTTGATTTTGAAGTACATGTAATGTTTTTCACGAATGCAAGGAATATTTTTTAACCCTTCTTTTATACGAGGAATATATTTTAGCATCAAATTCGAGTGTTGCACCTGAAAATTGCGTTGTATTTTAGATTTTCAAAAACAAATCTACTACGATTATCTGCCAGCAAAGTTTCATGCAGCGAAAACTTCCACTCGACATCGCAAGAAACAAGAGGAGCAAAGGTGAAGCAAGTTAGTTCGGAAGGTATATATAATGGATTCATCCATTGCGTCAGAGATCTCACGAGTCAAAATTGAGTTGATTGTTTTATCTTTCCAAAACCTTCGTTTATCACCAAAAGGCATTTTAACTCTTGATAATACCTTTTATCATATCTGTTCTTCAATGTTGCCTATACGATATCCATTAATTTTATTGCTCTCGAAGTAGGAAGTCCCTGTGTTGCTATGCAAAAGCAATTCATATCCTTCGATAACAATAATTTGATAAAGTGTGCACTAAGCCCAACATGGTTCTACGTGATAATATTTAGACACTAAAGCCTTGTACCACGCAAAACTTCTCTCACGTGTACTGAGTGAGAAAAAAGTTTTATATTTCACCTGTTTCTCGCAATAAATGCAATAGAGAAATTCTTCCTCGGCTTGAAAATCTTCAAATTCCTTGGAGTAGTCTAAGAATGATGCTTTTTGTTCACCTTCGGCATGGTTGTAGATCACTACTAGCCCTACTAATCTCAAATACACTTTATAAGGTAACTATATCTAAAAAAATTTGAGCGAATTCCCGCAAAATTAAAAAAACTTTTGAAGTAGCTGTAGCACCTTACAATTATAATTGATTTACGAAAAATTTAAATTTGAAAATTGATCCAGTTATACAAAAAGATTTATATAATATTTGATGAAAAAAGAATATAATTTAAAAGTAATGGGGTTTTACTAGGTTTCAGTTTACTGCCACTTACAGTTAATCATGCATGTTCGTCATATTTTATGCTGTTCCGAGGAAAATATGCGATATTCTCACACTGCATATATACTTGCGGGCATATTTTATGCTATCTAAAATATACTCAAAAGCATATGTATGCAATATGTTCAATGTCACATCCCTACTGATGACATGCTGCAGGCTACGGCTCATCTGTAGATGGAGTGATTGACGGGCAGGCGGCGGCAAAGAATGGCTAGGGAGAATGTCCAAGTGAACCTCACTTTGCCCGCCTGCTAGCCCGGCAACAGTGTATGTGCCCGTCGAAGTGACGCTCAGTGTGGTGAAAAGAGTGTCAATGTGCACCCACCATTAGAACTCAAAAGAGCAATACACAGCTCTAAAACTAAAACACCCGGACCATATACAATATCTCTTGAATTCATTAAACACATGAATGAAGAATTAACAAAATTCACATTAAATTACTTCAATAGAGGTTGGGTCTCGGAAATTCCAGAGCAGTGTAGGGAGGCTCTAATATGCCCGATCCTTAAACCGGGAAAAGTGCCAACAGACCCAAGATCATTTCGCCCAGTAGCACTTACTAATGTACTTTGCAAACTGTGTGAGAAAATAATAAACTGGAGACTCCTGGAATCTATAGAAGAAAACAAATGCTTCAATGAGGATCAGATCGGTTTCAGAGCAGGCCGTTGAGCTCTGGATGGACTCGCATGTATTGAACCAACATTGTTCAACATAATGATATATGATATTTTCCGAGACTGTGACCCCCTACTGCATACATCCCTTCATGCTGACCCCGGAGCTGTTTGGGTTACTTGCTCTGACTTGACTGAGGCACTTTGCATGCTGCAGAATGCCTCACATGCAATTCTTGTTTGGTCCTTCAAATTTTGTTTGGGGGTTTCAAATCTCTTCCACTCCCACAAAAGGAAAACTTCCTCCAATCTCAGTGGCTCGGTTGAACACCACGGCAGCCTTTTGTTCCTCTTCAGACACCTCAATGATAAGTGGAATCATTTCACTTTCTTCCGGCACCTGAAAGACAAGATAAAATGTGAACTCAAGTTGACAATTTTTTTAATTAAGTCTTTGGCATCATAAGCAAGCATTTCAGTTGCAGTTAAGGGTATAGATTTAAATCTATAAAAGAAAATGGAACAAATATGATAAATTGAGATGCAGGTGAGAGCAATTAGAAAAAGGGGTCAGTTGTGAAGAATTACGCTGAACGGGAAGTACCATTGAAAAGTATACGAAGAAATGGAAATGATATTCTTAGTTGAAGCCTCCCTATCCGCAACAAAAGCAATCCAAAGAGAGGAAGGCACCATTTAGTATGGAGTCAAGGGAACGCGGAATCAATGCAGAAAAAGCATTAAAACAGTAACATAAGAAAGAAGTTCATAAAACAAGGTCAAAGTTGAAGAAAGTAGTAGTTGCTGAAGAACAGAACAGCAGTTAACCGAAAAAAGATGGCTCTTAACATAACAAAAGCTTTTTATTTCAACAAAAAAGGCCTACCTAACTCTGAGCTTGTGCCCTCACATTGTCCCCCTGGGAGTGCTAATTCGCATAGCTACAATAGTTGTCTACCCCCCTGATGGGAAATGGAGATGATAAACTATAGCATAATATTAAATGTAAAACTATACGGAGTCTCAATGGAGAAAGAGAAGAAAAGATACAAAAAGGTAGGATTAGATTATTTGTTAGTTCAAGCCTCCTTAACCGCTAAAAAAATCCAGTATATAGGAGAGGCAGGAGAAATGCACCATTTAGTGAGAAAATAAAAGATTGCAATGTGGGATATCATGGTGGAAATAAGATATGAGGGGAAAAAGAAAACAAATGATTGATAGTAATAGGCAGAGAAGTGTGAAATACATGGCCTAAAACAAAACTTAAGTTTATGCACTCCATTTCCCACAATTCCTCTCTAACATTTATGTTGTCTTATATGTTTGGATTTTTGAGAGATATTAAATAATAATCCTAGCCTACACTTTCGAAAACTTTTAAAGAATAGGTATAAAATGAAAAAATCTATTTAATAAGACTTCTAATAATTGAGTCAAGAAAATCTGTCTATAATCTGGACATCTTAAATTTTATACTGACATGTATGTATTCCTTAGCGGGTTACCAGACTCATCTCACCTCTGCTAAGAAGCCCAATGTCTCTCTTAATTGCTCGTCAGGAGCTGTCTCGCAATTGGAAGCAAGAGGAGCTCGAATGAGAGAAGAGGCAGAGAAGAGCAGTGTGTGATCACAGCTTGATTGGGTGGCATTTCAATTCCATGTCCTGAAAAATAAAGAAATTCATATGAAACGGTACGTAGCAACACTTTATGTAAAAATTAAGTCTCTCTCTGTAATGAAATCTTGAATGAACATATGAGAACAAAAAATATTGACCCTAAATGACAACACTTAATTTTAAAGAGTTTTCGAAAATACTAAAAAGATTAGATTAGATTATTAGTTAGTTTAAGCCTCCCTATCCTCAACAAATGAGATCCAAAGAGAGGAAGGAAGAAGGCACCGTGGAATCTATGCAGAAAGGGCACAGAAACAGTAAGATGAGAAAGAAGTTCATGAAACAAGATCAAAGTTGAAGAAGAAAGTAGTAGGTGCTGAAAAAACAGGACAGCAGTGAACCGAAAAAAGTGCTATTTCAACAAGAAGAAAGCCTACCTAACCTTTAGCTCGGGCCCTCACATTGTTTCCCTGGGCGCGCTAATTCCCATAGATACAATAGTTGTATCCCCCTGAGAGGAAATACTAAAAAGAACTCAATACAATCTAACAAAGCTAATGAAGAGTTTAAATTTAAATTTTGAAAAATAATTACCTTGGAAGAGAAAAACTAGACCAATAAGAACCTAGAAAAATCTCAAAACACTTTTGATAACAAAAGTTCAATGGATTTAATCTTTAGCTTATGAACATAACATACCTTGTTATGGATTAATGTATTAGACATTTTTATACTACACTTAGAGATGTTGCAATTCTCTATGAAGAAAAAGTTCATCAGAATCAATTAGAAACCTAAAAACTTACAACACAGTAAAAATGGGCTCTTAAAATGCAGGCCCAGTAAGTCACTGACAGATTGAAATTTAATAAAGAAATTATGTTGTCAACTCTTCTTACTGAATTTTTACAATCAAGATCAACTAGCTTTGATAAAGAACCACCTTGCAAAAAGAAAAGAAATGTTTCATAATGTTTATATCCACCAATATGGATGAGTCAAATTTGAATTATGAAAATATAGATATCAAGAATGTGTATGGATGAGTCTGAAACAATGGCTGCAGCTGCACCATTTGCAGTGAAAACACAGCTTAATGGAGTACTGTATAAAGTAATTAAGTGTGCAGAACTCAAATTTGGCATGAAATTAAAAGGTGCTACAGTGTGGATAATAACTGGATATGTATGCACAATATTTCCTTAATTCTAATATCAATACTAACAAGAGTCACCCATGATGAGCTATCATTATGGGGGTACTAATGGATATAGATTCTCAAAAACAATACTACCCAATACATGAAAAGAAAAATATGTATAACAGGACGCACTGTAAAAAATTTCACCGTTATTTCACGGTAAAATGTCTGGCAACTTCGCTGCCAACAAAAAATCGTGAAAAAAACGGTAAAACCTGGGGGTAAAAAACGGTAAAAACCGTGATTTATACGACATTGCCGTGTAATAACAGAAAAACCTGGGCATTGAAAACGGTAGAAACCAGTATTTTCTTCTGATTTGCCGTGAAAAAACGGTGGTAAAACGAATGTATTTTTTTATTAATGGCCGAATAACCGTGTAAAATGCAAGTAATCGTGACCAAAAAGATGAAATTCTATAATTGTTCAACTGCCAAGAAAAAACAAACGCTCTTTTGAACTTTGAAATACGAAATAGTACAAGCCATATATCGTAGAAAACTGTTGAAATTTGTGCAAAAGAATAGTTTACCTAAAGCAACAGAATGCTATAACGGCTTCCATTGGTCAACCCTAGTACAACTCACATCGTACTTCATGAAACTTTAAAATGGAACTTGCGTCACTTGCTGACGTGAGTTGTTTCCGCTGATCATGCTCAGCAGCTTACATTGGCTTGAAGTCAACTATATGTAAATACGTTCAATTGGCGTTACATAAATACTCGAAAACCTCGTAACGCAAGGTCAATGACTGGAACAATGCCGATTTATTATTGCAACGTTTGTTATTGGCTTTCTAAAGAAAACCATATCCTCTACGAAAAAAGGTACGAACGAATGGTAACTATTTAAAATCGATTCAATGTTTATTATTCTACAAGAAGTCATGTCATTCTATTCTCAAAGTAACGACAAGTTCATTAAACGAATTTTAAACTGGCCATAACAGAATAAATCACAAACTTCCCGTGTTCCTCTTTCCTTCAATTGACACTTCAAAAACTCTTCCTTACTAAAAATACATTCTTAAATAAATCAAATCATAACTCGAGCGTTTACGTCAATGGATTTCGAATCAGCATCATCGTAACTCTTACAGTTATGTCTGTTTACTTGTCATAAAAGTACAATAAAATTAGTAGGATTAACCTGAACTAATATCAAGAACAAAGTGGAAGTTCGTCTGCATCACATAAGGCTACAAAAATTAAATAATTCCAAATTGAATATTTCACAGGTTTAGATATTTTTCTTCAACTAAACTAATTAGCTTAATATAATACGTATTATTGCCACTAAAATAATCAAATTCTCAAATGCTTCACTAGATATCATAATGAGATCAGGAGACCGAGCATGAATTACGAGCTGAAAGCATTCACACTATCTCCTACGGTGAAGTTCACAGTCCTCCAAGATCCTCCCCATAAAAACCGAGTGGAAGTTCCAGCTTGCGAAGTACATTTCACAGAACAATTAGGCTTAAAATAGATTACACATTTAAAGTCGAATTTTAAGATTCTAAAATCCACTTTATCAATAAAAATCATACCCACTTCAAAAAACATTATTGGGAATAACAATCTAATTTTTTATTCAATATTTTGTTCCTTGTACACGATTTTATGAAATTACCTACTAATAATCATTCCCCTATTTATTCAGAACATTTTTCATTTTATACAATATACATGCAATATATGAGGTACGTATGTTCAGAATACGTTTCCGCATAGGTTATGGCAAAACACGAATATAAATCATAAAGTAATCAAGTGTTATGTCAAACAGTTAAGGGTTCTGTTATGTCTAACAGAACTATAGAAATAATAAAAATATATAAATTGAGACACTACCAGAAGAAAGTTTCTAAAACTATAATAATTACATCAAGGCTTCCACATCACGCATTTCGTGTCGAACATTGAAAATCTTAAATCCCTGTCTTGAGAGGGCTAATAGCTCAAGATGTTTAACTAAGAATAACGATCTCATTACCTAATTCAACAGGCCAAATAGTGTAACCATCTAATCCACTATAAATAAGCAGCAATTACGATAAACACGATTCATAGAACATGCAAAGAAATAAAGATTGGCAGTGAATAGTCAATTTACGAAGCGAGTGTTGCAAGTGGAGAAATACAAGAGTTTTCAACAAAGACTGCATATCAATGGAAATATATTTATGTAACAGATGTTGGCCATAAACGCGAGAAACTACTGTAAATGTTACTAAACAAAAATATGAGAGAAGCTAAACAGTAAATGTTGGTAGGTGAAAAAATTTGAAGATCTTACGGGGTTCTTGCAAAGAACTCAACTCGACTACCATGAGAGTCGACTGGGAGGGCATCAGATGCTTACTTACAACGTTCACATCTCAGTCCATTCAAAATCTGCGAGGCCATTGATGAACGAGAGCACCTTCGGGTTCATTGCATACCTTTTTCTATTTTTCTCCACGGCCATCTTGGTACCTCTTCCAGGATTTATCCGCACAAAGCATCTGTAATGAAAAATGATAAATACTTTTTGTCTAAGATTCATTCCTTTATTTCTCCCTCTGAGCAAGCACGTTAGATTAGATGACAGTTTGAGCCTCCCTAACCGAAAAAAGCGTTCTAATTTGAGAGGAAGGAAGTATTTAGTATGGAGATAAGAGAATGCAGAATCTATACAGATAGGGCATAGAAACAGTAAGTTGCGAAAGAAGTTTAAGAAATAAGATAAGAGTTGAAGAAGAAAATTTTAGATGCTGAAAGACTGGACAGAAGTGAACCGAAAAAGAGAGGTCCTTGGCATAACAAAAAAACATTTCATTTCAACAAAAAAGACCTACCTAACTCTCAGCTCGGACCCCCAGACATTTTTCCCTGGGAGTGCTGATTCCTATTGATACAATAATTAGAACTAGTGAAATAAGTGTTAGATACAAAGATTTTTAAATTTATAGGTAGACCTAACGTTTTCAGCGCCGAGTTTTATTTTCCTCCGTAAAATTCGTTTTAAAATTCGCAAGGCATACGATCTCGTAGACATGAACATGGATCATTCGTATTCTGGACAAAAGAGGGTAATAAATTTTTTTCCAATTGAACCGCAATTAGAAAAATTGTGTGATAGTGATTTCACTACAAATAATTGCCTTTCTGTATCTTGATTACAAATAATTCTTACGTATGTCCATCATATCGTCGTTTGCGCGCTTAATACGATTTTGACCTTTAAGATCGCAGGAGTATATTGAGTGTTATTGATCAGGTATATTGAGTGTCGCATTGCAGTAGCGTAAGGTTTTAACCCAAGAGCACACAGTAAATTCAGTTTCATTTCTAGAACTCACTTCATCTACATAAAAATTACCATTTAACAGGAGGTTGTATCAAAGAATACAAAATTAGAAAATATTCTAATCCCAGAACGTATTCAGGATAACACGTGTGGGTTGATGAGTGCTATGAGCCAAGTTAGAAAATACGTTTAATAAGTATTTGCATCACGCCAATAAATTCCAAGAATACACAGTGATATTTACCAAAGAATTACAAGCAACCGATGCTATGTCGGAACCAAGGCATTTTACTGTAACACGATATCAGTATATATATAAATACCTATATGAACAGTTTGCGGCATTCAAGTTCTTAATATCAACACTACATTAAAATTAAATTTGAATCATACCGGAGAGGTGGCCTTAAAATTTCTACTGTAATTGCTCGCTGGCCATCAAAAATAAGAAAAAACTTCGAGCAGCGAAGAAGTTAATGAATTCATTGACTAAGTTTAACATGACTGGAGGGAAATTAAAAGCTTTACTAAGAATTCTTTGAACTATTCGTAAAATTCAGACCATTTGCAAATACCTCTGAATGAATTTCAGAGTTGAAGCTGCTTCGGGAGGGTACTTGTAGTTGGAACAGTAATGTGTTGCAAACAGTGCAGAGAACAAAGTCGTGAATGTCATCAAGTTTTCCATCACGACAGTCCCATCCAATGCAAGCATAAACGAACTGGTGGTCAGAGTAGACTCTGCACCTGCAACACAAACGCTCATCAACAAACCTGATGTTGTCCTAAGTTGGTGCGAAAAAACTGTTTCACTCCTACTAAAGATAAAGAAAATCTCTTACAAAAAATTTCGATTACAATACATTCATATATTCGTGAATAAAACTCATACAAAGCTTGCATTTTGGATCTTGAATCCATTCTTATTCTCAAAATCATTAATTAAGCTAGCCATGGAAGAAAATGTAATTTTTCCTGCTAGTTGGTTCAAAATGCTTGGCCACATATCATGAAATATAAGCTCTTGATACTTTTTTGCCTTCTATGAAGACTCTTGACTCGGAAATATGTGTGTTGTATTTCCATTCTATAACGTATATATTGAAATGACAATTTCGACAAGATGATCATTCTATTGAAGGTTTTCGAAAAGGTTTCCAAGATTAATAAAAATTGTTATATTTCCATAAAATGCCACCAGACGAAAAATATCAATAGAAGCGTGGCATGGAATTCATTCACGATTGGCTGTATTGATAAGACAGCGTCCAGGTCGGCCTTAAATTATTTTTTTAAATACTTCATACCAGCTTTTGGAGGTTATCTGAAGAAATGGTGGTATTTACTAAGTATCAAGATACCCCCACGGGGGTAAAATTTAGTGGTAATGGTTAAAATGTACTCTCTTACATTGAGGTAGGTATGTTGTGCTACTTACCATTTATTACAATGTGAGGGTGCAGATGAAGTCCAGAATCCTCGATCTCCTGCACGGACTTCTCATCCTGCTATGAAAAATAATGATCAGCACATTTTTCACAGTGGCGTAGATGATTTAGTAGAAGGTCTCCGCAAGGGTTGTTTCAATTTTGTTAAGAGTGTCACCGCGCCTCTGTAACCAACAGACTGCAGCTGCTGAAGCTTTTTCAGTTACACACCAGCCACAGCAACGCTGCCCAGTTCCAGCTCTTAATCTCGTCAGGTGGCACCAGGAACTTAACTAAGTCTACAAAGATGCAGGTCGATAGGAAAAGTTTCTCTCCAGGCCTCAGATCTTCATTAGTTCACGCGAGTGTTCAGTAAAACGTGGTGAAAGAACGCCTTTAAAATTTCCGTTTATTCAAGATTTTGCACATTTAAAATTGCCATGATGGCAAGACGAATAAAGTTTTTATGGGATAAAACACGTATAAGGAATTTCTTGGCAATCGGCAAACCAGGCACGATTCATGACAACACAATATCAGGCTTAGTCACAAGCAACAAGTAGACAAGGCTTAGGGGCTGAGGCAGAGCGGCTAGAGTTACGTCCGCACAAGACAGCGGGACGTTGACGACTGTCGGACTGTCGGTGTCGGTGACCCGCCAAGCCACGCACTATATACCCCACGGTACACATAATAAGGTAGTAGCATTCAAGTCTTTTCTTAAAAGAGCCCTGGGGACGGTGACGTCACAGGTCCAGAACGAATAGCAACACAGATCAACAGAGTAGCGCTATCTGGCGACAATATCGAGTCTGCTGTACGACAACTTGTACAACAACAACGCGACCAGTAACAAGACAACTCGTCGGCGTTGGTGTCTGCAAGAATGGCGTCTTTAAATAGAATGAAAAAATGTTCTTTCATCGAATTTGAAAATAATTCTAGAGATCAACCTGATATCAAGTACTTCCAATATCATCATGCATATTTTAAAGAGTGGCCAAGAGCAAGTGGTAGTGAAATTTTAGGTCAATTAAGGAATCTAATTTGTGCGAACATATTGTGTGTAGCCGCCATTTTCGAAAACAGATAACAGAAGAATCGTTTCGCCGTTCAAAACAAAAGTACTTCTTGATAAAATTGTGGTGCAATTGCCTTATAATGACATGAATTTGAGTATTGGAGGTAAGATGTACAATTGTCATCATGTGTAAATTTTGTACGAATTTATCAGTACGTTTCCAATCCGTGAATTGGCTGATGGTGGTACAATTTTGTTGAAAGCTTTCGTGACACGTTGAGATCCCGTAGAAGAATAATTAAACAGGTAAATTAATTTTGAGAAGAGTAATTCAAGGTAATAGTTTTAAATATTTTTGGTAAATTTATATGAATGGTGCAAATTGGAATGAATGTTTTTGTTCCTAATATGACAAATTTTACTAGCTGTTGGCTAATTAGGGATTATTATACAATTTGTAAGAAAGGGTATGGATAATTTCTACAGATGGTAACTAGAACTTATTTTGAGAACTCGAAAACTAAGCATTTGCAAGCACAATGTCATTCTTTGAAAACATCTTGAAATCTACCACATTACCTATCTATGACAACAAAATTATTCAAATAGTTGACAACATTAAACGGTCCAATTTTACTTGAATGTTGTCAAAAATTTTCACAATTTTGTGGCCAATAATCAGTAAAGGAACACATTTAAAAATGTTTTACAGGAATTACATTCTGCTTGCTGATGGGTTATTTTTTAATTATTCAACTTTGAAGTTGGCTTGTGCGCGCCAGGGAAGCGAGAGTGCCAAGCGTAATTTAATTAATAACGGAAGCTAACCCCCTATTACAAACGTAAAGAGGTTGGGTTGTGAGGGTTAGCTACAGTTCTTCTAGTGAAAATTATAAATAAAGGTTTCTAGTGACTTCCGTTTACTTCCGGTGCCGCCATAGCCACATGGCTAGAGGGTTCTGCCGCCGTGCGGGAGACCCGGGATCGAATCTTGGCGCTGGCAGTGGCAATTTTTCTTTGTTGGGTATAGGAGAAAAATTCCAAACACAATACCCAACTCTACCCAGGTGTCTGAAATGGGTACAGGTCTTGACCGGGGGAACGCGTCATGGCGTCCTGGCGTTAGTTATAAGGCATTTGAAAATCCAATGTACAAGGTGATATGTATCAGGCTTGATTGGAAATAAAGCATCCGTAGATGCCTTCATTATTCATTATTATTATTTACATCATCTCCAATGAGAGCCACCCGGTACCCAAGATGGCGTCCGCCATCATGAAGCCGATGTACACGGACGTCACTACAAACGTTTATTTATAATTTTCAGTAGAAGAACTGTGGCTACCTCTCACGACCCAACCTCTCTACGTTTGTAATAGGGGGTTAGCTGCCGTTTCAACTCTGAAATTGCGTAAAAAAGGCCGTTCAGGAGCGCCGCTCGTATAACTTCAAACTTAAATAACTCAAAAACTAAGCATTTGCGAGCACATTGTCATTCATGTAAAACGTCTTAAAATCGACTATATTACCTATCTATAGCAACGAAATTATGAAAATTGTTCACAACATTAAAGTAAAATTTGACTTATTAAACTCAATATTGACCAAATTTATTGTTATTTAGAGTAAATCTGTAATGCTAAACAAATTGAAAGCTATGAAAATAATTTTCAGAATTATCCCATGTAATTGCAGTTCCTGCATTCATTTTCAAGTAAAATTATATGTTATACTTTAAGGGCTGCTGGTAGTATGACTTTTTTGACCTGAGAATTATAGCTGAAAGACACTCTGAGGATATGATTTTTAGAATTTGTTCATAATTCAGTTCATTTTATATGATTGAAGGGTTCTGTTGCATCATATGTTGAATTATAATTATTGTCTGCCAAATTATAATGATTTCATCTGTGGGTACCTTCTATTCTATCCATCATTGACTGAACAACAGTTCACTTGAGTTGTTGAATGTTTAGAGACCATTGGGATAAAGTTTTTTATTTGCATTGTTTGCAACCTTGATTACTTATCATTTTTCAAAATAAGTTCCGGTCAATTTGGAGTTTAATGAACTCGCAGAATTTGAAAATCCTGTTCCCAAGAATCACTACAGGACTACGTTTAAAAATGTTTTACAAGAATGACATTCTGTGCTGATCCTTTATTTATGAGACATAGCAATCATTACGTTCTAATAAGAATAACCTCATATAGTCGGTTGCTTAGCCGCCGCATTGTTGGGTCACACTTATTTTTTTGGATGGACACGTCCACTTTTTTGCGGGAAAATAACAGCCTCAGTTTGGATAAGTTAAGGTAAGCTATTTTAGGTTGCTTTGTTATTTTAGGTTAGTTTACTTACCTAACCTAACATTACCTAACTTAACCTTACCCACCGTAACGTCAGTACCGTATTAGAGCATATTTACGTCTCCATTCCTTCACTTTTAAGTACAACATTCATATAACTTTAGAGTTGAATAATTTAAAAATTGCGCATCAGCAAGCAGAATGTCATTCATGTAAAACGTTTTTAAATGTGTTCCTGTAGTGTTGCTTGGGAACATAATTTTTAATTTCTGTGAGCGCATTAAACTCCATATTTACCATAGTTCCCTCAGACAAAAAATTATTTTGTGCCCTAAGGCTCATTTTGTATTGAAACATTCAAATGAATTAAAATCTGTTATATTATCCTGAATTACTTAGTCAATAATTTGAAAAGAATATTTTTTGTGGATGTGAAGGTAAAGCTACAAGTAGCTCATGTCAACTGAAGTAAGCGTGCTACGTTAATCAATTATGCTGCAGTTGAATAACTGTACTCAATTTTTATTTTACAACACTTTGAAAAGATATATGAAATACAATTTTATATATTGTATTTTATAATTATAATAATTTTTAGCTATTTTTGAATTACTCTGTTTTCTGAAGGATGTTCAAGTTATATCTCATAGCAATATTAATTGACTTTAGCCCCTCTCAGGGGGATACAACTAGTGTATCTATGGGAATGAATTAGTGTTCCGAGGGGGACCATGTGTGGGCACGAGCTAAAGGTTAGGTAGGCTTTCTTTTTGTTAAAATAATATAGGTTTTTGTTTTGTTACGGACCATCTTTTTTTGGTTTACTGCTGTCCTGTTTTTTCAGCACCTACTACTTCTTCTTCAACTTTGACCATGTTTCATGAACTTTTTTCTCATCTTACCGTTTCTATGCGTTTTCTGCATAGATTCTGCGTTCCCTTAACTCCATACTATATGGTGCCTTCTTCCTTCCTCTCTTTGGATCTCATTTGTTGAGGATAGGGAGGCCTAAACTAACTAATAATCTAATTAAATTTAGCCTAAAAGAACTATCCTGAAATTTTTATTGTTTTGTGGGAAATGAAACATTAAAATGTCTAAAATATTTGATGCAGTGTAACAATTTTTGAGTTTAATTCAACTGCATTTGGTGATAAAATATCTTATATATAGATTCATGCATTGGGTGTATCGGTGAGTGAGTTGTGTTAAAATACTGTTCATGTTTTTATAACTTATTTCCATTTCACAGGAAGGTGTTGAAGAGTTCATGAGCAAAAAATCTGGTGGTGCAGAAGAAGTGATCAGGCGCCTTGATGAGCAGCTCAGCAACTATCGCTGCATGGAGTCGCACCTCACTGCCACTCGCTTGAAGTGGGTCTATTATTTTATAATAAAGATTTAAAAGAAGCACATTTGTGTAGAGCATATTTATTTTATGTCAACTATGTCCGTATTAGTTGAAGTAGTATCCTATTTTTGGACTAAATCAAAAAAGCGCTCTTATGCCCAATGTAAAATTTTCTCTTGCTTACTGCATGGTGAGGACAGAAGTGTTATGTATCAAAGTTCATCATTAGTATTTGTTGCTCATTAGGCAAGACAAAGGATGGGTTTTTGTAAAAAGTGCTACTCTAATATATGTAATGCTATGCATCTAATTTCATTAGTGTAATTAAGATGTCTTAATGTTTTTGATGTAAGCCAACTTGCCAAAGTAATATTTTTCCCTTCTCCAGCATGCATTGAATGTAGGTGGGATATATTGTTAATTGCCATTCAGAAAGTTTAAAACTTTCCTCTTTGGTTATAATCTCTTGTTCTTCATACACCCCGGTCCTGGTGGCGATTTTCTCTGTTGGGTAAAGGGGAAAAATTCCAAGCACAATACCCCACTCTACCCAGGTGTCTGAAATGGGTACCGGTCTTGACCGGGGGAAAGCGTAATGGCGTCCTGGCGTTAGTTATAAGGCATTTGAAAATCCAATGTATAAGGTGATATGTATCAGGCTTGAAATTGGAAATAAAGCATCCGTAGATGCCTTCATTATTATTATTATACACTAAAATCATATGTGCAGTATTTAATTTTTCTAACACTATTTGTCAAGAAATGTTTAGAATTTATGTTCCATGAAGTGAATATTTTTGAAATCTGCAGAAATATTCACTTATCCATTATTTATTGGTGCAGGCTGAAGCACCAGGTGCCAGACATCAAAAGCTGACTGCAGATCATAGAAGAAATGAAGGCTCGACAAGACAGCACGGAGGATCTGGAAACTCAATTCCTGCTGTCTGACAAACTCTATGTTGAAGGTACCATTCCTCCTTCCAACAAAGTCTGCTTATGGCTTGGGGTTAGTGAAACTGGACTAAGTTCAACTGCTGTAAGAAATTAGGAGAAGTTAAAAGGTGAAAGATTTTAATCACATTGTTTCTTTTAATGACATTACGTTTGGGTAGGGAGGAATTTATTTTCATTTTTATTTCAGTTTGAAATATGAGCAAAGCAGAAAAGTTTGATTATGTATTTGTATTTTTCTTTTTAATTGCAGATGATTTTTGTTAAACCTATTTTCTTAGGTGGGTTGTAATATCTGTCATTTTTATGCAGAAGCTTTGTACTTTGTAGTATGCTGCTCATGTGTTTGCTTCATTGCTACTGCCTTTACATTTAATTACTTGAAGCAGCTTGTGCCCTAATTTTGGGTGTATCTGTGCCATAGTTAGATCAATATAACCAGTGCGCCCTCTCATGGAAGAACAACTTTTGCATCTATAGGAATTAGTACTGCCAGGGGTGAGAGGTGAGGATCCAAGCTGAAGATTAGGTAGGTATTCCTTTGGTTGATGTAGAAAAATTTTTGTTTTGTCGTAGGCAATTTTTTTTGTTCACTGGTGTCTAATTTTTCATGTTGTCTAATCAAACCAGTGTACATAATTATTGTGTATATTTTACTGGCGGTTTTACCCCTTTTTGTGAAAGCTTAAAATATCTAGTCAGAATGACTGAAAACTCTCCAGTAGTATGAGCAATTTCTAAGCTCTGCTAAAGGTACATATGCATAAGTGCCTCTTCTTATCAATATATGAAACCTCTTGAATTACTATGTCTATCCCCTTTTCTGAAAGGAAACTGCAATCTCAGCTGCAATAATTACATCTATGAGTGTGTTTTGCAGATAACGAGTGTTAACTGCAATACTGTAAGATCTTTGCATCAGTGCTTATTTGGTTGTATTCTCTTTTCTGGTCTTTTGGAGAACCCAGTGTACTAACCAAGTAATTTGTTATGTGTGCTGGCTTACTTCATTTCATCAGTTCAGTTATTGAAAGTAAATTTCTGCATCTCTTCCAATTCCATTGATAGATCGAAGTCTACCAACATAGACATTGATTTTCTGCATTTTTTAATGCTTTAGTTCAAACTGCTACAGCAAAATTCCTCTGCTTTGATGCTTTGTTACTGATCTATGTATCTCTTGGTTAATTGTAGAAAACTTATTAATTGAACTTAAACCCATGGTTTTAACCTAAATAATACAGTGATGACTCGTGTGTGCAGGCGAATATGATGCTAGAGTATGACCTGGACGCAGCAGAGGTACTGCTCAACAAGAACCTCAGCAACGCGAACACCGAGCTCACCCAGGTCGTTTCGGACCTTGATTTTCTTAGGTGAGGTTTAGTAGATTTTCATGTTGCTACACAACTGCATATTCTAAGTTCTATAGAATGTTTAAAAAAATGTATGTATATACGTTATGTTCTAAAATGCTCTTCTGTCATGGTTTTTCTGTCAAAAAAAGAATACTGTAAAAATTTGGTGAAATTGCCCGTTACTGGCACAATCAGGAATACGACTGTTTTCTTGCGTTTTCACGACGTGCTTATCTCGACATGTGTTTGTGGCCATACCTAATCTTTTATTTCATCATTAGAGAGCTGCTGACTCCATTCAGCAGCTACCGAGAATTCACATTCGAGTAGGAGTTTTGGTACGGCCCAAAACATATGATGTTTTTGGCCGTAGGTAATCATTTACTCGAATGTCACTTCTCAGTAGCCACTGAATGGAGTCTGCAGCTCTCTAATGATGAAATAAAATTAGTGATTGGAGATCAATTATTTCAGATATCGTAACCCTAGTAAGATGTATGTTCCCCCAACAAATAACTAAGATCTCAATCAAGACAAAGATCATCTGGAAAGGTTAGAATATTTATCCCTCTTCAGAAAACCATTTCAATAAAGTTTCGTTACTGAGGTTTTTTGCTCGTGTCTTTACGAGTGGTGAATTGATCGTTTTCTTCATTCAAACTTAGCTCAGGGTGTAGCTTCTGTTTTCAAGCTTTTAGAAAAATTTCAATTGTGGGACTGAACTGTCTTTCCCCGCCTCAGATATGTGAGGTCCCGAGATGAGAGGTAGGCTTTCTTTGTATTGAAATAAAACTTTTTTTTTGTTGTAATAGATCATCGTTTTCTGTTTACTGCTGTCCTGTTTTGAGTTATGTAGTCATTCTTAGCTCACAGTTTCTAAGCCTTAGAGACCTTGTGTGGGAACGTACGCTAGTTTCCGTGCAACTTCATACTACATGGTTCCTTCCTCTCTTTGAAACATTTTGTTGTGGTTAGAGAGGCTCAAACGGTGCTACTATAGCGTGAGGTCTATTGCCATATATCGCCTATCCAGGTACATTTTGAGATGTACTAATTGTTTTTAGCCAAATCAAATGTATGAGAATTGGTAATATTCATTAGTAACCTAACCTCACGCTATAGTATTAGATAGAGGTAGACCTCACGCTATAGCACTAGCTAGAGTTAGATCTCATGCTGTAGTGTTGTAGGCCTCACGCTATAGCAACGCCTGCTTAAACTAACTTAAAACCGATTAATCTTGCCCACCTCAGGACGCTGTGCACCACCACCAAGGTTGTTGTTGTTTTGCCCCGACGGCCGCTCGAAGGGGTCCGCCGCGGCCAGGGCCGCCCCAGACCGGGCCCGGCCCGAGGCGAAGAGGGGTGTGGTTATATGGGCCTCTGGAAGACGCCCGCGTCGTGCAGAAACCTCAAAACGTCCGCGGGGCGAGTCCAGAGGTGCTCCAGTGCATGTATCTGGTGTGTGTATCGGTGTGCGTGTAGGGCGGGACAGTGTAGGAGGACATGCGGAAGATCGCCCACGTTGGCATGGCACCAGACGCAGCTTTCGTCCTCCGCAAGTCCTATTCTGTGCATGTATGAGGGGAGTGAAGTGTGGTGCCCGCACCGCAGCCGCGCCAGGTGGACTCGATCCTGCCGGGGGAGGGATCGCTCCGTCGAGGGGACGGGGGGGGTCTCACTCCGAGGAGGGAGTTAGGGGGTAGGGCAGCGAGGGCGCGTGAGGTGAACTGTGTGTGTATGTGTGTACGTAGTGAGGTGTCAGGGGGGCAGGGAGGGAGGGAGTCGTATAGTGTTTTGAGGTGTGTGGCCGGGGTGATGTGTAATGTTCGTTGGGTTGGCCGGGGTTGTTGCATGTAGTGTAGCGGGTGGGCAGGGTCTTGTGTGGAGGTGTAGAAGTTTGTCCCTAGCGTGTTCATGTGGTCAAGGAGGGGGAGGACAAGGGCTTCTTCGTTTAGGTGTGCTATAGGGGTCGATCGTGTACAGCCCGTGGCAATGCGCAACGCTGTGTTTTGTGTGGACTGTAGTTTCTGTAAGTGAGTGCGAGCAGTGTCTGCGTACCAAGATGTGTGTGCGTAAGTAAGGATGGGTCTGATGAACTGTTTGTATACTGTTGTTATGTCTTCCTTGGAGTGGCCGTATGTAGTATGTGTTAGTGCTCGGAGGACGTTCAGCCTAGTGTTGCATTTAGTGTTGATATTGTTAGTGTGTGGGCTGAACGTAAAACCTCTGTCATATGTAACTCCAAGGATTTTGGGTGTGTCTGTGTAGGGGATGGGGGTGTTGTTTAATGTGACGTGGGGATGGATGTTGTATTCTCTATTATAAGGTGTGATGAGTGTGAGTGAGGATTTGTTTGCGGAGACCTTGAGTCTGTTTGTTTCTAGCCAGTTCTCTATTATGTGGATGTAATCTTGTAGTTGAGTGGCGGCGGTCTCGTGTGTAGGGTGTAGGGAGAAGATGGTTAGGTCGTCTGCGTATGTGAGGAGGTGTGTTTGTTAAAACACACTTTCTTTTTGTTAAAATAGAATAGGTTTTTGTTTTGTTACGGACCATCTTTTTTCGGTTCACTGCTGTTCTGTTGTTCAGCACCTACTACTTTCTTCTTCAACTATTTCTTGTTTCATGATCTTCTTTCTTAGCTTTCTGTTTCTGTGCCTTTTCTGCATAGATTCCGCGTTTCCTTAACTCCATACTAAATGGTGCCTTCTTCCTTCCTCTCTTAGATAGCCTTTGTTGCGGATAGGGAGGAACTAACTAATAATCTAATCTAATCATTGGACGACTAATTTGCTGTGGCGGTTGCAATGCGTGAGTCTTTTTTTTTGTAGTACCACGTGTTAGACACAAATGTGTCAAGATGGGTAGATTGCAAGTTTGATTTAAAGTCTTAGGTTAGCTATACTTGACCTCAAGAATTATAGAACTGTGAGAAATTGCGTTGAGATTTCCTCCTTTAGTATCGGTTGTGCGCAGCGTTCGTTTTCCTCCATCACAGTTGAATGGAACGACCTCATTGCTAGCTTACCGTAGTACATATTTGACGGAGATGTTTGACGGCATTTCTCGTTCCTCGTGTGACGAATGTTTAGGCAAGGCTTCATTAAATTGTGCAAGAAGATTGGGTGAGGATGTTAAATTTTACACCCTAACTAATAGTCATGTCCGAGAACTACATGCTCCCTGTTGAGTTCATTCTCACTTCAGATATATGAGCATTAAGATCATCATTGTCACAGGACATTAGGGCAGTAAAACAGGTACGTTTTATCTTCGTCTAATGTCCTGTATCAGGATGGAGCTTCATTCTTTCATATTTAAAACTTATTTATTTGCTCCTAAGAAACCAAAACACGCTCTTGGCTTAAATTCTCATGTTTCTGACGTGCAAATTATTGAATGGTGAATAATAATGTGAATTTACTGAAAAATAGTGGCGTAGCATGAAATTCTTTTATATATAGTGATCATAATGTGTATTTTACATTTCAAGCGTCTGGTTATAGCTGAAGTCTTATAATTTGTTATGTCCAACAGGGAAGGAAATGAGATTTGATATTTCTAAGCGGTCACAGGAGGAAACATAAGTGTGGCCAACCTGTTGTCTGATGGGGGACTTATTCATTAAGTATGACTAAAGTATTGTATCTATGGGAATTAGCGCTCCCAGGGGAAAAATGTGAGGGCCCGAGCTGTGAGTTAGGGAGGCCTTCTTTTTGTTGAAATAAAATGTTTTTTGTTATGTCAAGGACCACCTTTTTTCGGTTCACTACTGTCCTGTTTTTCAGCACCTCTGACTTTCTTCTTCAACTTTTGTCTTGTTTCATGAACTTCTTTCTCATCTTACTGTTTCTATGCCCTTTCTGCATAGATTCCTCATTCTCTTTTCTCCATACTAAATGGTTGCTTCCTCCTTCCTCTCTTCGATACGCTCTATTTTTTTAGCGGTTAGGGAGGCTTAAACTAACTTATAATCTAATCTAATCTGTGTAACGAATGGGGGTGAAGTTCTGGAGAATTGTTGTGGCCCGACGAAAGGAGGGCATACTTTATGTGTTGAAGTCGGACATGAGTTTGGTTGTTTTGGGGAAAAGTGTATTGTATTGAGTGGTTTCGCACTTGACTGAGTATGATGGAATATGCGAGCAATAACATAATTGAAGTAATTTGAATAGATAGCGGAGAGGAAGATGGAAGGCACCGATGACTTCAGCGTACCACCTTACAACAGCAGAGCAACTTTGGTAGCAATGCCCAAAGCGACCACTAAAGAGCTATAACCGAAGTTGTCGGTAACTGAGTTTATTATTATTATTATTATTATATAAGAAAGTTTTAGCCTCCCTTAATTGCACGACAAAGATGTTCTAAGAGAGGAAGGAGGAAGGCACCATTTAGTAGTATGGAGTTGAGGGAACGCGGAATCTATGCACAAGGTGCACAGAAACAGGAAGCTAAGAAAGAAGTTCATGAATCAAGAAAAAGTTGAAGAATAAAGTAGTAGGAGCTGAAAAACAGGACAGCAGTGAACCGAAAAAAGATGGTCCGTAACAAAACAAAAACCAATTCTATTTCAACAAAAGGAAGCCTACCTAACCTTTAGCTCAGGCCCTCACAGAGTCTCCCTGGGAGCGCTAATTCCCATAGATACAATACCTGTATCCCCCTGAGGGGAGCAAGTCTAACTACACAAAAAAACACAAAAAAGACCCAGATTTTTGAGAGCGCCCGTGCACAAAATTTTTTTTTTTTGTGCAGTTAGACTTGCTTTAAATATTTTAAATATTGTGGCGTTGGTTCTAATCAAAGGTAATTCAGTAAATGATCTTATAAATAGCCTGTAATCAATTTACGTTTAAATAATAATAATAATAATAACTCATTTAACAACAGCTTCGGTCATAAACTATTTAGCTGTCGCTTTGGCATTCAGGCCAAAGTTAAACCACAACAATACAAGTCCACCTGGACTTCAGATAACATTACATTGCTAAGTATCCACAAAATATATTTCAAAATTCCACACATCACGTCTATCATATGCAAGTCACAATCGATCATTGGTATTACAACCCACCACTTCAAGTACACCTGAACACATCGGGCAGCCAGACCCCGATGGGGGTTCTAGTGTGCGCCCTCAGAGTGTATAAATAGCATCAAGAAGAGACAGCGCCGTTCATTACGGGTGCGCTGCCGTGGAGGTCACATTAGATTGAGTCACCTCTGTTCTGTATCAGACGCGTTACCATCAGGGAAGCACCTGTATAAATCACAGAAGCATTGTAGAAGAATTGTACTAGCACCTATCGTCTGATCTCTCTGATTCTTGCCAACTACCAAGCCTGTATCTACTCTGAAGTACCAATAAACTATAAATCACGTTGCTGCTCGTCACTCCCGAACCCCATCCGCGTTTGGTGCGGCCTGTTACTGAAAAGGGCCGGAACATTTATGGTGGCCAGTATGGGGATACCACATCAAAGATATCCACATTGCCCATTGAAGAAGAAAGATAGCAAGAATTGATCTTCGGTTCTGCTGATCCGTGGTTTTAAGTGTGAAGAGTGTCAGCCTGTGGAGTAACGTCGCGTAGTTCTCACATTACTTCAGAGCATCGAGAAAAGGAAGAAGGACGTCAGCGCAGAAAATCGAAGTTCTTTACAAGAAACACTTCGAGGGAGAAAAAATAATCGAAAATTTACACGCTACGCAGTCTTCACCAGTCTACTCATCGCTACTCAAAGGAGAAAATGACGTGAAGGGTCCAAACCAACAACCTGGTTTGTCGACGGGATCTACGCATCTACCCACCGTCATCTGCAACGAGAAGATCTACGAGGAGATCGACGAGAGCTACACATCGCCAAATAGCAAGCTGAGTATACGCCGATAATGTTTGCTTGCTAATTAAATAAGCATGAGCTCAAATTAATAAGTATACATCATCGTTATAAAGTTAATGAGTAGGAAGTTAAGCAGTAATCACTCAGCAGTGCAAGCGCAGTGAGCGAGCAGCATAGCATTGCAGCAAGCGCAGGTTCTTGGTAAGCGGGAGAGCGAGCCTGTTCGCGGAAGTATTGTGTGGGTAAACAGTTGAAGGAAGTTGTAGCCGGAGCTCGGTCCTCCAGCACCTATTGTTCGCGACCCATTGTTCTCTAGTGTATAAGAGTGGGCTGGTGCAGCCTGCCGCTGAGAGTAACAGTCACGCAACAGTCAGTAACGGTAGCAGAATAACAGTAACAGTCGAGCAGCTTGACTAAGTTTTTGTGGTGCTGTAATAGCCTGTTTTAAGTCCACTGGAATTGTGAGTATCATTTTATTGTGTGTAAAATACTTTCTTTAAATGTGTGTAGAATATTATCAATTGCATGTAGAAAATTTTACTGTGTGGAGAACAATTTTTTCTTAAAGGTAATCGGAGGTCTAAGAATATTGTGTTTTTATGTCGGGCAGTGACTCTGACGAGTACGAGTACATAAGAACCACCCCTTACGTGACCCGAGTAGGAAGAGTTTCAGTGCCTATTTTTTTCACGATGGCGACCACCACTGTCACCCCTGTAACTAGTACAGTTACTACCACAGTTGTCCCTGTAACTAGCTCAGTTACCAGTGTAACGACTTCTGTTGTCGGTCCGATACCCAGTGTTGTGATTGCTGGACAGGATCTTCCCCAATACCGCGGTAGAAAACGTAGATTTGACCCTGACTTCATAGAAAATAAGTCACTAGAAACGCACATAAAGAATGTGCGAGCCTATTTTAATTTGCTATCCGACAACTCAGAGGAAGCTAAACTCAATCTATTGTTGCGAACTGCAGACAAGCGGGTTGGCGACTTCAACGCCGTTGTAGCTTCCATAATCAGTGAGGGATATGAATTGAGTTTTGAAGAAGTCGTGCACCTGTTAGAAAATATTTACGTCTCGAAAGGCGAAAGATCTTTGCACGCAGTTGCGTGTGACCTGAATAATGTACGCCTAAAACGTAATGATGCTTTAGCGAGTCAGTTTGTTGAAATATTGTCCAAAATCCGTAAGCTAACCCACAGAATAATGAACAGCCCGGAGTGTTCGAACAGAGCCCACCCGTATGTAGTAAACTGTCCCGATCCTGTTGCTCTCGATAAGTATGTCGAGAATACTTTAATTGTTGCATTAGCTATGGCCATCATTAATCCTCTAGTAACGGAAGATTTCTCAAAGAAACTATTCAATAAACCCTTTAATTCGTCGGAAGAGCTCCTTCAGAGAATAGTAACTGTAATTCGCAATTTTCCCGAAGATAAGCAAATCTTAGCGACTCGATCTGAGAGATCTGTGGAAACCTATTGTGCAGAGGATGATGACCATTCATCCGAATCAAATTTTGATGCAGCCTATGATGAGGCCGAAGTGCATACAATGACAAGAGGCGGATTCCAAGGTAGAGGTAGGACGCGCAGACCCTACTGGAGACCCAATTTCCCAAGACCAACTTACCGTGCTAGACCTCATGTAAAATCTTTTGTTGATCGTGAATTAGGAACTCTAGAAGTCCAAGCATTAGAGACAGCTACTGAAGCTAGGCGTTGCTCGAATTGCAATAGAAAAATGTGTATCTGTCAAGGACAAGGTGTGTCGGTAACCACTGTGGCTAGGAAACCGACTGATTGGTACAAACCAGGTTCAAGTCAGACAGCCGCCGAGCATTCGCTGCGTGATGTAGTTTGTTTTCGTTGTAATAAGTTAGGACACTACGCAAGAGACTGTCGGTCAGGACGAGAGTATTTCAACAGACCAGGTAGGCCTGATCGTGTCCGTGCGCGAGGACAGTATAAAACTCGAGTGCCAGAAAAAAGCCAGGTAGAAACTTACCAAACTAACAGTGGAAATGATTTTTTAGCGTAAGCAGTGGAGAAAAATTCATTGCCGATAGAAATAACATCGATGATAAAACGGAAACTAAAATAACTATAACTAAGTGTGACTCTACGACAGTGATGCCCTGTGAACCCGAGGAGAATTCTGGTGTTGAAGATTCCCTCGTTAAAAATCCCGAGGAGAATTCTGGTGCTGAAGGTTCCCTCGTTAAAAATGTTGAGAGAGTAGATCCACTGATTAAATGTCAAAATAGATATGAATCGCTGGGAGAGGTGGATCTAAGCGACTTGAGCGACTTAAACGCTCATGGTACTGATAATTATGAAAGCCACATTACGGCGAACGTTTGTAAATACGAAGAAGATGAAGAGGTAGAAGTAACAGGCCAGAATGAATTATTTGTAATAAGAAAAAGTCATAAACCAATGATTGTACTGAGAAAAGATGCAGACCTGTGGAATGCATTGATTGATTCAGGATCAGAAAAGTGTCTGATCAGCTACCACAGAATTAATGAGATAAGTAATGACGTGAAGCCAAGTTCTCTGACTATAAAAGGCGTTAACGCTAAAAGTAATGTCGAAGGCGAGGTAGAGCTTGTCCTAAAGTTAAAAAACGGTGTAAGTTTAAAGACAAATGCTCTAATAATTAAAGATGGTATTTACAATTATGACGTCATTATTGGACGTGATTTATTAGACAAGAACGCCGTTGTAGACTTAAAACAAAGATGTTTAATTATCAAAGAAGAGAGAATTCCCTTTGCAGAGGTAAAAAGACGAAAAAAGAAAAAAACAGAGTGTCTCGAGTATTTAATAGAGAATACTGAGTGTCTCATGGCGGACACGATTACGTCCAGAGCTAAGAAAAAAGTCCTAAATAAGCTAAGAGAGAAGAGGACGTGCATTGCTGAGAAAGCAAGTGAGGAAGTAAAAAGGGATGGTAAGAGAGAAAATCAGCCTGTCCGAGGCGTAGTTGCAGTTACCAATTCCCTCACAAGGCCAAGGCCGTTAAGAGTGCATACTCAAAGAATTGAAATTGCTCCTAATGTAATTTTGAAACATGTTGGACATGTTGGAAAGTGTAAAAATGGAGAATACATAATAAAGAAAGCAACTTTAAAAGAAGGCATTTGTGTCGCCGAAGCAATTGTGAGAGTTAACAATAGGAGAGAGATTCCGTTGTTATTAATTAATAGCTCCGACAGAGCGATTGTTTTACCAGAGAATGCAATTATAAGTACTTTAGAAAAAGTGGAAAAGGATCAAGTTGAGTCCGAAGTTTACTTGTCAGATGTACAAGGAGAATTAAAACAAGGATTAAGTACCTTTGTGCAGGCAGCTGGTGTTGTTCAGGACAGTCATTTAGATGTCGATAATAAAGACACTAATAGTCAATCTGTCGGGATCACAGGGGTTGTTGACAAAGAGTACATTTCTGATTCCAAAGAAATCGCCCGTGGTCGGCGGAAATTAAATAATGATGATATCAAGTGTAACGATGATGAAATGAAGCCTGAATTGTTGAGTCTGTTAAACGAATTCAGAGATGTTATCACTATAGACAATGAATCGATCTCCGCCGCTGCGATTAAACCATACAAAATACGTTTGAAACCTAACGTGGATGTCGTAAATGTCCCTCCCTATCGTATTGCCCACCGTTACATGGAAGACTTGAAAGTCGTTAACGAAAAAATGTTAGACGACGGAATCATTAGACCATCGATTTCAGCTTATAATTCACCGATAATTGTAGTTCATAAGAAAGATGGAACTATACGTCCGGTAGTTGACTTTCGCAAAGTAAATGAGGTAATTCATGAAGAATCCTTCCCGCTGCCGAGAGTGGACGAGCTTCTTTATAGTTTAAATGGTCAAAAATACTTCTCGAAATTAGATCTTAGGTCAGGATATCATAATATTACACTGACCGATGAGAGTAAAGAAATAACAGCATTTACAGTTGGTAGTCGAAAATTCGAGTTTAATAGATTACCTTTTGGTTTAAAAACCTCACCTGCGTATTTCCAGTCAGTAATGACGCAAACGCTATCTCCTGTTCTAGGAAAACTATCTTTCGTCTTTATGGACGACGTGCTAATATACTCGAAAGAAAAGGCACAGCATCTTGCCGATATAAAAGTTGTACTTGAACTATTAAGAAACGCTAGATTGTCCATAAAAGCGGAAAAATGTGCCTTTTTTAGGAACGAGATTGAATATCTCGGACATTCCATTAGTGGAATGGGAACAAGAAGCACCGGTACTGACAAAGTAAGGAATTTAGAAATTCCGAAGAATGTAAAAGAACTCCAATCATTCCTAGGTCTAGTAAATTTCTTTCGTAGGTACATAAAAAATTTTGCGAGTATCGCAAGCCCGCTCTATAATCTCTTGAAGAAACATGTTGAATTCAATTGGACACAAGATTGTAAAAGCGCTTTTGAAAAACTAAAGGACGAACTATGTGAAAATACAATCCTAAGTCACCCAAACTTCGATCAAAAATTTCATCTATTTTGTGACGCATCAAATGTTGGCATAGGAGCTGTTTTACTCCAGTCATCTACTGATAAAGTTCGAAACATGAGACCGGTCGCATTTTTTTCTAAAACATTGAATTCCACCCAACGACGGTACTCAACTACGAAAAAAGAGATGTATGCCATAGTTGAAGCATTAAAACACTTTAAATATCTTGTTTTAGGATATGATCTGGTCGTATATACCGATCACAAGCCGTTAGTCCCTTTATTTTCAAAGAAATTGCCCGAAGATAACACGCTCGCTAGATGGAGTATTTATGTGCAAGCCTTTGATGCCAATTTAAAATATTTTTCTGGTAAAGCGAATAGTGCCGCCGATGCATTAAGTAGATTAAATCATGACAGAAACCCCTTAACAGAAAGAGAACTATTAGAGTGTTCTGATTTAACCCCAGATGTAGAGACTTTTCCCGTTGTAACAAGGCTGCAAGCCGCTGCTGCGAGTAGCAGATGTAACAAGCCGGTGACTGAGGGAGAGTTCGAGGAAACAATTCCAGGAAGTGATGACGGAAGAAACAACAACAGTACTGCTGAAAGCCCCAGACGTGAACCCAATGACTTTAATAGCAGACAGAAAACGAGCTTATGCAGACTGGATAGAGTTAATACGACTACAGACCATTCAAGTATTAATGACAACTGGTCGCTAGACGAATTTAAACGTGAACAAGATCAAGATCCCTTTTGTTCGGAAATAAAGAATGCCCCAGAGAATGCAACTAAAGTTTCTAATACTGACATGAATGAATTTCTGATTATGAATGATATTTTGTATAAAAGACGAAGAATTGACAACAGACCCAGTACCATTCTGACTAGTGTGGTGCCATATACTCTGCTACACCAGACAATTCTTTTCATCCATAATTTATCCCACACTGATCTAAATCATACCTTGTTTAAGTTTAAATTAAAATATTTTCATCCGTACGAGCGGACAATTACACGCAAAATTGTTGAATCGTGTGACACCTGTAAGATTCTAAAATCACGAATACCGACGCCTATTAAAATTCTAAATGCTCCAATTGGAACACGATGTTTTCAAACGGTCAGCATGGACTTCTATGGTCCATTACCAATGACGGACAATGGTAACAAATATATTCTTGTGATTATCGACCTTTTTTCCAGGTTTGTTAAATTATATTCGACTAGTGACCGATGTACAGAGACTGTCACAGATTGTCTATGGAATTTTTGTTGTTTGTTCGGTACCCCGGACGTGCTACTGTCCGACAATGCTCTGGAATTTAAATCATCTAATGTAAGAACTTTCGCAAAAGGACTTTCTATCTTAAAAAAGGAAGTTCTGGCGTATTCACCTTTTTCTAATGGTATTGTCGAGCGATGTAATGGTAAAATCCGACACCTGCTCAAGTTATATCTAAATTTTCTTACTCATAATGAGTGGGATAGATTGCTGGATATTGTAGAGAATTCGATTAATAATAGCTATAATGAAACATTAGGCGATACCCCTGCAAACACAGTTTTCGGTAGAGATACGTGTGTTCATATCAGTTCTACTAATTTAGAAGATTTAAATGTTGCGACTTCATATGAAGATGTTCAAAAACAAAAATTTAAAGAATCATCTATTGTAGTGAACAATATTAGAAATGCGATCATTAACGCCACAATTGAAAGAACTGCCTATAGAAATATGAAACGTCGCGATAAAAATTTAAAAGTGATGGACCGTGTACTAGTAAAAAATCATGCCAAAAAACATAAATTACAGCTGAATTTTTTGGGTCCTGCTATCAATGAACGGCGCTGTCTCTTCTTGATGCTATTTATACACTCTGAGGGCGCACACTAGCTGCCCACCCATTCACTTTCTAGACACCGCCAAATAAAAAAAAAGTTATTCCTGATTTACAGAGCAAGTCCTTTAGTATACCCAAACAAATTCTAGAATGAATGATGGAACTTATAAGTTAGCAAATACATATATTATTTTAACGCATTCCAAAACTCTTCCTATTAGGCCACCGTCCCTCAGTAAGTCTCCAACTTTGTTCCCATTGGTACTATCACACAGGATGTTCCTTCTTGGTTGCTGCAGGGCTGGACATACTTCAATGATGTGTTTTATCGTTAAAACTGCGTCACCGCACCAACCGCATACAGGTCTCTGGCCAAGGGCATCTGTGTTTAACAAATAGCTATGGGTCAAGGCAGTATGTTTTAGTCGGAATCTATTGATAACAACCTCTTCCTGTCGGTTCAACTTGTGCTTGCTCACTATCCACCTCCCAGGGTTGTTCTTTATTTCTCTCAGATCGCTTCGTTCCAGCTGCCACGCATCGCTCCATATTTCAAATGTCCTCCTTCTGATCAATGAAAACCAATCCCTGTATGGGACGAGGGCAAACTCAGCTAGTCTCGTAGCGGCTTCCTAGGCTGCTCTGTCCGCCTTCTCGTTCCCATCAATGCCCACGTGGGCTGGTACCCAGCAGATGGTGATGTTTTTCCCTTCAAGGGTGATTCGATGCATATCTAACAATATTCTATTGAGCAGTTGGTTGTCTTCAGTGCTGTTGTTTTCAATTGCTTGAATGCAGCTCATTGAGTCGCTAAATATCACAAAATTGTCAGATTGTGTTTCCTTGATTACGTTAACTGCCAGTTTGATTGCATGCAGTTCTGCTGTCATTACGCTTGCCACTATTGGTGTGGAGATTTTTCTCATGACGTTGTCCATCACCGCTGCTGCACCAACCCCGGTCTGCGACTTTGAGCCATCCGTGAAAATTAATTTAGAATCACCATAGTTGCTCTCTGTTTCCTCATGCACGCGTTTCAGTAGCACAGGATTTACTTCATCTTTTCTCAGGTTTGTTCTATTTCCGTCAATCTTCGGCCGCTGCTGAATCCAAGAGTATATTGTAGGGGTGAAAAAAGTTTGGACTGGTTGTGTTGGAACTATGTACACATTCATAGTTTGGTGGAGTCTAGTGATGACTGACTTCGGGTAGCGTTCACGGCTTCTGAAGAATAATTCCAGGTTTGAATCGTCAACACAACGGTTAGCAGGGTTAAAGGAAGTGACATTTTAGTTTGAAATGGTATCTCAAGAGCAGCTCCTTTCTCCTCAATTCAAGGTGTGGTTCATTACTTATGATGTTCAGATTCTGAATTGGAGTAGTTTTAAAGGCTTCTGTGCTGATTCGCATCGCTTCATTTGTGATTACATCCAGTTCTTTTAACGCGGTGGTGTTTGCTGATCCATAAACTATGCAACCATAGTCTATTTTTGGACAGATCAAGGACCTATATAGTCTCATCAGGATTTCCTGATCCGCTCCCCAAGCATAGGAGGAAACCGACTTGAGTAAGTTTAAGTCCTTGTAACATTTTGCTTTGATTTTCTGAATGTGTAGTGTCCAGTTGAGTTTCCTGTCCCACTCAAGCCCCCAAAAGTTTGTGTTTTCGACGTTCGGTATGTTGTGACCTTCAAGTTGTAAAGTCGGAACAATTGTTGGTTCGCTTCCCTTGTAGAACTGCATTGCTGTTGTCTTGGTCGTTGAAAATCTGAAGCCGTTGTCTCTTGCCCACTTCGTGATTTGGTTGATTGTAGCTTGCAAGGTTTCTTGTACTTTAGTTTTACTATAATTTGCGAATGAAATGAGCAAATCGTCAACAAATAAGGAGCTAAAAACTTTTTCAGGAATTTCTTTTGATAGTGAATTAATTTTCATGGCAAACAGAGTTACACTCAACATGCTCCCTTGCGGCGTCCCATTAACAAGTTCCTTAGGTGATGATAATATATGTCCTACTTTCAATAGAAAAGTGTGGTTTTTCAAAAATTCCCGGATGAAGTTTGGCAGCCTTCCTCTCAGGCCTGCTGTGTTTAGGTCCCTCAATATGCCATGACGCCATGTCATGTCATACGCCTTCTCCAGGTCGAAGAAGACAGCCATCACATACTTGTCGGTGGCGAGTGATTGTCGTACATAAGTGTCGAATCTGACAAGATGATCAATTGTAGCACGGTGTTTCCGAAAGCAATACTATGTGTCGGCAAAAATTTCATTATTTTCTAGGTATTCTGTTAACCGGTTTATCATTTTTTCCAGTGTTTTGCACAGGCAGCTCGTCAAGGAGATAGGTCTATAATTTTTGGGGTCGGAGTGGTCTTTACTTGGTTTTGGTATGGGTAGGACAACTGCTTCTTTCCATGGAGGATATATGCATTCATCCATCCATATCTTGTTATCATTCATCCATCCATATCTTATCTTTCAATAAGTACTCCTGAGCGTTATCAGGCATATTTTTTATCATCAAATTGCTTATGTTATCCGGTCCTGGGGTTGTGATTTTATTGCTCCTGATTGCTGATGTTAGTTCAAGGATGGTGAATGGGATATTATACAGTTCGTCATTGCTGCTCGTGAAATCCACTGGAATTTGTTCAACTTGTTGTTTGTATTGGCGGACCTCACTGGAATAGTTTTCATCGCTCGATGTGTGCGCGAATGTTTCTGACAGTTTTTCTGCAATGTCGGGAGTGGTTAAGAAGATGCGGTTTCCATCTTTTAACATATTATATTTGTCTACTAGCTCTGCCACGGATTCTATTTATTCGTTCCCAAATGCAACTGCTCGGAGTGGGGGTGTT
Source organism: Morinoia aosen (assembly GCA_030386875.1). Lineage (NCBI taxonomy): Eukaryota > Metazoa > Arthropoda > Malacostraca > Amphipoda > Talitridae > Morinoia > Morinoia aosen. The sequence continues at coordinate 14,412,772 of CM059577.1, read as the reverse complement.
CAGCGATGACACGTACTCGCGCCAGCTGTTCAGCTTCGCCTCTCTGAAAGTGCGAGTTGATTCTGCTCTCGCCTTTTTCCACTTCACTTTATCTTGCAGTTCACCGGTTCGCTTGTAGTCCCTGCATCGCTTTTCCCGTTCTCGCCCCGCCCTCTTGCATTCGGGCGTCCACCAAGGTTTTGCAAAGTGGCGTCTAATCTTATACTGAGGTACCCATCTTTCCAGAGCGCACTCGAAGCGGTTGTACAACTCCTCCATTGCCTTTTTGGGACATTCTGGCAGTTGCTGATGCTGAATGCGTCTCCACGAGGTATCCTGCTTGTAGTCTTTCCAATTTCCCTTTTTGAAGTTCCATCCTTCTGTTTCTCCTTTCCCATCCTTTGAATGTATAGTTACTGACAATATTATCGGATAGTGGTCACTACTTAGTACAGAAGAAAGCACTGCGAAGTCTAAATCAGGGGTCATATCGGAAGATGTCAGAGCCAAATTTATAACTGCGCCTGATATGTGGGTGGCTGAGAAGTCGTTTGAAATATTAACGTTATTTTGATTGAGGATGTTCTGCAGCAAGCGCCCCTGGCGGTCAGTTGTCCTGTTCCCCCAGTCGGTGTGGTGAGCGTTGAAATCTCCCATCACAACGACCGGCTTTGGTAATTCGCTCAAAACGGCAGACAGCTCGTTGAGGTCAACATATTAGATTAGATCATTAGTTAGTTTAAGCCTCCCTATCCGCAACAAAGGCTAACCAAAGAGAGGAAGGAACAAGGCACCATTTAGTATGGAGTTAAGAAACGCGGAATCTATGCAGAAAGGGCACAGAAACAGAAAACCAAGAAAGAAGATCATGAAACAAGAAAAAGTTGAAGAAGAAAGTAGTAGGTGCTGAAAAACAGGACAGCAGTGAAACGAAAAAAGATGGTCCGTAACAAAACAAAAACCTATTCTATTTTAACAAAAATAAAGCCTACCTAACCTTTAGCTCAGGCCCTTACATAGTCCCCCTGGGAACACTAATTCCCATAGATACAACAGTTGTATCCCCCTGAGGGGGTTGAGGTCAACATTGGAACCTGGCGGCAGGTATATGGATGCAACTGTTATTATTTTCTAACAAGTTAGGTGCATTCTTGCGCTTATTATTTGAAGGGATGATTGAATCTTGAGTTCCTAGGTTGGTATTGATGAGTGAATGTACAGAGCTACTCCTCTATGAAATCTATTATTAAAGTGGCCTTGTTTGCATAACCCATTATATCCAGCTATTGGAGATATAAAATTATTGCCGTAGAAAGTCTCCTGGACTGCTCCAACAGCAGGTTTATACATATCTATTAAGTGAATTAGATCTTCCTTGGATGAAGTCATTCCCTGGAGATTCCATTGTAAAAAGATTTCGGTTCCTTCTTCAGCTCTCATCGCCATTTCCTTCCGTGATTTCCACGTTTTCGTTGATCATTCTCTCCTCCTCGGCCCTTTCTAGGAGATCTCCGTCCACGGTTCTCTCCTGACGTGTCGCGCGATTAAAGTGTGGTTTGGTCTTTCCCAGTGAATTAGATTGTCTTAGCTCTTCCTCATACTTGTCTCTATCCGCGTCTGTACCACTTTTCTCTTGTTTGTGTTAATTCCAGGAGTTTTTATGTTCACCTTTGCTTCGGTTTTCCTTTACGTCGTCTGGGGTGGTCGGATTTAGATGAAGGTCGACTGTCAAGGTGTATCTTCTTCCAGTGGTGGGGCTGTCGCATACTACTTCCGTCCTACCGCTCGTTCTTTCACGAACAGCCTGCCATCCACTTCCTCTGCCCACCACATTGTCTCCAGGATCTTCTGCTTTTTGTTTATTGCTTGTTATTTCTGCTTCCTCGTCTCCTGAGCGCTGTCGCTTTTTAGTGTTAACTGTATCAGTTGCATCCCCAGTGGTACCTGTAGTTACAACCCTTGAGTGATTCATTGTAAAATTCGGATTTCTTCGTTTGAACAACAATCTAGCTTGTCCTTTGGAGACTCTTTCTCTGCTCTGTATGATCATTATTTCCTCTTCCTTCTCCGACAAGCTTTATCGCCAGCCATATGTTCATCCCTACAATGGTAGCAGGTAGTTACTTCAGAGCCACAGCGGTCCATTGCGTGTCCTTACAGACTGCATCTTGAGCAGGTTTCGTCTCCTTGGCAGTATTTTACCCCATGGCCATATTGTAGACATTTTTTGCACATTATGTTGGTTTTGGTTTGATTTCATAAGCTTTTGTTTTTGCTTATTCCCCAGGAATATAGAGGTATTCCGGTATTGGTGACTGTCTGAAGGAGATGAGTAAGGGTTTCGCGTTTACGTTGTTGGGTTTTATCCAACTTGCTTCAACAGCATTTTTTATTCCACATTTTTCCAATAGCCCTCTTTTGAACTGCTCGGAGTTGTTCATATTGTATTCGTAGACGTAAATCAGATCTTTATTGATACCAAACTTGAGGTTCTCCTCCACAGTAACTGGCAGTTAGGTCAATTCTTTAAGATGCTTCATTTTCTGGCTTTGTTCAGCATTATTTACTACCACAGTGAACACAGTTTTACTACTTGACCTTGTGGATTCTGGTTTGCTCCCAAGGTGGTTTGCAACGCATTTTTCAAGATGCCACGGAGACATTTTTCGCCTGTCGAACTCGTTCATTTTACAGTCGAAATGTGTGATATATTTGCTGGCTGGTCCCACTGAACCAGTTTCCGTTGTACCCTCATTGATTTGCTTGGCCCTTCGCCAAGTTATCTTCTCTCTTTGTATTATCTGCAACACGTTCCTATCCTCCTCTCTCTTACACAGGTTACTTCCTGCTGCGTCTGAGCCTCCACAATGGTGGCATTTCTCTTCGTTAGACTCGCACTTGTGGACGGAGTGGCCGATGTTTGCACATCTCATGCACATGGTTACGCTGCTGCGGCATCTCTTTGCTGTGTGTCCATACATTTGACAGTTATGGCACATCATGGGTTTGTTTTGGAATGGGTACACTCTGGTATCTTGTCTCTCCTGGAATATATATATTGTATGGTACATATTGCTGTCTGAATGATATAAGAAAGCTTCCGTTTCAGGATTTCGAGATTTGATAAAAGTTGCTGGGGTTACATCTTCCACATTGTATTCCTCCTGAAGTCCCGTGTTGAAGTCCTCAACGTCAGTGATGTCAAATTCGTTAATGTGTATCAGACCCACCGAGTGGTTGAAACGATTGTACTCTTCGGTCCGGCAATAATAATAATAATAATGAGGGGTGTTGATACAATCAACATTAAAGCACGGACACGGGTCCTTTACTGCTCCCCTTTATGCATGTCGTCTGCGATCGAAAGGTCGATTTAGAAACTCATCATTAAAGGTAAGTCAATTGCAATGCAAAGTTACTGAAACATTTAAATTAGGTCGTAGACATCTATCACACGAAGATAGTTCATTAATTCCTTGACGTCTAAATGGCGTCCCAATACCGTCTCGACGGTAGGTTGTAGCGTTTGGCAAGCCTTTATACAATTTCTACTAATTGTTAGACTTTCACATTCTATGATTAGGTGTTTGACAGTTAGTGTTGAGTTGTTGCAAAACTCGCATACTGGTGCAATATCAGGTATCTCGTTGTTCATCAGGTAGCCATGCGTTAAGAATGTGTGTCCTATTCTGAGTCTGTTAACTATTATTTCCTCTTTACGCGATATTTTACCTAGTTCCAATTTCGTGCCTGGTGATGGCTGTATTTCCCTTAACCTGTCTCTGCAATTTTCCCACCTAGTCTTCCACTGGTCAATCATCTTTTGTTGTATTAATGGTTTCCAGTCTGAGTGGCAAATAAGAATGAATTCTTCGGGTCTTCGGGTAGCGTTCTTAGCTGCGGTATCTGCAGCGTCGTTACCGCCTATTCCGACATGGGAGGGGATCCAGCATATGTTGATGAGTTTGCCACTTTTTTGCACGTCGTGTATTTCGTGTTGTATTCGGCGTAGTACTGGGTGTTGTGTCTCGCAATTTAGGCCGTTAACGACACTCAAAGAGTCACAGTAAATTACATATTTTTTATCTCTTTTATCTCTAATGATGTTAAGGGCCAAGTGAATGGCGTGTATTTCAGCTGAATATATTGAGGCTTCCTTCGGAAGTGTTGCAGTGCGAACAATAGTGCCACATACTGCCGCCGCTCCTGTGCCACCCTCCCCTCGTGAGCCGTCCGTGTATATGGTCACGTATCCATCATATTGTTCTTTTGTTATTCTTTTATGCTCTCGCCGGATTATGTATTCGGGAGTTTCGTTCTTTGGGAGTTCGGTTAGTTCTGTATTTATAGTTGGTTTTGTTAAAGCCCATGTAGGGGTATCAATGTTTAATAGTCGGTAGGAAAAGTCTGGTTTAATTCGGTTTTTCCTCAAACTTAATTTTTCTATTAGTATTTGCATTCTGATGGCCAAAGTTGGGGTTATTCTCCTATTTTGAAAGAGTAGTCTATTGCTCGCCGTTACAGTGCAACTAAAAGCGGGGTTTCCGTGCTGACTTCGGACCTTGTAGTAGTAGCAGAGTGAGAGATAATTTCGTCTAATATCGGGAGGCATTTCATTGCAAATAATATATAGGCTATTTGTTGGGCTGGATCTAAATGCTCCCGTAGCGATTCGTAGTGCCTCGCGCGTAATTGACTCGAGGGGTTTCAAAGTTGTTTGACTGGCAGAGTTATAGATTATTGATCCATAGTCGAGAATTGATCTTGTCATACTTCTGTAGATTCTGAGAACTGTGGTTTGGTCGGCTCCCCAGCTTTGAGCTGTTATTGATTTCAGTACGTTAAGGCTGTCATTTCCTTTTTTCTTTAGAGCAGCGATGTGTTGTTGCCAGTTCAATTTATCGTCGAAGATTAGGCCTAGGAATTTATGTGATTTTGTGTATTGAATGTTTTCGTTATTGATTTTGAGTGTTGGGCTGAGGAATAGTCCGGGTATAATATTAAAATGAATTGCTTTACTTTTGCTCAGTGAAAATTTGAATCCATGATATTGGGACCACTTAAATATATTATCAATACAGGATTGCATTTTGTTTTGAATGACCTGGAGGTCTTGGTGGTGGTATCCGACTTGCAAGTCGTCAACATATAGAGAGTAATGGAACTTGTTGTCCGGTGGAATCTGTTTAGCTATGTCGTTTATTTTGAGGGCAAATAATGTAACTGAGAGGACACTGCCTTGAGGGACTCCGTTTCGCTGTTCGTAGGTGTTTGAGTTATAGTTATCCACTCGGACACTCAGTGTTCTATGTTCTAAGAATTTGGTGATGAAAATTGGTAGTCTACCCCTGAGTCCAATGTCAAATAAGTCACGTATAATCCCATATCTCCATGTTCTGTCATAAGCTTTTTCGAGGTCAAAAAACACTGAAATGAAGTGTTCTCTGTTTGCAAAGGCTAATCTTACGGTTGAGTCTAGTCTGACCAAGTGATCTACAGTGCTACGCCCTCTCCTACATCCACACTGCGCTTTATTTATTATGTTATGCATATCAAAATATTCTATCAGTCGGTTATTGATCATTCGTTCCATAAGTTTGCACAGACAGCTCGTTAGTGCGATCGGTCTGTAGTTGTTCGGCTTACTGTGGTCTTTTCCAGGTTTTGGGATTGGTATTATTATTGAGTGCTGCCATTGTGGTGGGAAGTAGCCCGTTGTCCAGAATTTGTTAAAAATGTTCAAGATGTATTGTTTAGCTGGTAGTTTTAGGTGTTTGATCATGTCGTATGTTATTTTGTCGTTTCCTGGTGATGTGTTTTTAGTTTTTCTTAGGGCGGATTCAAATTCATGCATATGGAAAGTTTGGTTATAGATTTCTACGTTTGGCGAACTGAAATGGATCGGTATAGTTTCATTTGCGGTTTTTATTTGTTGAAATTCAGGGGAATAGCTTTGGTCGCTTGACACTTCGCTGAAATTCTCAGCCAGTTTATTCACAATATCAGGGATTGTGCTGTAGTGTATATTGTTTTCGATCAATATATGGACTTTTCTTTGTACTCGACCTTTTATTTTCCTTATTGTTTCGTATACTCTGGCCATTGGTGTGTATTTATTAAGTTGGTTTACGAAGTTCTTCCACGTTTCTTGTTTGCTTGCTCGAATTTTGTATTTATGATTTGCCCTTGCTCGTTTCCAGTTAATTAAGTTAGTAAGATTTTTATTGCGGTGGTATTTCTTGTAAAGTTTTTCTCTTTCTTCTTTTGATTCTTGGAGTTCTTTTGTCCACCATGGTTTGGGGTAGTATTTTCCTGGTATATAAGTTGGGATGGCTTTTTCAGCTGCTGAGTAGAACCGCTGGTATAAGTCAGTGAGTAGTTGTTCGTTATTAGTTGTTGTGTTCAACATCGGCTTGTTCCATGCATTGTTATTGGAATATAGATCCCAGTTAGCTTTTGAGTAGTTCCAGATAGTTGATGGGGGTTGGTTGGGGCGATTTTCGTTAAGGTAGGTGATCAAAATTGGGCAATGATCGCTATCACCCGGCGAGTCGAAAGCAACCCAGTCTAATAGCACGGCCAATGTAGGTGAGCAAATTGTCAGATCAATAGCTGATTCTGAATTGTATCCTATTCTAGTGGGTGAACCGGTATTTAATAGGCAAAGGTTATTGTTTGTAATAACAGTTTCTATCAGCTTCCCCCTATTATCTGTATTCTTGCAGCCCCATATGGTGCTGTGTCCGTTGAAGTCGCCGGCTAGGATGAAAGGATTCGGTAGTTGGTGGATTAGGTTATTTAGTTTTTCGTTTGTGACTGTTTGTCTACCGGGTATGTAGATGCTGCAGATGGTTATCAGCTGTCCTATGTTTACTTGAATGGCCACGCTTTGTAGTTCAGTCTGTAGATTCAGTTCACAAAAAGGTATTGAGCTATGGACATATATTCCAACACCTCCATGTGGGGTTCTGTTGTAATGACCGTGTCGTAGCACATCACTGTAGCCGTTTATTCTAAACTGGCAGTTATCCCATAGCTTTGTTTCTTGAAGTGCTATTATACTGGGTTGGTGGTTGTTTATTGTTTCCATTAGTTCATCTTTCTTTCCCCTGATGCCTTGGCAGTTCCACTGCAGGATTCCTACGTTAGCCATGGGGTGTGTTTGATTTGATTTTGTTATTCAATCGTTCAATTAGTTACTTTCTTTTGGGTGATCTATCTCTAATCCTAGAGTCTCGAGAGTAGTATGATTGTTCCTCATCTGAGTAAATTTGTCGTTTATCGTGTCTGTTGCGGCTGTAGGTGGGGGATCGTGATTTTGATCGTGATCTTGGTCGCTTCTTGTTTTGGGTTTTGGGAGGTTTGTGCTGCTTTGGGGGTTTGAATTCGTTGAATATTCGTCTGGCTTCTTGTCTCATAATAGGGTTGCATTCGCTCGTGCCATCTTCCTCATTTTCATATCCTTCGGCTGTAGTTTCAATATTAATTGTGGATTTGAGCAATTGTGTTGGGTTGGGTTTAATGCGGAGTATTTCTTTTTCGCATGTTTCGTGGTCGCGTTGTGAAGTTTGCGGTGGTTTGGTTTCTGGTGTATCGGTTGTGTTATCAGTTGTACCTGGTTCGTTACAAAGTGGGGGAGCCATATTTTGTTCGGTGATCGTTTGGTTTTTGGTAGCCGCCATATAGGGTTGGGGGGTTGGTACTTTGGGTATTTGATCCGTTCGATTTCTGGTTATTTGTGCGTAGCTTTGATCGAGTTGTGGGGATCGTTTGTGGTATATTATAAGGGCTTGTTCTCTTGATACGTTTTGTTTAGTACGGATAGAAATTAGTTCTTGTTGCTTGCGTTGTTCCGGGCAAGTCCGGTCTCCAGTTTTGTGATTGTTTCCGCAGTGGTAGCATGTCAAGTTGTTTTCAGTGCAATTTGTTGCTTCATGGCCTTTTGTTGCGCATTTTCCACACACGAACTCTTCACTGGTACATCTTTTAGCAGTATGGTTGTATTCCAAGCACTTTTTACACATCATAGGGCGGTCGAAGTATTCATATATCCTACTCTTGCAGTCTTGGCCAAGGATGTCGATATACTCAGGGGGGGTTGAGCCTCTGAAAGTTAGAAGTATTGCTTTTGCATTTGTGTTACGGCTTTTTATCCAATTTGCTGGTTCGACATTTTTGATTATATGGTTTTCCATTAAACCTTGTTTGAATTTCTCGAAGTTGGTGAAGTCGTAGTTATAGATGTAGGCGAGTCCTTTTGAAAGATTTACATAGTTATTTTCTGTTACTTGCACAGGGATGTTGTTTATGTCTTTGATTTTCTGTATTTCATCTTTTTGTCGTGTGTGATCTAATTCTACAATAAATGTGTTTTTGCCGCCCGATCGAATAGATTTGGGTTTTCCTTGGATTTGGTTTGCAATACATTTTTCTAGGAGCCATGGAGTAATTTTCCGCTTTTCGTTTTCCTGCATTGTTATATTGAAATGAGTTGTGGGGGTGTTCGTATCTGATATTGGTATCTCGGAGTGTCCTGTGACTATCTGTACAGCACGACGCCTATTAACTCGTTGTTCTTGTTGGACTTTGCATATTTCTGTTTCCATGATATGTTTCGGGCATTCTCTGTGGCCAGTTTCATGTTGACGCTTGCAATGCATGCAGGAGAGGGCGCTGCCACAGTGTTCGCTGTCATGGCCTGTTTCTCCGCAGCGTTTACAGTTTGCTTCGTTATGGCAGTGTTTGGCTGTGTGGCCGTAGTTTTGGCATTTGTGGCAGATCATTGGTCTATTAATAAATGGGTATACTATCGTATCTGATTTTTCGCCTGGGATATATATAGAGTCTGGTGTTGTGTAGCTATTAAAGGTTAGTAGGAGTGGGGTGGTTTGGGAGAATCGAGTTTTAATGAAGCTGGCACGGACAGCGTCACTGATATTGTACTGGCTCTTCAGGCCTTCCACAAAGTCTTCCATATTATCTACATCGTATTCTTGAATATATATTAGTCCTTTGGATTGATTGTAGTATGGGTGTTCGCTAATCTGGCAATTAATGCCGTCGACGTTAGTAAGTCTGGTGATGCGCTCAGATTGGGGTTTGTTTCGAGTTTCTATGATAAAGCTATCTTTACTTGAATAAGTTATTCTTTTCGCCTTCAAACCAGTTATTTTGACTATTTCTTCTTGGAGGCAAAATGGATTTATTTGGTTTCTCTCTTCGATTTTGAATTTGACCGAGAAGAACTTTGTATAATGGTCGTTCTTCGTCATTTCTTGGTTCAACGATATGGGTGTGTATTTGTTAGCTTTGCTTTGTTTTCTCACATTTTCCCTCTCGCAGCCCATGATTTTACTGTTTTTTCCTATGTTCTGCGCTTTCGTCATTTCTAGGATTTTTTCGAGTGTATTTTCGATTTTCCTTATTCGATCGTCTACATTTTGTGCTTCTTTTTCAACTTCATGTTTATCGGGGTTGATGCATTTGGTTGCATCACCTGCCGCAAGTCTATTCAGCACTTCATTTAATTTAGCCTCCAATTGGTCCACCTTACAGGTAGCACCGTTTGGTTCTGGTGGAGTTTTTTCGGTTGTTTGGTCAGATGTGTCATTGTTTTCGCTTATCTTCCTGGTGATAGTGTTAGTTTTGGGGTTTGTTGCACCTACGTTGGTAGCAGTGCTTAGGTTGTTTTTGTAAGAGTTTATTCGTTGTTTTGATTTGTTTTTATTTTTGGCGTACATACTCCCGGCTTCAGAGGGGGTTTCCCCGCCTCGAAGTCGGGGTTTGAGGTATTCGCTGATTGTTGCCAGAAGTGCTTAAAGTTTTACTTTGGGATCCAAAGTAGTAATCCAAAATGGACTATTGGTCTGCGTAACTTAAGTCTATTCTTATAGGTTATTCAAGGGCCCTGGAGTATAGGGCAAATTAAAGAGAAAATAACTACGCAAATGAGACCCAAGCTCCGAAGAGCTCGGGCCGCCGCCCGACTTTGTTCTACCCAACAACGGGGATTTGGAAAAAAACCTAAAATCTTAATCCCTCGAAAGAAAACTCAAAAGATAGAGGAAAGAGCAGTTGGGTATTTCAACGGTACCACCACGAGAAGGTGCCGGGTCAGCTGGATACCTGCTCGTGAGTAGGTATTCCTGTATCAATCCTTGTCTACGACTTCTTTCCCTTCACCAAGCTCAATAATTCAATAATTTGGTACCAGTAAAACGTGGTAAAGGGAACAGTGAAAATTCCGCTATCCTCCTCTCTCTTACACAGGTTACTTCCTGCTGCGTCTGAGCCTCCACAATGGTGGCATTTCTCTTCGTTAGACTCGCACTTGTGGACGGAGTGGCCGATGTTTGCACATCTCATGCACATGGTTACGCTGCTGCGGCATCTCTTTGCTGTGTGTCCATACATTTGACAGTTATGGCACATCATGGGTTTGTTTTGGAATGGGTACACTCTGGTATCTTGTCTCTCCTGGAATATATATATTGTATGGTACATATTGCTGTCTGAATGATATAAGAAAGCTTCCGTTTCAGGATTTCGAGATTTGATAAAAGTTGCTGGGGTTACATCTTCCACATTGTATTCCTCCTGAAGTCCCGTGTTGAAGTCCTCAACGTCAGTGATGTCAAATTCGTTAATGTGTATCAGACCCACCGAGTGGTTGAAACGATTGTACTCTTCGGTCCGGCATGGCACATCTTCAACACTGTTGAGCTCCGCCATGTTCCCCGCCTGACGCTCGCTCCGCACCTCCACCACCACCACTTCCCTGCTCACACTGAAGTCTTTTGGGTTTCTCTCCTGTTGGTCACGATTTCTTCTACGATTGCAAAGGGATTCACAGTCTTCTTCTTCTCTGCTTCAAAGTTTATAGCGAAGTACCTCGGGAACTACTGTTCTTCAACGGGTAGTTGGAAAGGGACGTATTTTATCTTCTTCATCTGGTAGGTTCCTCCGATAACTGACGTTCTCAGAGGTCGGACGAGAGGACTGACGTTTCCATCGGTTGTGTAGGTTCCATCTTTCAAGTTTTACAGAAAAAGAGGGAGAGGTCCTTGCTAGGCAAGGGCCCACAAACAAAATTTACGTACTAACACCCTATGTTACAATTAAGATTTCTTAATACTACTCCAAAATAAGGAAAAGACCCTGATGGTAAAGGGCACCGCCCGCGTTGGTTCTAGCCAGAAAACTAGTTGAATGGAAAAATTTAAAGGCAATATAATCAGTTACAATGTAAATTGTACACGAACGCAGCTGGCTATGCTAACGGTATCACCTCGGGAAGGTGCGGGTCGGCTAGGTACAGCCAAATTAATGAAGGTTCCATACAATCATGTAGTTGTATATTTTCTTTCTATGTTCCCTTCATCACAATTATAATCAGTTCAATTAGATACCAGTAAAACGTGGTAAAGGGAACAGTGAAAATTCCAAATAAAGTAATGAGCTACAAGACTCCAAATGGGTACACTAACGGTACCACCACGTGAAGGTGTGGGTGGGTTGGAATACTTGACACGTACAAGTAATCCTTATCAAATCCTTGTCGGTTTAAATGTTCCCTTCACAACGCACATTTAAAGATTATTTTATTGACGCCAGTAAAAAGTGGTAAGGGGAACAAGGAAAATTCGCCGCTAATTGAAACCTAACTCAGAGGAGCTCGGACCGCCGTCTGACTTTGTTTTACGCAACAACGGGTATTTGGGAAAAAAAATCTCAATCGCTCGAAAGAAAATTCTGAAGATAGAGAATAGAACAGTTGAGTATTTTAACGGTTCCAACGCGAGATGCAGGGTCAGCTGGGGACTTGCTCGTGAGCTGATAATCCTGTATCTATCCTTGTTTTCGACTTCTTTCCCTTCACTAAGCTCAGTAATTCAAGAATTTGGTACCACAGTGAACGTGGTAAAGGGAACACGTGAAAATTCCCACCGGAAGAAGTTGTCGGTAGGCTGGAGTCTTCATCATGGACAAATGGTTTTCTATCTAATCTTTTTTCTAGACTATATACCCTTCACAGAACATTGTACAGTTCATCACCAGTAAATTAGTAAAGAAAACAGTGAATAATTAATCCTGAAACGTGCGGGGTAAGAAAAACACTCATAATAGCAAAAATTTATAATGGGAATTTGCCCCGAAGAGTACAACGGCGGGGCACCGCAAGCTGCTAGGGCTTCTAAGGTATCTACATTTTTGTACAATGAATATAAACTGGCTTTTGAATTTGTTAAATTAATGTCTTCCAAATATTTCAACAAAATCATCGCGGCGAAAATTAATAACGGAATAAACTCGTCGCTGAATTTTGATGTCGCGCATTTTTTCGCAAAAATAATCGAACACCTAAACATTTGAATTACGTTTAAGCAACGAACATTTAAATTGGAGCGTATAGGCGATATTTCAAGTTACACATGCTCAATATCTGTATCTACAGAAGAAAATGCTCATTTTAACTCAAGTTTCTAACAACGTGAAAAACTATCGTAAGTAAAAAAATGAATGAAAGAGTACCGCTTAGAAACACATGATTTTTAGATGATCTATGACTTGGTGTAACGAGCAGCAGACAAGAGCGCGTGAACATAATGGTCAGATGAAATCGATGAGGCCTCACATTGGAGTAAAGCGAGTTTGAGAGCGCTGCAACGGTAGAGACTCCAGTCCTCGCAGAAATGCCACTACTTATGTACACCAACACCACACAGTATGCTGCAAGCGAGCGTGTCAGGCTTAGAGAGGAAGCGTCACGTTTCTAACGAATAATTCATAAACAAAGGTCAAATATTTAATTCGAGATTATAAAATTTGATAAGCGTCACTATCATGGCTGAGAATAATTTCTCCTCTAAATAGGGTTTCTTATTTCAAATGACTGCGTTGGTAGCTATCATACTCAAATGTTAATTCTTATTCAGAGCGAAAATTCTAATTCAACACCCACTTATTGGACAATCGTGCTCTGCGTCAACAAAAAAACATTTTTTTTTGACAGCACACATGTAATAGCACGATGATTAGAAGCACATTGTCACGGGAGTCAACAACTTGGGCAAAACATCACTATTCACTCTAGTCTCGAAAAATTAAAAATTCAAACGTTCGTTCACACAGACATTCCACAGAAGACTCTCGCACTTGAACAAACTGATCTAAAACTAAAGAATATTCAACATTGATCACTGACTCCCTCTCAACACTCAGCATACAGATTCTCGCGTTTCATCTCACGTTATGTCTTCTCTCGAACAACACAATGGAAACAAATTCACCTTTCAGCCGTGACACTACAACACGAAGCGACAGCTGACGTACAAGGCAAACGTTCAAGCGAGTTCACGCAGATGAGCAGGAGTTGGAAGCTTTACATCATGCCTCCCATACCGCCCATGCCTCCCATGCCGCCCATACCACCCATGCCGCCCATTCCTCCTGCGGGAGGGTCCTCTTTAGGCAGCTCTGTGATCACGCACTCCGCAGTTGTGAGCAGCGATGCAACTCCGGCCGCATCAGTTAGGGCTGTCCGTACAACCTGAAGCAATGGTAAATTTTACAGTAAGGACTTACCTTCTTTTATAAATTTTTCTTTATTATATTCAATAACAATGTTATAATAGCGAAAAAATAACCATTGCTACGTAAGAAAAAAGGATTTTATTTGAGAAAGGCAAAGGCTGAGTGGATGTTAACTACCCAGTAATGAAGTGGCTAGCTCACGAGTTCCAAGACTTGATTATTGATTGATTATAGTAAAATTTTAGCCTCTTTTTACCACAGAAAAGATGTTCAAAGAGAGGAAAGATGAAGGCACCATTTGGTATGTAGTTCAGGGAACGCGGAAACTACGCACAAGGTACACATAAACAGTAGGCTAAGAAAGAAGTTCATGAAACAAGATGTAAGTTGAAAAGGAAAGTAGTAGGTGCGGAAAAACAGGACAGCAGAGAACCGAAAATAAATGGTTCGTAACAAAACAAAAAATCTATTTTAATTCAACACTAAGAAAGCTTACCTAACCTTTAGGTCGGGACTTCACATTATCTCCCTAGGAATGATAATTCCCTTAGATACGATAGTTAAATCCACCGAGGGAACTAGTTCCTCCATGACTCTCGACAGCAAAAAAGTATGGCAAAATGGGGCAGATCCAAAAGTAGCGCAGGTTATTAGAAATGAGCACGGACGCGCACTGAACAACTTTAACCATAGTCTGATCCCACGGGTTGAATCAGAAAGCAAATTGCGCTACTCAATAATTACGATGAAATTAAAATAGTGCTTGTGACGAATATGCTGGATTAGTTAGATTAGTCGCTAGTTTTAAGCCTCCCTACTCGCAGCAACAATTGCAATCCAAAGAGAGGAAGGCCCCATTTAGTATGAAGTTAAGGAAACGCGCGGAGTCTGCGCCGAAAGGACATAGAAACAGGAAGTTGGGAAAGAAGATTATGAACACATCAAAGTTGAAGAACGTAGTAGGTGCTAAAAAACAGTACAGCAGTGAACCGAAAAAAAGTGGTCCTTAATATAACAAAAATATTTTATTTCAACAAAAAAGAAAGCCTACCTAACTCTCAGCTCAGGCCTCACATTGTCCCTTGAGAGCGCTAATTCCCACGGATACAACAGTTGTATCCTCCTGAGGGGTCCTATATGCGGGAAGTAATTGGCATTTTACAAGCAGTTTTCAACAAGAACGTGTATCTCACGATCTACCTAACTCTTATCTTGAAAAAAAAAAATGAATTAATACCGATATTAATTTTGTAAATACAACGTGTCGTTCCATGGATTTCACTCTACAGCCCCTACCGCTCTCTTCCTGGCAGTCCTGCCATTTTTGATCAAATTTGCCACACATTACTGCTGTCGAGGGTCTTGTACACAGGCGCACGGCGTTGCTTGAAAAATCGACCAAAATAATCATCAGACGAGATTAGATGCTAATTTATGCCTTTCTTACTGCAACAAACGCGTATCAAAAAGAAAGGGAAAATTCTTGAAACAAATAGAAGTTGAAGAATGGCGTGAAGAGAGTCGTGGGTGGTAAAAACAGAACAGTGAACCGCCTATTACCTCTCAGCTCTGACCTTCTGTATAAAATATTACTACAAGTTTGTGTTTGTTGTTTCGTGTTCACGTTGTGGTTGTAACCTTGTCTTTCGTTCATGTGTTTCATGTGTTGCTTGAAGTAAAACGCTTTTAAACTTAAACATTGGTATGAAAAATATTATCGGTTTCGTTACAAATCTATCTCCTAGCTTCGTTTTGATAATAGAATATTTGGCATACTTGTAAAGGGTGGCTGGTCGGCAGACCGCGCGGGTCCGTCCGCCTTTCTTTAGACAATAGAAGGTTTTCCTCCGCATCAGCAACTGCGCAGTCGGGGTGCGACTCTGACATGGACGGACGTGATACGAGGGCCCACGACGCTAATAATTGTTCATCTTCTCGCCTTGAATTTTCCATGGATTTGTCGTTCGTGCTGCATTATTTATTTTCGTCCAAATTAACCTCTAACATGTCAGCCTAAGGAGAATTTCTAGGGCGGCACACCTGGATGGCGGCGCTGCTTGCGTTGGTTTCCAGCATCTCCTGAGAGGGCCTAGCAGTTGAGTGCTCCTCTCACCCGCATTCGCGCATCGCTCGTATGGAGGACTGCTATGAGCGATTGCGCTCAACCCGCGCTTCGCTGCATCAACCTG
Organism: Morinoia aosen; assembly: GCA_030386875.1. Classification (NCBI taxonomy): domain Eukaryota; kingdom Metazoa; phylum Arthropoda; class Malacostraca; order Amphipoda; family Talitridae; genus Morinoia; species Morinoia aosen. The sequence continues at coordinate 14,397,071 of CM059577.1, read as the reverse complement.
CGCGTCGCGCCGCGGGAAGGGGCGCCGAGATGCTGCTGGAGCTTGTCGGATCTGGCCTAAGGTGAGACGGGCTTGCGCGTCAGTTTGCCGACAGCCTTTAGTTTAGGTCACAGTATGCCAAATATGTCCTACTGAGATCCTCTGCTCAATCCGAATCTTGTTTAAAGTCCTGAAGCTTGATCCAAATATTCGTTTTCTTTGAAGCCGTTCAATATTACATTCGGAAGCTATTTGGCTATTTGACTATTTTTAGGCGTATGTTTATCATGCTATTTTCCTGAACACATTTGACCTGTCACATGTGATTCTCTTTAGTTAGGTAGCTTCTATAGAGTTCGCTTGGCAAGGTGATGGATTCAATCGGTCATTCCTAATTTTCCCGGTCGTTCGTGTTGTAATCTCTTTCGACCGTGGGTTAAATCTATTACCAAGTCTATTTTGATTCTTTCGCAATTCTATAGGATCGTCCTTCGAAACTCCATAAGGCGTTTGGTCGGTTCTTTCTATATCTCGTCTCGATTCCTTCGTAATTCTATATCTCGTCTCGATTCATGCGTAATTCCATTTTTCTTCCGTTGGATTCATTTCTAATTCTGTCTGGTAGTTCTGAATATATATTCGCCATTTTATCAGATGGATAATGCTAAAAGCATACTAACGGAAATCTTTCCCGACAGCTTGCTGTGAGACCTGGATCTGGACAATTCTTCTCGGTTCCCGATGCACAATCAAGCAAAGCTGCATCTCGTCCTTCTGAAGCAATCTAAATTGTATATACGTGTTGATCATCGTTGTTAATTATTTTTAATGGAAAATTATTTCGGATGTTCGTTTTCAATTCCTTCAGGCACAATTTCTAAAATGGCGCTGTAGACAGGATTGAGCGGGAGCTTCAGCAGGTGGACCATGTATTCAGTGCCGCCCTAGGCTGCCGCTCTTCTTCTCATCTATGGTTTTGTCTTTGTCTTTGTCTTTGTCTTTAATATAGTGATTCTTGTTAAACCTACAGAGTCACGATGTCCGCTCCTAAGTCTGAGAGCGATTTGAAGTTTCTGAGGAATAGTCGTAAGTTTATGAGGTCTGAAATCACCAGACTTTTTAATAAGGTAAATACCGATTTGGACTCTTTAACGGCGGATGATAGACGCTACACTTTAACTCGGCTCCAAGCCCTCCATACGGATATTAAGGAACTCGATTCTCGAATTGCTGAAGTTGTCTTTTCCGCAGATGTTTCCGAGGAGGAAATGCAGACCGAGTATGATGCCTGTGCCGAGTACGCTCGTAAAATCATTGTCTGCGTCAGTATTTTGGATACTGTTTTGCTGAGCGAGCGTGAGCCTAGCCCAAGGCTTGACACAGGTGAGGACTTGTATCGTAGCCAGTTAAAACTCCCTCAGATTCCTTTGCCCGAGTACGGGCATGAGCCGGGCGAGGATTTGCACAAATTTCTCTCTAATTTTGAGGCCATACTTTCAAAATATAGAATCTCTGGCTATGAGAAGTTTTGTTTCCTTCAGAGACAATTGAGAAATGCCCCGTTGACATTAATTAAGTCTCTAGAATTGAGTAAACAAAATTACGCTAGCGCAAAGGAGCTTCTCATAAAAGCGTTTGCGTCTCCTACTACACAGAAGTTCGAAACTCTTGATAGACTGTCTAAAATGAAATTTGCTCTCGGTGATGATCCGTATCATTACATAAGTCAAATGAGATCCATAGTCGAATCGTTTGAGACTCTTGCAATTGAAACTAATTCGGTCCTTCAGTTTTTCTTTTGGAAAGGTATGAATCGTGAATTTCAGCAAGAGATTGTTCAAATCACTAATAAAACGAAGCCTACTCTCGAAGAAATCATGGAGCATGTTTATGACGCAACCGAAAGATTTTCAGCTAAATACCCAAAGTCAAAATCAGCAGGTATGGCCATAAGTCTGAGTGCCCAGAATGCTGACCGTGAGGGGTTGTATTGCAGTTTGTGCAGTAATCGAAATGCGAGGGATCACTCTCACTCTACATTTAATTGTCCTGTGTTTTGCTCTGTGAAGGCCAAGATAGACAAATTGAAATCTCTAGGTGGCTGCACGAAATGTGCTAATATCTCTCACTCTACCAACGAGTGTCGCTTCAAGTTCAAGAAGCGCTGCTCAAAATGTAGCAAGTTTCACTATTCTTTTTTGTGCGATTTTGAACAAAGAATTAATTCTCCGAATTCCCAGAAGCGATCACATAATTCCGAGGGAAAGAAGTCTTCTGGCGCAGAAAAAGTGAGTTCTGGGGTGGTGTCTGTGTCGGAAGTGTGCGTGGTGCCTGCAGGCTATGGCGAGGATTCGGTCGTTCCTACGTTTACGGTTCCCGTACGAGGCCGTAAGCTGCGCTGAATGCGCGATAGTGGATGTCAAGTGAACTTCATAACCGATGAGTGTGCTGCGAGTTTATCACTTAAAATCGTAAACCCTAAATATCTTATTACTATCAATGGATTCAATTCGAGTAAAACTTTAGTTACTAAAATTGTATCGCTGAAGTTACTGGATTGCGACACGCCTATTGAGGCGGTGTGCATTCCTGAGATATCTACTAATATTAATCTCCCTCACTTTAGAGCCGTAGTTAATACCTTTATCCGAAAGGGGTATGACATCGCTGATACTAGTTGGCTTGAGGAGAACACAATTTCAATTTCTAACCTAGATTTTATTCTGGGTAATGTCGATAGCCAAATCTTGCCTTTACGTGACGTCAGTTTCGGCAGGTCACCGCAATCTGTGTTTTCAGTATCTCCGATAGGAGTATTGTTTACTGGCAGTGTAACACGCATGATAAAAAACATCGAATACTTGCCAGATCTGTCCATTCCTAATCGAAATGATCCAAAGTGCGGTGCTGAAAAAGTAAAAAATTCATTAAACGCGACGATGGCTGACATTGATAACTCTTCAATGCCTAAAGCTCAAATTCCGTGTGATAGTGTTGTTGAAACTTCAGTACAGGAGCTGATCAGTCAGCAACTTTCTAACGTATTGAACTACGAATCTGTGAAATATGAGGATGAGCGTGTGTTGTCAGACTCGGTGCAAGAAAGCTTTTTGCTTCAAAACTGTCATAGAGCGGATGATGGGCGTTTGATTATGCCGTTACTATGGAATGAGAAAGTTGAAAACTCTTTGAGCTCAAACGTCGTTCTCTCTGAAAAGATCTTGCACAGTAATTTTCAAAAATTACGCAAAGATCCAGACCGGCTAGAAATGTATGATCGTGTGATCAGGGAGCAAGTAGCGAATGGAATAATTGAACCAGTCGATAATTTCAGAGATTTGCCGCCAAATGAAATCAGCTTTCTTCCCCACATGGGAATATTCAAGATGAGCCGAGAGAGCACCAAATGCCGGGTTGTATTCTTGTCAAATTTATCAGAAAAAAACTCAATGGGTAAAAACCTTTCCCATAATCAAGTCATGCACAACGGTCCTAATCTTAACAAAAAATTGTCCTCTGCCTTCTTATTGCTTAGATTTGACCAATTTTTATTGACTTTTGACTTGAAAAAGGCATTTTTGAGCATTGCATTGGAGCCGCGCGACCAGATGAGACTGCTGTTTTTGTGGTACAAAGATGTTCTGAATGGCGACAAGTCGTTAGTTGCCTACCGAAATATGCGTCTCTGTTTTGGTTTGAGGTGCTCGCCTGCTGTATTAATGGTTTCCTTGTACAAAATCTTGGTTCTAGATGCTCAAAATGACGAAAAACCTCTTCGATCTCTAAAAACTTTGATTTACCATTTGACGTACATGGATAACTGTTCTGTAACGTCCTCCGATCGTGCATACGTTGCATGGTCTTATTCAATGCTTCAGAAAATTTTTGAACCCTACCAAATGTTCATTCAGCAGTTGTACACTAATGATCTTGCCTTGCAGGAAAAAATAGACGAGAAATATTCATGTAAAACCGATAAGGATGTGAAACTTTTCGGCTTGAAGTGGGATAGAAGTAATGACAAGATTTCTCACAATCCACTGAAATTGAACGAGAAAGCAAATACAAAGCGTAAGGTAATGAGTACAATTGCATCTAACTTTGATCCTTTTCAGTTCAGTGGCCCAATCCTGAACAGAGCGCGCTTGTTTGCGCACAAGTTGCAATGTGACTCTACGTGTACTTGGGACGCTATCTTGTCGGCAGAGCTTCAGCGAGAGTGGAAGAATATCGCTAGGCAAGTTAACAACTCTCCACCTGTAAGCATTAATCGTTTCATAGGTAGCCGAAACGGAAGTTTTAAATTAATAGCTTTCTGTGACGCTAGTAAAAAACTCTACGGAGTTGTTGTGTTTGCGGTGGAAACGGTCTCTCTGACTGTGAACTTTCTTTTTGCTAGAAACAAAATGGTTAACCAGCAAATGCAAACAAAATCAATTCCATCTTTAGAGTTTCATTCAATCGCCTTAGCAGTAGAAGCTCTCATTGACACTTATCGCGAGCTGTCTTCTGACAGGAATCTTAATCAAATAAAATGTGAAGAATTGTGCGTGTACTCAGACAGCCTAGTTGCTTTGAATTGGGTCAACTCCTATGCTAACCGACTAGAAAAGTCTCAAAAGCTTTCTCCTTTTGTGAAAAATAGGCTAGATAGCATCTGCTCTTTGTGCGAGATTTTTCCCGTTAAATTTTCTTTCGTTAGTGGGGTTGAAAATCCCGCAGATTGCATTACCAGAGTACTCAGTCATAAGCAACTAATGAAGAGTAATTATTTGAACGGGCCAAAGTTCATTAGCGACGGAAATGCTCGTTCATACGAAGAAAATGTTCTTTGCTTCACAGTTCCTACCGCAGCATTTGCTGCTGTGGACGTAGCAGTGGCAGTTCCCTCACCTGTAGGGGGAGCTCATCATGTAATTCCGACTTCTCGTTACTCGAGCTTTCGCCGCCTTGCTAAAGTATTTTCTGTCGTACTGAAATTCATAAAGATTCTTAAGAGCAAATACCTGCTAAACCATTCTCTCCCAGATTCCGATGAACCCCTGGGTAACGGAAACTTCTTTGAGTTAGCGAGGCTAAGACTTCTTCAGACAGATCAAAGAATTTATTTTCAGGATTGCTTCGATTATTTGTGCTCTAGTAATAAAACTAACTCTTCCATGCCTAATTTAGTAGGACAGTTGAACTTGTTCGTGGGAAGCGACGGTCTACTCAGAGTACGTAGTAAGTTCGAGCGTTGGACCGATGGACCTTCTCGGTTTCCGATTTTGTTGGCAAAGGAAAGCCCCATGACGACTGCGTTGATTTCAGATGTTCATGTGCGAATGTGCCATGCAGGCGTTTACTCAATCTTGACCGAATTACGGAAACAGTTTTACGTCCCTAATCATTTCTCTACCGTAAAAAAGGTTATTAAGAATTGTGTTTCTTGCAAACGGTCGAACGAACGAGCCATTAAGCTGTCTCAGTCGTCCTTTCGGGAATTTAGGGTCAGTCCATCTCTAGTGCCCTACCGAACTTGCGTGATAGATCACTTTGGACCTTATAAGGCGAAAGTTTTTGGCAAAAACCAAAAAGTATGGATATTATGCATAACATGCGTTTGGAGTAGAGCCATTTCATTACGCATCGCGTTCGATTTGTCGGTGGGGGAATTCTTACGCAATTTCCAGATGCACATTTACGATAATGGTCTACCAGAGTTCATTTTGTCGGACATGGGCTCGCAGCTGGTCGCTGGCGGAAAATTGATAATGGAGCTGTTGTCCACTCCAGAAGTGAAAACCTTTCTAGACGAAAATTCGATTAAAACTCCGTCTTTTAATCAGTATCCAAAGGGTTGCAGTTCCTTGGGATCCTTGGTAGAGTCCTGCGTTAAACTGTCCAAACGTTTGCTTTACGGTGCGATTAGAAATTATGTTCTAGATTATCCGCATTTTGAGTTGGCGGTAGCGCAAACTAATCATTTCATTAATAGGCGTCCAGTAGCGTTCAAAAGTAGCTTGCGCTCTTCAGATGAGCCGCCAAGTCCAATTACTCCTGAAATGCTGTTGAAGGGATATAGTGTAGACTCTATTTCCATATTACCTCACGCTGACACCTCCGACCTTGATTGGAGTCCGGATGCTGGGCCTATGGAAACCCTGGCCGTAAAGTTCGAAAAATTAAGCGCTATAAGAAATAATTTGATCCGTGTTTATCAAGACGAATTTTTGCCGCAACTCATTGATCAAGCAACCAATAAAAAAGATCGTTACAAATCCGTAAAACATAAAAAGCTGAAAAACTCTGATATTGTTCTTTTGGTAGAGCCTAATCAAAAATGCCCTCGGTTCAAAATGGGTCGTGTAATCGAAACGATACAAAATCATCTAGGCGAAGTGACCGAGGTAGTATTAATGAAGGGTAACGGAGAAACTGTGCGAAGGCACGTCACCTCTTTAATCCCTTTGTTGTCCCACGAAGGTGGAAGCACAGCCGCGTCTTCAGACAACGAAAATTTGTCCCCGCAAGGAGGTTACAGGTCTGCGGCGACGAGGAGATGTGCTGCTGAAAGTTTAGAAAAAACTAAACATATGTACAAAACTGGCTCTGTTTGACTTTATTCGATTTTCATTTTCGAAAATCGAATCTCTTCTGGGCACTGTATAAAATATTACTACAAGTTTGTGTTTGTTGTTTCGTGTTCACGTTGTGGTTGTAACCTTGTCTTTCGTTCATGTGTTTCATGTGTTGCTTGAAGTAAAACGCTTTTAAACTTAAACATTGGTATGAAAAATATTATCGGTTTCGTTACAAATCTATCTCCTAGCTTCGTTTTGATAATAGAATATTTGGCATACTTGTAAAGGGTGGCTGGTCGGCAGACCGCGCGGGTCCGTCCGCCTTTCTTTAGACAATAGAAGGTTTTCCTCCGCATCAGCAACTGCGCAGTCGGGGTGCGACTCTGACATGGACGGACGTGATACGAGGGCCCACGACGCTAATAATTGTTCATCTTCTCGCCTTGAATTTTCCATGGATTTGTCGTTCGTGCTGCATTATTTATTTTCGTCCAAATTAACCTCTAACATGTCAGCCTAAGGAGAATTTCTAGGGCGGCACACCTGGATGGCGGCGCTGCTTGCGTTGGTTTCCAGCATCTCCTGAGAGGGCCTAGCAGTTGAGTGCTCCTCTCACCCGCATTCGCGCATCGCTCGTATGGAGGACTGCTATGAGCGATTGCGCTCAACCCGCGCTTCGCTGCATCAACCTGCGCGTCGCGCCGCGGGAAGGGGCGCCGAGATGCTGCTGGAGCTTGTCGGATCTGGCCTAAGGTGAGACGGGCTTGCGCGTCAGTTTGCCGACAGCCTTTAGTTTAGGTCACAGTATGCCAAATATGTCCTACTGAGATCCTCTGCTCAATCCGAATCTTGTTTAAAGTCCTGAAGCTTGATCCAAATATTCGTTTTCTTTGAAGCCGTTCAATATTACATTCGGAAGCTATTTGGCTATTTGACTATTTTTAGGCGTATGTTTATCATGCTATTTTCCTGAACACATTTGACCTGTCACATGTGATTCTCTTTAGTTAGGTAGCTTCTATAGAGTTCGCTTGGCAAGGTGATGGATTCAATCGGTCATTCCTAATTTTCCCGGTCGTTCGTGTTGTAATCTCTTTCGACCGTGGGTTAAATCTATTACCAAGTCTATTTTGATTCTTTCGCAATTCTATAGGATCGTCCTTCGAAACTCCATAAGGCGTTTGGTCGGTTCTTTCTATATCTCGTCTCGATTCCTTCGTAATTCTATATCTCGTCTCGATTCATGCGTAATTCCATTTTTCTTCCGTTGGATTCATTTCTAATTCTGTCTGGTAGTTCTGAATATATATTCGCCATTTTATCAGATGGATAATGCTAAAAGCATACTAACGGAAATCTTTCCCGACAGCTTGCTGTGAGACCTGGATCTGGACAATTCTTCTCGGTTCCCGATGCACAATCAAGCAAAGCTGCATCTCGTCCTTCTGAAGCAATCTAAATTGTATATACGTGTTGATCATCGTTGTTAATTATTTTTAATGGAAAATTATTTCGGATGTTCGTTTTCAATTCCTTCAGGCACAATTTCTAAAACCTTCACACATTTCCTCCAGCAAGTGCCGATTCCCATACATACGGGACTTTTATCTCCCTGAGGTCATTATGTAGATACACGCACCCATACGTGGTATGGGGGTAATGTTGCTTTGTACGATGTTTTTCAACTTTTTCAACAGGTCGTTTAATTTCATTAAAATTCTCTGACAAAGCAGAATTCCCAACACACAAGTTCATAAAAGGATCCATTCAAACATTACGTGACCCTTGTTTTGAAGGCATTTTAATTATTCAAAAGCTCGTTTCCTTGGCGTCAACAGCACTCGGCCACCAAGCACCCCATAAACTTTATACTTACTTGTCCAGCGCCATTCAGCGTTCTGTCGATGGCGATTCATAGGAAATACAGAGGGGGAAAAAATTCCATTCTCAAACCACTCTAATGAGGACTCTTAGATATGCCCGAATAAACTCAACTAAGTTCAACATTTCAATGAAGTCCATATACTATTCAACAAAATACGCAATTATTACGATTTACGAATCACATAAAAATTTTCAGTTACAAGAAACTGCAACATATTCGATGAATTCAGATGTTTCAGATCAATTACATAATTGACGTAACACTGGAAGAGTTACCAATGACATGAATCTATTTCGATGCCTATTTTCATATATACTACCAAGAGCTAGTACGGAAGATCTTTCATAACGCAGCAGTAGTTACCAGCGTTTACTTAGTCGAGAAATGCCTCTTATTTCATTTCTTTCATTGTTACAGAACAACTAGATCATTGATGTCTTACTCTCAAGCGCCTATCATGAAGCTAGCACGTGCTCGCAAAGCTGAACTAGGAGTATCTCTTTATTGCTCTACATCTAAATAACCATTAATTCACTAACCGCAAGAAACTCCAAATAGAGATAGCCAATGAACACGACATGCATCAGCTACTTCGATGTTACATGGCTGAACGCAAAAAAAATCCAGGTAATGACTAGCAGCTCTAGAAGCTCAGAAAGAGCCTAGTTTTTCACAGTAAAATGGTAACGACTTGAACAGAACTCGCGCTAAACTGAATTTGCATCATAATCGAAGAAAAATCCAAGAAAAATAAGTAAAAAAAGGCGCCATCATCATCAGCAAACTTAAGCGCGGCAAATAAATGCTGTAAATAAATGCTGTAACATTCTGAGGAAAGTAAACCTAATCGGTCTTTAACAGTTTACCTTGGTAGGATCGATGATGCCTGCATCCACCATGTTGACATAAACGTCGTTGGCAGCATCATAGCCCATGTCGCCCGAGGCTTCCTTCACCTTGCTCAACACGACGGAGGCCTCGACGCCAGCGTTCTCTGCGATGGTGCGGCACGGCGCAGAAATTGCACTTCGCACAAGGCCAATGCCGATCGCCTATCGAAGAATTTGTAGTGAGCACGTTTTTCCCAGGATTGGGTTGGTTACAATCGAAAGGGATATTAAAACTACTTAGTCAAAGTGAAGTGAGCACAATCCGGGAAATATTTCGTCCTTACATCATATGTTCTCTCATTTGAACTAAGAATGGAGAACTAAGTGCCTATATCTTTTCTAAAATCCCTGCGTATCGAATCTAACCATTTCAACGGTTACTAATATACCTATCATACATAGGAGTTCGAAATTGACGTCATTAAAGCAATAATCGAAACGAACAATAACAGAAATATGAACATCAGTATGGTTGCTAGAAGCATTTGAAGGTAGCAACAGCAGAGGCAGATAGACCAACTGACCTGATCATCGTTGGCAGGTTTGAGGGCATCGAGAGCGGGCATGCAGCGAAGCAGGGCCACGCCGCCTCCGGGCACGATGCCTTCCTCCACGGCCGCACGCGTCGCGTTCAGGGCATCTGTAACGCGATCTTTCTTCTCGTTCACCTCCACTTCTGATGAACCGCCAACCTGCCAACATATTTCTCGTGCATTAACCGTCAATACTACTTCTGAAAAACGAAGACCACAACCATGTCTCCTATCCAGCATTCATGAACAAACGCCAGTTCTCCCAAGATAAGTGTTAGTGCAAGTAAAAGTAATAGAAATATTTCACTGTTTGGTTGTGTGTTGACGGGCACAGTTTTCGCGACAATAGCGCCAGCTGAGCTGATACTAATGTACAGCAGATACCAATTTACACACAGTAATTTAGCCAATAACAAAACGAAGATGTGGCTCATTTGCAGTTACAATTATTCTCTGAAAAAATCAGAACTCTTGATTATGATGAACGAATGGACCAAAAAACCTCGAGGTCTATATTTTTTGCTTAAGTGTGGAGCCACATTTACAACTCGAGTATCTAGATAATCTATAGCATAGAAATAGCAGTTAAAGGGTCTCTACCATTAATCCTTTACTGTTAACATGGATTTAAAAATTCACTTTCATAAATAGCTCTAATTCATTTTTCTTCATGAAATTTGTGCCCTAGCGTGTTTTTCAAAGTTCATAGTCGAGTGGCAGTCACTTCCTCAATGTGATATTGACTACATATCAGTGCCCAGTTTAATGATGGTGGTGGTGATAATGGTAATACGAGTAAAACACAGACGTTAGAGGGTTAATAGCAATAGCAGTAACGAAGTAGCATTCCTTCAGCGCTGAGAGCTTCGATGCTGAAAGATGAGTATTCGCAATACCCAAATAAAAGTGTTACAAAGAGTTACTTCTAATCATCTTTAGTATCGATTCATTTCGAGACATTGATTTCTACTCTTGAGGTCGTATATTTCTGCTCCTCCAGCATCTAGAATTCAGGTTAAGGTACTGCAAAATCCTAATGAAATCTACTAAAATTTCAGATATACAGCATGAAAGAAATGAGCAAAATTCACAAGTATTTTTCATAAAAATTCTATTCCATAGAACAGCAATGAGCAAAGTTATCAAGGCGAGTTTCTTTTTCAGCGGTCTGAACATGAAAGGCAGTGTGCGCACCAATTGTCCATTAAAAATTGCCAAGTTTTTGAGCGTTGCGCTGTTATGCGTCTATGAACAAGACTGCTTCTAGAGGAGAAAAGGTTTCCACATTTATGCGAAGACAAAAAAAAACAAGAATGCAATTAAATGACCTTCCTTGCACAATGATGTCGATACAGATGCCAAAAACACCCTACCAGATTTGCGCCTAGCCCAAGCTGTGAAGCATTTTACCTTGAGCAGCGCCACTCCTGAACTGAGCCTGGCGAGTCGCTCCTGCATCTTCTCTTTCTCGTATTCCGAATTGCTGTCCTCAATTTGCTCACGGATCTGCTCGACCCTTTTCTCCACCTGGTCCTTGTTGCCCTTCCCACGGAGCAAGAGGGTGTCGTCCTTCGTGATCTGCACCTCTCCGACCTGCACAGTTGTAAGTGACGCATCTCAATACAGGTCATCAATGACCAATAAAATGAAAGGTAAAATGAAAAGCAAGGTCTTCTCACAACCCAAAAGTGGCAGAATTGGAATGAAATAATGAAACTACATGGCAAGAAATCACAGAGTACTTTAACGTATCTAACTAAACCTTTCATAAAACGTTATGGTAATTCTGAATTTTGCTCAAACATGAAATACAACTGGAACAGCGTTTCGAAATTTAAAAGTGACAAAGTCATGCGTTCAAGTTGCAGAAAATCGAACGAAAAAACATTGGCTAGCAAAAAATATGACCGCAAACCTAAATATAAATGACAGGTATGAGAAAAAAAAGTGCTAAAAGCTACTATTACAAAAATGAAATTGCCAAAGGCCCTCCCAACAAGAAATCATTCCTGAGGAATTAAATTCAAGAAGCAACTGACCTGGCCCAAGTCGTGAGCTTGCACATCCTCAATCTTCACCATGCTGGCCTCGTCGTTGAAGACGATAGCACCAGTGGCAATGGCGATATCATGCACAGTTGCCTTCCTGTTGTCGCCGAAGCCTGGAGCCTTCACAGCTGCGACCTGTACCAGAGAGACCATACAGCTTGCATAAACACGCTGCCATGAAACCTCGCTTGAGGGAGTGACCAGCCACGGAAATAAAAGAAGCGACGAATCTGAATGAAAGAACAATTGGACGGTTACACGTCCACTCTTTGCTCGACGTGTTTTATACTGTCGCGAAAATTTCTCAACATGTGCATAGATTAGATTATAATTGAGTTGAAGGAAACGTAAGGGTTATGAGTTTGAACCTTTCTAACCACTACAATGGTGTTACAGACGGGGGAGGGAACTCGTCTTTTAGTATGGAACTGGAAATCAATTACAAGGCGTCTCGTCACATCATGCGCTCAGTAACAGCACGACTGAAAAATTTACTAAACAAAGTATCAGTTGGAGACGGGAGAAAGAGGAACAGTGAAAAGGGCAGCAGTGGGCTAAAAATCAATTTAGAAATTTTTATTTCTACAGTAGGAAGGCTTCCCTTACCGGAACACAGGCGTTTTAAAGAGAAGATTGATTACGTTAGTTCAAGCCTCCTTAGCCGCTGCAAAAAGAGCGTATCGAAGAGAGGAAGGAAGAAAGCACCCTTTCCAGAAGCACCCTTTCCTTCCAAAGCACCCAGAAAGTATGTGGAGTTAAGGGAATGCGAAAACTATGCAGAAGGGCCATAAACAGCAAGTTGAGAAAACAGTTCATGAAGCAGGATAAAAGTTGAAGAAGAAAGTTGTAGGTGGTGAAAAACAGGACGGTAGTGAACTGATAAAAAAAAGGTAGGCCTTAACATAGCAAAAAGAAAGCACTTCACTGCAACGAAAAGGCCTATCCAACTCACACACACATTTCCCCCCTGGGGGCGCTAGTTCTCATAGATATAATAGTTGTATCCCCCCCCCCAGGGATAGAGAAGATGGAAGGCACCATTTAGAATAGAGTTATGGGAACGCGGAATCCATGTACCAAGTACGTGGAAACAGCAAGTTGATAAAGAAGTTTATGGAACAAGATAAAAGTTAACTAAAATAGTTGGTGCTAAAAAACAGGACAACGATGAATGAAAAGGAGTTGACCCAGAACAAAAGAAAGAAATGATTCGAGAAAGATTTACCCAACCTTTAGCTCTGGAGTTCACATATTCTCCCTGGAAGAGCTAATTCCCATAGACACAATAACATCCACCGAGGGTCTGAATGTATACATAAGAAAATATGAAGCTTTATGCTGTTAAGCTGTCTTGAGCTCACTTTACAGGCTAACACAAAAATACTGCAATTCCTAAGTGACTACTGATATTTCATTTCAAAATTTTACTACTTTTTACTACTTTTTACTACCTTCAACAGCAAAAAATTACTACCTTTTTTTACACAATTTATGTTGTCCAAATGTCCAGGTGTAAATAATCGGCCTATAATGAGTAATTTGAATCAATAATATACGCAATACCAAAGGTTCAAAAAAGGCTCCAAGTTTCTTAATACTTAAAATACTTAATACTAAATGGAGCAACCGAAGCTTTACTGTAAAAAAGTTACCTAAATTCCTAAGGTAACCAGTCCTAAATGGACTCCAACAGAAGTTTGGCGAAGACCTGGTCTAAACATCTTTCAACTATGTTTCTTAAACAGTTCATCATATGGAAAAAAAATGACTGGAAACTAGTAGACACCAGGGAATTGTCAGATCCCTTTACAGCAGGATATCAAGGAATTTTATTATGACCTAACACTATGGCACTTCGGAAATATGAGTTTGTAAACTATTTCTAGTGTACCTCAAAATCTAAATCGGCGTCCTAATTGCGATCAATAATAACAAATAGGTTATGAACATTTTATACTACGGAACCAATCACGAAAATGCAAATTTCATGTAGCTTTCCTACATACATTTCGCAGAAGAATGAACTTTGATTACATGGAGCATCTCCATGCTATGACGACATCCTGGAGGTAACTGAATCGCCATGATTGCCAAAAGGAACTTCAAAGGAACTAAACTCTTGTTCAAATGATGACACATTGTATTAAAAGATAATTTTATAGCATAATTCTTTCTGTATTTGGACATAAATTAACGTCACTGGAATGAGAAAACTTTCAGCTTCACAAAGAGGTAATTTTTTTCAAAAAAAAAAATATATATAGTTTCAGTAAATCGTTGTTCCCCAAAATCGAAGTGGACAGAATAAACTCGTCTTTTCATGGGAGATAATACTGCTCACAATCGAGCTCAGGACCAAAAAAACACTTTCTGGATATAAATGAACTGCGGAGAAGTTCCTTTGACGTCATTGCAACGTTTCTATCCTGCCGCAACAACTTGGAGTGTGAGAATATTTGTCTTGGAATAAGAATTGGAAGGCTACATCAAGTTTATGATAATCAAGACCTTACAAGCCAAATATATGACTTTGAATTAAACATTATTCATTGGGAGGAATTGAAATGTAATAAGTTTGATTCACGACTTACTCATCTGAAATTGTAGCAGCACTCTCTAAAAGCTAATTGAGAATAATTTTATTTCTGTGCTTACGTTTGTGAATAAAATATTTTAATTTTCGAGTATCAAGTGCACAAAAAGAACAATTACGCCAACTTTGCTATATATCTTACGGGCAACTGCATCCACTAAAGATGAAATTCAATAAAATGTAATAGTTATTTAGTGATAAGTACAACTACCTATTTGAAAATTTTGGCTAGTTGTTAATGTTTATTCATAAAATTTAAAAAGTTCACAGGATGTTTTACATTTAAAAGAATCGTAATCCTTAATAAAATATAAATCACTTTACTTGACAAACATATTTCAATCAAAGCCACTTGATATGCTTCCACAAGAAAATATGTAGCTATGCTATTCCATTTTTCCTTGAGATCGTATAATGCATATTTGATACGTAAGAAGAAAAGATGTTAAATGTCGACCTCATAATCATAAATGCACAATTTTTAAATCCATTTTCAATACTAATCCCTGATATCACAAGTTCCTAAGCTTGTATCTCAATGTTAGTACGTACTAATAGAAGTGTTTTCAACAATGCATCGCCACTGGTATTACATTCTTTAAATTTATATTTATACGATTTATGAAACCTCGATTACCGCATCAAAGCGAAAGCCGTTTTATTGTTTTCTCTCAATAATTTGTTAATAATAAAATGGCTCAAATTAACCTTCCATCATAAAACAACTAGATAACTTTCAGATCAAACGGAATGAGAAGAAAAAGAGAACTATTTTTACTGTTGTCCGCAAAAATTTTGAAACTTTTTTGTATTTTGTGTGCTCCAATCCTAAAATTATACCCCACTCTACAGGAATATTTCCATAAATCGAGGCAAATTTCTGATTAAGGGAAAATAAATTTAAAAAAATCTTTGTATTCTACAGTATATAAATATGTAACATTACTTTAAATGTCCAGAGATTTATTCCACTTGACAATTTTTTTTACTACCCTGAGGCAAATGTTGCTACTTTTTACTACTTTTTTTACTACTTTCCAAATTTTACTACTTTTTACTACTTTACTACCTAGTAGACACCCTGTGCATAGTGCTTTCCATTGTAAAACCACAAAAAAAATCAGCCGAAGTGCACGAAAAGGGCTGAAGGCGTCGACTAGGTTACAGATTCATTAAATATAACTTTTCACAACATCCCTTATCTCTTCCACCCTGACTCGCCTACGGTGCGCAACAGCTCTGTCCATAATTTCGATACAAGGACAAAAAAACTCTTAATGGCTTCTAACGTTGGACGAAGGTTTCTAGAAACATTTCTCTCTAAAACGACACAGAAATTTATGGGATTCAAATCTGGATTCAACGAGGTCGTTTATCAGCGGTAAAGAAGTTCGGAGGATGTCCCTGAGCCCCATTGGAAGTGCGAGTTGGAGTTCCTATCTTACTGAGAGAAGAAGAGCTTCCTAGTAACAGTGTACCATCAAGTGTCTTTACTATCGGTAAGAGGAATATCTTCTGCATAATTTCTGAATTTATTTTCACTCAAAGTGAAAAAAATATGGAGTTTTTCTGCATACCAGAATTTCCTCTGACTTTATTGAAAGAATGCAAATTTCTGTGTGCGCCGAACACGTCCGATATTTTCTGGTACTCGTATTGCTGGAACTCTCAGGGAAAGAACTTGTCATTATGGTGATTGAAAGCTAGTTCATAAGTGAAACGTCTTCATCAGTGAACACAACAGAGTCGAAACTCTGAACTCAGACCCAGGGTAGTAAAGCACGACTTCTCGAGCGTCTTTTTTCCTCTGGTACATCTTTGACACCACGATTTGTTTTCAATGTTTTGTGGTTCAAAGTCTTATTCGTTACTCTGAAAACGAACTCCTTCCTTCTACCTATGAATTTTTTTCCTCATGAACCTTTGAAGATGGTCTGTAATCCTTTATTCAATCTTTTTATTCTCTGCATCGCAGCAGTTCTTGGACGGCAACTTTTCGTACGACACTCAACACTTCTCGTATCTTCATTACACTTAACTCGTATTGCGCGGCAAACTAAGTGTACTTGATTTTGGAATTATGAGACAATTTGGTGACCATTGTGCTATATTAAACACCACGGTTACGCTTCTTTGACTTTCCGTAGATACCACGAAAATTATACTAGACCACTAATTTTCCCCAGCAACAAGTGATAGGTTATGTCCAGTATATCAGATGCTGTAAACATAAAATTTACCAGTTAGCAATAAACTAACGTGATAACCAAACCCCTCCTAAAATTTTTGTGAATCTCAATAGTCTTCTTTTCGCCTGTCGCTACCGTCATACCAGTGGCTGAAAAAAAGACTTACAAAAGCATAAAAGAAAATTTTTCACTATGAACGTTTAGTCAGCTCTATATGAGACAGAACTAATTCAAAATTTGCAATAGCCTTCTAGCACTCAATGGCGATTTCTTACTTTTTCCATCGCACCAAGCTAAAATTGACAACGGATTTAAATATAGAATTATTACCTTCAAGTGTCTACTAAAGAGATTGTGGATGAAGATACAGGGTTTCGAATAAAACTTTGTTCAAGAGAGGTCTTGACGCAGAATCAGGAAAAATCAGTAAAATGATGCAGCAGAACACAAGGAAGCTAAGTAGTAGTAGTAGTAACATAGGTTTGCTAGCGCTTCAGTTATTCAAACTATATCGCACCGGAGGTCACATAATTTAATTAGTATCAGACTTTCCGATTTACCACGTAAGATGAACATCAACATTATTTGAACATCAAAGATTATATGATCGTAATTATAGTTACAACTCAAGAGTATAATTGTCTCCCCATTGAAATCTTGTACATACAACAGTACATTCGAACACACTGGGCAGCCAAACCCCGTAGGGGGTTTCAGCTGCCCACCCATTATGGCCGGACGCCTTACCCACGCTGAAACCCCCCGAGGTACCAACGTAGCGCGCCCGGCCATATTGCAGTTTCTTCATCTACAATCTTCCAATACGATATCACGCTTGGTTACAGTGCATTACTGCATGGCTTCATGTTAAATCTCAGAAAATAGCTTGCACCTCTCCAGGAACAGCTGCAACGCTGCTGCGTTAAAGCCTGAGCGCTCGTTTTCCCTGAGTATTCCAATCAACACATCCTCCGTGCAGCCACGAAGACTTGGGAAACACACATTGCGTATAGCAGAGTATCTTGGACATTCAACGAGAAAATGCACAACAGTCAGGGGAACACGGCACCGTTCGCATTGCGGCTGCGGCTGTCGCTCCATGAGGTGGCCGTGCGTTATGCGAGTATGGCCGATGCGGAGGCGGCAGAGTATCACCTCCATTCGACGAGCACGGCAGTTAGAAGATGACCACTCTCGGACAGTGGGCTTAATGTTTCTCAATTTATTGTCAGTTGTGGCCGTCCAGTTTCGCTGCCACAGATCCTTCACCGCCGCCTTGATGCGAGGATAAAAATCACGGGAAGGGACCATCAAATTTAGTGTTCTCTCACTTGACCCAGCAGCTTGCTTAGCTTCCCGGTCTGCTCTCTCATTGCCAGATATCCCCACATGCGCGGGCACCCAGCATATAACGACACTCTTCCGTTCATTTACGAACTGTGCCAGCTTTGTGACGATCTCCGCAATAATGGGGTGGGTACTGTTGTACATCTGAGCAGCATCTATTACGCTTTTCGAGTCAACGAAGATGGTGAAAGAATGACAATCGTGCTCCTCGATCAGCTGTAGCGCTTCCATCACACCATACAGCTCCGCTGAGAAAATTGAGGTCTCTGGGAGCAGTCTCCTAGCCCTCACTATTTCCCCGGACACAGCGGCACATCCCACAGCGTCTCCTGTCTTAGAGCCGTCTGTATAAATCTTCACAGAGTTTGCGTGTTTCTCCAGTATATGCTCCATGAAAATTCCCTTCAGGATGTTAGCCGGCATTGACTCCTTTTTCGGCACTCGACATCCAGGGCAGAAGCTCTCCACGGGGACACGCCATGTCGGAGAGCAGTCAAACAGCACAGGTAGCACTCTCATGGGTCCCAGCTGCATGGCGGCCGTCAGCGCAGGATAGTTCATTGATGATGGCAGACAATACGGGAAAGGCAGATGTCGTCCGGAAGGCGCGTGCACGCTTCTCCATGTAGGAGACAGGGGCAGCTGATCTAGACGAGCCAGGTACTGTAGGCTCAGCTGTACACGGCGGAGCCAAAGAGGAGGTTCTCCACTCTCCACACACAAACTGACTGACGGGGAGGTCCGAAAGGCGCCAGTGCAAAGCCTTATGGCCGTGTGGTGCACCGGATCAAGCACTGACAACGAAGTTTCCCTTGCATACTGGTATACAGTGCATCCATAATCCAGCTTACTTCTGATCAGGGTTCTGTATAGGCGCAGCAATGTTACACGGTCAGCTCCCCACGCCAGGCCTGATACACATTTCAACAGGTTCATTCTTCTGTTGCAATCAGACTTCAGCGCGGCCAGATGGGGTTTCCACGATAGCTTGTCATCAATAGTTAGGCCCAGAAATTTGGCACTATGAGCAAAGTTTATCGGTACTCCCCGGAGAAGTAACTGTGGAGGGTCCCGTCGGCAGCGTCCCTGAAAATGCAGGGCCACAGTCTTCCCAGTGGAGAAAACGAAACCATTTTCAGTCGCCCAGTCATTCACACCGTTGATAGCCAACTGCACTCTGCGCGCCAGCGCAGGCAAATACGCTGATGAAGAGTAAATCATGAAGTCATCAACGTACAATGACGACGAGACATCGGCTGGCAGTGTGGAGGTGATGTCATTGACGGCCAGAGAGAAGAGGGTGCAGCTCAGCACACTACCCTGGGGTAGGCCCTCCTGCTGGGTTTGCCAAGGCGACAATGTGGCTCCCACTTTTACACGAAAACTCCTCTCCTGGAGGAACCGCTGGACAAAGAAAGCCAAATTGCCCCGAAGGCCACATCCATAAACACGTTGGAGGAGCCCATGTCTCCAAACGGTATCATATGCTTTGTGCAGGTCGAAGAAGACACACAAGCTCTGCTTGCGGGCGGCAATATTCTGAACCAGATGACTCTGCAGTCTCACGACAGCATCCGTGGTCCCCCGAAGCTGCCTGAAGCCGAACTGGGCAGGATTCAGAATTTCTTCTGCTTCCAGCCATCGTACAAGGCGAACGTTTACAATCCTCTCCAATAGCTTGCACACACAACTCGTTAGGGCGATAGGTCGGTAGCTGTCTGTACGGGTGGCCGGTTTCTGAGGTTTGGCAAAGGCAAGGATTGTTGCAGTGCGCCAGTCCCTTGGAAATACGTGGGTCGTCGAGACCTTATTGAATATATGAAGCAGCTGGCGTAAGGCTGATGAATGCATCCTCTTGAGCATCTGATAGTGAATCCCATCGGGGCCTGGTGCAGTATTATTGCAAGTTCTCAAGGTGCGGTAGATTTCAAGAAAGGTGATAGGCTCGTTGTACGAGAAAACTGTTTCTGTTGCAAAGTCTGGTTTATGTTGTTCTCTTTGGCGTTTTTGTGCTCGGAAAGCAGGTGGATACTGGGCTTCGCTACTATTATGCGCGAAACTATCAGCCAGCGCCGCCGCCACCCGCTGAGGATCCGCCGTGAGTATGCCGTCCACTTCTAAACAAGGCCTGCCACAGCTGTATTTTCCCTTCATCTTACCCACACGTTGCCAAATTTTGGTCATAGGTGTGTCGGTATTTAGGCTGCTAACATATTTGCGCCACGAGCTCCGCCTAGCAGCGTCCTTGATGAATTGGGCCTTCGCTCTTGCTCGCTTATATGCAATAATATCTGCCAGCTCGCCGGTACGTCTAGAGCGTCTCAGGGCTTGCCGCCGCTCATAGTTTGCCACAGCGCAATCATTATTCCACCAAGGAACACGGTACTTTGGTGCACCACCGCGTGACATCGGGATAGCAGCACTAGCAGCACTCCTGAGGGTACCGGTAAAACGCTCCACCATGTCGTCAACTTCCAGCAGGTCATTCATTTCTTCCATCTGGGTTAGGGCTTCAAAAGTATCCCAGTTAGCACGCTTCATGCAGTATCGAGGTTCTGCTGGCACTGGAGTAAACTCCCTTACTTCCATAACAATGGGGAAGTGGTCACTGCCATAAGTATCATCCAGAACGCTCCACAGAACATCGGGGAACATATCTGGGGTGCTGAAACTGAGGTCGATGGCGGAGGTCGTCCCTGTTTGGACGTGAAAATGAGTGGCGGCCCCAGTGTTGAGCAAACAGAAATTGGATCTCGTAATGAATTGGTTGATGAGCCTACCACGCTGGTCGCTTTGGGCGTTGCCCCAAGCCACGTGCTTTGCATTGAGGTCGCCTACCACAAAAGCGGGCCCAGGCAAATGAGTACTGATATTCTCAAAATCGGGCAACGAGAAAGGTTCAGCTGGGGGGATATACATATTGCAGATGGTGGTCATTTTCTTGTTGAACCAAAAACGGATTGCCATTGCCTGGATCTGGGTGTTCATCGGCACTTTGGAATAACCCAAGTCCTTCCTTACAAGAACAGCTAGTCCAGATCCAGGGACAGGATTTGGTACGTGAGAGAAAGTTTCAATATTATAGTTGGCTGGTGGGGTCGGAGTTACGTCTCCCAGCATGGTCTCCTGGAGACATATGCACAGTGGTTGTTGTTGCTGGATGATAGTCAGGAGGTCACCGTAATTCCTACGGTATCCTCTACAATTCCACTGTAAAACACTCTGCATCATGTTCCCTTCTCTGGGGGCTGCTCTTTAGGATCAGGCGGTCTTTGATTTGATGGTGATTTGGTTGGTGCTGGTCTCTCCCCCCACGCGTGCAAGGGCACGGTTGGGAGAGGTCTTGGCGTAACCTTCGAGGGCAAAGCCCACACTCGTGTAAAGTCAGGCGCAGTCTCCTCTGGCACTCTTCCTACGCGGTCCAATGAACGCACACGCTGTGCCACTGAGGGTTCCGGCTTTCTCACACTTCTGCGGCTCTCGTGAATAGTCCTTACATCTTGGGGAGGTGGCATCTCGGACTGTTTGTTCGTACTGTAGGGGGTCGCAAGCTCCTCGTCGATTGAACGGGTCACTTCTTTCGATGCTTCCCCATGGCCAAGGGTTAAGCCGGTATTCGCCTGGGCTTCCGCGTGCGTACCACCACGACGCTTTTCTGACTCAGCTTGGCGCCTCTTACTATCAGATGCTACAGTTTCCGCAGTCCTAGCGACCTTTGTCATGGCACCACCAACGGGTGGCGATCTCACACTCGGTATGCGTTTCCGCGATACCGAGGAGACTGCCGAACTCAGACACACAGAAACTGGGGGGTCTGCTTGAGCACAACGTGACAGATCAGGAAGATCGCTCCGCTCAGGTCTATCAGCAGGTCGGGGTACAGCAGCGAGAGTACGGCGTGCAGCACGCGCGGCATCAGTACCTGCGGTGAGGTCCCGACCAGCAACACTGGGGGCTCCTGTCACTGCCGGGTGCACTGGCACAACAAAGCTAGGTCTTCTTGGAGGGGCCCGCACTGCAGCGGCATAGGACGTCTCTGTTCTGACGTACCTGCTGCTCACAGCACGCTTGGCTTCCCCGTAGCTTATTCTCTGCGATGTTTGCGCGGCCAAAACCTCTTCTTCCATTTTGAAGTAAAAACATTCCTTAGAGCCAGCAGGGTGTGATTTATCGCAGTTAGCACATCTCGGGGGCTTATCACAGGGCAGTTCGTGCTGGTCCTCGGCGCAATTTGGGCATGCTCCTCTTAAGGATCGACACGTCTTAGCGCCATGCCCATACTGTTGGCACTTGTAGCAGCGTCGCGGCCTTGGAACGTACTGTCGCACGCTGCACCTCGTACATCCTATGTTCACATGTGACGGCAGGGAACATCGGTCAAAGGTCAGGATGTAGACAGAAGTGGGCACCAGGGCACCATTAACGTTTTTCTTGGTTCGGTACAGTGCCTTCACTTCATACTGCCGCAACTCCTCCAGGAGGCGCTCATCAGCGTAACCAGGATAATTGAGGTAGAAAATCGTTCCTTTGCTCTCATTGAGACTTCCATGTGGGGACACTTCCACACCCACGCCAGCCAGATGGCGAATGCTCAATATATTGCGGCTCTGCTCAGAGTTACGGACCTCCACCAAGAGACCACCACCGCGAGTCTCTGTGATCTTGGCGGGTCTACCTCCCAGCCCACGACACAGGTCTCGGTTTGCCATGATCACATCGATGTGCGTCAGCGGTGAGCCGTCAGTAGCTTTAATGTTGAAGAATCTTTTGTATTCTGTTGGCAAAATTGGCTCCACCAGGTCGGAGGGCGCGGTTTCCTCAAGAAGATGTAGTCTTCTGCCACGACGTCGCCCACGGCCTGGCCTGTTTGGCTGGCGTTCAGGAGCGTAAGGTTCAAGAATTATTTCTGTATCTTTGTTTTGTCCGCGCTCTGTTTCCTCACCCACGGATTGGTGCGGCGGTGGTTGCAGAGGCGGCTCTTGAGAGGAAGAAGCAGGTACGGTGTCCTTGTTTGATATCCGGGTCGTCAACGGGGGGTGAGCAGCCAGAATTGTATTGGTGGAAGCAAGCACATTGCTTTAGGTCTCTCTCGTCAAGGAGGGTCTCCCCTCCCCTATCCAGGCTGGCTCAGGCCGGAAAAGAGACCCCCGAGCAGTCAGTAGCCATTTGATATATCATCTATACTTGAGGCGGGCACACACTGACCAATAGGGGGTGAATACCCCCTCCCACCGTCAACCCCGGCCCGTGGCAGCCCCTTGTTTGCTCGGGATAACGGGGGCTTTATCACCCGTAACTGCCGGGGTCCGGTTTTATTTACATGGGGGGCCTTCCCATGGCCCCCCATTTTGTCTGGCTGCTCCGAGTGAGCCTGTCTGCCACGGTTGTACCCACCAGGACCGAGGTCCCGACAGCATAGCCTCACTCCTCCTCACAACACACAAACCCTCCCACCACAATAAGGTAAGGGGGCGTTGGGAGGGACAAGGAAGCTAAATGACAAACGCATCGGAAAACACCCAGGACTTGATAGAAATATAACGGCCAGTTGATACAGCTAAGTAAAGCGAGCGCAGTCACACAATGATTCAGGTAAAGATCACGATCACCGAGACCATGAGGTGAGGCTCTACTACTGCAAAGGTTATGTTCTGTGCCGTAATAACGGCACAGGCGTACAAGCGATGTTAGCCTGACATTCAACTATTTAAATCGGACATGCTGTTCATAGCCACCGTTACTGCTGATAAAAATGCTCATTTCGTTTTCATCAGATAAACACGATTTATATTCAAGTAAACAAATACAGATGGGAATATAACTGACCTGTAGACCAATTTTTAGCCTGTTGACCACCAGGGTACTAAGAGCCTCTCCGTCGATATCCTCAGCGATGATCAATAGAGGTTTCCTGCGAACACAAACGTCAACCTATTACATCAACTCTTACATTAAAAAGTAGCATTCATTTCATTCAGATTATGTGGTTATATTTGGTGCATCACACTTATTTGAGAAACCTACACCACATAACATATCCTTTAGTAATTAATTTTTTATTTTAAACCACACGTTCTCCTGTATTTACTTGGATAGAAAACTCCAGCTGGCACTAATGCTTTTCCGACAAAACTTGAAGTATCAATTCATGAGATCAGCCTCAAAAAAACATACATACTGAACACTCGTCAGCTTCAACCAAATTAACCAGTCGTACCTAGTAAGAGAGTTTCATCTGGAAACAACTATTGCAATACCTTCTATTGAAATATTAAATATCTACTGAAACCATTATGGCTCCGCTTCAATCGCTCGTTTGATAAGCAACAAAAAATGATAAAATTACATCATGCTCAGTGGGCGTTTTGGGAGATAACTTTATTTAAAAAGTTATCTCTCAGCATTTTTGAAAGCCAGACTACGTTCTATATACATATTAAACAGGCATACCAGCGCTCGTTCTTAATGCTCGAGAATGTTGCTACAAAACGAATAACACAGCGTTGCATCCGAGCTTTAACCGCACGTGGTTTGCGAGCACTGCGCGGCATTATTCAGTAGCAAAAATCAAATCAAGGACTTCACTCAATTCGCGAACCAACTGAGCAAAC
Organism: Morinoia aosen; assembly: GCA_030386875.1. Taxonomy (NCBI): domain Eukaryota; kingdom Metazoa; phylum Arthropoda; class Malacostraca; order Amphipoda; family Talitridae; genus Morinoia; species Morinoia aosen. The sequence goes on along the minus strand of CM059577.1, from coordinate 14,372,433 downwards.
TGCACTAACACTCCTACGCTACTGCCAACACTTTTAAAAGCCTGTCACGGACAAACAAGGCTCCTACCTCCTAGATGAGAAAAAATACCACGGAAACTATTCAAACTTTGAAACCGATAGACATCAACAAACTGCATTTTGATTTGCACAAGGACTCTAGTTGGCGCAAATTCAATTTTTCACCCTTATAAGTACCAACATGCGGATTTTATAGATTACATTACGGATTTCAGACTACGGCTATATATTTTTAGCGATTGACATAAGTATTTCGAGAAAAATTTTAGAAGCAATTGAACTTTCAGAATAAGTAATATTATGAAGTTGCAGTAACAGCTTCGGATTTACGTACTATGTTTTAGTCACACTTACGGGGCAACGCGGTTCAAGTGCTGATAGAAATCTGCACTAATTCTTCCCCAAAAATACACCAACGACTATGAGCTCCAAAACGGAGGCAGCCAAGCGAGCACGACGCGACCACGCACCTTTGACTGTTAGCGAGCTCGAGGGCAGGAATGATGCTCTGAATGGATGAGATTTTCTTCTCTGAAATGAGTACGAGGGCGTCGCTGAACTCAACCTTGGCGCCCTTTGACGAGTTGATGAAATAGGGAGAGATGTAGCCGCGGTCGAACTTCATACCCTCAATGACCTGAGCGGGAAAATTTATTTTATAAAAGACTGCTGACACAGAAGCATCTACATAATATATACTTCTAGAACTCTAATAACCTTACTAAGTTGGATAACATCATTCATGCACTTTCCATGATATCCTAAGACAAAATTATCAACTCTAGCACGGTGTTCGTGAATCCGACGATCATAATTATGTGGATGAAGTCAACAACAATCAGCTAGCACGAACCGCTTGACTTGTGATTTTAGGCCATCATATTTGAGCTGTTTTAGCAGCACAGCTTGATCATTCATAGCGATTTCCAGAATGAACATTGGTGACTGCTAAACGATTTGCATAGTTCCTGTGACCACTCTGTTACAATCTCTTGAATTTGGCGACTGACTTTCTTGTACTTTAAATATTCCATCTCTGATACATGCCTAATATCCGTTCCTTGATGGCAAAATGCTAACGGAATTCATGAAAGCAAACTTCACTGTCTGACGAAGTACACTCAAGTGAATAAGTATCTTTGTCATGACACATAGTCAAAAAAGTGTGAGAGGGAATTAATTAACGTTATTGTTAAATTTTACTCGAAGACATATCAACAACATGAAAATTCTTCAAATTCGTTTATACGGTAAGTTCGTTTACACGGTATTAAAGTTTAAATCAACACGTGAACAAAATTCAGCAATGTAACACTGGGAATTCGGCTGCAAGCCGTCCCGATGGTCTTAATAATGAAGCAACTTCGATGACTCAAACTACGCGGTCACCCTTCTAATTCACGAGCATGGGATAATAACCAACCACATCAACACCATTACACAGGCACAAAATATTACCGCTTAACAACTCTCAACATGATTTTACTGCATTTGAGGAATGTACCTAAGGATTCGCAACTTCTTTGAGGTCGACGTAACTAATGCGTGGGTTAACTATCCACAACTAGCGTGGTGCAAGCAGTTAGAACAAACCACTATGTACAAGATTATCTATGTAAGAATTCATTTATTCCATGGAGACATCTTTCCGAGGAAAAATCTATGAATAACTAAAAAACTGACGACGATTCGAACGAAATATTCTATTCTATGAAGAGAAAAAAATCTGTCTACGGCAGTGTTCACCAACTTTAAGTGTTGCGCATGCAGTCCGCGTTTTAGTGAACGGTGGAAGTTCGCGGCATGGCATAAATATAATAGCCATGAACCACGTTTGGTGTCTAGAATCAACAGCTGTACAGAGTAATAATTTTCTTCGGCAAATTTTAGGCAGATCTAATGTAGAATAGGCAATGTTTTGTGTTCGATAAAAGATGAAACATTCGAACTCGAGGCAAAATTTCATTATAGATAGTATAAGTCTCGTCTAGATATTAAGAACAATGTTAAATTTCACAGACGAAGCACAAATATGCAAACAGCCGAAAACATGGCGCCGGTTCATTCAAATTTTGCGAGTTGAGAAAAATACTCTAGTTCAAAGAGCACGACAGGCTATCGTAACAGAAAACGCTTTCAACTGCACCACTGGTGTATATTTGTGTTTCTAGCAACAACCTAACGTTTATGCACGAAACTTATTAAAACTGCATATCAGATGCCTCCACCTGTTTAGGATGGTAGGTACAGAAAGAATGATGCGATACCTCCAACGTAGACTGTAGTTGAGTTTAAAATATCAGTAAATGGTCACTATCGGCTACTGCGTTATTATCCTAGTGTTCAAGGCGAATGAAACGGGAGTATTTCACACTGACGAAAATCTAATTTGTTATACCATTCTGAACATGAATTGTCACAACCTCAATTCAACCGTAGTAATAGTTTCAGCATTTTCTCTGTAATATTTGTTGTACATTTTTTGCTCAAGTCCCCTTTTGAATGAATTTTCAACCTGCAAGCTGCACAGAAAATAAATGGGGCGCACAGCATACCCCGTGCGCCAAGCTCAGGGGTGTATGGGCACGCGACACCAGTTTAGGAACCCCTGGTCTGAGGTAATCAGAAGGCAAAACTGACATGGCAATCAAATGCAGAGTTATTTTGCCAACCATCGCACCAACCTCCAATTCATCCTTCAAAGTCTTGCCGTCTTTCACTGTGATGACGCCATCTCTGCCAACCTGTTGGCGGAAATCAATTATAGTTCCATTTCTCCAAATAAAGAAAACATTTTTTAGGTATCATGTAGGCTAACAACTCATCACGATACTGCAGCGTAAAATTTATTCTTTTACGTTGAATACTACCGCTCAAAAAATTAACCTTCCTCTCACTTCTACGTGATAGAAAGCAGTTCAGCAGAAGATAGCTTTAACTGCTGCTGTAGCTGAAGTCAGCGTACTCTTGAATATTTTTTTAATACACTACACACTGTAATCTTGAGTAACACAAAATTACCAGTACATCTTAGCAGAAATAAGATTTTATCGGATCTTTCTGAAATATTTTAATCTCATCCAAGCTAACAATAAGAAATAGGCAAAATAATCTCAATAATATGGTGCACAACAGCACTGACTCTAAAAATGTTTCTAGAAGTTTATTGCCTAATACAAAATTTTTCAAGCAATATTAAAATCACTTGACCGTCAAGCCCAAGGAGACCGGACCGTCAAGCCCAAGGAGACATCATATATGAGATTTTTGTGTGAAAATGTTCCTAAACCCTTCCTACATCACGTAGTGAAAACGGGAACCCTGTACGAGACTTCTAACCCCCCAAAATACACCCCGAAGGGGGTATTTTACCCTAAATACCCTCCAAGGAGAAAAGGCCACTTCGAGCCACGCCCCGAAGAAAAAGCCAAGGGGGAAGTGTAAGATGATAAAATACCACTTCCCCCTCCCCTCCCCCCATTCTTAAAACCCCCGTAGCATCGGACCCAGTGCACGTACGAAGCTAATTTTTTCACAGGATGTACCTGACATCTTACCCTTTCTATGGCACCTAACAATCAATATCCGAGAAAATTCGCCAATCTGGGGGTATTCTCCCCTGAACAAAACCTCCATTTTCTCAGAACCATCTTTTCAAGACTTTGACGCCAAATTTCAGCCACAATTTTCATCCGATTGAGGTCATCTTTTTTGTATCAGCGAGAGCAAAGTGAGTACTATACAATGCAAGTGTACTTTTTTTTGATAATCTTTCAAAATATTTTTTTATGAAAATAATCGCAAAAATATTTTTCATAAAGTTTTAAAAAAAAATTTCAAACTAAAACGAAAAAAATCTATCCGCGGCATTTTGACAGGTGTTCAGTGTTCATTGTGAATCAAACAGAAAAAAAACATTCGTCTCTATCTGCGTTATTTGCTGAAAAATTTCCTTTCTAAGAATTTAATTCGAGCCTGGGGGGGGAAGGGGGGGAGGGGGTGTTTGGGCAAATTTCGAAAACTTCATAGGCTATTCCCGTTTATTCGAATGCTTCGAACGTGCTCTGAATACCTCAATGCTTATTTCAATGTGAAAGTATTTTTTATTAAATAAAACAAAATAGGCGTCCGGTCTCCTTAAGCCCATTATAGGCTGCATGTACTATATCTATCCGAGCATCACTACAAAAAAAAATATCAAGAGGGAAGATGAGGACACCATGTAGGGAAGAATCAGAGTTTAGGGCAGTCTATACACTCCACACTAAATTGTTGGCGTATAGCAACAGCTATGACTAAAAGAGCTAACGTAACAAGATGAAATTTGAAGTAATTGCTACAAAAAAAACACAGAACCAAACAAAACGCAGAAAAAAATGGTACGTCTACTCAACTTTTGCTTCGAGACCTCACATTTTCTGTCAGGGAGACATGAGCCCGAGAAAAGACCTCACCTTTTCCATTGCTGCGCTTATGAGGCTGCCCACTTCTGTGTCCCCATTGGCTGAGATGGTGGCGACCTGAGCGATCTCTGCTGGCGTGGTAACTTTGCGCGACAGCTCGCGCAGCTGCGCCACCACAGCGTCCACGGCCACCATCACGCCGCGCCTGGCCAGACACAGAATGTCAAGTACTGCTGGCATCACCATCACTTCAACCAACACACTGATACTAGTATGAAAATACGACATAAAAACTTCCCTATATAAAATGCGTCAGATGACGGGGCAGCATTGTGAAAACTGAGTTATATCAGGATGTCATGCGGCAATGAAGCGGTCAAACACATGACAGAAAACAATACGTCTAGCTCTAAGACAGCATGAATAATAGTTGCCACACCTTTGATTAAATTGTTCACTAATAACGAAGAATTTAAATTTCATTTGAGATTTGGCATGGCTTGCATGAGATCAAGATTTGATACGAGGACGCATGGAAAACAATCATTCAAGGCGTAAAGACAACAACATTTGTTACGAGAACTAGAACTTTCTATTTCTCTCAATCAAGACTCAGAATGCTTTACGCCTCATTTGGCATTCATTTCCCAATTTATAAGAAGATGGATGCGATTTCAGCAATCCATGCAAACATGGAGTACTACAGTTACACTCACCAAAATATGCCACTTAAACTCAACCCCATACATAACAAGATATAACTTGCGGCGGTGGCTGGTGAAAAATGGCACATCAGTAAAAAAAATAGCACATCAGTAAAAAAATTGCTCGTCAGTAAAAAAATTGCTCGTCAGTATAAAAAATTGCACATCAGTAAAAAAATTGCACATCATTAAAAAAATTGCACATCATTAAAAAAATTGCACATCAGTAAAAAAAATTGCACATCAGTAAAAAATACTTAGGATCTACCAATCAACACGTGCTGAGGAAACGAGGCAGGGTTGGCACATAAAAAACCCACCCAAAAAAGCCCAAAAAAACCCACATTAAAAAACCCACTAAATAATGTTTTTTGGGGGGCTTTTTTGGGTTTTATTGGTGCTATTTGAATTTCACTTGTTTTCAAGCTTATAGAATCAAAATGAGCTAAATATTTATATTGTCAAAAATTTGTCCAAGGCATTTGCATGACTATGACAATAAATAGTGAAAAAAATATCACTATAAAAATAAAATAAGAAAAACCCTAATCACAAAAAAAAATTCGAGGGGCTAGTATACTTCCAGGAGTTCCATTTCCAAAGTAAAAAACAAAAACTAAGAAACAAATGCAGTTCGACAATTTGGGAGTAAAGAGACTTCTGAATTCTTCCTCTGTCTTCTAGACTAGACCGCTACTACAGTACTACTTTATTTCTCTTTCTACATCCACTGCCATTTTATCGTTGTCATCCACATCTTGATCATTTGTGAGGTGGCGATATAATGAGACCAATTTCTGTGCGCGTTCCAATCCTAATCTATTTCTCAATTTATTCCGCACAATTCCAAATGTTTAGAAATTTCTCTCAGCGAATCCTGAACTTGCGAAGAAAAAATGAAGATTGCTTATAAACTTGCAGAAACCCTCTGCCAGTGTTTTTTTAAGAATCTGCATTTTCTGCTATTTCATGTCTTGAATATCCCTCCATCAACGAGGAGTCGTTGTCTTAGTGATATTCATGTTGAACATGTGTTTTGGGAAGATGTTGGAGTCCTTCAATTTATACAAACAAATCGCACCGATCAACTCCGGATTGTACTCAGCCAACCACTCTTCAATATCTGTCTCCTTTGAGAGCTTTGACGGAAATAATCTAACAATTATAGTCAGATGGGGCAAGACACGACCGCAGCCATCATGGGGTAAGAAAGTAAATAAACGACTGGCCTATGGTGAGCATTCAAGTTGCACTGGAACAAATTTGACGATGGAATCTGTTAGAGCATTTATTTCTAATCGTTTTTGTGTTTGTTGCTATCTTGAACTGCAAAAAGTGATTTTTTTGACAAATTTTTAAAAATTTTTTTTTGCCATGTCACTACATGTTGTAACATGTAACAGTGTGGTTGACTGACTTGGCTTGCGCTGCTAAGCCCTCCAGCTCACACAATACACATGTTATGTTGTTAACAGCATGACTGTTAAGTGATGTCCAGCTGTCTTGCTTCAAGTTGCTTGTGGTAGTTACTTATGATCTGCATGGTGCTTCCCTCTCACACGACTTGCGTGACTCTGTCTTCTGCTAAAACAACTTATTATGAATTGACAAGCATAGCGATTCTCTTTGCGCATCTAATGTCTTCACAGACTGCACAGCTATGTCCCTATGCATATGGTAATTGGTAAGTGGTAATTGTGATGGACAAACTTAATTCATATATTGTTCATAGAATGTAATAATTCATATAATGATGTAATATAATGTTGGAAATAAAGTAATCAAATAACAATATTTACTCAATAAGTGTATATAAATCTGGAAAAGAGGCAACTGGAGCTATGTGAATAACTCTTTTAAACAAAAAAAGGTATTACAAAAAACCCAATAAAGCCCAAAAAACCCATTACAACCAAAAAAAAAACAATTCAACTTAAAAAAACCCACGTGGGTTGGGTTTTTTTAAAAAACCCAGGGTTTTTTCCATCCCTGAAACGAGGGGGACATTGAAAATAGTACTTAAATTAAGAGCAACTGTGAATCATTAGAGCAAAAGAGGCTTTTAGGTTCAAACTATCTAAAAGAGTAATAAGTACGCAAGGGAGAAATCATTGCCTTTCTAATAGATTAGATTAGTCGTTAGTTTAAGCCTCCCTATTCGCAGCAACTAATGTGATTGAAAGAGGAAGGCACAATTTAGTATGGAGTTAAGGTAACGCGGAATCTATGTTCAAAGGGCATAGAAAGAGTAAGTTGAGAAAGAAGTTCATGAAACAAGGTCAAAGTTGTAGAAGAAATTAGTACGTGCTGAAAAACAGGACAGCAGTGAACTGAGAAGATGGTCCTCAACATAACAATAAAAATTTTATTTCAACAAAAAGAAGGCCTACCTAACTCAGAGCTTGGGCCCTCACATTTTCCCCTCTGGGAGCACCAATTCCCTTTCCTTCTAGTAACCAGAAGCAGAAAGATGAATGTGAAATAAACATTGCCCAGCTGATTCTAACATTGAACTGTTGTTTGCGCAGCATAAAAACAAGAAAAAGAAATTTTAAGAATCATTAACAGGACCAGAGGTAAAAAAAGTTAGGGCACAGCTTGTGAGCAAATCGCTACTGTCGGTAAGTAATAACGATGACTTTCAAAAAGAGAAAGATATAAGCACCAGAAAGGCTCCAGCATGAAGTTAGTTGCAACCGAGGTTGACTTTAAAATAAACGGACACAGACGGATAAAACAGAACATGATCCTGAACATACAACCAGGCGATTTTCGAATAGCTCACTTAACCTGAACCAATGAATTTTTTTTCATCTCATCCATATGTAATCCTTGTCTCAACTCGGAGAGTTAATTCACAGAAACCCAGTTAGGTTAACAACAAGAGGCGGAGTCGAGGCTCAATAAAAAGGGGGCAAAAGTAACACGATAAAATAAGAAGCAAAAATGAAGCCCTTCGTGCAAATGATCAGCTGCACGGTGCACCAACTTCAAGATAAAGTAAAGATTGGAAAATAAAGCAACCAAGATTAAGAGAACATGCAATCAAAGTACAAAGCTTGTCCCACACCCAGCGCACAGAAGCAGCGAAATTGTAAGTAAATGATATAAATGAAAGTTGAACGAAAAAGTAATATATGCTAAAAGCGAGCAAAGAGAAAGATGGTCAATAAGAAAACAGAAAATCTACATTTCAACAAAAAAGCCTCATCATACCTGGTGCGAGACTTCACAACTTCATCCTAAATGTGCTAATTCACATTGATAATATGGTTATATCCTCTTGAGGGACTGCCTACTACGAAACTGAAGAGCCAACCGACTCTTTCATCATTAAGCATCAATGATTTAGTCGCTGACAGCTTCTGTCATCAACGAGGAGCGCAAGTTCCGTTACCTTTACTATCGAGGACAGGCACTCGGCTCACGTTTCCTATTGTAGCCGAGAAATTGAGCATCTCCCAACAAAAAATTAGTCTCTAGAATGCGTTAAACGAGAATCCGCGGTCTCACGGATACAAAAGTACCAAGAACGGAAGCATTAGATCGAGCTCCAGCTCCACGGAGTAAAGGTCTAAGACACTGGGGCGCATGGTTCTTGAGGACTGTGAGTGATTGTACAATCCTTTCAACACAGTTGTTTACAGACTAATGCAAAACAAGCGACAAGTTAAAATTAGAAAAAAGTCTCTCCGTACACCTTTAAAGAGTATCACTAACATTATGGTGTCTCGCAGAACGAGCCACGTAATCCCCAGGTTCCGAAGTAGTTAACCTCCAGTTTGTTATTAGGCAAAGCTATCTGCCAGCAATCACAGTTTCCATTTGTTAAGTCGTAGTTTTACAAAGCGCAAACAAACAAGGCCCGAGTGGCACACACAAGCCTCACCTTACTTCGATCGGGTTGGCTCCTTTCTGGCTGATTTTCTCGAAACCTTCCTTGGCGATTGTGCGGGCCAGAATAGTGGCTGTGGTGGTGCCGTCACCAGCCTCTTCATTTGTATTGTTTGCCACGTCCTGCATCAACAAAATTCTTCAGTTTTCTCTCTTTGAGTAAATAACCGTACTTCTCTATCATGTCGAAATATTTAAACATTCTAAACACCTTATTAACTACTTGCATTCTGAATAGCAATAGTGATTTCTTGCAGCTGAAAATACTCAGGTAGCTCCAATTAAGTCAAGATGAAATGACAAGCTGTCAAAACATGACTACAGGCAGCTAACAGAAACATATCATAGAATGACAAAGAAGAAAAAAATATAGCTAATCAGTTTTTTGTTTATAATTTGCAATATGTGGAAGCTCACCGCCAAAAACAAAATAAATTCCTCAACTTAAATACCCTGTCACTGAGTTTAGGTTAAGAATGAGAACGGTTCGCCCATGCAGGATTGACAGCATTCTTCAGAAATTCTTAATTAGCACTATAACTTTTATGCCCACGGTGAACAACAAATTCGTCTCCAGAAGGCACATCAGAGCACACGCATTCAAGTCACTGATCTCTATTGTAGAGAAAAAGATGAATATCCTGCACTATTCCAAACTTGGAAGTCATTACGCTTCTATTCCAAGACGAAACAGACAGTAACATTTGGCATAATTCACAATTTCAGTTCTCTAAACAACCAGCGTTAAGGAACACTTTGCCTTATTGCCTGAAAATTTTGTGCTGACACTCACCGCATATGCTAGAACTATTTCAGGGCTAATGCCTCAATACACTCATCACCTATGGGGGACAACCCAGCTATTTTCAAATTTTGATCCATTGGTCTGAAACTTGGCCAGTATATCTATTAAAAATAACAAAACATTTTACTTGCATAACTTTTTCCATTCAGGCCTTAGCTTTTTTGTTTAAGAAAGTGAAATGGTGATTCTTTAGTTCATTTTAGGGATATTTCGGAAGAAAAGAAGTCAATGAGTTTTTATGCTAGAACAAATTCAAATGCAGTTTTAAAATCCTTTCAACATTTCAAACCAACTGAAGGATCAAAATTTTCCGTTTTCCTTTATTTTAATATGCGATTTTCGGAAATATATAGAAATTGGGATCCTATAGCTTGTTAGAAATGTTCTAAGGATTCCAAACTGTGTTTTTTCCTAGCATTTATATCATTTCATACTTCACAAATGAATTCAAGTCAGTGAGTTTTTACGCTACAATAAAATTAAAGACAGTTTTGGAATTCATAAAATATTGATAACAAACTAAACGAGCCAGATTTCTCATTCTCTTTTTTGTTTTCTTTTTATATGAGGTCAAAAATTCATGACTTTTGGTCTCCTTACAACCTCCTTGTCTAGTGCCCGTAGCCACATAAAATTTTAGGACATAAGAGCCCACCACCTAAGGATCCTTTTTCAACAAAGAAAAAAAAAATCCCATCGGGCCAAAAATCCCAGGGGTGTCTCACTTAAACATGGATAGCTGAATCTTAAGCTTTTTAAATAAAATGAAAAATTTACGCCAGAAATAAGTATTGAACACCCCTAGTTTTCGAAATTTATTACATGTAGTGATCATAGTTTTGCTGCGCCAGCTCCATTGAATTTGGAAACCCTTAGCAAAATAACTACTTTTTATAATAACCTACAGAAGATGAAATCGTAGAAGCTGTCAAGTTTGAGCATTAATTCACTGTCAGAAACTTGCACTAGGAAACCGCTGATATCAGTCATGAAACAAATTCCTAAAACAGCAATATGCACAAACACTGCACAATCCTGGTGATCAGACGGTCATACCAGCACTCGCTTGAGGTAAGCGCGGTGCTGCAAAGGAGCCTCACCTGTACGAGTTTGGCTCCAATATTCTGGAATTTGTCCTGCAGTTCAACAGCCTTCGCTACCGTCACGCCATCCTTTGTGATCTTGGGACTTCCCCAGGATTGCTCAATGATCACGTTCCTGCCCTGGGTAGAGAAATCCTAAACATGAAGTCTCTCGTACTGCTGAGTCAGCATTCAAAGGTAGCGATTATCAATTGTTGGTCTTTTTTGGAGGCTAAGAGAGTGTTGACAATTATTTTCCACTAAAAGGGGTTAAATTCAGGGAAAGCCAGAAAATAATTCAGCAATGATGAACAATCCACCGACAGAAGACTTGAAAATGTCCTATTAGCAGTTAAATATCCAACTGTAAATTCTGTGCTTCAAACCAAGCTGGGCAATGTTTTTGATCTTGCAGGCTTATCATAAATATGAGAGCGCAAACGTGAATTAAAACGTCAAAATTTAAATGAAATAGCAAGAATAATAAGAAAGAACACCTACTACAGTGGATAAAACTAACATGAAACCGGTTTTTGAAGTGAAACATCAAATGAAAAATAGGGATTCATCAAACAAAGCAAATACGGGCATGAATGAGAACTTAAATATGCAATGACGCATCTGATAACTGAACTTCAAGAATTCCTCCTCTTCAGTGAGGCATTATAGTAACATCTGCAATAATTCCACATCAAACTTAGAATCATTTCAAAGATTGGAAATTATTTTTAAAAATAATTGAATTTGAATATCTCAGGCAAATTTATAAAAAATATACATACATGGAAAAACCACACTAATGAGAAAGATCAAAACCCACTAGAACTTATCAGTACACAATACTGAGGAAATTATGATGTATAAAAGGATCATTCAACTCTCTAGTGATGGATAAGCATTCTAAATTGAGAATTTTCCTAGCATCAAGGCAAGATTAGTTATAAAAGGAACCAATAATTTTAGATTACTCAATATAATTATTCATCAGCGAGACATAAATATCAAGGTAATAAATCAAACTAATACATACCGGAGCTTAATGGGTCCAATTAGGGATATATAGGAGTGAGACAGGGTTGAAACTAGCTAATATGGTCAATGTACAAGAAGCTATACATCATGGCAAATTTACCTTGGGTCCCATGGTAACAGCAACAGCATCTGTGAGGACATCTACACCTTTGAGCATGAGGGCCCTCACATCTGTGCCAAACTTGACATCCTTGGCATAGCTGCGGCGCAGGCTGCTGCTGATGGCGGGGTGGCGGAGGAGGGATGCAGCCTTGTACATTTTGTGCCTGCAATGAACAAACTAATTTTACTTAGCTACTCAAACATATGTGCAGTTCCACAGTATTTGGAGTAGATAACCAAGATGACACACCCAAACTTAACTGGAAGCACTTGTTGAAACTTAGCACATATAGAAGAAATAAGGAAACACCGAGTGACATTGTTTGAAGGTAAGCTTTTATCAAAAGTTGATACTTGACAGCATCAAAAGAAGAGGAGAAACAAATCCAAAAATCCAGGAACTTATGATACTAAGCTCATGCATGCTGACAAATGGAAAAAAACCCTCTACTTCACACGCAAGAGAATTTAGGATATTGGGGGTAGTGTCGCACATGGATCATCATTTGTTGTAGCCTTCAAGATGTGAGCAACACCTAAATTCATAATATTCTAGTTGGTATGAGCATGAAACTTTTAATGTGATGGATTACTTAAAGGTAAATTTAAATAAACATACCTCACACATACAACATAAAATGAGGAACCAATGCATGCTTGAATGAAGCATTTAATAAAGTTATTATATTAAGTTCATGACTCCCTGGCCACAACAAAGATAATCTCAACAGAGCAAGAAGAAAACCCATTTAGTAAAATCCAGTAAATGGGGAAACCTATGAACAAGGTGTGTTCTCAAACAGGATACCCATTGAAATGGCAGTTTAAGAATCATGAGGAAGAAAAACCAAGATGAGACAGCAAAGAGGGTATGAATAGTTGAACAACCACGTCTCAAAGACATATCTTTAGCTGAGGTAACCAAACTCTGTAACCTCTAGGAGGCAAAACAATTTTACATCAAGCCCTGCACATTACTGTACACTTACAAAATTCTGAAATTAACCATTAATTTTTGTAATGATCTAACTCAAAACTGTAGCTTTATTAGAAAAAAATTCCAGTATGAAGTGGGTAGGTCAAAATTCATGTAACATCAGGTGGTAGTTACAGACAAGAAAATATTTCAGCATTACAGACAGATGGGCAATGAAGTCATAAAATAAGCTTGCTGCATAGAGTGATGGCATTTCATACAGATACATAAAAAACCAGCAAAAAAGATGTACGAGTTTGAGGTCTCCCAAACAGGAAAGCTGAATACTCAACACACTTATGCTCTGACTGTGAGACTAATGAACATAAGTTATGAAACCTATCACCAAGTAGAATTTCAACATACAAGTCCATGAAATGACTAGTTCTAAATAAGTCAAATTTATTCTTAATAAGTAACTTCAATTCACATTCTGGAAAATTATTCTTAACTACTGATATCTTCTCTTGCTTCCAAACCCAACAACTATTCTTAACCCTCTATAACCCAAATTAATTTCCCTCATCAAATTTTTTTCTTTTTTACTTCTGATAAGAAATTTATGGTCACTTGGAGCAATTTCAATGACTGGAAAACGAACTCAAAATAGTTTTATTTTTATTTTAACGTCCTATATGAAAGACATTGGGTCGTCAGAGATAAATAATGCACACCAAATGTGGATATGAGTAATTATGCTGATTTGTGTCTCAAGAAATGTCTTGAAAAGGGCTCAGTTTGGAAGAACTAAGGAATGCCGTATCAGAGGCTGTACCATCCGACTAAGAATAATGCTGATGAATCTGACAATGAGGAAGAAGATCAAGTTGAACATTACTCAAAAAAACATTACAATAGCAATGAATGACATAGCATTGATAATTATAAGAGAAGTCTGTGTAATGAAGGATCTTCAAGCATCATCTCCACGTATCATCACCATGGCTGATGACGATAGGAGTGGATAACATTGGACATTCCTATGGGATAACACTCCTTGGGCAATAGGAGATGGAAAAAGAAAGCAGACTCAACAAGTGACACTACACTTACTCATTTTACAAAAAGAGAGCTAATGAAATATGTTGTTATATCAGAATAGTTTTTCCAAGTTATATTCTTTATCAATTTGGTCAATATTGAGTTCAATGTTGTCAACAAATTTCATAATTTGATAGGTATAGATAGGTAATATAGTCGATTTTAAGACGTTTTACATGAATGACATTCTGCCCGGTGATGCATTATTTTTGAATTATTCAACTTTGAAGCTGGCTTGTGCGCGTCATGGAAGCGCGCGCGGCTAGCGTATTTTAATCAATAACGGAAGCTAACCCTCTATTACAAACGTAAAGAGGTTGGGTCGTGAGGGGTAGCCACAGTTCTTTTAGTGAAAAGTATAAATAAAGCTTCTAACCCACCCGTTAGGGTGACGATCGCACTCTTATTTACATCGGCACAAAGATGGCGGCGCCCATGGCGGCAGCCATCTTCCAGTCGATGTAAACAAATGTCACTAGAAACCTTTATTTATAATTTTCACTAAAAGAACTGTGGCTACCCCTCACAACTCAACCTCTTTACGTTTGTAATAGAGGTTAGCTTCCGTTTTCATTGCAAAAACAATGACTGTTTTTGCGCAAATAAGGCCATTCAGGAGCACCGTCCGTATAACTTCAAACTTAAATAACTCGAAAAATAAGCATTTCCGGGCACATGGTCATTCATGTAAAACGTCTTAAAATTGACTATATTACCTGTCTATACCTACGAAATTATGAAATTCGTTGACAACATTAAACTCAATATTGACCACCAATTCAATAAGGCATGCAAAATATAGGATATATATATTTAAATATACTCCAATTAATTATTTATTTTAGTTTTTATATATTTTTTGAATGAATATGACTAATTTGAAATATTTCAATTTTTTCCCCCACTAAAATACAGGTTTACCTGAAATTGGTTGAAAAATATCTCATCGAAATGTCCTACAGCTGTATTTAATATCAGCTAAATTGGTGGTCAATGTGAAGTTTAATGCAATCACAGAAAATAATTATTCGATTCTAAAGAATCACTAAAGGAACCTATTTAAGGTTTTATACCAATGACATTTCGCTCGCTGATGAGTTATTTTTGAATTATTGAACTTTGAAGTTGGCCTTTCCGCCGAAAGGAAACGAGAGCGCGAAACGGAGTTTAATTAAGAACGGAAGCTTTTACAAACGTAAAGAGGTTGGGTCGCGAGGAGGAGGCACAGTTCTTTTAGTGAAAATTATAAATAAAGCTTCTAACCCATGTATTAGGGTGACGACCGCAATCTTGTTTACATTGGCTCCAAGATGGCGGTGCCCATGGTGGTCGCCATCTTGGAGCCGATGTCAACAAGATTGCGGTCGTCAGCCTAATGGTGGTTAGAAGCTTTGGTAAATGTAAAGGACTTGACCATAATCGATTTTCCACTTTTTGATCAACAAAGATTGTTGATCAGACCAAAATAAGCAATTTTTCTTCAATGCACTTTCCGGCGGAAATGAGTATTTTAAAAGTTATGGCGTTAAAGGAGTTACCGGAACTCTTGTGTGCATCACCCTATTACAAACGTAAAGAGGTTGGGTCGTAAGGGGTAGCCACAGTTCTTTTAGTTTTATAGTTTTCACTAAAAGAACTGTTGCTACCCCTCACGACCCAACCTCTTTACGTTTGTAATAGGGGGTTTGCTCTTCGTCTGCTTGGTTGGCGCGCGGGAACGCCTGTTTACTTTCACGTCGGACCGCGCGGTGTATTTTTCCTCAAACACTGGAGTTACGGTAACTCATTTAATGCCATAACTTTTAAAATACTCATTTCCGCCGGAAAGTGCATTGAAGAAAACTTGTTTATTTTGGTCTCATCAACAATCTTTATTGATCAAAGAGTGGAAAATCGATTATGGTCAAGTCCTTTACATTTACCGAAGCTTTATTTATTATTTTCACTGGAAGAAATGTGCCTCCCCCTCATGACGCAACCTCTTTACGTTTGTAACAGGGGGTTAGCTTCCGCTATTTATTAAATTCTGTTTTGCGCGCAAAGGCCAACTTCAAAGTTCAATAATTCGTAAATAACGCATCAGAGAGCAGAATGTCATTCATGTAACACGTTCTTCAATGGGTTCCTTTAGTGACTCCTAAGATCAGAATTCTTATTTTCCATTATTGCATTAAACTTAACATTGACCCTTTGCCTTTCCTGACCTAACCTGGTAATAATCAGTGTTGCACATTTTGCGCCGGGAAGCGATTTCACCTATAACTTCCAAGCTGAATAATTCAAAAATACCGCATCAGCAAGCAGAATGTCATTCATGTGAAACGTTCTGAAATGTGTTCCTTTAGCAATTCCTGGGATCGGAATTATTATTTTCCGTGATTGCATTAAACTTCACATTAACCAAATGGGTCTAACAATACTGATGGCATCTACAGTGGCTAGTTTAAAAAAGCAATAATTTTTTGAAAATATTCAAAACTTTTGCCAACAATATATTCAACTAGGGTAATTCATCAAATATTGAACTGAACTGATTATCGAACAACTTTGAAAATATGCGCGTAATAAATTTCGTAAGCATCCAAACTTGCACAGTGCCGGTGATCTTACATCTAAAACTCCTATTTTAGTGATAAGAACTCATTTCTGTGAGCTGCAAACTGCTACCAGCTGTTACGAACACATTTTCTGTACGACCCTTACAAATTGGCCATATTTTTTCACTTGAAAAATCTTACGCACCTCGGGAAAATTGCGACGGTTTAACTGTTGTTGTGCCAACATCAACCTTCCGTCATAACTAGAGAGTAGTGTTGCCAAATGATGTTCTGTTGCTGTATTTTTTTCTTTCCCAATAGAAACATGATAATTATTCCATGTTCGACATTCAGTTCCTATTTCATGTCAGTATTAAATACTGAACAAAGGTGTTCGAATCAAAATTTGTTAAAAATCATGAATTTATGCCTCGAACAAGGCTTTTCGATTCTTAATTCTTTTAAATAACTGAATCGATCTATTGAACGCCTGTTTCATTTCCTTAAAATATTGTATTAACGCTTGATAATAATATTGAATAGTTGAAGATGGCGACCAATCAGCTGCTGGTGTTCCAAAGCCCTCAAGATCATCAATGATTCGTCTGGCTACATTTACTGATGATCAATCCCTTGCCAAGAAAACTGATGCAAGCATCAATAATAATTCATTGACAAGTGCTTTACACTCTACTCCAAAAAAGGTCACACAGGTTGATGATCACAATGATGGTTCAACAAGCACTGCAAATGAAACATCGACATCATATTCAAATTTTGATAACTCTCCATTCAAATGCTTCCTGAAAATAAGTAATGAGACAGTTATTTCAAACAAACAAACAAAACAAACATCGGCATCTTTGGGATGCTTTATTTCCAATCAAGCCTGATACAAATGATCTTAAGCATTGGTTTTTCAAATGTCTTATAACTAACACTATACATAGGACACCATGACGGTTCCCCCGTAAAGCCGGTACCCATTTCCGACACCTGGGTCGAGTGGGAAAAACGTTTATTTTCCAAGTGGCCACATGAGATACATGTCAACATATTGGGTTTTAAAAAGTTTTTAATATAGGACGTCCTAAAACAAAAGTTCCATACAAGAAGTACTAATTGACAAACCATCAGAGGTGTACAAATAGAAAAGCCATACAAGGCATAATAATTGACAAACTATACGAGGTGTACTAATAGACAAACCATACGTGGCGTGCTAATACTCTCACAAAAGTTATATACGAGGAGAACTAATTAACAAACCATCTTGTTCGGGTCAAAATTCTTGTTCGATTCATGTTCGATATTGATGAAATTATGTTATTAAAGAATTCGATTTTCAGAACAATAAATAAATTCCAACAATCTACGTTGTCATTAAAGCGACATCACAGAACAAGAATGCAACTGTTCAAGAATAATCTTGAGGCCCGCAACAGTTATTCAGAGCAAAAGTTACTGATTTATGTAGGTTGTTTCTAGACACACGTGGTTTCTGTTTGATATTTGATGAATTACCCTAGTCCATATCATGCATTCTATGTGAAAAATACTCAGAAAATATCGTAACTCGAATTTCAGGAGGCAAAGGGTTAACTAAACACTCCATAACAAGTTCAACAAATATTAAGGCTATATTTCAACACCTAACAACCTTTCATCAAGTGTTCCACCAGTTAGCTGAAGCGTTCTAATACGCTCATTGCACAAGTTTTATGTAGCAAACCCATATATTCAAAAGCTCTAAACGAAAGTTCATAGTACTCGATCAAGGAATGAATAATTGAATCACACATGAGTTAAAATCAAACACGACTAATCACTCCTAGCATTTCATACCATGAATAAAGGTTGAATATCAAACTCTCTCATTATATTTCCCAATAGGTGTGGCTTTCAGCAGAAAACGACACAAATACTTACTTGTTTTGTCGAGTTATATTTTACAAATGCACTGATGTTCGCGGTGACGAGCTTCTATCTACTCTGAAAGTTGCCGGTCCAGACGCCTCACGGGGAGTGAAGCACGACCGGTATTGAGTCCGAAGTCAGTGCCAACGTCCTAGAACATTCGGCACAACGCTACACAACGCTTTAAAATTGTCGATTTACCTAGGCGTACGTGTTTATTTGCTTGGTTTGGATGCAAGTTTCTGACGTAAAAATAGGGTATTATAGTTATGTGAGAACCGATTACACGAAAATTGTACGACATAATGAAGTTATTTGTGACGATGCAGTTCTAGAAGGTTCGAGGTTGATGCAATTTTCATCTAAAATAAGAGTATCACTAGATTATTTTTGGAATCTTTGATGAAGTAAATTTTGTAAGATATATGTCATCTTTCGTTCCGCTTGAGAAATTCATATATCTGCAGGGTAGGTGCCATAACGTTTACCGGCGTTTCTTAACCCTGTGAATGGCTTCGGCTTCAATTGGCGCCACACGTGTAGGAAGAACGAATAACTGAGTGCCGGCAACGAAGGACGCCACTTGCTCCCCGGAAAGCTGTTTGAAGACGGTATCTCCTGTGTTCCTTGACGCCAGCTATTCGTTCATTCCCGATATGGTGAGTTTTGGTGAATTGGGCATAAAGGGCAATGTTTAGTACAAAAAGTCGTCAATAATCTACGCTCTGTGTTGTAAATAAAGGCAACCGCGAGCTTATTTGTTATTCTGCCTTTTCGTGGTGTAAAGTAACTCTGAAGGATATGCAGAATTGGGAAAAGCTAAGTCAATTTATTATGGAAATTTTAATAAGGAATGTTTGCTGTTTTTCCAGCTTTGTTGAGAAAGTGAAATCTTGTATGTTGTAATGAAATTTTAATATTGGGCAGAAGGTACTTCTGTAAGTTAAACATTGCTCTTGCAATAAATGAAAATCAATCAGTGATATGCTCAAGATGAATAATCCTTTTCAAATCTTTCTATGCGTTATTGCTTTGTATTTTGATTGATTTTGATGTTTAATCTATGGTGAGGGACTCAATTGCTCTTGTTATTTAATGAAAGATATAACTAAGTCTTGGTTTAAAAACAAAATTTCAGAAACACCATTTTCTTTTAATAATGGTGCATCATTACCAAAATTTTAGGAAATGTTGAAAGTTACTAGAAAGTCAGTTACATTATTAAATTATCTTGTGTACTAAAGAAACTGGTCAATATGAAGTTTAATGCAATCACGGAAATTAATAATTATATTCCAAACAATCACTAAAGGAACCCATTTAAGAACGTTTTACAAGAACGACGTTCTGCACGCTGATGCTTTATTTTCGAATTATTGAACTTTGAAGTTGGCCTTCCCGCCCCGAGGAAGCGAGCGTAATTTAATTAAAAATGGAAGCTAACCCCCTATTACAAACGTAAAGAGGTTGGGTCGTGAGGGAGAGGCACAGTTCTTTTAGTGAAAATTATAAATAAAGCTTCTAACCTACCCATTAGGGTGACGACCGCTATCTTGTTTACATCGGGTCTAAGATGGCGACCACCATGGGCGCTGTCATCTCTGACCCGATATCAACAAGATTGCGGTCGTCACCCTAATGGGTGGGTTAGAAGCTTTATTTATAACTAGTCCATCCCCCTTTATTTGAAAAAAAGGTTGAAATGAAAGAAAGACCGTAAGAAATAAAAGAAACAATCTCCCGAGAGTTAATGAGGCCAGTATAGATAGATTTTCACTAGAAAAACTGTGCCTCCCCCTCACGACCCAACCTCTTTACGTTTGTAATAGCTTCCGTTATTAATTAAATTCCGTTTCACGCGCTCGCTTCCTTTGGCGTAAAGGTCAACTTCAAAGTTCAATTATTCAAAAATAACGCATTTGCAAGCAGAATGTCATTCATGTAAAACGTTCTTAAATGGGTTCCTTTAGTGATTCCTAAGATCGGAATTCTTATTTTCCGTGATTGCATTAAACTTCACGTTGACCAAGAAACTTATCAAGATGGTTACAGGTACCTTTGCTAAGCAGTGATACCTATGCTAAGCTGCTGACATACCTACCCAGTTATTGTCAGTGTTCTGCTAATTAGTTCTGCTTAAAATACTTGGTGCATGATTACAGCAATAATGTTATAAATAGCTTAGCATTGTGTGAAGGAAAACTTGTTTTTTGAGCTCCAGTTTAAAAATTATGGTAAATCTGAAGGATATGTCAGTTATCGATTTTCCACTTTATGATGCCTGAACCTAATTAATTGAATCAAAATAAACAAGTTTTCTTCTATGCACTTTTCGTCTCAAATGAGTATTTTACGATTTATAGCGGAAAGTTTAGTTTTGTCTATGATGACGAATGCGCTCGAATTAACAGCTACACATCGATTTTTGAATTTTTGTTGCTTGAATCATGGTAATAACATCAAATTAAACAACTTTTCTTCTATACACTTTTTTCGTCAAATGAGTATTTAACGAGGTATAGCGGTAGGTTTGGTTTCGTCTTTGATGACGATCGCACTGGAAGCGAGTGCGCATTGCAGTGTTGCTGTCCAACGTTCTCCTTGAATTACTTGCCGCTTCAAACACTGGAGTTGCGGCAAATCATTAACCGCTATAACTAATAAAATACTCATTTGAGACGGAAGGTGCATAGAAGAAAACTTGTTTATTTCGATCTAATTAACTATTTTAAGGAATCGAAATTTGCAGAATCGATAACTGACATATCCTTCAGATTTACCAAAATTATTGTATGTCTGAAGCTTGGGAATCTTTTTCTTCTTGTTAAAACTTATTGAGAAAATATTTGAATTATAGTAAAAATTGATTTAAAATCTGTGCTCTGAATGTTGAAAATGAATAGTGCTACGAAAAGCAATTTAAATGTTTTATATATAATTCTTCATATTGTGATGGTAGATGGGATTAGTGCTTCACTCCAGATCAATAAACGAGCATATTTAGGTAAGAAGACTATCAGACTATTACATTGTAGTAATTTGTTTGATTTGGATAAATATTCACCAGCATTCATAAGTCTTTGTATTTGTAAAAAAGAGGACAATATTCAATTTTCCAATTTTTGCTGCCTAAACTTTGTTAATTAGATCAAAAAAATTATCTTCTATGCACTTTTGGCGCGAATGAGTATTTAACGAGTTATATCTGTGGGTTTAGTTATGTGTTCCATAGCAGTTCCAGTCATTCAAACGGCATAAACCATTGCGTGCTTGAGCTGTTAGAGTACGTTTGGGTACTTAGTAATTTATTATTTACCAACCCCGCGGAGCCTGAACCTGCTTCTCGGATCTTTTAGTAAATAACACAATGAAGGTTATCACCCAAAAATGAGGTATAGGTTTGTTAATTTTCATCTTTGATAGCTGGAATGCGCTCAATCATTTGAGCGCGTCAGAAGGGAGAGTCCATTGTAGTCTTCCCCTCCGAACAACTTCTTTCAGCTTCAAACACTAGAGTTGCGGTAAGTAATTTACCGCTATAACTCGTTAAATACTCATTTGCGCCGGAAAGTGCATAGAAGAAAAATTGTTTATTTAGATCTAATTAACTATGTTTAGGCACTAAAAAATGAGAAAATTTTCTTAATTTTGTAGGTAGATATTTTTGTCTTTACCATTTGAGATTTTATGTTTCACTCCTTTTCTAATCCATCACAAGATAAACTAGTGAAGTGTATCTTCAAGATGAGTTTTTATTGTGGTAATTTGTTCCTCCAGACTCTTACACTATAACAATTGAAATGAAACAGCATGCATCGGTGTAAGCAGGCACAAATGCATGTCAAGGTTGCTGAATTAGTTAAAGTTGCAACCAATTTTATATCTGAAATGATTTATTTAAATCACTTGGTGTTACTTTAGTCAAGCTGTAGTGCCACTGCTAATGAATTATGGTAGTTTTGAAGTAATTGCTTGTTGCAAGATACTGTGAGCTAAATGTTTTTTGTTATTAATTCACCTTGATGTGTTTTCATTAGATATCCCCTCAGGGGGATATAATTATTGTATCTATGGGAACTAGCGCTCCCAGGGGGACAATGTGAGGGCCCGAGCTAAAGGTTAGGTAGGCTTTCTTTTGTTAAAATAGAATAGGTTTTTGTTGTGTTACGGACCATCTTTTTTCGGTTCACTGCTGTCCTGTTTTTCACCGCCTACTACTTTCTTCTTCAACTTTTTCTTGTTTCATGAACTTCTTTCTTAGCTTTCTGTTTCTGTGCCCTTTCTGCATAGATTCCACGTTCCCTTAACTCCATACTAAATGGTGCCTTCTTCCTTCCTCTCTTTACATCTCATTGTTGAGGATAGGGAGGCTTAAACTAACTAATAAACTAATAAACTAACTTTTATTAGATATTGAGCATTAATTTGCAAGTAAGTCTTTACTGTCAGTTCAATGTTCTGATTCATCTTATTTTTTTGTACAGCATTAATATGTATTGATTACTCTACTGCATTTGGAATGAAGTTAAAGAGCACTGCAGTTGGTGACATTTTTATTGAGAGCTGAAATTTGTATTGTGGGATATGGAAATGTTGAGCAGCTCTTACTATATGGTTGTTGAAATCATTGAGCATTCACTGGAGTTGCACCAATTTGTGGTACTTCAATAGGAAATAATACAACTTTGAATGTATGTGCTATTCATGAATTCTCTTGCTGGCATAGGTTAGGCACTGGGGCTTAGGTTGCAGGGTTGGCACATTGAAAACCTACCCAAGAAAACACAAGTATTTTTTTGGAGGGGAGAGTTATCATTGCTCTTTAATTTCACTTTTCATTCCTATAGGATCAAAATAAGCTGAATATTTATATTTCCAAAAAAAAATATCCAAGTCATTTGCATGGTTATGACAAGAAATATTGAGAAAAAAACACCCATATACAAATCTAATTAGAAAAACCTTAATCTCAAAATATCCTCAATGTACTAATATTATATATATTTCCATGAATTCCATTTCCAATGTATAAATCAAAAACTAAGAAACAAATGCTGTTTAGTTATTTGATAGTAGAGACTTCTGAATTCTTCCTCTGTCTTCTAGCTAGACTGCTGCTGTTTCATGCCTTGAGTTTCGCATCATTGACGAGGAATCATTGTCTTGGTGATATTCTCGTTGAACATGTGTTTTTTGGGAAGATGTTGGAGTCCTTTAATTTATAGGAATAAAGTGCACAAAAGAACTCCGGATTGTACTCAGCCAACTACTCTTCAATATCCGTCTCCTGTGAGAGCTTTGCCTGAAACAAGTCTAACAATTATAGTCAGATGGGGTAAGACACAGCCGCAGCCATCATGGGGTAATGAAGTTAAGAAACAACTTGCCTTTGGTGAGCAATCAAGCTGCACTGGAGCAAATTTGACGATGGAATCTGTTGGAGCATTTATTTCCAATCACTTTAGGGTTTGTTGCTATCCTGTACTGCAAAAAAAAAGAATTTTTGGCCAATTTTAATTTTTTTGGTATGTCACCACATGTAACGTGTAACAGTGTGGTTGACTGATTTGACTTGCGCTGCCAAGCACTGGAGCTTACACAATAAGTTGTTAACAGCATGGCTATCAAGTGATGTGCAGCTGTTGTGCCTCAAGTTGCTTGTGGTGGTTACTTATGAACTGCAGGGTGTTTCCCTTGCTTATGACTTGAGTCTGTGTGCTGCTAAAACATTGTACTATGAATTGACAAGCATAGCAATTCTTTTTGCACATCTTATATCTTTGCAGACTGCAGAGCTATGTCTCTATGCATATGGTAATTGTGATGGAAAAACTTAATTCATATAATGTTCAAACAAAGTAATCAAATAACAATATTTACTAATTTAGTGTATTCATATAAATCTAAAATTGGGTTTGTGAATAACTTTTAAACAAAAACAGGTGTAACAAAAAACCCAATAAAGCCCCACAAAAAAAAATTTAACAAAAAAAAACATGTGCGATGGGTTTTTTAAAAACCAGGGTTTTTCCCATTCCTGTTTGGTTGGGGGGGCTAAAGTCTGCTATGGATACTGGTACCTCCAGAAGAAAATTATTGTTAGGTAATTACACTGATTACTCCTTACAGGACTAGTGTCTTATGGTCCACTTGGTTTTCCAGATTTCATCCCCTTTTTTTTATCTCATCGTCTATCTTTTCTCTTTACTTCACTCCTAATTTACTGTTTCTCTGTGCAGAGTAACCTACATAGTAACACACCTTGTGCATTAATTCCCTGCTCAAGCAAGTTATACCAAATGATTCTCTTTGCTCTCTAGATTACTTTTGATGTGGATAAGGCAGTCTTAACTTAATTATGTTTTGGAAATAATGCAAATGTAAGATATATGATCAAATTAATATATCCGTTCATGATGTTATTGGTAAGAGTGATAATGGAAGAAATGATATAAATGCTCTATGCCTCTACATATGCTAGTGATCTTCTGGTTGGCTCAAGTCTGCACATGTGTGCCTAAAAGATCAGCATAATGTTTCTTTGAGACCTAAAACATTGCTGTCACAATGCTTATCTCCTTGTAAGCATTTTCAATATTTTTTCTGTTTGGTTGATATTTTTCCTAATTTCAGAGTTAACTACATTTTAATAGGGGTTTTCTTGTAATGATGAAAGATTCCAGCAATAATTGATCCGTCTAGCTCTTGGTGTATTTCCTGCAAAATATTTGACAATTCAATGGACGGTTGGTGCTTATTTGAATGAAGTATTAAATTCAATAGCATTAGAATCAAAGATGGAATGGGGAATTTGTATAAAGCATTATTTGAGGTTTATTTTTATTGGTTGTTATGCTCTGTATTTTGCTTGTATTCTTGATGGCGATTGATGTAAGTTTGACTGTGATGTGCAGTCTGGAGCTCTGAAGCGATTCCTGCCCCTGTTTGACCGTGTGCTGGTGCAGCGCGCCGTGCCTGTCACGCAGACAAAGGCTGGCATCCTCATCCCTGAAGCCAGCCAGAAGAAGGAACTCACTGCCACTGTTGTGGCTGTGGGGCCTGGAGCATTGGGGGAGGTGGGTTTTGACTTTTTATTTCATATTCTGGTGATAAACTTTTATTCTTCTGGTCATGCATAAAAATCTGTTATTCCTTATTTGTAGGTTTAATTTCATTACTTCTGCATTCTACTGAAATTTTCTTTGCATAAAATATTGTAGTTTCAATGGATACAATAGCTTACAGAAATGCTGTCTCAATGAGGGTTTAATAGAAATGCTGTAAGACTGGGAATAGATATAGATCCCATCTATGTTGATGTCGAGATTACTGAACTATTCCAGCAGTTGCAAGGTTAGGTCATAAACCCGTTATGTTTGTGTCGCATTGCAAAAAATGGTGACACGCTTGTGCTCTCGAATTCTGCAATGTCAGATAGCATCATAAGGATAAAATCCATGTCTGGAGTCACAGCAGCAAACTGTTATGACTCCACTCCAGACACCGTCAAGGGTGAAATGTGTTTGCGAGGGTCAGCAAGCATGCCATATGTACTTAAACTCGCGCTCTCACTGGTGCATTAACTGTGAAGATAGGAATATGATGTTGTTAGAAATACAGCACTTTAGGAGTAGCTTTTTAAGTTTCAATACATTTCAATTTACAGTGGGACAAAGTTAACGATTCACGTTTAAAGGTTGTAATCTGAAGAATTTGAATCTTCGTGTGTGCGAATTTCTGAATTATTTAAGAGAGACCTATACTATTCTATGCTACAATTACAGTTTAAAACTTTGACCTATCCCATTATTTGCTGCTTTCTCTTTCTCATGGCAAAAACAGCCGAAATAGACTTTTAGTTCCAAAAATGTTTTTCTGAAATTGTACAGTAATGTTGCTTTCAAAATGCCTTACATTGGCTTGTTTTCTGAATTACTTGAACATACCATCATCTCCTAAGTGGAGGTTGTTCACCATGGGACTGTTTTTTGTGTATCTTTGACAAGGTGGCCAGACCGACCATGTTGTAATGAAAACTCTTATGTTCAGTTTTTCAAATGCAGGAATGTTTTAACATCTTGTTCTTTCACGGGGCAAAGGATAAGTAATAGGTTAAGATTTGTCCATCCTGTCACATGCGATAGGGACTGGCGCTCCCGAGGAGGTACTGCTTCAGATAGGCCTTAAGGACTTCTTTCGAGCCCTCTTTACTTTCAATTTTCGTGCCTTGTTTGCTTTCTTCCTTAATTTCTTAATTAACTTCACGTTTCGTGGTGTGGTAACACAACTTGTGCCTGTTTTCTACTGTCATTATTGAATTGTCCGTACCCATGTTCATCTCGGGATCACCTTTGTTGTGGCCTGGGGGAGCCTTAATTCCTTTGCCTCCTGACGGGAACTCCAGTTCCCAGATGTTTAGTGCTTCCAGTTAAGGTAAATTGACAAAATTTCGAGGAGAATTCGAACTAAATGACAAAATTAAGGCAATTAATGGTATTCCTGCGACTGTGTTCTCAGATATTCCCGAAGTTTGACACGTGCAATTTGCTACTGATATCCACTCAGTGTAAGCTTCATGGTCTATGCAATACATTTAATACCTTTTTTATTTAACTTGAGCAAATTTTTTTTTACGTACATGTATTTACAGATAAAATTAAGCAAACATCAAATTGATATTTTTTTCTCAGGTTTCCGACCATTTTTTTGGCGTTGAAGCATACATTTTAAAGCCTAATTTTTTTCAATTTGAAAAGAAAGTAAGCACCTGCTTATGCAAAAAAAAAATGCTAGGGCAATTTGCTGATATTTCAGGGTAATGACTGCAATTAACTTGGAAAAATTTTCCCTTGACTATTTGAGTGTTGGGACGCAAAGGATTCAAATGAACACATTAGGATCCAACGTGTGGGTTGAACAGGATCTTCTTCCAGCTTAAACTTCAGGACTTGCCAGCGAAACTTAGTATGGGGGAGGAGAGGGGCAAGCTTTATGAACGAGGGGTTAGTGACGAGTGTCCTGCCTAATGGCCCTCGAAATTTAGCACTTTCCATATTCTCTTCAGTCATCTACGACAGAATAGGTAGTAATTTCGTAACTGATTAGGCTTTCGATTCTAATTTGTCCGCGCTACTTATCAACACCCCGTGCTTATCTTGCCGACGTTTCATTAAGGCTCATTCATGTTCTCCTACGTTATTTAACGAGCGTAAGCGAAGCACTGCTTTTGAGCCTAGATACTTATGCAAAATGATTTTTGGTTATAATTGTAACAATGGTCTGACGTATACGTACATCACTGTTGACGAATTAAGTTTTACTTGCGAAGTTTTTTTTTTCAATGGTTACAGACAAGGAACTGCATGTGAATAATTGCACCAAGAGATTGAAACATTGTTGAAATACTTAGTGAGAAAACTTACTAAACCCTTCTGCGTGGTGCTTAACGTCTTGGAATCTATCCATACGGCTGCACGGGGTGGGGTGTTGGCGAAGGTACCGCGTGCATTTTCGGTTTCACCTCGGGAAGTTCCACATAAATTCTCCATGTTTCTACGCACACATAGTAATTAATATGACGGGTAGTACATGTGTTGATGTTGATTTTCTATTTACAGAACGGCAAAGCCATTCCTCCGGCTGTTCAGGTGGGCGATGAAGTGTTTCTTCCCGAATTTGGCGGCACTAAAGTCACTCTGGACGAGAAGGAGTATTTCCTCTACAGAGACTCTGATTTCCTCGCCAAGTTCAAAGCGGAGTAACTATGGCCTCCGTAGACAGCAGCCCTCCCTGTTTAAGTGTCTCTTAGCTGGACGAATTGATGCTCATTTTCCTTGAATTGGGTCAATGAACTTCATTTTTGCGCTTTTTTGACTTTGGAAAAGTGATTCTTAATTGTGATACACATATTGAGTTTCATTTTGTTCTTGTTGTCGTCTATTGTTCAATTAAGGCTAGATGTTTTGTTTCAAATTCATGAATTTTAGGCCTTTATTTTCTGATTGTTTAAAAAATCCAAATTCCTGAATGCGTTGAAATTTCAAACATCGGAAATGACGTGCTAAATGAACAGCGTTAGATTATACACAATTAAATCTCTAGCCAATCCTTGCGATTTTGGTACAGATTAAATATTAGGCTTGTAGAACCTGGATACATGACAAGTGCATCACAATTCTGATAGGCGTGATATGTATGTGAAACTCGTTCTTTTAAATGTTATTTTTATTAAAAGATATTTTCGATGTGTATTTCGTAACTAAAATATCAATGTTGACCCTATTTCTGTCAGTTAATTTTCTGTTTAAACTACTCTATAAGTTAGATCATTAACATTGGTTTGACTCAGCTTTCGCAAGGAAGCTTGGAACTGTACAACTGAAATGATTCATGTTTTCATTAGTCATCTTGCATGAACATCCTAGCGGCATTTTTTCCATGTTCATATGTAAAGATCTTAGTATATGGTCTAATTTGTAAAACCTTGGTTTCTTTTTAATCCTTGACAAGAAATTTTGGCCCTAGTACAGTACGTGATGCACAGTAGAAGAAAACGGATGTTTATGCTCGGAAAGTTTTCATCTATTAGAATGAAGCGGAACTAGGTGACACAATTGCATCGTAATCGTTGATTGTGCAACGAAAGTCAAGGAAATTTAATTTTTTGGTGAGTGTTGACGTTAAAGTACATTTGAGAATGTAAACATTTAAATTCTTCGTACAAAATAGATTTTATGAAGCTTGAATTATCTCGTCGGTCGTTATCAGCACATAACTCACTATAAAGCTCATAGCACGCTCAGTTGTGTGTGGTGGTGGAGTTTTCCTACTAGTGAGAATTACAGCATCACACAGAGCAAAACCTTGTTTAAAAGTAAAACTTTCAATCTCGGTACCTACAAGAAATGAAAAGCTTCAGAATTTCGTTCACGACCATTGATTCCGATTCTAACAGAAATCCTGTAATCCTGGCCTAGCCGTCTTTATAGATGCTCGTGCTCGGCGGAAGGTATCTCAGATTTCAACGGAAAAAGCGTCGCAAAGTTGATGAAGTGCGACGCACAATATTTGTCAGCGGCATGCGTATCATTAGGGCTGTGACTGTAAGCCCTTGCAAGGTAGCCCTATGAGCACCAAAAAAATGCTCTACAAGCACCGAAAAACAAGCAGTAAAAACGTTTGAGCTTATGTTTTATAAGCTTAAAAAGCTTGAGACTGCGATCTCAAAGCTTTTGAAGTCATATTCCATACAATATATAGACTGAAAAATCTAGATTTTTTTCGTAACTCATTGAAGACTATGCAATGACCGAAGGAACTTTAGTATTTTAATAAATGTAACGTTTGGGTATTTAAAATAATAAAATAAAACAAAGTATGTGCAAACGCTACTTTAAGGTTCAAACAAAACAAGGCAGCAATTGAAACGAATAACTACGCCCGTGATTTAACAACTTCGACTAAATTGTTTCATTACATTCAATGTTTTTTCAGGTTCTTGAACTTGAAGCTCCTCCTGTTATCTGCCAGTACCGTCTTATATTGCAAAAATACTCTCGATGTCGCATGGCACAACCGAAACATAATTGAAGCTACATGTTTCTCGAAGAGTCAAGGTTTTGACAAATTCATCTTTGTTATCTATGGAGCCACCTGCAAGAATTGAACAAATGGATTTCAAAGTGTTATAGTGCGTGTTTTTTAATCAAGGTCTCAATTTTGTTAAATCTATCATTGTTTCGTGAGTGTTGACTTGACATTGCTTGTCACTTTCATTGAATCTGAAAGAGAGTCCTTCGAGTAGCTTCGAGTTTCTTGGTACTGGTCGACAACATAGCAAAAGTTGAGGGAATGAAACTTAAACTAGGGATAACGTCAACATTCTGCAAGACGTTTTGACATTCTTCACCGCATACAACCTGTGATTTGTCTAGATTTATAATAATTTCATTGTTTTTTTTTCATAGTTATTGCAGTAGTGGGTCGCAGTATCAATCTATGTTCCCCACCTGGTGAGAACTGGTGAAGGTGGCAAAGGGATATCAGGTGCCTGTTGTTTGAAGATCTCTACTCTATGTAAGGCCTTTCCAAATATGCATATGCTATTCTAATGCTGTGCGCCTCGTCATCTGGTTTCTTGCTTCTGGCGGTCACCGATGCGTTTGGTTCTGGTGTGTGGTGTCGTTGGTGTACCGGTTCTGGTGTCCTGATATGCAGAATGCTGGTGTCTGTTATGTTCTATTACACTTTTTCCGTAGTACATTACGGCGCTCAAGTCCGTTCATGTTGGTCACGAGTATTAAGATTTGCATGGTGTCCGGCAACCGGTGTGCCGTGCCGGCCGCCTCACCTACGCAACCAATTCGTGAAGCTCCTTTACTCGATCGTACCAACCCAAGAGACCCCGTTCTGTCGTTCCTTGTTGCCTTCGTCTGGAAGTTTTGAGAGTTTTCTCTTCTGCGCCGGCGCGTCGTTCTCCGATTGGTTTAAACCTTACACGCTGTTACCTCGCCTTCCTCGCGGCAAACTTCCGTCGCTTCCATTGGTTGTCCTCATGCTGTCCTCTGCCCTCACCCACGTCGACGCCGTTTGGCTCGTGAAGAATCCTGACAGGTGAGGATTCTTCACGATCCGACGTGGGTGAGGGCAGAGGACAGCATGAGGACAACCAATGGAAGCGACGGAAGTTTGCCGCGAGGTAACAGCGTGTAAGGTTTAAACCAATCGGAGAACGACGCGCCGGCGCAGAAGAGAAAACTCTCAAAACTTCCAGACGAAGGCAACAAGGAACGACAGAACGGGGTCTCTTGGGTTGGTACGATCGAGTAAAGGAGCTTCACGAATTGGTTGCGTAGGTGAGGCGGCCGGCACGGCACACCGGTTGCCGGACACCATGCAAATTATTATAATCCCATGTTATATAATCCCATGTTATAATATAATTATAATCCCATGCGAGGCGGATTATAATCCGCCTCGCTTTCTCACGCCGGTCTCCTCCTTGTTGGAGCCAACGTAGCTATACGAGACAGTGACTTGCACGGTCGGGTCGATGAGCGAAGGAAACGCGATTTAAGTCATCAGAATTTTGGCTCGTCACTAGCCGCTTACACACCATAATAATAATAATAAACTCAGTTAACGACAACTTCGGTCAGGGACTATTTAGTTGTCGCTTTGGTAGTCTACCAAAGTTATCCTCATCTTGATGCAATCATGGTTTCGTAGCAATATTATTAAGAGTAACTTAGGCCTTTTAGATCAATTTCATCCCCCGAGGACTTCGCGGCAGCAACCACGCCGAGGCACAGCTGATAGATCAAAGCCACAAAATTTGGAGCGTATCAAAATTCTTTCTTTGTTTGAGGATGGATGGGGATTATCCGGGGTTTAATTTCATGGATAGTAGCTAGAACCCCTGGGTGGGGTTCCAGCTACCCGCCCTGACTATGGCCGAGCGCTGACCCATGCTGGAACCCCCTCTCGACAGAGAGTTGAGGATGTCAGCACAGTGCGCTCGGCCATTTGTTAATCAAAGTTTACAGTGAGTGACATCAGATGGAACGCTCGACCCGACCAGAGCCGAGGACTGCTGACTCTTGTATCAAAATTCCAGCGTAGTGTCCGTCACACCTCCACTGTCCACTTTCATCTTCACAGATTTCCGAACACATTGATTTCCTTGATGAACTCTAGCACTCTACGGATGGGTCCTCCATCCCGCAACACGCTTTCCGTATTAAAATTCTCTCCGGTTCCCGATTTATGTATTCGACCTCGTGTTAGCTGCAGCGCGGTACATTCTTCCATGATATGTTTCACAGTTACGATCTCTGTTCCACACCATCCGCATATGGGCTTCTGTCCGAGGGCCTGCGGGTCCAAGAGATAACTGTGAGTTAGGGTTGTGTGATTCAGTCGCAACCTATTTATGACCACCTCATCCTGTCGGTTCAACTTCAAGTCGGCTCTCTTCCACTTTCCGGGGCTGGGTTTTATTGCTCTCAGGCCTCCTCGTTGTTGTTGCCATTCCACGTTCCAAATCTCGTATGTTCTTCTCCTGATTACCGGGAACCAGTCGCTGTAGGGAATCAGCAAGAATTCAGCAGGTCTGGTTGCTGCTGCCTTTGCTGCCTGGTCCGCGCGCTCATTTTCGGCTATGCCTACGTGGGCTGGAACCTAACTGATTGTTATCTTCTTTCCATCTGAAATAATTTGGTGCTTCTCGAGCATTATTTTTTTTAGAAGTTCATTATTTTCAGCAAAGCTATCAATCAATTGTATTGAGCTCATTGAGTCGCTGCATATTACTAAGTTTTGGGCTTGCGTTTCCTTGATGATATTTAAGGCGAGCTTGATGGCGTGCAGTTCGGCAGTCATAACACTTGCCACGACCGGGAGAGAGACACTTCTGATGATATCGCCCATCACGGCCGCTGCTCCAACTCCCGTCGGTGACTTCGATCCATCCGTGTAGATGAGTCTATGTTGTTGGTACCTCGTCATGTTATCTTTGTGTACGTGCCTCAGGATGGATGGAACTATTTCTTCTTTTCTCATATTGGCCATGTGCTGTTCCACTGTTGGTCTCCTCAAGGTCCATGAAAACGATGTAGATGTAAAGCTCGGCTGGACGGGCTGAGTTGGAATGTCATACTGATTCAAAGCCTGACGTATTCTCTGGATTACTGGTTGTGTGGTGCACTTGCAGCTTGTAAAAAACAATTCAAGGTTAGTATTGTTGACACAACAATATGCTGGATTGAGAAAATGACATTTTAGTTTAAAGAAATATCGGAGTAGCGAGTCTTTTCTTCGCAGCTCTAATTTTGGTTCGTTACAGATGATATGGAGGTTCGCAATTGGTGTCGTCTTAAATGCGCCCGTACTAATGCGCATCGCCTCATTTACGACAGCATCGAGTTCCCTTAGCGCCGCTGCACTGGCAGAACCGTACACTAAGCTTCCATAATCAATCTTTGACCGGATCAGGGATCTGTATAGTTTCATTAGAATATTTTGATCTGCACCCCAAGTATATGCAGACACAGATCTCATCAGATTCAAGTCATTTCTACATCTTTCTTTCGTCTTATGAATATGAGTAATCCAGTTGAGTTTTCTGTCCCAGTGGAGACCAAGAAATTTATTGCTTTCAACGGTTGGTATTGTTTTACCCTCCAGTTGCAGGGGTGGAATAAGTGTTGGTTCGCTGCCTTGGTAAAAATTCATTGCGGTCGTCTTCGTTGAGGAGAATTTAAATCCGTTTTGCATTGCCCATTGGGTGACTTTATTTATTGTTGTCTGTAACTTTGCTTTTACTTTAGTCTTGTCATGGTCTGCAAATGCTATGAGGAGACCGTCCACGAAGAGAGAACAGAACACTTCTGCTGGAATTTCACTTGCCAATGAGTTTATTTTTACTGCAAAAAGAGTGACACTTAAGGTGCTTCCCTGAGGCGTTCCTGTGGCTAGATCTTCAGCTCGAGACATTTCCTCTCCAAGTTTTACTTTAAACGTTCGATTTTTGAGGAATTCCCCAACGAATTTTGGCAGTCTTCCTCTTAGACCAGCTGCCGCCAAATCTTTCATAATTCCGTGGCGCCACGTCATGTCATAGGCTTTTTCCAAGTCAAAAAACACTGCCATGACAAATTTACCATAAAAATATAAGAAAATATATGAACCGCTGTGTATTATTACATTTACTATCAACTGCATAAATCTTTGCTTTGTTAGTTGTCTAGATTTTTTCATATTCTACGTTTATGCATTTTAATACCAATGTTTTGGCAATTAGTTCCATTGAAGTAAGAAATTAGTTTATCAAAGAATGTGTTTGTTCATCACTATTTATTCCCTTTTACTGTACATCAACCTGAATCTCGTTCCAGGGTCACATTGTCAAACAATTTACATCGTCCTTGCAGTGCAGCATGCAAGTGATTCTCTATCGACGTTGCTATGCACTTTTCTTGAAGTCTGGTAACTCTGCCGGATTAATACAGAGGGAACAAAATAATACAACACGTTCATTAAATTGCCAGATTTCCCAGCTCTAAGCCGCGTAAAATTGCGAAAATTGGACTATTTATAAACAATGGCATAAAAAGGTTAATGAGATATCCAAAACCCACAGATATTTAATAGAAAAAATGTACAGGTGAATTGATGTAATAAATACGCAAACAAAAGTTTACAATACCCGACTTTTTCTCGTTATTTTACATCAAAATCATAGTAGAAATATTCCAGAGTGTTCTAATCATTCTACTCTTTGACAACTGAACCTTCCTCAGCATTCGTCTCCAATAACGTGTCATTGGTACAGCAGCTTTCATTCTAAAAGGTCGTACGCATGGAAGAGAATAAGAACATCAGCCAAGACCTTCGCAAACGTATTATGAAGCTCCGTAATGAAGGTTAGGGATGTTGGAAGATTTGTACACGATTGTGTGTTCCCATAGCCTCGGTTGGAACCATTACACTTAAGTGGAAATGACGGACTACGACTCTCAGCAAGCCTCGAACTGGCCGTCCACGGAAGATTAACGACTGTGCTGTTCGAAAATTGGTCCGAACAGAAGTGCGGAGGCCTCGAACTTCATATAAAAAATTGAAGGATGATCTCAGGGCATCTGGGATCGAAGCCAGCACACACACGATCAGCAGGGCACTACGCTGTGAATGTCTTCGCTTTCGCACCCCTCGTAGGACACCTCTTCTCCAGAAACGACACGTCATGCCAACGACGATTTGAACAAGCCAGCTGCGTTTTGGAACTCAATCTGTGGTCAGATGAAACCAAAATCGAACTATTTGGGAGAAACAACACAAAGCATCTATGGAGGCAACAAAACGAAGAGTATAAACCAAATCATCATACCCACAGTTAAGTTAGGAGGAGTTTTAATAATGGTGTGGGAATGTTTCAGCTCATCAGGGGTAGGTAAACTTCACAACTTTAAAAAAACATGAATGGCCGGAAATATCGAGAAATATTGGAGGAGCAACTCCTACCTTCAGCTCGTTTGTTGAAATTGAAACGTGGATGGACCTTTCAAGAAGACAACGATCCAAAGCTTACGGCAAATGAAACTAAGGAATAGTTTAGGATGAAAAAGATAAACATTTTAGAATGGCCAAGTCAATCCCCGGACATGAATCCGATCGAAAACAAGGGGAGGGAATTGAAATTGAAGGTTCAAAAGAGAGGTCCCAATAACATCATTGAACTCAAATTTCCATTAAACAATATAACAAGATTACACACGACACTTGTAAGGCTAAGGCTGATAGTGAACTGCTCTAAACGTCTCGAACATGGTATGGTCTCGAAGCCATAATTGATAATAACGGCTAAGCAACTAACTATTATGGTGTATTTCTTGAAAAGTGTTGTAAATTTTTGTTCACGTATTTACTAAGCTTTTTCTTATATATTTTTCCATTTAATATTTGTGGGTTACCGATATATCATTAACCTTTCGATACAATTGTTTTACATAGTCCAAGTTTCGTAATTGTACGTGGGCTGGAAATATGGAATCTGGCGATTTCATCAACGTGTTGTATTATTTTCTCCCCCACTGTAAATGCCTCAGCGGGGCTGCCACAAACTTAGAGCTAAAATTCTAGTTTGGAAAAGCTCGAATTTGGGAAATTTAGCCCGAAAAATCCTCCGCAGTACTGTCGAGTTGGCAGAAAAGAATTTGCTGGAGGCGCTATCGCCATGAAGACATAAATTGTTTGTAAATCTTGCCTCGGGTTGTTTTCTATATTCAAAAAACGTAATTTGTATTGTAACCTTTTTCTAAAAAAACTAAGTAGGTACTCGGTTTAATACTTTCTCTATTATGTTTAACACGGGCTGCT
Organism: Morinoia aosen; assembly: GCA_030386875.1. NCBI lineage: Eukaryota > Metazoa > Arthropoda > Malacostraca > Amphipoda > Talitridae > Morinoia > Morinoia aosen. The sequence goes on along the minus strand of CM059577.1, from coordinate 14,336,048 downwards.
GGATTGGAGGCTATACTTGAAAATTTGAATTATAGATTCATCAATCAAAAGTTTTGTAGCTGTAGACGTAATTTTAATTTTAGGTCTCAAGTAGTAAAAAAACTTGTGCATGGGTAGGGAACTGCTTTATCGTCGATTCCAGCCCCGAATTTCATGAGCACTCATCTTTAAGTCGTCAAATCAAAGCTATATATATATGGAACGCTCACGCTGTGACGCTTCTCCTTGATCACTCACGGGAGGCTGCATAAACAAACAATTTAAACAATTTCAAACAATTGATTTACCACAGGTGATACAGAGGTAGAATTTTTCCCAAGTCTAGTACAATGGTCAAATTTGAGTATAGCTACCTGTGGGCCCGAACAAGTCCAGCGACTTCTAGGGCATCCTACCATCACGTTATTCTAAGGTGTAAAATAATGTTTAACCTAGTTCACTTAACCTAGTTTCGCATTAGACTGATCATTGAGATAATTAACTCGATATTTTATGCTGTATTTTACAATATAGGTCAAATCGGCTAGATTTAACAGTATGTTTGATAAAACGATTCAAGAGCAGACAGAAGATTGGTTAGTGTACCCAAGGCAAGTTACATTATGACATTATCAATTAGTTACATGTAGGAGGCAAGATTTTGACATGGTGATCTTACACGACTAGTATTCTGATAGAAAGTGAGACTCAAGATGTCTTTTGAATATTTTGTACGAATTACATTCACGGATCTCTGCAGGTATAGAGTTCCAAGTTTTGGTTCCAACGAAGAGGATACTGTGTTGCGACCGGGCCTTTGAATAATAAGGAAGCATGAATTTACTTCTATTCCGGGTTAAATGGTCGTGATGACCAGTTTGCGCAGTCAACAATTGCCTTAGGCTATTGTCGCCATCATTTCTTAATGTTTTGTAAATGAAATTACAGATGGAGATTTTGTAGAGATCCGAAAGTTTAAGTATTTTTAAATTTTTGAAAGAATCATTTGTGTGAGCATTATATTCTAGGTTCTTTACCGCTCTGACAGCTCTTTTCTGCAGAGTAAAAATTTTGTTGGTTCTATTTTTATCAGTTCCGTGCCATGCTTCTATTCCGTATTGCAAGTATGGAGAAATGAGCGTTCGGTAGAGCATTTGTAAAGCTGTTTCGGGCAGAAAATTTTTAACTTTATTTAGGATTCCGATGGATTTTGATAATTTAGAACTAATATGAGTGATGTGCTCTTTGAAGGTCAGGTGTTTATTTATTATGATGCCCAGAAACTTACATACCACATACATTAAATAAACGATATCCCTTCAGATTATCCGCAGAACATTCTGAGGGAAACGTGTAGAATCACTGAGCTCCTCTCGTATTAGGTGATAAGCTGTGTTCGTACGTCTTGCAGCCCGAAGTTTTACAGCTGTAATGCGTAAGTATTCTATGTCTTAGAAAATGCTTGGAAAAGGGTCTCCCGAGGACTTAATTCAACAGGATCCGAGTCGTTGTAAGCCACCTGTGCAGTGGTTGAAGTTAGTTTGCCTTAGCATTCGTTGATCAAAGGTCTTGCAACCTTATGGCTTTGCTTTAACTTTCGTCTCTATGATATTTTTACACCGCCCTTCATTTCACAAATAGCGCACAGGATGACCACCATGGGTTTTTCTCTCTTGTGGTGCCTCTTGAACGAAAAGTGTGTCACTCAATCATCGGAGCTGAAGCTGTCACTCGCGCAGCGGTCTCACATTTTGCGAACTATCAATCCAACAGCAGACAGGTTTTCTCGCTGGGTTCGGCTTTACTCGGAGAGTTGTGTTGAAATTGCTCGTCAATTAACGTTGTTGGATCAGATGAATTCAACGCAAAAACGGCTTTTTTCAAGTAGTGAAAGGTTGCTAATAATATAAATTAAAAAGCAAAGCGAAAATCGCTACACGTAAAGTCATTTTTTATTAAAAATGATAAAATAAAACTGAACGTTTCGGACTAATTGTCCATCTTCAGCAAGAAAAATTTCTGTAAATGAAACCAAAGAGAGGGAAATTAAAGCACTAAAGCATATATACAAAATCTAAACTTTGAAGAAACACAAACAACGGTAAAAAATATGTAAAAGAAAAAACTGAATTAAGTATTGGCAACATGAAGCGGGATAGCACTTTGGGTGTCATTGAGAGCAGGTTCATTTTGTAAATATACAAGGATTCGAGAAGGCGCAGATCTGTTCTGTAAGAGGTACCGGCCAAGATTTTAAAATCATTCAGGGAGACCGGAACATGATAACTCTCAATCTGTCCAAACTTGTGCACAACAAGCTCTCTATGTTAAGTTGCCGTATTTTGGAGATCAGTCATTGAAACTATGCGAAGATGTTAAATCCCTTATTAACAAGTTTTTCCCGCAACTCAAAGTTCAAATGATCCTCGTGAATAATTTCACAATTGGTTCTCTTTTTCGTTTCAAAGACAAACTGCCACACTGTTGTAGGGTTTGAGTATCAGTTACAACCTTAGTTTGGAGCGGAATGAGTTTCAAACCATACTTTGCACAAACTTGATGTCCTGTAAAATTGCCGTTCATTGAAGACACTTACTACACACATACACGAAAAGACAAGCTTTCGGTAAATTATGTCAAGGAGGTTATACCTAGATCTTATAACTAGACCTTATAATGAAATCTTAAAACTACAATTTTTGACGGTTTAATTATTTCCTAAATCTCGGAACCTTGCGTATGCCAGTCCTTAACACTTTGACTGCGACGTGCGCCACCGGTGGTACACGGAGGTATTTTTCATAATGCGGCTGACTGACCAGTAGTCGCAAACTCAATTTCCATAAATACTCAAACAAAGCTAAATGAAGGCACGATCCAGTTCATGTTTGGTATTTTCAAAATAGTTTACTGCAAATGACTTTAAATTTGAGTTAGGTGTTGAACTTAATATTTAGTAGTCGCAATCAAAGTGTTAAGTTTAGGCATACGTGCAGCCAGCCGGTATGGGCTACAAGTCGACGAGGCGAAACGATTCGAGGCTACTCCGCAGGACCGGAGCTCTCCAAGCATCTGCGTCGAGCTGCTTCTCATGCTTCCTCGTATTCATTTGTAAATCTTCCACACGTTATCAAATGCAGCCTTGTGTTTTTAGAGCACAAATTAGAACTGAAGTAACGTCATTTTCTATATTATTTCCTCGAATAGTATTTTTTATTTCATGCAAGCTTACTGTTAAATGAAATTTTCTTTCTAGATCTTCTGTAGGGTTTGAATAATATTTTCGTTAATTCTATACGTACAAAAACTATTAGCCTATGAGAATATCAGTCGTGGGTGTACTAAGCTGCCGAAATTTGCAAGCTTGATATTAGCTAAGCATTTCTGAATACAACCTGCATGATTTGCCGCCAGGAGAATCACTTCACTCTGATTTTTTGCGTCTCAAACTCCTGAATATTAATAATTGTAACCTAAATAATTTCATCGGTCTGAAAATGATTAATTTCCTAAATCAGAGAAGTAACCGAAAAGACACGAGTGGGTGAACGTGATTATACTGTTAAGATCTTACCAAAATCAATAATTGTACAGTTACGAAACGTACAAACGTGTTATTAGAAATATCATGACACCGTATGATAAGCTAGCTAATCCCAAAATTACACTTCAGCATTGCATCGAGTATAAATCTAGGAAGAGAGTGACTTCACTCAAAGAATAATCTGACTCGAGTAGTTATGAATCGAATTTTGAGCCTCGCAGCGTATTCTAAAAGTTTAAATACACTATATCACCATTTTAGGTCTCAAACAGTAGCTATGTTGAGCTCACTATAGAATGAAGTTACTTAATTGTTTGATTGCACCATCATAAATTTCAAAGATTCTTTTTAATCATTTTTGTGGATGGTCCACAACTTTACTCTTTGATGTAATACCCACGCATGCAAAACAGTATGACGTGCTTCAAAATAAAGTGCACATCAAATTGTTTGCATGCCCACCACAGAAAGCCTACTTTGGAGAAAATAATGTCAATTGGGCTGCTCCAAACCTTGAAAATGCAATAACAGTTCGGCTCCGCTAAGTAAAAACGACTGTTACTAAAATTTCGATGTTTTCGTGAGCTACCAGCTATTTCTGTATTAACTGCAAAGTAATGCAAGTACATCTGTAATTTTCCCGCATTTCGTTTGTGCAGTTTTGAATATCAATGAAATATGTTCATAAGGTGTGCAAGAATTCATGATTGTCAATTTGTGCGCAACGTATAGATTTAGAGTGTAGGTTAGCCTGTTGCTATTTTGTGTCGCTTTGTAGGTAGTGTTGATGTGCACGAATTAACGCCCTGCCATCTCGTGTTCAATGTACATTACGCAAGTTAGTTATTTTTTTGTTAATGCCTTCTTCTATAATAAGACTTTCATATAACTGAACCGAGTGTTCTTTTCAGGTTTAGTACCTTACGATTTTAGCATTCTTGGTTGCATTTAACTTTGGTGCATTCACTTCACCCCTTAAATTACATGCGTCGTCCTTTTGATAGTTCTGGTCATCCTGATAGAGGAAATATTTAAATTGGGTTTGAATAGGCTTATTTCAGGTTTCATTGAAGTTTTCCTGACGTTAGATTTGTTTTGCATGCTGATTAAATAAATCACTGCTAACCCGAGTTATATTTACTGTTTCACCTTTTAAATGTAGCCCCTAGATGACGTTACACAACCTTGAAACTTTGGCCAATTTTCTATGTAATTGATAGCTTAAAAAAATAAACTTTAATGAAGTCCTTTGACAACTTTCGATGCAAAATATAATAAAAATTATCAATTAGCGTATAACAAAGTGACAACAGCTCTATTGTTGCATATTTAGGGTTAACTGTTGGATTAATTTTTATGAAAAAGGTATCGGGACGAGAACAGAAACCGCAGAAGAAAAATTTGTCGTTTTCCTTCAAAAGTGTCAACCAATTTCGTTGATTTTTACTTCACTTATGGCTCAAAGCACGTTAATTAGGGACTTGTAAATCAATATGAAGAATGTTTGTCCAGAAGTTCTGCGTATGGAAGTGATATCCTCTTTGGTGCTACTACAGCACGAGATCTACCGCCATATATCGCCTACCCAGGTGCATCTTGAGATGTGTAAATTAAGACTTTATCGCTATATTATATGTATGGAAATAAGTCATATCCATTAGTAACCTAACCTAACCTACCATAACCTCCAGAGAACCTCCACTCTGACGTGTAAGATCTACAGGAGACCACAACCAAAACAATTTTGGGCCCCACGGTCTCTTTCCGGCCTCCTGGTCCCCACGTACAAATCACTTCGTTCAGTAGACAACCTAAAATAAGCCATAAGAGAAAGGAAGGAGCAAAATACGGAGAAATAGAATTAAATTTAGAATTTAGAGACATGGAATTAAATTTTAAAAAAAGTTAAATTTAGAATTACCAATTAAAAATGAATAAAAACGTTCACCCCGGCTGTTAACGGTTGGTTTTGTTAGGGTTAAGTAGCAGAATTGGGAAATCGACTTTACGGCCCAAATACACTTATCCTTCCTGGAAAATATGAGAGTGTAATTGCACAATATCATTTTACCTCGTATGAGAACAGTTATTAAAAACAATCGAGAAACATCAAATGTCATTCATTTTTACGAACACATGAATAGCAATTTCCATACATTAAAGTACGCATGTGACCCAATTGGCGGGGCACGTGTTAAAAATATCGATTTTTTACCTTGATCCTGAACTAAAAATTTTAAAACATCAATTTTGAATTACCAATTGTTATACATTATCTAAAAAAGTTGAAATTAATGGGAATAAGAGTCGTACTCCATTTTTTCTAAGAACTCTCCAAAGCAAACTCTAGGTGTCTCCAAGAAACAGCCTCTGTAATTTGAAACGATGCCCGTGCTCGACTGGCCTCTTTGAAAGGATGAGCTGTGCTGATAATAACGGTAACGAGTGAACAATGACCTGGCGCTGAAGCTAAGCAGGCCCTGGAGAGCTCCATATGTAGCTTAAGGTTAGTCAATCAAGTATCTCTGCTTTTATAGTGTATCCTGAATGTTCAAGTCCCGCGCATAACAAATAGAACGACAGAAATTAGCTGCAAAGAGATAAGCTAATTTGCAAGTCGACTGGGAACTGGTGAGAGTCTCGCTACTCTGAAGTCTGAACGCCTGCTTTCTCGATCAGTCGAAGTACCTGTGCGACAAAAATCTTGTAACGAGCCAAGCCGCCAATCCAGAGTATGCTAGCTTCAATTGCTTCGGATGAACACGTGCATCAACATTATATTCTGCGGACACACGTTTTCACCCCCAAATAAAATTATCCCTCATAATTTCCAAATTTGTGGCACTGAGTTGATCCTAGTTACGTAGTCTACCTACCTAGTTACGTTGCCTAGTTACAAAATTATTTTCAACTGCTGTGTGGTCAAAACATTTGCTTCAAAAGCTGATTTCAGTTTCTCATGCGTGAGTGATCGTGGGACACGGTGCTGGAGAGCGCTATATATGGGCGTTTCTGCTATCCACAGCCTCACCTTTCCTCTGTCCTAGCGTCACAACCAATTTTTGCCCAGACTTTTGCACTCACACATTTGAACTCTAAGCTTATAAAACATTTTTTTACAAAATTGTAATTAGGATAAACTGTTTTCATTTTTTTACTTCGATTTTTTTGTTAACATCGTAGAAGAGAACACCGGGTGCAAGACGCTTGTATTCTTCAGTAAAATTTTTATGCTCTTAAAAAATTTCTTATCCCTCACGAATTTTTTTTTAATTCAGCCCTTCCGTAGGGCAAAAGCAGATGTAATAAATATGCTTTCAAGTGTTTAAGTTACTGATAATATATCACGCAGAAGGTCTCATAAATTCAAGTGCAAGTTCTTCTACATCATGACTTGGTGGCCATGAGAAATTTACACGTCTTTTTAGCGCTTCAACGACGCATTTTCGACGCCGTGATTATTGAGTCAAAATTGTTTATTTCGTCGATCCCAACCATATGCTATAGTTTCTCAAACTGCATATTCCTCCTTTCCATTTTGAAGAATTAAGTTAAAACGGAGTTCGGTAACATAATGGTAAACAAAATCATTTCAGTTCCACATCTTACCTCTGAAAACTCAAGCACAAATTTTAATGAAAAAATTATGTTTTCCATGCCAAGCACACATAACGATTCTAATTGCACATGGGAACAATTCATGCAAAAATTATTCGGTAACTGATCACTTAAAATTATTGTACGCTTTTTTATAGTCAGAAAATGCACTTCTGGAACGTATGTGTGCAAAGAAACTTAAAACGATTAAATCTTATTTTCTTAATGAAACACGTGTCCTTGGCAGTCATTTCATGTTCATTTCTTCGCGTGAATTTTTTTGGGCAAGGACGTGAACAAAAAAAGAGAAACGTCTACACCGGCGGCCTTTGAAGACTGACAGCATGAAGATAAGACGATAACGAAGCTGGCGGATGCTGATAAACTGTTTCCATTTGTATGTCTTCTAGTACAAGTACTTCTAAATGAGCTCATGAGTAGCAGCTGTGTTCCCATGACAACATTTTCTGGTAGAAAGTTTTTTCCCAATATTCTGCCTCTCTTAGAGCAACAGGTGTAAAAATTCTTGAAAATTTTCTACCACAATATATGGCACTGATAACCAAAGTGGTCAGCCTTGAGTAAAATTTGTTACTCATTACGAGGTGTTTACCTGCTTTGTTCTGTGATAGCGAAAAGCATTTCAATTCATTCGTCTGGGAGAAATTATGAGTGATTCCAAATATCGTAAAATATTATTTCTCTAACCTGTTATACTCGGAATTCATTTATATTTCTTTTTCTGCATCATTTTTTGGTTAAAATTAGTGTTGGGATTCAGCTTTTAGTAAATTTTATGTTTATTAAGATTACATCTATCTTGAGATTCTTCGGCGGCAATAAATATCCTTTCACTAACAAATTAAAACTTAAAAATCTAAAAAAGTCACCATGAATCAAGATTTTAGAGGTATTTCTTTCTCTTTCTTTTATTCGGAGAATAGGGGAAATCCACCAACTAGTTCTCGTTAGTGAAGCTGTGAAGAGTGTTCGGGTCAGAAGCCGAGTAACAGTCTCAAAATAAAAACTAACGTCGATGTTCTTTGAAAAAAGTTTTGAAACAGTTACATTAATGCTTATTTTTCTTTTTTCCATTTTGATCATGAGTCTCAGTGTATTATATTTCAGCCAATAGTTGTTCAACTGTCCAAACAGACTATTTCGGTGTCACTTCTAATTTGCTCAATATAAACCAAGAACTGTAACATATAAATGAACTATATTTATGTTGGTCTTGACTTCATCTTTCTCAGCTAAGCCAAGATATTGGTTCAGAATATCAGTTATTTAGTTGATTTAGGACCATTATTTTTCGCTTTAGGTTCACTAGTGTTTCGAAACAAGTGTAGTTCCAACACTTTTTTGTACGTTAAGAAATTAATCCTATGAATAGTTTGAAAAAGTATAAATTTTACCAAAAATGGGAGCGATTAGAGCTGGCTCAACTGCGTACGAATATTCATACATTCGGTTAGGATTTGCGGCTTGGCTAATGCTCGATACAAGATTTTTGTCGGAAAGGTTGACAACTTCGACAGTTTGGGAAAACAGGCGTTCAGAGTAGAGACTCTCACAAGCATCCAGCCGACTTGCAAATTAGCTCATCTCTTTGCGGTAGATTTCAGTCATTCAATTTGTTATGCGCGGGACTGGGAGCATTTAGGATACATGATAAAAGCGGGGTAAATATAGAATGTTTGGTAGTAATCGATTTTCCAGTTTTGGGTGCCTAAACATAGTTTATTAGATCGAAATAAACAAGTTTTCTTCTATGCACTTTCCGGCGCAAATGGGTATTTTACGAGTTACAGCGATAAATGACTTACCGAAACTCTAGTGTTTGAAGCGGAAAGAAATTCATCAAGCGCGTCGTATGGCAACACTACAATGGACCCTCCCTTCCGATGCGCTCGAATGATCGAGCACACTCCCGCCATCTAAGACGAAAGTTAACATACCGCTAAAACTCGTTATTTTTGGGTTATAATTTCTATTGTGTTTTAACTTAAAGATCCTAGAAGTGGGTTCAGGCTCCGCAGCTTCCGCATCGTGAGCTAATAATAAATTATAAACTATTCAAACGTACTCTTACAGCTCAATCGCGCAAAAAATAAAACCTACCGCTCTAACTCGTAAAATACTCAATTTCCGCAAAAAGTGTATAGAAGAAAAGTACTTTATTTCGATGGTTTTACCGTGATTCAAGCAACAAAAATTCGAAAATCAATGAGTGTTCGAGCGTTTTCGTCATCAAAGACGAAACTAAATCTACCGCTATAACTCGTTAAATACTCGTTTGCACCGGAAAGTGCATAGAAGAAAACTTGTTTATTTCGATCTAATAAACTATGTTTAGGCACCGAACACTGGAAAATCGATTACTACGAAACATTCAACATTTACCAAAAGCGGTGTTACTTGATTGACTAACCTTGAGCTACACGGAGCTATCGAGGGACCGCTCAGCTTTAGAGCCTGCGACAGGTCATTGTTCACTTGTTATCGTTATTATAGGTACAGCTCGTCCTTATCAAAGAAGACATTCGAACAGGGACATCGTTTCAAATTACAAGGACTGTTTCTTGGAGAGACCTGAAATTTTCATTGAAGAGATTTTAACCTAAAATTATGGCATTCGATTTCATTCTCATTAATTATAATTTTTTAGATTATACCTTGTAATTGATTATTCAAAGTTAATGTTTTAAATTTATTTATTAATTCAGAATTGATATGGAAAACGGGTATTTTAATCATTTAAATCGGTAACGCCCAATTTGACTGCTCTAAATATATTTCCATGTCTCTAAATTTAAAATTTATTTCTATTTCTCCCGTATTTTACTCCGTCCTTTCTCTTATGGCTTATTTTAGGTTGTCTACTGAACGAAGTGATTTATGGGGACCAGGAGGCCGGAAAGAGACCGTGGGGCGCAACGTTCTTTTGGTTGTGGTCTCTTGTAGATCTTACACGTCAGTGGAGGTGCTCTGGAGGTTAGGTTAGGTTACAATTGGATATGACTTAATTCCATACATTTAAGGGTACCGTCCAAAGCCCCTGCCAGGCCCCTGTCGGTCCGGTGAGCTTTTTTCATGTTATTGTTGGAAAAGAACCCATAGGTGGTGGACTATTCGGTCCTAAAGTTTTATGGCGCTACGGACAATAAATTCCCCCATTTAAAACCATTAACTAAACCATAACTAAAACCATTAACTAAAACTACCTTAAAATTTATTCCTGTGAAGTATTTGTCAAACAGTGCTTAAATTTTTTTCTTCATTCTTCGACCAGGGCCAGAGTACGGAAACGAAACAAGCCGAATGTTCTCAAAAATTGATTCACTAGAAGGTAGTTTGTTGAATTTATTTTTTGAAAATTGACCAAAATGAGTCTCTATTAGTCGTGTAGGAGCCCATTCATCCGGAAAAATTCTTTCAAGAAGGTGAACTCTTCATGTAAAAACTTAGAAGAACTGCAAATATTGAACGCTCCAAAAATTGATGTCCTACTATAATTCACTTTAAAAGCATAAGGCAAAAAACTGTAAAAACTGATTCCTAAGCCTGTAAAACACTCTTTTTTATACACAGAACATCCGAACCTATTCCCAGACCGGTGCTCCGAAATTCGAATGAAAGTCTAAAACTTCTGGAGCGTCATTTTGTTGTAGCCCTACATTTTTGAACTCCCAATACCACACCAGATGTAAGAGCGGCCTCTTTAACGAAGTAAATATTGTAAAATCGAAGAAATAATGTGAATGAAATAAGTTCAAGTCCTACGTTCACTATTATCAAAATTGTCGTGTTATCTCCGATCATATTCTTTTATTTAATATTAAGATTTGAGGGATTTTTCAACTTGGAGTTACTCGAAAATGTTGGAGTTTTAAGGTTTTGGTTACTCATGAAAATCGCTTTATTTTGAGTTGATATGTATATTTATATAGTTTAATTTTTTACCTCTATTCCTGAAACACCCTGAATACTTCACAATATCTTTTCTTCCTATTACTGCACGTGTTCCCCGAGGCATGCCAAGAAAAAAGTATTCAGAATGTGTAACGTGTAGCGAAATATAGCATGAAAGCGCACGGAAGACGGCGTCTCTTAAGCGTCCCTCGTAGACGATCAATTTAATTATCAATTTTATTGACTCAATATCTTGATGAGATTTTTGTTGCCCACAAACTGCGTCAATCTTTTCATCAATATAATTGATGAAAACCAGTCATTTGCTCTGCGGATGCTTTACGTGATGGTCGACGAAGAATTTACCATTGTAGCGCTTTCCTTGGCACTTTTATCTCCCAGAAAGTTCCCGCGTGAACGCCAGACGTGGGACAAAAACTGGCTCAGGGAACGTGGCAGAACATTCGGAACCGACGCATTGCTCAAGGAATAACGTGCAAATGAACCAGAAGATTTTAAGAACTATCTTTGAAAGGACACTAAATCATTAGATGAAATATTGCATCAGGTCACTCCATAAAAAGTACGAAGTACCAAGTTTTTACTTTTCAACATAATTTGAACGAGTAGGTCAACAAACATAAATAAAATAAGTTAACTACATTCAAATAATATAATAAAAAGACATAAAAAGTATCAGATATTTGTAGCAGCGTCCTCCAGCATGCAAAAAGTACCAGATCTACGTGTACACAAAAATTAAATTCCAGGTTCTCCCACGTTTATACACTACGACTTTCAGAGCTAAAACGGCCCATAGAAGATCAATTTAATTGTCAATATCATTGACAAGGATGAATATTGATAATTTAATTGATCGTCTGTAGACTTGATTGACGACCGTCAATTAATTGACTCAATCTATTGACGCAATCAATCAGTTTGATTTTTTATTGATGGTTCGTCAATATTTCATTCTTAGCTCTGAAAGTCGTAGTGTATAAACCAGTGAACACTTGGAATTCCATTTTTGTGTACAAGCAGATCTGGTACTTTTGCATGCTGGAGGACGCTGCTACAAATATCTGGTACTTTTTACGTCTTATTATTATATTTTATTATTTGAATGTAGTTAAGTTATTTTATTTATAATTGTTAACCGACTCGTTTAACTTATCTTGAAAAGTAAAAACTTAGTACTTTCCAGTACTTGGTACTTTTTATGGAGTGACTAGGTACAATAGTTCATCGAATGATGAAGTGTCCATTTCAAGATGGTTCTTAAAATCTTCTGGCTCATATGCACGTAATTCCTTGAACAATGCGTCGGTTGCGAGTATTCTGCCACGTTCCCTGAGCCCGTTTTTGGCCCTCGTCTGGCGTTTACGCGGGAATTTTCTGGGAGATGAACGTGCCAAGGCTAGTACTTCAAAGGTAATTTATTCGTCGATCATCACGTAAGGCGTCCGCAGAGCAAATGACTGGTTTTCGTCAATTATATTGATGAAAAGATTGACGCCGTTTGTGGGCAACAAAAAATCTCATCAATATATCGAGTCAATGATATTGAAAATTAAATTGATCGTCTGTGGGGCGCTTAAAAATAAAATATTGACGAACCATCAATAAAAAATCAAACTGATTTGATTGCGTCAATACATTGAGTCAATTAATTGACGGTCGTCGATTAAGCCCACAGACGATCAATTAAATTGTCAATATTCATTTTTGTTAATTATATTGACAATTAAATTGATCGTCTACGGGCCGCTCTTGGGAGGAGAGGGGTATGCTTTAGGGAGGAGAGGGGTATGCCTTAGGGAAGAAGAGGGGTATGCCTTAGGGATCGAGAAGAGGGAAGGAAGGAATGTAGGTGTATAGTTGAGGTAAGCGTGAAAAGCCTCCTAAAAGCTTGGGGTAATTGAAGAAGGATAAAGTGGGGGAAAATTCCTTGAACAGACTTCGTTGGTATAATGTAAATTTTAAACACGAATAGAAATTATGTAAATTCGAGAAAGACAAATTAAGTGCTAAATTGAAGGGTATACAATACTAAGAATTTAGGGTGAGAGATTTGCTGTAAAATCAAGATTATTGTGCGAAGGAATTTTGGAGGTTTACGTCAGGGTTGCCGACCAGAGCACAGGGAAACGCGGGAGAAGAGGAGACAGAATAATTAAGCGGCTGAGTGGTTTTGAAAGGCCTTCTTCTTAGTGTGAATCGGCCATTGTAGGAAGCGCACGTCGTACTCAGAGACGAGATGTAAGACCGGAATTGGTCAAACTGGAGGTACGTAGTTAGTTAAAACTTTTCGAGTATTTCATTCAGGGATTGAGGAGAATGTAAGAAATATTTTGTGAATTTCCATTAATTGGACCATTTTGAATCATTTCAAAATAGGGGGCTTCGTTCTGGCTTCCAGTTAATTCAGTGATATTTTTCATTTGATTTGCATTAATACGGGATTGAGTTATATATTTTCAGTCTAATTTAGGTCATTTTCTTAGAAAAACAGGGATTAGCACTAAATCAGACGCGTATATCAAAGAAAATAGTAGGTCAAAGGATAATTTTTTTCATTTTGAATCGATTAGCTATTGATTTTAAGTCATAAAGGAATAGAATAAGTCATAATAATAAATAAGTCATAAAGGAATAGATAACTGCAACAATATGTTTGTCCCCGGGTGAGGACGGCTCTCAGAGAAAACCCCGCGAAAAAACCTTAGGCGTACGAACAAAATATCGCGCATTAAGAGTTGCCACAACGAGCGCCCAAGAAAACCTGAAGGAGAGATCGAGCGCACGAATATATCGCCATATTCTGTAGCATTAATAAGAGAGGGTTTTAGCAAACGTCATCACGGGGGCAGGCGAAAGCGAAGGCTGTCCGAAGCAACGTCGAGAGAGAGACAACGAGGGGCAAGATGTCAGAAAAATTCGAAATATTGTATTTAAGTAGTAAAAGAAGGCTGGCAGAATCAACAACGATTCGCGATGAAATGGAAGTAGAATGATTATCTTGTTTTTTAAGATGAGTTAAGGAAAGGTGGTTTTCCGGAGGCTAAATAAGAGAGATGTGGCCGACAAGTTTACTATTATTGTATACAGAAAATGCAATCAACATACGGTGCGAATGGCAGCTCTTTCTTGATAGAGAGTGTTTGATGGTGAAATTATAATGTGATGATTTAGATGTAGCATCTCAATCATCATATTATGCTGTGGTCAACCTTGTCCCGGTGAATTATGGTGAGAATTTTGTATTCATTATGTGGTTGTGCTTGGTATCGCGATTATTCACAATGTTTTTTATTCACGTGTTTACTTAAAATAAAATAAGGTAATCTTTCAAGTAGGCGTCAGTATCCCCATATTGATCAAGCAAGTGTAAATTAGGAAGAACAAACTCTGTCTCTTATTTGTCTCTATCGTTCATTTCTCTCTATCTGTGCACCTTTCCTCTCAAATTTTTCTACTTCTTTCGCTCTCCCTATCAGGGGCTTAAATCCCCTCTTTGTCGCCGAGTGCTCTTTTTACACCAGTAAGGAGGGCGTTTAAGGCGCCGTGAAAAATGCAGTTTGATTATTCGATACGTAAGGCGCAAGTTGGTGGCCTATTCTCTACTCAGACATGTATATTATTGAAAAGGTATCATGAATAGTTTTAATTATTTTTCCCGTTACTCTTTTACAGCTCTGACGAGATGCAGCACTTCACATTAATAAGTTGGCGAAAGGACGAACAATTTTCCTAGCTCGTTTCAGAATTAATTCTCGATAAGTCTAGCAGTGGAACAGACCGGGGTCAGGAAGCGTCAAAAATATGCCCTTTTAGCTATCAGGCCCTCGTGTCCTACAACACACAGTGCGTCCAATAATACGTTTCTTACTTTACTAGGTTATTAAGTACTTATAATCTAGGTTATTGTAGTATCTCAATATAGGCCTTTCAGGCATGATGTCCTTATCACACTTGGTTTGGGATATCGCGGCACCGGCGGAAGCGTCTTAACCGCAAGACGGAGCCGACGGAAACGCTTGTTGCGGATTGCCCTATGTCTATATCGTACTTGGGTTCAAATGGGTCGGAAGCGCCCTGACCGCACGCGCCGGAAACCGTGCCTTGGGAGCGCATCGCATTGGTATGCACCGGAAGAGCATTGTTTAACTTCCGAGCGCTATAGCTTATAAGCAGTGTCGGTGTTTGGATGATTCAGTACAAGAATAGGAACCTAGCTAAGAGTTTCCTTTTCCTACTCCTGAAGTAAGACTTCAGATACGGTAGTTACAGCTACCGATCCTGTAGTTTGCAGCTACAATTACTAATCCTCGTATCGTGATGAAAAACCACGATATAACAGTTATTAAGTACTTATATCGAATCATAAGTACCCTTATGATTTGGGGCAAATCATAAGGGTTACCACTATGGTTATGACTGTAGCAATTGGTACTGAATTTTAACTCGGGTTTATATACGTTCAGACTCAATATCTAAAAAGGAAAAAAGCCATTATTTGAAGTGATTTTTGCATTCTTCCCTCTCTAGACAGTGCAATTTTGAACATTGTAAACTCTCAAATGTGTTCTTGCACAGCTCTTTTCAAATTTTAGGTCTCATTGCTTAAATTACTGTTAATCTGATGGTTAGGCTACTAGTCTGCGAATGAAAGCTGATGTTTTCATGTAAAATAGGAGGATACGAAGGACGTTTTTTACACAAACAGTCCCCTACTTCACGCTTTATGTAAAAAATGCAGGTTCAGGAGCCTCTATCATTGAAATAAAGCACCAAATCAGCGGAAGAGATTGCAAAAAACACAAATTCTGTGGGTAAGATCTTTTCAGGGAAACTGATACTTTCGTTATAACGTTTTGGAGTAAAATTGAAGTAAATTACGCACTTTTATGGACCAAACAATTTTGGCTTCATAGATGAATCAATTCAACAAAATATTGGAATATCGTTGTAATGATCCTGTAAGTTCCAAGTTTTTCCTTGTCAGTGAGTTCGCTGCAGCATCGTCTGTGTCATCTGGAGCTGAGGCGAAGGACGCTAT
Source organism: Morinoia aosen (assembly GCA_030386875.1). NCBI lineage: Eukaryota > Metazoa > Arthropoda > Malacostraca > Amphipoda > Talitridae > Morinoia > Morinoia aosen. Next base: position 14,319,954 of record CM059577.1, on the reverse strand, counting down.
TTTGGGCAAAATGTCTCCTCTCAGGCCGGCCATTTGCTGCTCGCTGCTGACGCTAATGGTTTTCAGACCAATTTCATGATCCACAGCCCTCAGTCGCTGTTGGAGTTCATGCAGACTTTTCCTGTAACAACCACCTTCATCAAGGAGTGAATTAAATACGATATACTTTGCATGTTCGCAATGATTCACTTTAAAAGAATTTTAATTACTGTAACATGTTCATAAATGTCCATCATGATTTTTTATGAATATTTGTACGTGCACATGAATGTGGGTGCAATTAGGGGAATTGTGTAAAAATGAGTAAACATTGGAGTAGTGAATTTTAGGTTAATCACCGCATTCTTAGATTGTAGGAAGATTGAAGACGCTTCTGCCATTTTAAAGCTTAGAGTCTGTTTTACCCCTTTCAGGTTACGTAAGTATGAATTTTAATTTTAGGTATTGGTTATTGAAAAAATTTGAGTCATGATACTACATACACAAGAGGGAAATGATCGTCCTATTGTTAAATTACTTCAAATAATGAGAACAATGTGAAAAAGTTGCTATGAACTTTGAAGAGACCAGTTGAAGCACACATGCATGTCCTGAGCACGGTCGAAAACGAAGAAAACGTAAAAAATACTTTCCCGCGGTTAACCCACAACTACCTACGAGCAATTGAACATTAACAAATACACATGCGCCGACATAGGTACACATGTGCCCACACACCTCGATTCACACCGTGCACAACTATCGGCTTGACAACCCGTACGTTACGAGTCAGATAGGTGGAAAACGTCGGAATAAGTTCTAGAACTGGAGATCGACTTTGTCTCACGCCACACTCTGCCATCAGACCTCATGCAGAGGACCAGGGTGATGTTAGAATTTGCGATTCGGATTTCCCAATTTTAGGTTTTGCGCGTATTGTAACAAAACTTAGAATCCTTAAATCTCATTATATATATAAATATAATGAGATTTAAGAATTCTATATATATATGTGTATATATATAAATAAACTCAACCTTAATGATACGCAGAGTGCGCATCCCTTGCTTTTGGTTGGGAAACTGTAGGTTTAGGGATCGCTCTGATGTTTACTTCTCAATTATGTCCCACTATACGTTTCGTTTATTTTTTCTTTACCTGGGTTAAGACTTTGGGGTATGGCAGTCTCTTCGCAATTACTGTTTATCTGTAGTTATGTAGGTATAATGTGTACAATTACCAAGTCAATAATTTTCAATTCTCTGTATATACATATATGTAGGTCTTACAGCTGATGCCTGGTCAAGCCCCGAAACGTTCGTTTTAGCATTGACCAGGCACAACTTTAAACAATTTAGAGCTCGTGGGTTTTTGCAATTTAATTTTTATTAAAACTGCACTGTAAACAAAATTTAGCTCCTTTTTTGAGAAAAATGCAATATAATTATATTCAAAAAGAACAGTTCCATGCCCCATGCCATTCATTTGTATCTAGCTTCAAGCTTTAATTCGCTATCTCGTTGAATGAAAGAGGAAGGATAGTAATTGTATTCTGCCTACCATCAAATAATTATATGAAGCAACAAACGGATGAAGTGAAATTCTTTACTGTTTATTTAGAAATGAGAAAATTTGTTACCCTAGCTTCGGGTCACAATGTTTTTCTCGCGCTCAGGTAATCTTCTCACAGGGCTGCAAATAAATTATATTTTGAAATTTACGTACATTTTGGTAGGTAACTAGCTATTCATAGCAATAAATTCGAGTAAGTGCGAATAATTTTAATTATTTGTACTTCCGCTCGACTCTACGAATCGTACTCACTTAATCCATCGTAATCACTTTGAATTTACGAGCCACGCTCGAATCAAGCCCGCACAAAAAAGCGAGCCACTTAACGTTAGCCACCATAAACGAGCCATTTATTTATAGTTGGTTAACAAAACCAGTACTAAACATTGGTCACACTGAAATCCAGAGATTACTTTTAAGCAAAGTATTCAGGTTGAAGCATTTTATTAAAAATATGCCGCTCAGTAGGTTTGAGTGGATACGTGATGATAAAACGTGAATTTCGTACTTAGTGTCCGCAAGTTTTTCCCTGAGATTGTCTCTGGTCCGACGCAGCTGTTGTTCTTCCTCCACTAGGCAGTCATGGGGCGCGTCTACGGTGAGCTCATTGGTGGGTCGGGCTTTGCGCTCCTCCAGTCGCGTGTGCACTGTCTTGAGCAGCAATTGGGTGCTCGCCAGCTCCTTTTCCACGTTGTTAATCTGGTGCAAAGTAAGATATTTTTCGGCTACTCGTCGAAAAATTTACGGTCATGAGTACATGCTAACTATAACTCTCATCGAAATTTTTTATCCCCACGCCTGCTCATTATTCTTACAGTTGAAAAAGAAGGCATTTAGAAAGCGTTTACTAAATGCATTTTAATGAATGGATAAAGTATGCTTTATTCTAGTCAATCAAACCTGATACAGATTATCTTGTACACTGGTTTTTCAAATTCATTATAACTATCACCAGGACCCAATGACGGTTACCCCCTGTCAAGCCGGTACCCATTTCCGACATCTGGCTAGAGTGGGGAATTGTGCCCGAGTTCTCCCTTTTTGCACCGGGGAAAAATCACCGTGTGGCGCCGGAATTCGAACTGCCGCCACCATCTCGTGAAGGGCGCGTTCTCAATTACTCGGTGGCGGTGACCGCGGTGACCCATGATGATTAAATTCTAGAAAATAAGCGACTCAACTGCTTAGTCCCATCGAATTTCTTATTTACCTGCGACAAGGGAATATTTTGATTCGTCGAAACATTTTACCGAAAAAGCTTTACGACAACAAACACAAGACAATTTTATTGTATTTAAACATAACTTTCGGTTATGCTGACGTCACATTCATTTAATGCTCGCCCTACAGAATTGTTTCAATACTGCTGTGCAGTAAATCCGAACTTTAAAGATCTATTTCAAAATAACACGATCGGAGAGCATGAGGGAATGAGGACCGACGTCAATAAAATGTCCCTCGATGGACTACTTGTATCGGTCATCCCTCATCTGCCATCATTATTTGAGAAAAACTCAGTACTTCTTACCAGCCAGACCATCATAAGAATCGTGACGAAACATGCTTTTCCTAATTAAGACCAACTTGTAAGAGTACGATACTTTAACGCTACAGGAGTACCAAAACAAAGAGAGCAATTGAGGAACGTTTTTAAAAAATTAACGAAGTGTGTAAGTGAAGGGGGAAGGGGAGACAACGAACTTTGTCTGCTGCCGTCCGTCGAGAATGGCGACTTACAGAAAGATGGATAAAGGTCAAGACAGGAAGTTTAGTTTGGTCGGTAAGAAGTGAGCACTAGTTAAGACTCAGCCGTGGTTTTGACCGTTCTTTAGGGTATCGGTTTCGAGTAAGCAAGAGGTCGATCCCTGTGAGAGTTGTGATCTTGGCGTGGGTAATTCACTTGAGAGTTGAAAAGTTGATCGGCCCTTCATGCTCCACCATAACGGCCGTTTCGTATTTTTGACTGGCTAGACTACTGGGACATAGTTTGGGGTTCATAGTTCATGTTTTTTCTTCCTCTTTTTATTTCAAAGATAAAAAAAAACATTATCCTTCGTGATATTTGGTTTAGATTGGATTCATAAGCTCCTTTTCGAAAAAACTCTACATTTTGACCTGGTGACCCACATATATTCACAGAAAACACCCTAATTATTTAATTTTCATTCTCTCTTATCTGTACTCAAGTGGAAAGCTTAGAAACACGTGCCATGGTCGATGAGATAGCCGCTACCTCTGATTTTGCTATTGAAATGGATTAGTGACTTTGATGTGAAGTGTTGTTTACGAGCTAACTCCGGGGTATTACATCGATGTTGCGAGTCATATGAAATCAGTTATAATACTAATAAACTCTTGATGCGTTTTATAAAACATCAGGTAATACTGTTAAGAAATCACCACAAGTCAGTCAAAAATAAAAACCGGTAAGTAGACGTTTATCCCCGCAACACGAAGCAACATGAGATGTCTGGTCTACATACTTGAATTCTTAATCTCGGCACGAGTTTTTTCTTGGCCGGAATTCCAAAATGAAAAATATTTTTGATCGACTATCAAATTCACCCAGAATTAGGCGATCAAGTTTATCGTCAAAAACAATGACCGTGTCAGATGAAATGGGATACATGAAACTGGAGAAAAGCTCTTCAACTACGCTACAACCTATAACACGAAGGTTCCGTTTTTGCTGGTAAAAATTTCTGCGAGTACATTCCTTAAATTTGTTTACGCATGAGAAGGTACTGGGAACACTAGTTTGAATTGATACATTCCCTGCTAATATTATGTATCTACTAAATGTACCACCGTTCACAGTATTACGAATAAAAGATTTGGTAGATACCAATATTCTTTATATTAAAGTTTTCAAATTTTTCTTCTAGAGAGAGAATAAAGAAAAATTTTCCATGTTTATCTGAAAAATTGAGTCGAATTTTAGTTAAGCGTATACTGTTGATAGTAAATCACAGACTGGTGCGCGAGCGTTTACTATTGCCTTTATTGTCTTGCGTTTACTCATGTCTTCCTCCTGATCCTCGCCTCTCGTAGTCTTTATAAGGCGTTGTCACCTTTCGGTTGAGGCTCAATCATAATCGTACCTCGCACCTGCTTGCACCTGCTTATATATTATCTACCAATAAAGCCTCCACCAAGAGTTTCCCCAAGTGTTTCTCTGCCCCGCATAGACTCGATGCAAATTTTCCTCCTCGGATATTTTAACACATTGACTGCGATGGGTTAAACTGAAGTTCAATATCCAACTCAAATTTAATGTCAAAAGTTGTAAAAAATTCATAAATTACAAACATTATCTGGGTAAAATAAATACCATTAATTCAGAATGATTGTTAAAAATATTTCAAACGACCCATCGATGTGTCGTTTTGCAGCAGGAAAAAGTTAAGCACGACCCACCGGTGGGTCATGCCGCAATGAATATATTAAAAATCACTTGAATTCAGAGTAATCAATTATTAACCTCGTGCTCAGTTTTGCCTGCGGTGTCGAGAAGCTCCTTTTTCTGCCACTGCAAGCCCTTGAGCGCTACGGTTGTCTCGTGGTTGCGTCTTCTGAGAGCAAAGTCCGTAGATCTTTGGCTCTGAGCGTCCTCGTTGTCGCATCGCTGTGGGGGTACAAAGTGTGCAATAATATATAAGTTAATGCGTAGTTGAGAGGTCACAGACCCACACTCGCAACACGCGCTAAAAAGAAAAAGCGAATCGGCTTTAGCTTAGGAAGGAGCCTCGCTTTGTTCAAGCATTTGATTAATTTATTTTTTCGTATTTGTACAGTTTCTATTCACCTAGTCTTGCATTGTTCTAACAATGTTTTAAAATGTACGTTCGTTGCTTCGTCGATGTCGCTTACTAATTTGAAAATGGTCTGCTATTACTTTGCATTGCTAGGAGTCGTTTACTTTAATTGGACAGATGTTCGCGTTTTTCACCTCTTTTACGGTTCGAAAAACTCGTCAGATAAGACAGCTTTTCCTGGTAAATAAAATACTTGTCAATAAAACATATAAACGAAAGCTTTTATTAGCGTCTTCAAAGCATCACAGCTAACGTTGCGAGTTGAGCCAATTCTCAAATTCGACCTTGATACAAAATTAAAACTTTTTATGAAACAAACATGACAATAAATTAGTCATGAAAGCTGATTCAGTTATCGAGTCCGAATCCTTCATGGATTATTACCACAGCACTCGAAATTTCTCGGTTCTTGCCCCTGTAGTGGTGAAATTTTCTTTGAATCTATTTTAACTCTATCCTCGCTTTTGAATTAGAATATTAAAACTTGAAAATTGCATAAAGAAATATATATACGCTAAAAATGCTACGGAGCTCACGACTCAATTGAATATAAAAATTTTCGACCGTCGTCAAGTAAAGAGTAAAACTACTCCAAATAACAACGTCATCGAAAGTGAATTCTTTTTAGAATCTGATTATGCGGCAATTGTGGGACTATTACGGACTCTCCCTAACTTCAAAAAGGAGGCGTAAAACTATCCGTGTTTTCTTTCGATCTTACAAGGGTTTGTTCTTCCTTACTGTTAAATATATTTGGGGCGTATCCTTCTTGGGCGCCAGTCGATAGATTATTTTGGTGGGCGAGTCCTGTTCGGCCCATTTGATAAGTTAATTTGGTGGGCGAGTCCTGTTCGGCCCAATTGATAAGTTAATTTGGTGGGCGAGTCCTGTTCGGCCCAATTGATAGTTAATTTGGTGGGCGAGTCCTGTTCGGCCTAATTGATAAGTTAATTTGGTGGGCGAGTCCTGTTCGGCCCAATTGATAAGTTAATTTGGTGGGCGAGTCCTGTTCGGCCCAATTGATAAGTTAATTTGGTGGGCGAGTCCTGTTCGGCCCAATTTGATAGCTTGGGTTAGTCCTTCTTGGATGCCACCCTTCGGTATTGTCCCTATCTTTGGGATTTCTGAGGGCCGTATTTCTGAGGCTTGTTATTCCTGAGGAATCTTCCTGACACTTCCGGGATAAGAGAGAAGTCAGTTTTTGCAGACTTATTTTTATTAAGGAACTACCTTTTGACTACCAAATTTTACAAATGCCTTTTTTCCCATTTCTATCGCAGCTAGGTGAACAAAAATGCATACAGATGTGTAAAATTGAATGCCAAACACATTTGCATTCATAAAGTTTTTCGATTTTCGCAAAGATAAATAATTTATTTCGCGATTATTAGAAAAATATAAATCCTTGCGCAAAACTTTACTCACTCTATAATTTTCAACCTAGAAGCGTGATTTTGGTCTCATTCGACGCGGAAGGACTGTACCAAGACCGTTACGTAGGATTTTTTTGATTTTCGACATAGAAAAAAGTTATAGGTACACATATCCAACATTTGAAAAAAAGTAGAATTTTTTTTTCAGTTTTTTCCCAATAAAATTTAATTTAGAATTCAAATAGAATTTTGCTTTGCTACGCTGTTCCCACTGTCAAACTGCATCGAATGAGACCAAAATCACGCTTCTACGTTGAAAATTGTAGAAGGGATGTGGTTATGCGCAGAAAATATATATAAATGTATATATAAATATGTTCGCCCAATCACTTCTTTTCTGTCGCGAATTTCGAAATTTTTAATAAATCAAATGTGTTTAGAATTTAATTTTACATATCGGTATTCATTTTCATTTACCTAGTTGCAATAGAATCCTGTAATCTGAGATTCAAAAAAGTATATTGAATTTGTCTTTTTAATACACTTTTTTGACACATGTAACCATAAATTTTTTCAAATACGAAATTCAAAAAAATCCTACGTTACGGTCTTGGTACAGTCCTTCCGCGTCAAATGAGACCAAAGTCACGCTTCTACGTTGAAAATTATAGAGTGGGTAGGGTTTTGCGCAACTATATATATTTTTCTAATAATCACGAAATAAATTTTGTTTTGCAAAATCGAAAAATTTTATAGATGCAAATGTGTTCGCAATTAAATTTTACATCCACGTGTAAATTTTCGTTCCCATCGGTTCAATAGAAATGTGTACAGTGAAGTTTGAACGAAGAGGTCGAGTCCAGGGTAGTAGATCCCCTTAAGTTGGTTCGTCAACAGTTTTCAATTGTTGCGAAAATTTCCGGTATTCTTCAGAGTTTTCGATCTGGTTACAAGTTTTGGAGATTCTTAGCTGTTTTCAAGCTTTGGAGATGTCGAGCTGTTTTCAAGCGTCGAATTTGAGCCGAACTAACTCAAGCTTTGAAGTTTTCGAGCCGAAATAAATCAAGTTTTGAACTTTGAGTCATACTAAATCAAGCTAATAAAATTTTGAAGTCCGTGTCGGAAGTATGTTTCGCAAGTATCTGTGAAACGCGAGCTCAGTTATTTGCGAGCAGAATTATTTTCCCTCCGTAGAACAGAGGGATCAGTCGACTTATCTTGGCTTCTGACCTAGTACTTACATTTACCCTAAAACTAAACGTTAATTGTCTTGACATTTAATATGACAGTCATAGATAGGATCGATTTTTGGGACAAATTCTTGGACATAATTTTCTATGCCATTTAGGAGATTGTTGATAATTATTTTCTCCAAGAACAGAAGTATCAGACTTGACATTTCCCACCGAACTAATGTTTTAGCTGATGATGTTCGTTGAAACTTTCTTGTTCACCGAATTCAACAAGTTGACTGCTATGGGCTAATTTGAAGCAACATTTATGTGCATAAATGTTTCTTTTTCAAAAACACATTTAAATTAACCTTAAATTTAAAATCAAAAGTTGTTCATGATTTATAAAAATCTAACATTAACTGGGTCCATCAAATACCATTAATTTTAAAAGATTGCTAACATTTTTCAAACGAACCATCGATGGGTCGAATCGCAAGCAACATGTTGAAAAACTTTGAACGTAATTGTAACCCTATCTCACGTAATATTCTTAATGGCAAAAAATCTTTAGGTAAAAAATTACTAAAACATTTCCTTCACGTAATCCTCAAAGTAACACTGCAACGTAAACTTCACCCACTAGCGGGATGCACATATTTTATGTGAGGGAATTGATGCTTCCACGAGGCAGATGTGACATCCCGAGCTAATGGTTAGACCTTCTTTTGTACGAATGTTTATTTTTGTATAGAGGCGAATAATCTTTTCTTTTCATTTGAATTTTGTCTGGTTTCCCTATATCTTCTACACTTATCAATTTTTATCTTCCTCGTAATTTACTCTTACCACATTTCCTGCTATGGGTTAAACTGAACTTCAATTTTCACTTAAAATTCAAAGCCAATTTTAGTAACCAATTTTGTAAACAACAAACTTAACTTTATCGTTCGTTCATTTAGCTTTCATCAAGTATTTGTACAAATTGAGTTAGTGAGTGCAGGTTGGTGAGCAGCAATAGAAAAATCCCCTCAGTGACCATCGATGGGTCTTTTCGCATGAAACGTGTTAACTTACTGTTCCTATGCATCAGTGAACTAGCGTGGGGACGCGCCTAGTGCATAAATGTATCTCTAACTTTAGCATTCTTTCACAGGGCTCACTCGAGTGATCACTTAAATCCTTGCCAAATGGTACCTCCCTCTTTCCTTTCTTTGAAACGTCTTTGTTGTGGTTAGGGAGGCTTGAATTAACTAATAAAATTTAATCAGAAAGACCAAAGTTTTATTATCAATTCATGAATATACATAGCACAAAACTATGCTAAACTTCTGCTGCAATATCACGCCCAGTAATTGAACAAGAAAAAACATAATCTAGAACACATTTGACAGTAATTTCGTTTCGAAAAATGGATTAATAATTGACCGGCATTCAGTAAAAAATACTTAATTGCCTTTACACATCTGGTGATATTGAGACGAGGATGATAAACAAAATTCAGACTAATTCGAATGCCTATCATGAGTTCTCTAAAGGACGCCAGAAGGTACCGAATTCCAAGTCTAAATATTCTCAGTGCGAAAATCAAAATGAGATCTGAATTTGTAGCGAGGAAATACCAACACTTGTTCGGTTTTTAGGTATATGACCGTGATGGGCAGTTTTAGCGTTTGCTGGTTAATCATTATATGTATACATTTATTTGTGAAAAAATCACGTATGGAATTTACGATGGAAAATTGATGAAAGTCAAAATACTTATGAGGTAATTTATGAATAAATTATTTGTACGAATATTTTTTCCTAACTTTCTGTTTTTTTTATGATGCAGGATACAATAATTTAACTTTCATCTGTTATGCCATGGTACCATTCCGCATTGACTTCATTCAATGGTGTTCGTTTAGCCGTTCCTCTTTATGGGTATGTAGTGATTTTGAATTTCTTAGCTCAAAATTACCGAAGCTAAACTCTACAATTTTTAATTTATCGCTACTAGTAAGTTGATCACACGAGCTCACTGTACGAGAATCTCAGGAGCAAAGGGAACTTCAGAATTCAACCCATTCAATGATTCGTCGAGGTGTGCACGGTAACCTTCATATTAAGGCTTCATGTGTCGAACCAACGTCTCCTATCATAAACTCCAGACAGGTTAAATTCAAACGCGATAAATACGTTCTTCTGCATGATTTCAAGGAAAACTTATCTGACCCTAAGTCACTTAGACAAGTCACTGAAGTACTAAGTCCCTGAAGTACTTATCTGACATTGATTTCAGTCACTACGCGCACCAGAAGACATTTTTTCAAGCATTAGTATGTATTCCGAGCTTGGCGCGGTATTCCATCATCTATAAAAACAATCCTCCCATTTTACACATTGATAAATCAATTAATGTCTCCTACATTTCCCGCGCTGCTGGTAGAAATTGTAATGTCACTCTAGAGATCGAAGATTACGCATAATTTGTGCTGAATCAGAGCCAAAATTAAGCTATCTCTAAACGGAGCTGACCAGGCTGCGGGACTCTTAAAAGATACGCAGTGATACATTTTCTCACATATGAGTGCATAAAAAATTTTGTTTCCTGTAATTATTTCAGGTACGACAAAAAATGGAAGCGTAGTCTACCTTGTATGGGTACCATGTAGGCTTGTGCGATCACATTACATGGTTTAACATATGAATTTTTATTTCTCACCTATTTTCCTGTAATATTGTATCAGCAAGGTCGAGATCTTAATATTTTGAGTGAGGCCCAAGAGATACTCAAGGTAAGCCTACTTCCACAATTTTCCATCATAAATTGATCCAGTGAAGGACGAAGTCGTCAAAACTCGTCAATTACAATAAAAGTCTGGCACTGTTTAAAAAACTAATGGCAAAATACTCGAAACTGAATATTATGACTTTGAAAACTGCCTTAGCTTCAATTTCCTTATCTTCCATATGCTGCACAGCTCGACATGACTGCGATTCCCTTATTTAGAAGTAAAATAAATTAGAAAATCCACTATCTATGAGCCTAAAAAGCAAAATTTCGATGTAATTTATACAACAATTGTCAGAAAGTAATCAGAAAATTGTTCTACAGTATCATTTATGAAAATACAAATCCAGCATTTGAGCCACACCAGCCGTAACAGAAATATTTGTAATCACAGTACAAGACGACTATACATCCAAAATATGTACAACGGGAGCATAAAATCCTGAGACACATGGAAAAGAATATTGCACACCGGCTATACATCCATAGCACCAGAGTGAGGGGCTAAATGGACGTTCGATCGGACGTTTCAAACTCCTAAGCTGTAGACCTAATGAATTATATTACATCAAAATAACCACGTGTATTTTCATTGAGGGCAATTTTGAGTTCAATTTTATGTACTGCTGCTGTTTTTTGAACACATTCTTTTTTAAGAATACGATATAAATTTTTGTTCTTGAATATAGATTTTCATTCGAGAGCTTGTAAATAAGGAAATGAAACTACAAATAAATTATCAAAAGCAAAACCTTGATATTTGTATGCGCTTAATCTTTGTTTCAAGGTGATCATAGCCAAACTATTGTAACATTTATTAAGAATCACGCTAATATAACATTTTCTTCTGTCACACATAAACTGGTATATCACATTGGCTCCGCATATACCATTGGCCATGGATATGAGGCAGCTGTGTTTTTATAGAAATGATTAGCAATTTTTTTTCATATTTTAACACGAGAAGAATTAGAACTATTACTGCAGTTACAAAAGTTACAAGCTCGGTGCGTGATGTATTCCGTTAAATATTCCTGTGATTACTTTTCCAATATTACTTTTCAAATATTATAGGAATAATTAGTTCGTTTGTGAGGTTGTATGGTTCACGTGAGTTCAAGTAAATTAACATGTTGAACCTAGTACGGGGGGGAATTTAATTGCGAATAATCATGATATCTGTTTTTCCCAAAAACTGTGTCATTGCTTTCATGTACGCGGTATGCAATTCTAAATAATTCGGCACTAAGAATCCATATTTCCCTGCACAATGTAATCGTTTCAAGCCATGCTATTTCTGGTCTGCATCTTCTATCACCTGTAGGTTGATCACATCAACCGTTAACACGATGTAGAAGTATAGAATAGCTTGCATCCTGCGTCCATGCGCTCGAGACGTCTGTAGACGGCACGGAGTGCTGGTCGAGCATGATTCAGCTGAAGGCCCGTCCGCGCAATCCAACTTTTCGTCAATCACAAACACTCCAAGTAAGCGCGAACAAAAACACAAACTTTCCTGAATCCTGCCTAGACTACGATTTTGGAGCAGCATGCAAAAAACAAGAGTGCTCCTCGAGTACGTTTTGTACGTATATTATTTGATGTTGCTGTACGTATATTATTGTTAAATTTAATTTTTTGTGAGCTAGTAAACGAAATTTATGTGCGTGTGCATATGTGCATAAGTAAAAAGAAAATTTTAAAAACCTCTAAAGTATTATAAGAACATTTTGAATACTACCCCTGTCACAGTGGGATGGGATCAACTGATATGCATCTACCTTTTGCAATGCTCTACATAAAGGTTTTAATCTATGAACTTGGGCTTAAAATTAAAATATTCTCATGCTCTGTGTAAAGAATTACTTGTTTTGATTACTTTTGTGATCTACATTTTCGAAAAGTGGTGAAAAAATGTTTCAATTTTCAAAATTATCATAAGATATTCTAACAATATTTGAAACGATTTGCCTAAGTTATTTATTTTTTTCTATTTGACTAGTTCCTGAGTGTTTGCTGCTTTTATGAAAGTTTATGTTCAGGTTTTTCCAACAGTTTTGAAAACACGAACACACCGAAATCTGACAGTTTTCCATCTGTGTTCGTGTTCTCGGACTGCCGAAAGTACCCGGTGGTCACCTCGTCAGCAACTCCGAGGGACCGTCGGACGTTTCGGGTGACAATGGTAATGAAGAATCAGTATTAGCGCACATTACTTGATGCTGCTGTGTAATGTGTGCTAGGATAATTTTTGGTTGCAAGTTCACTGGTGGCATTACTCTAGACAAGCAACTAGGCAGCAAGCGGAGATTCAAAGATCTACTGTAGCGTTGTCTCCACATCTCTAGTGCAGAGCACATCGCACCAGCATTTCAGTAGAAAGTTAAGGCTTCCGAAAAGTGACGCTTCAGAAAGTAATCAGAGACAATGTCCCTTCATCTAGTTTATTTTGTGTAATGCATTAGATGTTCACCCTGGTGTAGCATTGTTGTGCATTGTAGAAAAAATCAGTGAATTCGACAGCTGTCCCACGATAGAAAACTCGAGGAGTTCTGCTGGGCGACTATATATCAGTTTCGCAGTAAAACTGGGCATTTATCATACAACAGGCATTTCTTCGTCTATTCCTCTCCTGTTTTTTTTTAAATTAGGTGATGTGGGGCGACTAAAGTTGCAAATCTAAGAAATTTCAAATTAGCTCATTTTTTTGGGCGTTATGAGTAAACTTAGGTTTCAATTCTAGATAGCTCTATTTAATCATCGTTATCATAATTATGCAACGAAGAAGTTTTTTCTCACAATATGCGCTGTCTATAGCAAAATTTTAAACGATATTCTTTAGGCGATGAAACGAATTTGATTGTATACAAATAATTTTTCATATCTTCCCATGCAGGTGCACTTTCAAAATAAACTTCGCACAGAGTGCGACCACTTGGTTCACAATTGGGTAGGGCTACTTAACAGTTATTGAACAGCGTAGTACTAAGTATCACCCGTTTCGCGACGACTGCTTACGATTTAATTTGGATGAGCCCATACCTGCATTTCTGCGCACAGTATAGAGCGTACGTTTTGTGCCTCGCGTACGATCGTCGCTGCCGCCTCCATGTTGAGCAGTGAACGCTGCCGCCAGTCCGGCACGGACAGCCCCCTGCACAACGCACAACCGTTTCATTTACCGTATCCCATCGAAACATGCGCACTGAAAATGAGTGCGCGTAGAAAATCAAATACCTAGAACATCAAGTGAGTGGCTCCTGAGTGTTGGTACATGAGGAATTGCTCATTTTTCCTCTGAACATTGATTGTCATGATGTTCTTTAAATCTTAGCTGGCAGATTTCTACCTGTTTTTCTATACAAAAAATCCCAATGAGCATTAAATTTTTCACAATATGGATAAATATCTTTGCTTCGATTCCCTATTTCATTTATTTACCATGATTATTCACCCGGTATAGTGGATGGATATACACATATGGCTATATGTCTTGAATACAGACTGCTTAGCTAAAACAATTAGTTGACTACGTTGCTCATACAATTTAGTTATCAAATGTTTGACAATTACAATTTCGATTAACATCATGTAATACATCATGGCGACATCTCGGAATGAAAAACGGCATCCTTGAGCACGTGAGCTCATGCAGTTCGGGAGGGCCAGAAACGGAAAACACCCGAGGAGCCAAGCTCCGGAACAAAGCAGCTCAAGATTGCCCTGGCAATGTCACTACTGGCAACGCAACGAATACGAGTCAGGCAACAGGATGTGGACGAGGCTATTTTTAATTTCATTGAAGATGGGATTCATCCGCTTGCGACTGGCGAAGAGCCAGCATTTGTTTCACTGCTCTCAAGTCAGTCTTATTAATTTAAATTTAATTCGCCCTCGCTCGTTTAATTAAAACTGTTAGTTGTTAAGAGAAAGCTTGTTTATTTTGCGATCATGTTTCTAGAGCTTGAACGAAGAGATGAAAAATCAATAACAAACCAACAAACCAGAATTATGTAAATCACCTACAGTATAAATACAAAATAATCCAGATGGTACATGGTAAAAAACTAAAGTTTTTCTTCGGGGGTTCTTTTATGGCAAACGTTTTTTTTATGCAAACATCTCGATAAAAAAATAGATATTTAAATCAAAGTAAAATCTTTATAGAATTTATTTTAATAAAAAAGGCAACCATTCGGTGATCTTCACTATGAAGTTTTCTTCTTCTTAAATACACCGAAGAAAAAGTGTCCTCTGCGGTCTCTGCTACTGTGAGAGCGTCGTTGCTCACCAGCCTTCCGCCTAACCGGACCATCTGTGCTACTCTTCATTTTTATTAAGACGTACTGTAGCATATATTTGTGAGCGTGGCTGTTGTCCTGGCTGCGATCATCCGTTTTATCTCGCTTCTTCATCGAGAAGGTCCTAACGGTGCCATGATGGGATAGACTTGACTGACGACCTACTGCCTCCTTGCGCTTCGCTTATGCTTCGCCACTCGAGTTCGGCTGATAAACTTATGTGAGTCACCGAAATGGTTAGCGCCACAATTTCACGCTAGTGACGTCAGTCACTAACGTAAACTCCAAGTACCTGCCTTATTTACCCAAAAAATAATCGGAGGCTTGATACTTACGCAACATTGTCATAAATTAACTGCGATAAAAAAGAGAGAACCAGGAAAATGGTATAAAACATTTTTCATTAAAATGTATTCTTGAGACTGTGAAAAGACTCGTAAAAAATAGGACGTTTCGAGCCTTCGCTCATCATCAGCAATAGGCACAAATTCGAAAAAAGTCATCTGTAAAATACAAAAAGAAAACAACTCAAAAAAATGCATGATATTACTTATTGACTAGGGATAAAGGAAATGAGCTAAGATGATTATTTAAAACAGGTTTCGCTGTAAAAATGAACAGAGACTCTAAAATCCGCAATTCTGAACACAATTTTGCCCTGGCTATGACTTTGAAGCTATTTTTATTGACTGCTGTGTCGCATTCAAAAGCGTGATTACGGATGGCTGAGTTAGATGGGCTTGCTAAAATGTTTCCCGTCCGGTAGCTCCTACCTTGATGCTCGGCAATCCTACATCCCAGAGTACGGGTAGTCATGCCCACATACTCAGATGCACAAAGTGCACAACTATATTTGTATATTAGGGATGCCTGCATCTCAGTAGGAAGTCTATCCTTGAATCTAAAAAATGATTCAATTTTGTGATGATTGACCAATATTATTCTAAATTTTATTCTAAATTTTATTCTAAAATTTAGAATAATATTGGTCAATCATCACAAAATTGAATCATTTTTTAGATTCAAGGATAGACTTCCTACTGAGATGCAGGCATCCCTAATATACAAATATAGTTGTGCACTTTGTGCATCTGAGTATGTGGGCATGACTACCCGTACTCTGGGATGTAGGATTGCCGAGCATCAAGGTAGGAGCTACCGGACGGGAAACATTTTAGCAAGCCCATCTAACTCAGCCATCCGTAATCACGCTTTTGAATGCGACACAGCAGTCAATAAAAATAGCTTCAAAGTCATAGCCAGGGCAAAATTGTGTTCAGAATTGCGGATTTTAGAGTCTCTGTTCATTTTTAAAACGAAACCTGTTTTAAATAATCATCTTAGCTCATTTCCTTTATCCCTAGTCAATAAGTAATATCATGCATTTTTTTGAGTTGTTTTCTTTTCGTATTTTACAGATGACTTTTTTCGAATTTGTACCTATTGCTGATGATGAGCGAAGGCTCGAAACGTCCTATTTTTTACGAGTCTTTTCACAGTCTCAAGAATACATTTTAATGAAAAATGTTTTATACCATTTTCCTGGTTCTCTCTTTTTTATTGAAAATTCGAAAACACCGAAATAGCTGCTTTTAACTGCGATAGTACCGTGAATTGCGATTGCAATTATTACTTCAAATGTTTACTTCAATTACTACTAATGTTAAATTTCATGTTCTCGTATTAAAACCAGTGCTCTAATTTCGTAATGTACTACTATATTGTGGCGTAAAAACAAAATAATTCCGTTTGCGAGACCGTAACCCAACTACCTCGCCCATGCGCTTAAAGGTGGCTTTAGACTGAGGGTGAGATGCCCACAGCAGTAACTGGGACTGAGTGAGAATGTAGAAATGTAATTCAAGGTACGTACAGATAGAGATGTGACTCAAAATAACCGTGCTGTTTTTTTCAAAAAAACATTATTTTTTACAATAAACCATGACCAAAAAAAACGTGGATATTTTTTTCTAATATTTTGTTTGAAAATAACTCTGCAAGGAAAAGCACCACATTATATTATTTGTTTTCATGTCAGATTATGAAATAAAACTGCACACTTCTTAATTCATGGTTTTCTATAGTTGTCTGAAATTTTTCATTTTTTGTTGTTTCATGTTTTGATATTTCATTTATATACAATGCAATCACCTTCAACTCCCCAAATATTATGTTGTAATAATACATCCTTGCTTATGGTCATTGATAGAGATGCTGTTGATTGATAGATTGCTGTTGTTTTTTCCAAAAACTACGCGTTTTTTTAAAAATAAAATGTTATTTTTTCAAAAAATCATGACTGAAAAACACGAATATTAATATATTTTATGCGACCAAAAAAAACCATGCTTGTTTTCACAAAAAACCTATTTTTTTTACAAAAAATCATGACTAAAAAATGTGGATATTAATATATTTTGGGACCAAAAAAAGCATAATGGTGCTTTTTTTAAAAAAACATCTTTTTTTACTGAAAAATCATGACTAAAAAAACGTGTATAACTATTTATTTTATGTGACCAAAAAAACACGTTTTTTTTAAATCTTGTTATTTTTACAAAAAAATAATGACTAAAAAACATGGATATTAATATATTTTATGTGGCCAAAATAACGATGCTTTTTTCAGAAAATTTTTTTTTAAAAACAAATGATGACTAAAAAAAATTGATATTAACGACTTCCTGTAAAAAAACACATTTTTTAAAGATAGCATGGTTGTTTTTGGTCAGATATAATATATTAATTCCCATGTTTTTTAATCATGATTTTAGTTAAAAAAATTGGAAAAAACATGTTTTGGTCACATAAAATACATTAATATCAATGTTTTTTTACAAAGAAGTCATTACCAAAAAATGGATTTTAATGACTTTCTAGTAAAAAAAACATGTTAAAAAACAATGATTTTTTGGTCCCTATATATATATATATCCATATTTTTTAGACATGATTTTTTGTAAATAAATGTTCAATATGCAGTTTAATTTGCTGATGGAAATTAAAAATTCTGCTCCAAAGAATCAATAGGAACACATTTAAAAACGTTTTACATGAATGACGTTCTGCTCGCTGATGCGTTATTTTCTAGTTATTCAAGTTTGAATTTTCTTTTTCCATAGCAGTTTCGTTGTGCGCTAGAGCTGTTAGAGTACGCTTGGGTACTTTGTAATTTATTATTAGCCGACCCCGGGGAACCTGAACCCACTTCTAGGAAGTTTTAGTTAACACAATAAAGGTGGTCACCCAAAAATATTAGCGGGACTGTGGTAGTGAATACTGAAATCGATATGCAGTTGACATCAGTTTCAATGTGGCGTTCACCGTAGAACATAAGCAAAAGCGTAGGAGTGAATACTGTAGATTGAAGTATTCACTTCCCCAGCCCTGCTAATATTTTTGGGTGACAACCTCTATTGTATTAACTAAAACTTCCTAGTTCCTAGAAGTGGGTTCAGGCTCTGCAGGGTCGGCTAATAATAAATTACGAAGTACCCAAGCGTACTCTTAACAGCTCCAGCTCAAGCGCGAAACTGACTGGAACTACTATGGAACACAAAAATTTCATCAAAGTTCAATAACTCGAAAATAACGCATCAGAAAGCAGAATGTCATTCATGTAAAACATTTTTAAATATAAAACATAAAATATAATAATATCCAGTTTTTTTTAGTGATGATTTTTTGTAAAAAAACATGTTTTTTAAAAAAAAAACACAGGGTTTTTCAGGTCACATACAATATATTGTTTTTTAGTCATGATTTTTTGTAAAAAACATGTTTTTTTTGTTCACATAAGATATATTGATATTCATGTTCATTAGTCTTGATTGTTTTGTAAAAAAAACATGTTAAAAAAAACAGCATGGTTTTTTAGTCACATAACATATATTATTATCCATATTTTTTTACACATGATTGTAAAAAAAACATGTAAGATAAAACAGCATGGTTTTTTAGTCACATAAATTATATTAATATCTAGTTTTTTAGTCATGATTTTTTAGTAAAAAAAGCTTGTTTTTAAAAAACATCATGGTTTTTTTTTGTCACAGAAAATATACTAATATCCATGTTCTTTAGTCATGATTTTTTGTAATAAAAACATCAAAAGAAAACCATACAGTAAAAGTAGTGGTAGATAACCCACAATTACCAAGAGGAGTCTAAGAGGAACAGCAGGAGCCACAGAACTGATATTGATGGAGTCAAAATTCAGAGCTCACTATCTCTACTATGTCTGATTTTTTGGTCACAAAAACAAAATTAGACATAGTGGAGATAGTAAGCTCTGAATTTTGACTCCATCAATATATCCAGAGCTTATCATCTCTACTATGTCTGATTTTGGTCACATAAAAATAAAAGACAGTAGAGATAATAAGCTCTGAATTTTGACTCCATCAATGTGATGGAGTTCTGTGGCTCCTGCTGTTCCTCTTAGACTCCTCTTGGTAATTGTGGGTTATCTGCCACCACTTTTACTGTATGGTTTCTTTTTGATGTTTTGATAACAAAAAAATCATGACTAAAAACATGGATTTTAATATATTTTATGAGCCAAAAAAAACAGACATAAACCTAACAAAATTTTGGTGTGTGCAAAAAAAAAAAAACAATACAAACAAAACAAAAAAAACATAAAAAACACTTTTTTTGCAAAAAAAACTGCCATCAAATAAAACCGTTTTTTTGCATCACTACGTACAGAAAAAGGACGTTATTTTTATCTTACAAACTATTTCACGGAGGCCGGCATAAGAAGATCAACGTTTTCGAGAAGAATTAAAGAATTACTTCTTGAATGAAGGCTAAGTGCCTTGGCAGAAATGAATGTGTCAGTTATAATAATAAGCAATGGAGGTGAAACAAATCTACGAGCAAATATGGCTTCTTATTTGTATAACCATAATGCCCAAACTAAGGAGTAATAAACTATAGCTTGCTCAGCAGATTTATATATAGAGAGACAAAAATGAAATAAAATTTTTATAGAGCATGATTACAGGAAACAGAAATAAGTTACACAAATCATATCTGTCTAAGTCCTATCACGAGCCATCCTGTGTTAATAATAGCATAACAGCGAAAAATTTGTGATAAGATTGTCAATAGGTACCTACTTTTGAAATAAAGGGAAAATGATTTGAGCAACAGATCATTTCAAAGTCAGTTACCGAAAAGCGATAATACTTAATAAATAAGTTATATTAACAGGTACAATTAGACTGACGCCTTGCTTTCAATAAATCTATTAATGTTGAAGCTTTAGTCCTTGGCCACTTTTCTAGATCGGGGGAAACCTCTTGGGTTGGGATTAGACATGAGGAAATGACGACAGAGCAGCTGAGAAATCCACCCTTCTCTAAAAACTGCCAATAGCGCACTGCCAAGACTGTCGCCCCTGAGTTTTTCCAGCTTGAAGTGTGGCAGCGACGACCACTCATGGGAAACGAGTAGGAGGCATCAGATCGGGGGCTAAGGTTTTTTTGAAGAAGCGGGGAGAGCGAGAGAGCGTTGCCCCAGGGAAAGCACCCTCCGTCTAAGCCCAGCTTTACCGTCCAAGGAAGCCTCGTACAGCCAACTACGAGGCTTCCTTGAGGCTTCCTTCCTTCCAAGGCTTCCTGCGTCCCCTCAGCGGCTCAGCCAGCTACGAGGCTTGTGAGGGGACGAGGAGACCTTCTCCGTCTCCTCACAACCACCGCTACCTCGCCTCACACAAGCCCAACCCACGGAACATTTCCCGTACAAGGCTCCAGCCGTTACACAGCCACACAGATTAGCTCTGTCGCAGTCCAACTGCCAATAAACTCTGAGGACAATGTACTGAACGCACAATCACATGGACCTCTCACGAGCGTGGCAGCTCATTCATTCACTGACCCTGCTCAGGGCCAGGGCTGCCAGTCAACTTTTTCCAAAATCCCCAGACTGACCCTTGAAATTTCCCAAGGTCGTAAAAAAATTCCCCAGATATTACCAGAAATGATAAATAGGAAATTTGTGCTTATTCTCAATACATTTTTAGGTTTATTCTCCATTTTCATCATCAATTTCAGCATGAAGGTCAAGAGACTTTGATTCTTTCAATCTTTTCAATCGGTCTTGACATCTGTGACAGACGGATCAACTCAATTCTTTGATCAGTTGCTAAACTATTTTGTGGATCCCAAGTAGCACACTTTGCATTATTTCTTGCCAAACATTGTTTAGCCGAAAAGCGGTCTCTGATAGTTTCTGGTTTCAAGGAATTGTTAGTTTAATTTTTTATGCATTAAGTTGAGAAAATATTTTTTTAACAGATGCGGAAGAAAGTGTAAGCAAGTGAGATAAGTCATAAAATATGAAAGAATACCAAATTTAGGGTTGCCCAAGCCATCTTTCATTTCACTTGATGATTTCTATTACCAAGGAATTGTGCATTCCTCCCAGTTAAAAATTCATGCCGTTTTTAGGTCGACAGGTAGCAGAGCACAGTGAAAGATGGCCGTTGAAGGTCAGAACGTTCCTCTGTCGGCCGCTCTCGACCAAAATTTGCCGTTCGACGGCTATTCGCTAGTCTCATTTAGACGGAAACAAGCCGGAAAAATCGAGCCCTTGCCCAAAGGCGGATTCAAGAGGAGAATGTCGCTTGCGTTCGACCTATTTGATTAACAGTCGAGCAACGGTTTTCTGGAAGCTACAGAAAATTCTTTAGAATATCTAAAGTGCAACTTTAGATTTTAGTCTAACACTCGTAACTTTTGAAATAATTCCTCTGTTGAGTTCAAATTACTCTCAAATGAAAGATAAAAACATTCTTAAGGGAAAATCGTACATACCAACATTCTTGAGCACTCTCAGACAGCAAAATTCATTTGCCATGAAAATTACAGTCGGTAGCTGCCGAGGAAAACTTGCTAGTCAAAGCTGTCAACTAAAAAATGGTACATTGACCTAAAACTTTACCTTACGGATAGTTATGATGGTATAAGGTATTTAAATGTCAATTTGCATTTTGTATAGTGTACATTAAATAATATTATCCTGTTGTTCATCTGAGCCAAATTTTTATTTCCATTCGAGTTAGAGATGGCAACACGGCTCGCACACGTGACAAGTCTGACCAAGCTGCTCAAGCAAGCCTTTTCGCGGCAGTTATTCGAATGGTTTTGTGCGTCACAGGTGTAGTGGTGGCTTCTCATTATGCAATAAGTTTTTTCACGCAATGTCAGAATGTATTTCAGTGCGAGTGTGTAGTACGTTGAAGTGTCTTTTATTTCTGAAAAAATTTCTGCTCTAAAAAGGTATGAGGTGTTCGCTCTCATTCGAGTTTCTTATTCCATTGAAGACGTTAAGCCGGTATGGCATGTTGTCAAGTGCCTGATGAGGGATTGACCTTGTCGTCTCAATAATTTTTGAGTGTGAATGAATAGTAATATACATATATTAATGAGAAGGAACAATTACGCACTTTAGGTCAATCAGGAAACAGGATTGCCCTACTGTGCGGCCAATGTTGATTTCATATGCGGTAGTGCACAATTGTATATACTTCAAAATTTAAACTGCAGTTTAAAGAAGCAATAAAAGCAAAATATAATAGTGTATGTTTATTCACTATTAATTTCATTCTTATTTTACAGTAAGTGTTAACACAATTTAGCTTCAAACTTTCAAGTTGCAGTATAATTCCACTTGAGAAACCTTTGACAAGCAACAATGTGCAATGTTTTCAATTTAGATGTACGGATGTATCGGTATCGGCCTTTTTCTATTATCAGTACATCACTAGTTTTCAATTTTTGTAAGAAAAGTAAAATTCAGAAATGTCTGACGAGCTGCATTATAAAATTAAGGAATAACAATGATGAGAGATGAATATGTCAATAATTTACTTAAATTCGTTCGCGGAAATTAAGAATTCTGTTTCAAAAAATCTCTAAAGGAACACATTTAAGAACGTTTCAAATGAATGACATTTTGCTCGCTGATGCGTAATTTTTGAGTTTTTAATCTGTGAAGTTATAGGAACTTAGTATATAAAAATGAAGAAACGGACGCGTAAATATGATGTAATACGGCATAACATGATGCTAGGTTAAATTAGGATAGGTAACGTTAGATAAGCTGAATAAACTAACCTAAAATAACTTAACTTAGCCGTACTGACACTGATGGTTACCGCCAAAATACTGGGCGTGTTTCAAGAATGCAGCTACGATTTAGACGATTATATAACGTTATTTTTACCTGAACGTAATTCATGTTATAGCTTGAAAATTACGTATCAGCGAGCAAAATGTCATTCGTGCTCTTTTAGTGATTCTTTAAAACAGAGGTCGTGATTTCCGTGAGCACATTAAAATAAATACTGACCGAAGAAAAATCCTTAATCACCTGATGAACCTCAGCATTATCGATGAGTTAGGGTTGAATTATGCTTTAGATTGAGGAGCGTCCTACCAGCAAACGTTGCGTGATCGTAGGCTAGTAATGTACAGATATATCGGTAGCGGCAAAATCTGGCCGATATTTCATGGATACTTTCCAATAATACGTATTTTATCGTGAAAATGAAGGTCATAAATCATGAAAGTAAAATTAAATAAAGAGCCTATTCATTCATAGTAAATTAGTTAGCTAACTGTTAAATTGCAGAGTTTAATCAGGCTCGCTAAGTGAATCTACTACGTTGAATTCCCGATGTCACGGACGGTCTGTAAGTGAAAGCTTTGTAGCATAAATAGTTAAACACAGAGGGGACGTAAAATTAGTATACTTTTACAACTGAAACCTATATAGTTTGAACCAATTTACATTTCTTAAAGTATGTGACAGGCTAACAAAAATCAAACCAATTAAATATGGTTGAAGGTGCATTTTAAAGTTTTCATAAATTTAACATAGAAATAACTGAAAATTCTATTTTCATTAAGCTTGTAGATCGTAAAGTATTACAAAGCTAATTATTTTATTTTAATTAAGCATGTAAATCGCCGTTCATTACGAATCTAGCATTTTTCTTCATTTAATATGTTTGAAAAATTCATGAACAATCTAATAATTGGTTGCGTTTGCGCATCTTTCCGGTTTCGAATCCTATCGAATTTTAATGTTTTCTTTTCGTCAAAGTATGTATTTTGGTGTGAAAAACATGAAAATGATAACTATTTTGTGGAGAAATAATTGCTTTGGTTCATGAACAATCTTATAAGATTATTCGTGAATTTTTCAAACGTCTTAAAATAGAAGAAAAATGCAATATTCCTAAAATACGGTGATTCACATGCTAAATTCAAATAAAATTATTAGCTTTGTAGTATTTGAAGATTTACGTAAAATTAACACTCCTTGTCGGACTATCATTAAAAAATTTAAAGACGAAGAATATAGCACGGATAGGTATCATATTTAATACAATTTAACGAAGCTAAATTTAAACTATATGAAATAGTCAGTTTTAAACGTTTCGGAGACCAGCTCCATCTTTAGTAAGTCTGGTAACATAACAACCAAAATTGGTTAGTTCATGACAACAATGAGAAAAGTGACAAAGTGATCGGTAAGAAAAAAAAATAAATACAAAAATTTCTAACGGATATGAACTATTAGCATCATTTAAAGATGGCTTCTATTTGGCAATGTGAATGGATTCTAAAATGCGCAAATCTAACTCGTTAGGTGCAGAGCATAAAATAGAAAAATTGTCCTCGGAAATACGGCTGCAACACTGTTCGGTATGAAGACGGATTAATGAATGAGGAGGTTGAGCCACAGAACATTTACATAATCTGAAGGTTTTCTCTCCTGAACTGTACTCGAAGTTGTATCTGTCAGGTTCACGTCCGGGTGACCAGTATGGTTTGCCAAAAATCCATAAGTTAGACTTTCCATCTAAATTTCAATTTCGTCCTATTTTTTCTGCAGTGAATATGCCTAATTTTAACTTAGCACGATTTCTATTTCCTGTGTTAAATCCTTTGACTGTAAATGAATATACTCTTGGTAACTCAACTCAATTTGTTAAGGAGATCATATCGTGTCAAAATGCTGATAAAGTTACTATGGCTTCATTTGATATTGAAAGTTTATTCAAAAATATTCCACTTGCAGAAACCATCGAAATAATTATAAATTCCTTGTTTGCTTTGCCTACTGATACAGGTTTAGGTCTAGGCAAATCTTATTCTAAGACGCTTCTCGAACTGTCTGTTATGAACTCTATATTTGTGTTTGCAGGCAATTTGTATAAACAAATCGAAGGCCTGGGGTCTTCCATTATGACCCACATTTGCAAAAAATTTCATGTGTCACTGGGAACAAAAATGGCTGGCCGATTGTCCTGTGGAATTTAAACCAGAATTTTATCGCCGTTACATTGATGACACGTTTTTGTTGTTTCGTGATCCAAGTCATGCTCAAATGTTCAGGTACTATTTAAATTAGAAACATTCATCAATAGAATTTACAAACGAAATTGAGAATAATGGCTCGTTATCTTTTTTGAACTGAAAAATTACTCGAGTAGGTAAAGCTTTCACTTCTTCAGTTTTTCGTAAGGCTACTTTTACTGGATTGGGCATAAGTTTCTACAGTAACTGTAGCTATATATTTAAAATTAATGCGATTAAAACCTTATTGAATCGTGCCTACAACATTTGCTCTAGTTTTGTGGATCTGCATGCTGAATTTAATTTTTTAGTCTCATTTTTTTTGTAAAAACGGATTTTCTTCCTCAATTGTTCATGCTCATATTAAAAAATTTTTAGCCAAGAAATATTCAGATATTAACGATGTCGCCGATTCGGTGCAACAGCTCTACTGTGTATTTCCATATTTTGGTGATTTTACGAGCAAGATGTGCCGGGATATTGAAAACCTTTTTGAACACCACTTTCCTGGGGTAAAATTGAATGTAATTACTGTGAATCTGCTGCGAGTTGGTTCTTTCTTTCGGTACAAAGATAGGATTCCTAAGCGGATGCGGGCATCCCTGGTATATAAATCTAGTTGCGTACAGTGTACGTCTGGCTACGTCGGCATGACAACACTGCCTTTTTACGTCAAGATCGCCCATGGCACCGCGGAGTAAGCTTTCGAACCGGGAGACCTTTAGGTCAACCTCCTCATTCATCAATCGGCCTTCATACCGAACAGTGTAGCAGCCTTATTTCCGAGGACAATTTTTCTATTTTATGCTCTGCACCTAACGAGTTCGATTTGCGCATTTTATAATCCCTTCACATTGCCAAAGAGAAGCCACCTTTAAATAATGCTGATAGTTCATATCCGATAGAAAATTTTTATATATTTTTTTTTACCGATCACTTTGTCACTTTTCTCATTGTTGTCATGAACTAACCAATTTTGGTTTTTATGTTTTCATACATACTGCAGATGGAGCTGGTCTCCGAAACGTTTAAAATTGACTACTTCTCATATTTTAAATTTAAGATCGTTAAATTGTATTAAATATGATACCTATCCGTGCTGAATTCTTCGTCTCTAAATTTTTATTGAAGATTTACTAGATAAATTAAGATCGAATTTCCAGCTTTTTCTATAATAAATTTCAAAAACTTCAAAATACACCATCAACTTTATTTACATAATTGGTTGGATTTTTGTTAGCCTGTTTAGTTGTAAAAGTATAATAATTTTAGGTCGCTTCTGTTTTCAATTATTCATGCTACATGCTTTCACTTACTGAACGTACGTGCCTCATCGGGAAGTCATGAAAAGTATTAAATTCAGTTAGAGGGCCTGATTAAACTCTGTAATTCAACAGTTAGCTAACTAATTTGCTAGGTATGAATAGCCTCTTTATTTGATCATGCTTTTACTCTCATGATTTATGACCTTCATTTATATGATAAAATATGTATTATTGGGTAGTATCGGCCGGATTTTACCAATGCCAGTAAAATGACCGATACCGATACATCGGTACATGAATAATTTTATGACAGGATTTTATAAATATTTGTCAACGTTTCGATCTGAATTTCAAATAAAAAAAGAAAACCATTTACATTTTTGTGCCACGGCCAAAAAAAAGACTGTTGGCCGCATTGGCTACTCTGGCTGAAGCTTCATAAAAAAATGACGCTGAAACTCACAATGAGTCGTTTTCTTCTATTTCGCATGGAGTTGAGTTTGAACCCGTAACTTCTGGTGAAGATGGCGATTCTTCAGAAGAAACAAGAGATGGAAGAAATGTAGAATGCTGCTCTGCAGAGGCACCATTTCAAGAGCAAGGGCCCAACTATTAGCTTCACCACATCGGTCAATTGATATTTATCACGATTTATCTTTGTGGTGGGGCTGGTAGTGACGGCAATGTGAGCAACGTAAACACAACAAAATGTGAAAACCAAGCCTGAATTTTCCCTCGTCAGTCTTCAGCAACCTCTGAATTGAAGGACGTCCTTGAAGGTGATCAACGATGTGTTCAGATACATATATGTGTGTGTGGGAGGGCGGGTGTGTGTGTGTCTGTGTGTGTGAGGGGGGGGGTTATGGGTGTGTGGGTGCGGGGGGAGGGGTGTGTGTGGGGGGGTATATATAAATAGCCAGTGTAACTAAGTTCGGGCATGGTCGATCTGCTGCCGCGGGAGGCCGGTACAAAGTCGAGTAAGGTCGGCAGAGAGCCGATACATAGAATGGAGAAGCCGCGGAAGGTCGAATTGGGGCCGCGGAAAGTCGATATGTAGTCGATAAAGGTGGGAATTTCCGAACAGCTGCAAAGGGAATTCAATGGTTTCGTAGCCTTTTTTCCTGCCATAAAAAGGGGACATGGCGACCAAAAATCGGCTGCGTTTCCGAATAAAACACGGCTAGAAGTCTTGCCTGCCGCGGCACATAATCGACTTGAAAACGTCTTATTTTTTTAACTGGGAAGCTTACCAATATGTCAGCTGCAATTAGACGAAAACTTCTTCACTCGTCGTCTATCTTATTTACCTGAGCTTCATCAACAAGCGAGCGGAAGACGCTTGTTGATGGCGCATTAGGCGCTTTCAGTTTAAAAATTTGTGCGATGTCAATTTTCGACTTGATAAGTTCATAACTTTTCTTATGCTTATCGGATTCCTTGTGTGTCAGTAGGACAGACTTGTTC
Source organism: Morinoia aosen (assembly GCA_030386875.1). Taxonomy (NCBI): domain Eukaryota; kingdom Metazoa; phylum Arthropoda; class Malacostraca; order Amphipoda; family Talitridae; genus Morinoia; species Morinoia aosen. The sequence continues at coordinate 14,291,864 of CM059577.1, read as the reverse complement.
GCACTTTCGAACATGATATTGCAGCACTTACAACTGACACGGTTTCCATCTTTATCTCTCTGTAGCCTGTCTTTGAATTCGGAAAGTGTTTGACTTTACCACTTTTTTTAGGTGGTTCCATGGTGTTTAACTATAAGCTGATAATGCAATAAGGACAAAGCAACACCGCTACCGGTAGCGCTAGTACCTTAGGTGCACATTATGAGAGACAGTTAGCTCCTCAGCAGTAATAAAGAGTGACTGAGCCAGGCGCTTTCTGCTAAGGCTCTTTTCATTTTTTCTGCTGAAGCGCTTTAGATGCGCCTCTGCGCGCTTCGTTCGGATCCCGTAAAAACGTGTATTATTCTACCATGATGCATTCGCGAAGCTGACTCAGGCCCCTGGCATTGATAATTTGATTAATTTCTTGATTGAATTGTAGTAATTTTAGTTGTTACTCTACCTTCATGTTGGAAGCAAATATTGATAAAGCAATTTTACTTTTTACACACAATATATTGTAAAAACACCCCAAATTATCTAAATCCTAAGCCTTTTTGTTTCGAATTCTCTAAATCCGTTCACAATGTGCAAATTCCCTGGATCTGGGGAAAACTCCCAAGGTGTGGCAGCCCTGCTCAGGGCTGGTGCGCGACAGCCGGCGCGCACACCTTCGCAGCGCCCTCTAGCGGGGGCAAGCACCACATACATTTAAAAATTACTAAAATTAACCTAGGGTTTAGCATATGTACTTAGACTGAAATTAATTAGTCTTAGGGAGCTACTCTTAGAAATTACACAAGCTGAACTATCAAGCCCTGCATTTTCTGCAGAGCTGCGTGTTCACCAATACTTTGATCTCATGTCGCCATTGATTAATTAACTTTCGCGGTCGTTTGGACCCATCCGTTTGCAGCGTGGGATCAATTTAAATCGAGGTTATATTTTAACCAATAAAATTTATGAACAGTCGTTACAGATATACACTCTTACACATCCTAATGTACACATCCGTACTTCAAGCTGTGATGCGTGGACATAAATAAAGCGAGGGACCACGAGAGTAAAAATGACTTCACCGAAAATGTCGACTTCAATGACTTGAATTACTAAAGCTGACTTCTTACTATTCCTGCCTCAACATTGCAGTCGACAAGTTCTGTCCATACCACTGAGGAGGCCAGCTCAATGTCGTTCGAAGAAGAGTTTTTCAACATCGTAAAGAAAAGCTCATTCAGCGAATCCTCAGTCGTTAAGTAAATTATGACGAATCCCAATGACCGAGACGAAAGTATTGAAAGGTTGAAAGGCATCCTTCGGTTCTTAAAATGTTTCTTTGATTTTAACACAACTTTGCCGTATTCTGCCCCTGTCGAGAGGTTATTCTCTCTTGCTTGTTAGCGTTAACCTCCCATAGATATAAACTCAGCGACAGAATTATCGAACAGTTGATATTATTGAGCTCTAATTAAAATTTTTAGTGGTCTCAAGTTATAGCTTTTGAACAGTATTAACACTTCTTGAAGTCATTATGGAAATTTAAAGTTTAGCAGGAATAAAATGCATTCAGACTTTCGAAACTTTAAGTTGAATGCATTTTCAGGAGCACATAACGCCCTTTATGTGTGAGCTTCGTCTAATATAAATTGTACTCCATCTGAGATTCAAATTCTTATCATAATGAAGTGTTGAGGCAATCCATTTTCAATTTTATGTATTGGAAAAATTATAACCTTATATGACATAAATGAAATATTGATTATTTAATTTATTTAAATTAATCATTATTAGCTAAAATTCAATTGTGTTGTATAGTTGCACTTCCGCAACGCAATTCAGCAGTGGCTGAAAGAATTCTAGAGGGATAGAAATAAAATACTGAAGGCTATATCGAAAACATTGAAGGAGGTCATTCTTGATGTCTGTCACACGAGACCGACGCGGAAAGAAAGAACGAATGAAAGAGGTCTACCTACGTAGAAAAACCAAACCTACGACAGACTCTTGCAGCAAACATTGGTTATGCTGAGATAGGGAACTAGATCGAATTTCCATCGACGAATACTATATTTCCAATGACACCAAGGACTGATAGTTTCAGCGTGCCGCATGGTAGAGTCCCATCCATCTGCCAAAGGATCGCTGAGTTTCAAATACCTGGAAGGGAATCCTCTTGACCGTACTTTTTACATATTAAAATAATTTTCACAGGAATAAATATAATATTTTTACTATATATGCATCGATACATTGTGTGTGATACAATTTTTCAGAAATCTTCATCCATCGGCCCGGTACGAGAATTCCGTAAGATATCGGAGTAATTTTATTAAAGTTCGTTTTTTTCAATTAAATGGAAATTAGCAACTGTAAAAACAATCTTTCAATGCTTTTACTTCTTAGGAAATGATTTCTGTGCTGTCGATTCGGACCAATTTTGTAAACAATATTAATGTTTAGCAGTGTTGATTATGCATCGAAAACTTAAATTATTGTGAATCTAGTCCATTAAATAGCACATCCAAGTGGCACAAAGATTATTAATTTAAATGTATTATTTATTAATGTCGTTTAAACATACTCATTTACCGAGTATCTTTCTTTTTGAATGTGACAGTGTTTTTTTAACAATGTGACTAATGTTAAGAGTAATCAATTTTGAATAATCAACTTTGCGAATTGAAGATGAGAATTTAGGAAAAATTTTAATTATGTGCAATAAATCTTTTAATTGTGTGTTACAAATTTTGTGCTTACTTAAAAAAATTTGTCCGTTGAAATATCTTAGTAAATTCCAGCAGTACGAATGGGTCGCTTCAACATAATGTTACATGCCTGTATGTTTGGGCTAAACAAATGTTAGGTGTAGTGGAAAAGGGGTTGTATACATTTGGGCCATAAGCTGTATTGGTCCTTGGCGAGGTCTGTTTACATTGAGTTAGCAATTTTCGAGAGGCCTCGGACGAGCCCTTGGAAACTTTAGACGTTCAAAAAAAATGCCTATCCAGTCGCAAACAAAGCCGCCTTGTTGTCGAACATAGATCGCGACACTTAAGCCTAGTGAGGTGGCCGACCAACGGTTTGAAGGAGCTTGGGCGTGGGAAGCAGTGATACCAACACATAGCCGGGAAAGTGGTAGGCGGGCGCTTTCGAAGTTTGGAAGGATCGTATTGGTCGGATATGAGAAAGAGGACAACCCTCAAAAATACGCTAGGTATCGTGATGAACAAAAGGCAGTTACACAGTCGACGCCGTGACGCGAAGTACAAGAAATAAACGCGGGTGTGTTCGCGGTAACAAACGTGCTTAAAGAGATAATGAAAAAGTGGCTATATTAAAAATTGATACTAAAGTTTCACGCTATGATGTAATCCAGAAATTTATACATTTTTTAGTTCTTACTTGCAGAGAAGTAAATTGAAAAAAACCAACCTACGTGGGAATCATTAATGGAACATTTAGATGCAACGTCTCTGAGAGGGTAAGAGAGATGCAGTTTCTTGGAAAAATATAATTTTTTTTTTAAATAAATATTACTGAAATTTATGGGCATTCAGTGATGTAAAAATTGAAATGTTTTGAGGGAACGCAATTGGCGCAATCATGATTAACGAGTTATAAATTGATCTTGCAGGTGGGAGGCCTGTGAATAGAAGTTCGCAAGGAAAGGAAATGCTCGTGAGCTCCGAATTTTGCGATTGGCAACAGACATTCTTTGCACTGTGCATAAGACAGTAATTTAAACTGAAGCTGTATTAGCTCATGAATGAGTGGGTTGAAGTAATGACCACTTCCTGTGCTGCTGGAATAACTGAGATGGAAATAGGCCAGAATAGATCATTTCGCATGTGTAGCTCTTGTAAACTTAGTGGTGGCCGGTCAGCCGAATCATTCAGTATAGTTATGTGATGTAAGTCATTTAGCGTATGCAGTTTTTTTTAGATTCCATTACCTAATTTGCATCATTCCTAATACCATTCATTTTGCGAACGCTCATTGATGTTTGTATGACGTATAGCTGGAAATCATAAATGTTGAGCGAATTTTACCTGTGTATCATGCCCCACAATATTAAGAACGACAGCTCATAACATCACGGGGGGCGCTCAGAAAATGCGCTGTGTAAGTGAGTGACATCTTACATCGGTGAGTGCCGCTCTAAATTTAGTATACAATAATTGGTTGTCTTTTTCCTTAGTGACTGTGTTCTTAATATATCCTCGCATTTTTGTGTGTTTAGGTATGTACCTGGAGGTGTGCCAATTCCTCTATTTCGAGAACCTGATCTTCTTGTTAATGTAATGTTAACAAGGAGGCGGGACCTTTCTCGTAACATCGTAATTTGGCAAGATCAAAGTGATCACAAGTTTGTTTTATATCTGTGAGCTAACAGCAGTATCGTGTGTTTTATTATTTTTTGTTGTGTATTACATGCGTGTATTGAAGTGAAATTTAGTGGGTACCCAAACTTATGAAGTGCTACGACGATCGGAGAGTGCACTATTTCTAAAAGTAGTAAATTGTTAGTATAGCAGAGCGAGAAGCTAACAAGTGTAACGATATACAGCTGAAAATTTATTTTAAGAGATTAAAGGGTGATGAAAATTAAGCTAAATAAAATTCTTATGTGCTTGAATAATTGAGGTAACGTGATGTTGGGAATTCACAAGTGAGTAATTTTTTTTGCTCTTGTTGATGAACTGCGTGAGCGCGAGTGATTATTTGTGAAGTCGTAAAGCCCGAATTTAAAGAAGATTAGCATCATGCCTGGAAGAGGACGAAGGAACACCGCCCGTGGAAACGAACCAGCGGCGCCTTCACCGCCTGAGGAGGAAGTTAACATGCCAGTGGTAGCCAGCTGCGTAGGGGCCGTGGGGCCTAAATTCCGGAAGGGCGATAATGTGGGAGACCATATAGCCAGGTTGAAGTTTCTGACCGGTCACCTGAATGACAGCGAGCAGGTGCGAGCCTTCTTCCTATGCCTAGGTCAACGAGAGGCAAAGGAGTGCAATCAAATATAATTGGTACACTAACGAATCTACGAGAAGCAGAAACATGGCTACGTTCATATGCCGATCAAGTAGAACATCCTACTCAGACGATGTTTGAAATAGTCACCAAGAAGCAGACATGCCGAGAGGGAGCTTCTGAGTACCTAACGCACCTGGAAACTCTATACAACGAGAATTATCTAGAACATCCGGAACGAGTCATTGTAGATTTGATGTGGCTGGGATTAAGGGCAGACATTACGAGACCCTTCCGAAGTGATGCGCGACCTACTACAGTTCAAGAATTGAGGGACATGGCAGTTGAAGTGAAAAATCGACGGATAGTGCCAGTACCAGGACAAACGGCAGAAAGGAGGGAACCGGAGAGAGAGAGGCCGCAGCGAAGCGATAGGAGGCCACCGCCTGAGGCTGCGCGTGTGGGCCACACGATGCGGCACTCACCACAGCGGCAAAGAGGCCACAACGAAGCGCCACACTGGAGTGAAAGGGGCAGACAGATACGACACTCTCCTTATCATCGAAGAGGCAATTATGAAGCGCCACACTGGAGTGAAAGAGGCAGACTAAGGAGCCATGAGCACCAAATTAACTACGCAAGTGAACCACAGCTGCATCGGGAAGTGCCACCTGCACCTGAGGCGAACTTAGCGCAGTATAGAACAGTGCCACCGCCGTGCTTCAACTGCGGAAAATTTGGGCACATAAGAGCCAATTGCAGGGCGCAACATTTTCCAGGACCGCCAAAAAACGGGACAGGAGACCGTTAGCGCCAATAATAAATCCCAGCGTCATACTCCATGTGAATGGTACACCTGTAACCGCACTTCTCGACACAGGAGCAAATATATGCTTGGTAAAAGAACGTATGGTTGTGGGGATCAAAAATGCCAGTGTGAAGGGAACGTCTACTGCATTAAAAACAATTGGAGAGGAACCCGTACCGGTGCTGGGAAAGGTTAATGTGCCAATTAAAGTTAACGGTTAGAAAATTTTACAAAAATGCTTTGTTGTGAAGGGAAATGCATTTCCAGGAGACCTGCTAATAGGAGTAGAAGTAATGAACAAAGTCGATGCAAAGCTAGACTTCGGAAAACGTAGGGCATCACTGTGTGGTACTTACGTGAACATGTTTTCAGCACCGGGACCCATTTCTCCAAAAATTTTGTGTGTAACGCGGGAGGAAACATCGGTCACGCTAGCTGAGGACATCACAGTGAAGCCTCGCGCGCAAACTATGGTGAAGTGCCGAGCAGATGTTAAGTTTGATGGAAAGGAGGTAATTTTAGAGCCTAGAATTAAGTGGACGCCTTACGTTGGAGCCACCGCAGCAAAAGTGCAAAATGGGTATGTTCTAATGCCTGTACTTAACCCTTTTGCCGAATAAATCGCTCTAACTGAAGGAGCAAATTTGCAACATGCCATGAAATCTCGAATGAAAATGCAACTGCAGAAGAAAATAATGATGAAAACAGCGACGCAGAAAATCTCCGCAGAGAGAAGCGCTTTCAGCAAATTGATGAGCTCGATCTCAGTTACTTGGATCAGGAAAGGCAGGAGCAAGTCAGAGCTCTGCTGAAGGAGTATCATGAAACAATCAGCGCAGATGAAATGGACATTGGACATGTAAAGGGTGTGAAATACAAAATTTTGTTAAATGCTTACAGGCCCATTCAGACGAGAGGATGGCGAATTCCGTACGCAAGCCAAGAAATTATTGATAAAAAGGTGTCGGAGATGATCAAGAGTGGAATTGTGCAAGAGAGTACAAGTGCGTGGAAAAATCCGCTCGTAATCGTGAAAAAGCCTGGGGGAGGCCACAGAGTTTGCCTGGATTTGCGAGCTGCAAACATGCGGGAGGTGAATGAACATTATCCTATTCCCAATATCGTAGAAACGTTGGAGGAAGTGGCTGGCAAAGAGTATTACTCGATTGTCGATGCAAAATCAGCCTTCCATCAAATTGAGCTAGATGAAGACAGCAAGCAGTACACGGCGTTTCAAACTCGACAAGGAAACTCTGAGTTTGCTAGGCTCCCTATGGGACTCAAGTGTTCAACATCAGTGTACCAGAGAGTAATTTGTCATGTTCTGAAAAAGCAGCTTGAAAAATTCGCCGTCATTTATTTGGACGATGTGTGCATCAGCTCTATGACTTTTGAGAGTCACCTAGGAAATTTAAGAGAAGTGTTACACGAATTTCAATGTGCAGGAGTAAAAATAGGCTTAGACAAGTGCAAATTTGCGCAAAAGCAAGTAAAGTACCTAGGATGTTACATCAGTCGTGAGGGGTTAATCCCAGATCCCAAGAATGTTGAGGCCATGCAGAATTACCCTAGGCCTACTACCGCACGAAAGGTGCGCTCATTTGTGGCTGCTCTCAATTTCTACCGGAGATTTGTACCGAACTTTGCAACCACAGCTGCCCCTCTTAATGCGCTGACCAAGAAGGGACAAAAATTCAAGTGGGATGAAGAACACGAGCAAGCCTTCTGTAAACTTAAGCAGCTAATGATAGAAGCTCCAGTTCTGAAGAAGCCTTCTCTAGATGAGACGTATTATTTGAGCTGTGGTGCATCGAATGAGGGCTCTGGCGCAGTGCTTGCACAAATGTGTAATGGTAAGGAACAACCTATTGGATATTTCAGCAAGAGATTCAATGATGCTGAAAAACGTTATTCAATCACTGAACGTGAAGGATTAGCCGCGGTGGCTGCGGTAAATCACTTTTCAACTTATTTGTACGGTAATAAATTCGTTGTAATTACTGATCACACGGCCCTTAAATATTTGTTCAAGGGTAAGAACACCAAGAACAACCGAATTATGAGGTGGGCCCTGACACTCTCACAATATGATTTTAAGGTAATTTATCGGCCAGGAGCTCAGAACGTTGTGCCCGACGCGTTGTCGAGAAACATCGCGAACAACAACGAAGAAGAAAATCAACACGACGAAGCCCCTAAAACAGTGTTCGTCACGTCGATGTTCGATGAAGCACCCAGTGTACAAGAAGCGGAAAACAGCTTGCAGAAGGAAAATGTGCGAGCAGAACAATTGAGGGATCCGGTGTGGGGGCCTGTGCTAGGCTACCTTGAGAGTGACAAAACGGGAAATGTGCCAAGTCTAGCCATGAGTCCCGAAATTTTTGCCGATGATGGAATACTGTATTACAGAATAATGCAACGAAAGCCTAATAGAACAAGGCACTTGATCGTTGTGCCAGACACTCTGAGAGAAGCCGCGATAACGTTAGCACATAAAAGCACAATCGGTGCCCACCAAGGTCGTGCTAAAACGTGGAAAAAGCTCATGGAATTCAGGTACTGGATTAACATGGCGCGTGACGTTAACAAATACGTCGATTCGTGCATGCAGTGTCAAAAGCGAAAGATCAACAATCGAATTTGTGTTAGCATGGGTTGTTCATTCCCTGAAATTGACAAGCCTCTGGACAGAGTGGGTGTTGACTTAATTGAAATGCCAGTTTCGAATGAGGGTCACAAGTACATCCTGACCGTGGTCGACCATTTCAGCAGATACGTCGCAGCATTTCCGCTCAGAAACAAAACCACAGAGGAAGTGACTCGAGCGTTAACTAAATTTGTAACAACGTACGGCCCTGCAAAAACGCTCATCTCAGACAGGGGCACCGATTTCACGTCAGCTTTATTCAGAAGTGTATGCGAAAAATTGAAAATAAAATACTACAACACCTCAGCATATCATCCCCAATCAAACGGGATGACAGAAAGGCAAAACCAGAACATCAAAACGGTTTTGTCACATCTTGCCGCCAACGATCAATCATCATGGCCGGATGCACTTTCGTGGACGTGCTTGGCGCTGAACACAAGTTACCAAAGTGTTATTGAAGAAATTCCGTACTATTTATTCTTTGGCCGGGACGCCGAAATTCCTGTTGTTGACTGGCTAAAAACCCCTCGCATGGATTATTCTTTAGGGGAGAATTACAGTGCAGAAGTTAGCGCCCGACTCCACAATGCGTTCAAAATTGTGAAGGCTAAATCAAAAGCGTCACACGACAAGTCTGTGCAAATGAAGGGAGAGAGGAGTGAAAAACAACCAGGTGCAACCAGGCGATATCGTGTTATTACACAATGCGACGGGAAAAACTGAAGCTGCAAGTGCGTGGCCGACCGACTGGGTGGGTCCGTATCGCATTATTGAAAAGAACGCCACAAATGCTACCATCAAGGCACTGTATGGTGAACGTTAAGAAAGGGTTCACCTGGATAGATTAAAGGTTGCTCACCTGCGTGGTGAGGCTTATCCCGGTACGTCGGACGCCGCAGCTGAGCCAGGGACCGGAAACGAATATGAAACAATTGATAGCGAAGATGAAGACCTGAGGACAGAAACCAACGTGAACGAGCGAGCTGCGTCCAAGGAGCAGCGAAAATACAATTTGCGTTCTCGGTGTAGGTGAATCGCCACTTAGAAACGAACTGCATTGGACTGAGTTTCATGAGTCGCCTTAACTTTGTGGGATGTATTCTTGTGTGTTTAATTTTAGGAGAGCTCTTCAGTAGGAGTGAGTTTCTTTTTAGCACTTTATTGCTTTAATCTAAATGTGTTCTTTAGTAGAATTATGTTATTCTAGCTGTGAATTAAATTTAGTCTCACTCACTAGAGTGAAGATGCTTCCTCCAGTAGGAACATGTTCTAGTTTATGTAACTCCAATTTTCTTTGCTCACCAGAAGTCTCGTCCAGAACGAAACTCTTGTGCGAGCGAGCTAATCTTATACTATGCTTAAATTTCATTTTCATTCTTGCTAAGTAAAGGGAAATTGAGCTTTTCATTAGGTTAACTTCGTGTGTTTCTCAAGAGGAGTACTTTGTTTCCTTGGTAGTATGCTTATATTTTCTCGCCAGCATCTCGAAAAGCGTACGCGCTTAATACGAAATAACTCAAACGAATGAGTTAAGTTTCATCAGAAGTGCTTAAGCTGATGTAATCTCAAGCTTGCTGATTTTATCAATACCTTTAAACCGTTCATTTCTTCGCAACGGGGAGTATATGTTTAGTAATTAGATTAAAAGTAGCGTGTTCAGTCTTGCTGTAGTGTTGAATTTTCTGAGTATGTGTCTTTCTCTTGCTCTGAAAGAATATCGTGAAACACGATATTCTGGGAGGAACAAGTCTTGCCTTATTCTGTAGACAGTAGTGCGTTTCTTTTCTTCAGACTTAAGGAATTAATTGTCTTGGTAAATTAGTGTAGTAAGTACTTCAGCACGAAAAATTAGGCCAGAACATTGAATAACAGTAATGCGTCTCGTATGAGAAACCAACGAAAGCACGGGCAATTAAGGAAGAATTACATGGGACACAAGTAATTATTTACAAGAACGAAGAACACACTGAGAGAAATTTTGACACACCTAGGTGTGTCAAACGGTTATTTAGAAATATTTTGATACATATTGAAGTATTTCTTTCGACCACATATTACAACGGTTGAGAGACTTGAAACACTTATTCACGCTTCAAATGGCTCAATATTTTTTGTAGAAAACCGAGCTGTATTTGAAATTTTGTGAATGGAGTACAATTTACCCCAAAAAAAACTTTATATCTTCGCTAATTTTACTTCTAATTCTTGGACATTGTCTGTATATCAGTGAAATTAGTAGCTGGTCTCAAAAACTCAAATATTTATGAGAAATAAAACTGACTTACTTTATTTGTGTCATTTTTGGCACTCTTAAGTGTGTCGTATAAGCCCATGACACACAACAGTGTGTCAATATACATAGGCTAATCATGTATATTGTTGACACACTTTTGTGTGCCGGTTTTGCGACAACTTGACACACAAAAGTGTGCCGCTTTTGCGACAAAATTTTTCTCACTGCAGACAGCAACGTTACGACATAGGGGATACATCGCACTTGTATTGGAAGTATTTAAAGGATTGAACAAATTCAAGCGTTGCAGTGAGAGACGACGGAGACGAACGTACAGCTGTAGTTTTGCATCATGTTTCAGAAGAATGCGGAAGGCACAAGTAATTGCCTCAGAGTCGCGTGTGGTGAAGCTTGTGGCTAAACACATCGTTCGCTAACAAGCTGAGCCAGGAAGGACTTCTCGAGTAATTAGGACCCAATACTTCGGAGTGGATATCATCACAGAGCAAACGAAGCGTCACCACGAGAATGGAAGAAGAAACGTAAATAATGCAGATAATATTTTAGGGTGCCGTGATGTACTAGCGTTCAAAATAATGCTTTTATATAATGAGTACTCAAATAAAACAGTAAGAATGCTTTTACATTATTGAGTATCGAAACTAACTTGAGTTATTTGGAATTTGAATTGTGACATGAATGCTTAGCAAGGCATTCCTGAAACTCGAATGCAAGTTTCCTGTGAATTTTTTTACTAGGCAAATAATCACATTGGAATACTGAAGCCGCATTTTTAGGCATCTTTATTTATACGTGAAATAGAAAATTCAAAGAGATTACGTCGGATATAATTCGAATGAGACGTACGCTCTTCGAAAAATATTAACCCACGAAGTTCTCGCACAAATAAGCGTATTACTCGGACAAAATGGATGGAACATCATCTCGTGTCTACCAGAGATTCATCGTCGATATCAAGGAATACTGAGACGCATTCTACAGGATACCACCGTGCATTGCCCAAGAGTATACCTCGGATTCTTCAGGATTACCTCGTAGGATTCAGGTCCTTATCGCGAATGGAGTCTGTATTGAATGAAATTTGTCTACGCTGCAACTCGTATTTATCAACGGAGCAACACAACTTCATGACAAGCCGACCCGCCTGATCAACGGGTCAGCGTAAATGAATATTCTGATGATTGAAACTGAGTTTGAATAAGCGTCTTAAAATGTAAGTGAAACATTGCATTTGACATGATTAAGTAGTAATTTGAATAGTCACAATGATCCATCTTACAGAACGGAATCGTGCAGTTAATGTGGTGCATAGAAATTTTATATGAGTCTGGATATTGGACTCGCAATACTTCATCCTGAAAATGAGTTACCTATCATCACCGGGTGTGTGAAGCTATGATAATGCTACAAAGAAAAGCATGGGAGAAAAAGCAAATACCGTCAGCGAAACCAAAGGAGTCAAGATCGAATCATCAATTGCAGCGTCAAGAAGTGTGCAACAGAACATGCAAACGTAAATTGAAATCTACTAGTTATAAAATCATCAATACTTTAGGATGTCTGAGGGTATAGGAAATGTGCCCGTAAGATATTGTGAATGTGATTAGGGTCAGCACTCAAGCATTTATGATGTATTTCTCTTCGGCGGAACACAGATACATCGGTTAAATGAAGACGATATAATATATAACAATGTTGCTGATTGTAATGAATAGGATTCTTAATTGAAATGTACCTGTTTCCTGCTGAGTTAATTTTAGAATATAATGTGCTTCAGTAGAATTTACCATGTGTGTCTTATGTTGGCTCCAGACTGCAGTAATCATTATTTAATAAATAGCTGAAAGCTAATTTAAAAAAAAATTGCCAGGCCAATTTTTTAACTATAGGAGGGCGGTCTGTTAAGAATAATCAATTTTGAATATTCAACTTTGCGAATTGAAGATGAGAATTTAAGAAAAATTTTAATTAGGTGAAACAAATCTTTTAATTGTGTGTAACAAATTTTGTGCTTACTTAAAAAAATATGTCCGATGAAATATCTTAGTAAATTCCAGCAGTACGGATGGGTCGCTTCAACATAATGTTACATGCCTGTATGTTTGGGCTAAACAAATGTTAGGTGTAGTGGAAAAGGGGTTGTATACATTTGGGCCATAAGCTGTATTGGTCCTTGGCGAGGTCTGTTTACATTGAGTTAGCAATTTTCGAGAGGCCTCGGACGAGCCCTTGGAAACTTTAGACGTTCAAAAAAAAAATTCCTACCCAGTCGCAAACAAAGCAGCCTTGTTTTCGAACATAGATCGCGACACTTAAGCCTAGAGAGGTGGCCGACCAACGGTTTGAAGGAGCTTGGGCGTGGGAAGCAGTGATACCAACACATAGCCGGGAAAGTGGTAGGCGGGCGCTTTCGAAGTTTGGAAGGATCGTATTGGTCGGATATGAGAAAGAGGACAACCCTCAAAAATACGCTAGGTATCGTGATGAACAAAAGGCAGTTCCACAGTCGACGCCGTGACGCGAAGTACAAGAAATAAACGCGGGTGTGTTCGCGGTAACAAACGTGCTTAAAGAGATAATGGAAAAAGTGGCTATGTTAAAAATTGATACTAAAGTTTCACGCTATGATGTAATCCAGAAATTTATACATTTTTTTGTTCTTACCTGCAGAGAAGTAAATTGAAAAACCCCAACCTACGTGGGAATCATTAATGAAACATTTAGATGCAACGTCTCTGAGAGGGTAAGAGCGATGCAGTTTCCTGGAAAAAGAAAATTTTTTTTTTGAAATTAATATTACTGAAATTTATGGGCATTCAGTGATGTAAAAATTGAAATGTTTTGAGGGAACGTAATTGGCGCAATCATGATTAACGAGTTATAAATTGATCTTGCAGGTGGGAGGCCTGTGAATAGAAGTTCGCAAGGAAAGGAAATGCTCGGGAGCTCCGAATTTAGCGATTGGCAACAGACATTCTTTGCACTGTGCATAAGACAGTAATTTGAACTGAAGCTGTATTAGCTCATGAATGAGTGGGTTGAAGTTATGACCACTTCCTGTGCTGCTGGAATAACTGAGATGGAAATAGGCCAGAATAGATCATTTCGCATGTGTAGCTCTTGTAAACTTAGTGGTGGCCGGCCAGCCGAATCATTCAGTATAGTTATGTGATGTAAGTCATTTAGCGTATGCAGTTTTTTTAGATTCCATTACCTAATTTGCATCATTCCTAATACCATTCATTTTGCGTACGCTCATTGATGTTTGTATGACGTATAGCTGGAAATCATAAATGTTAAGCGAATTTTACCTGTGTATCATGCCCCACAATATTAAGAACGACAGCTCATAACATCACGGGGGGCGCTCAGAAAATGCGCTGTGTAAGTGAGTGACATCTTACATCGGTGAGTGCCGCTCTAAATTTAGTATACAATAATTGGTTGTCTTTTTCCTTAGTGACTGTGTTCTTAATATATCCTCGCATTTTTGTGTGTTTAGGTATGTACCTGGAGGTGTGCCAATTCCTCTCTTCCGAAAACCTAATCTTCTTGTTAATGTAATGTTAACAAGGAGGCGAGACCTTTCTCGTGACACTAAGTGTTTCTTTTAGAACTTACAGCCTGAAGATGATGTTAATAACATCGAAACGTTACCTTTAGGGACCGGCAGATTTAGAATTTTAATAATTGAGTGTACTTTTAGTAAAGATTATAAGTGATTATTTTCGTATTTTAACACGTGTTGAACTGAAAAAGTTTCGCAAGGTCGAAAAATTGGAAAAGAAAATGATTCTTTCAAGGTTGCGCCATAAGCTATGGGAACAGATGACAGAGTGTTTTTATAATGTAGCAGAACAGCATTGAGGCCGTCCTTGTATGCATCCATAAAAGTTGTCAGTTGGTCTAATCATACGGTATTTATAGTTGCTTAGAAAGTTCAGTGGTGTCATTACAAAGTATAAGTCATCCTTCATGGTAAACAATGCGAGCAGCTTCTTTGTACTTTTTCAGTACAGCGTTATCTTCACTCCTTTCTCACACTTTGATTCCAGAAGCTCACTTTGGTCCATGATTCAATAGAGATCCATGAAAAAATCATTTAGAGCCTCGTGAGAAAATGGTATTGGTTTACCCTTGCTTTTTGGATCACAGAAGTCCACAAATTCACCAATGTAATATTCATCTACAGAGTGAAGCTCCGCATTTCTTGATCTAGAGCTTTGTATGCAGGTGAATTTTTTGAGTGCTCAACTGGGCGAATTGTTGATTGCAAATTTGAGTAAATAATGTGCTTCTTTTTCTTTGCTGTAGTACAGCCTGTAGAGTCTTGCTGACTGGGAGAACTAGCAGTCATTAGAGTGATCTTCCTGGTCCCGCCAAAGCACTGGTGCACCAAACTTCATGCGAACATCTTTTCCTTCACACCAGGCGCTCAATGTCTTCACACATGTAAGGCAGCACACTTGAAGAGCCCATGACTTGACCTGGTCTCCAATGTCACAATAAAAATGCGCGCGCTTGTACAATTTCTTACTTTGGCATGTTGTAGTATCTCAATATAGGCCTTTCAGGCATGATGTCCTTATCACACTTGGTTTGGGATATCGCGGCACCGGCGGAAGCGTCTTAACCGCAAGACGGAGCCGACGGAAACGCTTGTTGCGGATTGCCCTATGTCTATATCGTACTTGGGTTCAAATGGGTCGGAAGCGCCCTGACCGCACGCGCCGGAAACCGTGCCTTGGGAGCGCATCGCATTGGTATGCACCGGAAGAGCATTGTTTAACTTCCGAGCGCTATAGCTTATAAGCAGTGTCGGTGTTTGGATGATTCAGTACAAGAATAGGAACCTAGCTAAGAGTTTCCTTTCCATACTCCTGAAGTTAACGCTTCAGTTACGGTAGTTACAGCTACCGATACTGTAGTTTGCAGCTACAATTACCTATCCTCATATCGTGATGAAAAACCACGATACAACAAATGGCGACGACTCTTCGAATCTCCAAAGTAAATTTGAACGTTACAAGTGCTCTGAAATTAAGATGGCGCATTCTACAGTTTGCTGTCTCCATTCGACGTTGAAGGGGAAACAGTGAGTTATATCTACAACGATTCAAGTACAGTGTGCAGACGTTCTTCAGAAGGCGGGAAACAATGGTGGTAACAAAGCTAGTATTATAGTTGAAGCTTTGCCTGTAAACATCATTACTGATCTACAACGAAGAATTTAACCTACGTTACTCACTGATGCTACATATGAGGAACTTGAAGGAAAGTTAATACAACAATTTAAAATCAAGAAATCCACTGTTGGCGCATCTGTTACATTTCTAAACAGAGAGCAAAGTGTTAATGAATCCATACAAAGTTATGCTAAAACGTTAAATGACTTAGCATCTCCGTGCAACTACGAAAATTGCGGTCGCGATCGTCTCTTGAGAGATGCTCTTGTGGCTGGTCTACATTCAGCGCAAATTCTCAGCGCGGTTCTACAGAAGTGGGACAGCAAGTCCTTCAACGCATGCGTTGAACATGCAAAACTCATTGAACAGTAAAGCTTCGACGCTCCAGATATTATTCGTGAGGATTCATCTTCATCGTTTTTCACTACAGAAAAACTACAGCCGAATTACATATGTATTCGCTGCGGAACTAGGCAGAAGCACCTTACAAAGAATTGCTATGCCCTAAAATTAAATTAATAAAATGCAAAAAATGTGGAAAATAGGCCACATTTCTAAAGTTTGCAATTTACGACTGCAGCACGACCTCCTCCTGTTGAGCCTACAAAAAAAATATTAGCATTAAATGTTATCTTGAAGAGACATTCAAATCAGTAGTTGCACAGTAGTTTGGGATCTATCCGTAGTGGGGAAACAGAGACTCCTGCTTTGCAACCTGTTAGCAGTTCACCTGTACAAAATGAACCTCGTAAATCAAGTAGAATAACTAAACCTGTAATGCGAATAGGTTGCTGAGTCTTCCTTCCTTGTGTTAAATATTCATCTAAAGGGAGGGAAATTGTAGTATCTCAATATAGGCCTTTCAGGCATGATGTCCTTATCACACTTGGTTTGGGATATCGCGGCACCGGCGGAAGCGTCTTAACCGCAAGACGGAGCCGACGGAAACGCTTGTTGCGGATTGCCCTATGTCTATATCGTACTTGGGTTCAAATGGGTCGGAAGCGCCCTGACCGCACGCGCCGGAAACCGTGCCTTGGGAGCGCATCGCATTGGTATGCACCGGAAGAGCATTGTTTAACTTCCGAGCGCTATAGCTTATAAGCAGTGTCGGTGTTTGGATGATTCAGTACAAGAATAGGAACCTAGCTAAGAGTTTCCTTTCCATACTCCTGAAGTTAACGCTTCAGTTACGGTAGTTACAGCTACCGATACTGTAGTTTGCAGCTACAATTACCTATCCTCATATCGTGATGAAAAACCACGATACAACACATGTAATAATGGGTTCTACTCAAGTAAATGTTTATTCCCCGCATTTGCAGCAGTATCTGTTGGCTCATTTTTGCATTCTTGCTCTCAGTCTTGAAAGCATGTAAGATCTAAAAAAAAATAGTAAATACAACCTTTGAAGTGTGAAGTGTTAAGTGATAAATTCAATTAAACATAAGCACACATTTATAAACCTGTACAATATTAAAAAATTACAAAAGCCTGTGGTCATTTTATTTGCAAAATCACAAGAGAAAAACCGTTCTGCCTTCTTTTAACTGAAATTCTATGCAACGACAATTCTGCAAAAAGTAATGCCTAATTCAACAAAAACAATATCAGAAATGAATTCTCCATGTCATTTCGCGCGTACAATTTGCGCCAGATCTCATGTCATTTTTTGAGTGCTGCTCAGTGTAATGTGCGCCCCATGCAGGTGAATAGACTCTAGATGACTAACTGTATCTCTTTTAAGACTTCCTTTCCTTTACTTTCTGATTTAATCGCACTGTAAAGGTATTACGTTGAAATTGAATGGTTGATTATAATAAAAAACATTTAGTCGCTACCACCAGAGGTCGAAACCTCGAAATTAATGAGTTAATAATTTAATTAGCTGTGGGTGAAATATACGGTAGCTGGCCCGATTTCCAAGGCACATTTTTCATTTATGGCGAATTCGTGCGAGAGAGAGGATAATTAACCAGGCCCAAAGATTTTTGGGCTTTGCTGTTTGGAGGCAAATACTGGACGGCGGGAGCAAGCGCCCGCAAAGACTTTATGACCGTAACAACTTCAAAAAAAGACACTCGAAAATCGCACTCCCGCTATGACCGCAAAATATAACACGTCCTCTATGACCACTCAAATTGAAAACGCAAACCAGGAGATTGTGTGCATACAATCAACGCAAACCATGACATAGAACCCGGAAGAGTGTCTCTGCCCACACTCAAAGACGACCCTAGACTTGGAGCCTAAAATATTTGAACAAGTAGATTCTCACACGGGACAACCACGAGAAAGAATCTGAGTACCGCTTGACGCCAAGTCCCCTGACCGGTGTCCTTTGCGTCCAACCTCTAAGTGTTCTGACCGTTCTACGTCGCTACCCGACCCTGAGTAATCCTTAATGATCATCATAACGCACTCGCCGCGCCTCCACAGCCTCCACAGAGAAAGAGGGGTTTAGGGGAAGGAAGGGGGCTGGGGCATATGTGGTGTGTGCCTCAGCCTCTCCAGCCATGACTGATCCCGCCTGCTTGTGAGCCTGGTCACACGCTCGCCTTTACAGCGTCGGCGATCGAGCCGGCGGTCAGTTTTTATTAACGTCAGTGAAATTCTAAAGTCCGCGACTTATTATGTGGTCGACGTTGTACAAGCTCTGCGACATCGTCATAGCTAGTGCGGTGAGTTTTTATTATAACGTCTTCGGCGAATCTACACTCCAAGACCAAAGCTTATACCCGGCGCTATTAACTTTATGATATCGTCATAAAATAGAGCCGTTTCTACATCGTACTCACACGCACTTTAAGCCTGAATCGAAACGAAATTTACTTCATACACAGGAGTAAAGAGACGTCAAGCTCATAAATTTCCCTTCGACTAGTGAGTGTAGTGATGAGGCTTGATTAAGAGAATGTGAGGTAGTCACTAATTTGAAAATCAAGATTCAGGCTCTCCTTAACTATTTGAGAGCTTTTACTATTCAAGCTCTTAGAAGCACAAACCCATCGCCAGTGTTTATGTTCTTTCTAATATCGAGATTTCTGAAGGTGAACCATTGCGCAGTATGTTAAGATGGAAAGATCTACTATGAGGGACGAAAAGAACTTGGAAACATGAGGTCTTACGTTTATAAAACGTCAGTGTGTGAGAAATGCTCAAAGGTTCTAATTTTCAATGGTTTAACTAACGATGAAAAATAGAACGTTAATTTTTTTAATCTTAAAAGGCAGGACGAAAATCATGGAAGCCAAGCTGTATAGTATGGGTGCTTGAAGATCATGTTCTTCTGTACCAGCTTCGTCATGTTAACCGCAGGCGGATGTGTACATGCTCGAACATCATGGTGAGACAACTTTATATTACGGAGCGAATCAAAGGTCAAAATTCGATTTTTTTTGAAGATCGCAGTATAAATTTGCCAAATTTCTGAATGAACTACCCTTTGCGAAGGTACACTGCCTGATTATGAAATTACTAGATCCGCTCTACACAAGCTCCTAGAGGAATAAAACATACATACACTTGCCGAACATGAATCAAATCGTATCCATTTTTGGACAAATGGGAAAATTAGAGTGCCAGTGTTATGCATGGGTACGAGAAATTTGGAAATGAGTGTAACGTTGGAAACGTAAAATTTATAGTTTGAAAAATCTATGGTTTCTTAGTATCACAAATCCGTAGCAGGGGAGTTGTTTGCATTCGGACCAATACTATTCTTTCGAATCAATTGTTCAAAAATTTCCAGCATGCGAATCATGTGCTTCAATGATACTTGATGTACATTGGAGTTAGCTCGATGTTAAATTGACTGGCGAATTAATTTCAAGGTTGCTACTTGAGAAGTTTTGTTTTTGTTTCTAACTCGAGAGATTGCTGCGTGTTGTGTTCAAGAGCATCAATATCTGTTTCGAGTATATGTGTCAAGAGTCAGACGAGTTTTTGCATTCTGAAGAGCAAGGCGAAAGCTTAGGTGCAAGGAACCCATCCATCAAATCACCGAGAAAAAAAGCTTATGGAGTTTTGAGAACAGCCAGGAAGAAATCGATGAGTACCACACGGAGCCAATACCTATAACAGGTATTTACAGCTAAACTGTATTTTATATTTTAATATAATCCTAATGAAATTTTAAGTAAATTTCATGGTGGAGAATGTCAAAGCTTACTGCGATTGATGTATAGGCTGATATAAAGTCTTCCTGATTCGATTTTTCGATTCTTAATTGATGGAAGGCTATTGTCATTCGTGTGAAAATGCTAAAATTCAGCTGTGGCGCGCGGGGAAGGTAAAGTTCATCAAGCTTTGTTCCCTAGAATTGATTAATAAAATTTTCTAGTTATAACTGACCCTTTTATAATATGTAAAAGTGTGTTTTGCACACCAGCAGGCAAAAAAATCCTACCACTCGAGAGAAATGTGAATTTAATGGAAATAATTGCTGATCACACTAATTTTTCTCCACTCCAACGTACATCGAACTTCTGGGACCGTTAGTTGCCTTAATTTCTTCAAATGTTTGCAGCTCTATTCCGGTTCTAGGTAGATCTCGATTGTGTTTTGTAACAGCCGGTCTTGAAGCACGAAGCAATAAAACGCATTTAGCACAGCAGCGTTGAGGTGCTTCATCTCTTCCACAGAAAATGGAAAAAATTTACTTTTTGTATTTCACCCGTGATCCAACTAGTTTTATTATTTACGTTCAGCCTTTATTTTTTGAGAACACATATGAAACTCTTTATCTGATTAGTATGCAAGCTTGCATTTCTATAGGGGGATTCTCATTATTGTCTTTACTCGGGTGTTATTATTTGCTATTTAGAAGTGATATGATTCTATTCGTAGCCTCGAATGGCTCTCTCAAGTTGAACGAAATAATAGCAATTATTGCTATGTCGTTGCACTATTGAACTATTTCGGGTTCAGTTTCCGAGTAAGATTTTTGAAAAATCTTTTCCTAGAGATGACTCACGTTCGAATAGTTGCACTCAAAGACTTCAGGGGATTTCATGTTTGACTGTATTTACTCAAGACTGTCTTCACTTCAATGATGGAAGAAACTTATAACCCAACAATTATTATTAAGGGTACAAATAGTGTTTACCATAATTCAAATACTGGCAAACGTATTGTTGTACAATATTTTGCGTAGAGGCAACAATAAGGTATGATGATTCTTAGAAATACTCTATTATGTTACTTATCTTATAGATAAATAACGCGAGTATGAGCTAAGTGCAACCCATTTCAATTACCTTAGAAAAGTTTAAAATTTTAAAAATATATTCTACAGCTAATTACAAATTCGATTTCATAACGAAATATAGTAACACAATATTGTTGGATAGAAAGCATTTCTGCCATTAGCACGTACACCTGAGACGGCAGCAGGTGAGAGAGCGTCGAGTGGTCCAGCGGCCCGGGCTTGAAGGAGACGTCGGAGTGGTGCGGTGTGAGCTGTGCGGTCTTTGTGTCAACGTCTAGAGCTTCCATCTGCCAAATGCAATAAACCCAGTTAAAAAGTGCTGTATTAAATTTTTCAAAATCATCGAAATGTAACGCAGTTTGTAAAAACTGCAATTCTCATTTTCTCAAATACTACGATATAATTCATCTGAAATGTCTTAAGCTGTTGTTAGCTATCAACAAGTCGAAACAAAATTTAAACATCTAGAGTGAAGAGCTTGCGAAGTAAACACGTGTTCAACCCGACATAGCTTTGTTAGGAAAAATAACTAAGTAAGACTCTCTTTTTCTCAAAGCTATAATGATCCGTCCTTAGCTCAAATCCTGAATTTTTACTTTCAAAATTGTGTAACATTTTTCATGGGAAATTTTTCAGTATTCTTTTCTTTTTGTACTGAAGTAAAAGTAGCATGATTTCCATGCATGTAAGTTTTCAGCAACACTATCGTAGGCCAAAGTATAAAAGCAGGTCCAAATTTACATATGCTTGCATGGCTTCAACTTTTATAATTTCCATTTTCATCATAAGATATACCTTAACTGGCCCATGCATAAAATTGTGTTCACGACATAAGCAGTTTAGCACCCTCATTAATATCCATCTCTGAGTTATCGCAGAGCTCCAGTTCGTGTTCAAAAATTCATTTTAACATGCCTTGTCAGCGAGATCTTTTTTGAGGGCGTCTCTGGCGTGGCTGAGCTTCCTGCAGCTCTGGAGCGCCTCTTGCAGCACCTTCTCGAGCGCGGCTCTGGACCGCTGCAGCACCGACACCTCCTCGTGCAGGCGGCGCTGAGCGACGACGCAGGTAGGGTGTTAAATCCAGTACTCAAATGATGCTCGAAACTTGTTTTCAAACTTAGCTCACAAAATATTTAGGTGTACTTTTTTGACAAAAAATAACGTTTGACCTCAAGAAATGTTTGAAAAGTCGAATTTTATGATGAAATCAACAGATTGGTCCCAAAGCCGATTGAATACTGAAGTTTTGTTTCATATTATAAGTCAACTTATGGAGCTGATTACAGCCTTGACTTAATTTTCCTAAATTTCTCGACCATGCTAAGTTAATGTCAGCTAGCAGTGAGAGTACTGAAAATACACTAATCAGGAGGTGAAATCCGTCTGGATCATTCAAATTAAGTTTTCTAATGTTTGCCTTCTCGTACAGCAGCATGATCAGTCAGGAATTAACATATTTTGCTTCAAGCGAGCTTTTTGAATACTGTCTTTTTATGAGGGAATAAAAGAGGTTGCTCAAATATAAATATTTGTTGAGATGTAGGTCCTGGTATTTAAGATAATAAAAAACTCAGAGATTATATGGGTGCACTCACGCTCGCAACGTTTGCTCCCGATGAAATAAATCACACCTAGGTCATGGCTCAAGCTCTGGAAGTTTGAACTGTGTGAGCTGTGCAGAACATAAAAAACGGAATACTTCCAGCGGCTTCGGTCACCCATTGGATTGGCCATACCTCCTGGGACGACAAGACTTTCTTGATTCGTTCATAACAACACGCGTTTCCCCCATTCAGGTCTCCTGTTCTTGAAATAAAAAATTCTTGACAGTTTCAGTCTGTTTTAATTAACTTGTTTGAAGCTTTTGGTGTTCTTGTGATTTGCAAAGCTCCTTTAGATCATTTCTAGCCGTTCTTTGAAGAATTGTTACGAAGAAAATTTCTGGAATCTTGTTTGATGTACAGCGATATTATTAACGAATTTTATCCTATTTCTTTATCCGAATAACTTTTGCATACAGACATTAAGGGTTCCATGTGGGCTCACACTGTGATTTTTGTTACTAAGCACTTGTCCTTGAATCTGCAAGGTGAACGCCACTCAATTGAACAAACTTCAACATGAGATAGGGGCCGTTGAACACTTTTTACTCAATAACCTTGTGATCGAAAATGCCCTGGCAAGGAGTCACAAGGACTAAAAATTTGAAACATATTGCAGAAAAATTCGCAGAGACACAGAGTAATGAATTAAAAATGTTAGAAAAGCAATTTAATTACAAACACAATGTAGGCTCTCTTCCTGGCCTACGACGTTATAGGGGAATAGACTTCCCTTTACCACACGGTTCAATAAATTGATACTAGCTCGTTGCGTGCTCTCATGATTTATTTCAGGGAACATGAACAAATATCACAGTTCTTTTAACGGTAGCACAGTAATAGCAAGCAAATAAAAACTAGTTTCAAAATATTGAGGAATTGCGAGGTGTCTGGAAAGATAGAGAATAAAGCTAAATAAGACTGTAACAAGAAATAAATGAATATGCATATGTCATCAATATATTTCTCAGTATAATCAAATCCAATGTACCTAGAAATAAACAAAGACAATTCAATAGTGAACTACACGCTGGCCGATTGTCACGCATCTGGCGCCTAGAAAATCTACCTAGCATTATCACGCTGGGATAATTCTTTCAACTATCTTTTAAGAAGCATGGACGGCGCCAACACACAATAAACAAAATAACAGTCTTCATTATTATGACCACAAGAAATAAATTTTTATATTAAGTTAAGTATTTACAAACGATATTTGATATATAGTTCATGTGTGGCGATCCAGGCGTCTAAAAGCAGTTGAAATGATTACTGGAAGCGTTCAAAGACACAAGGAGTTTCATGAATCCTTTTGCAGGTTTCAACAATCCTACCGATTAAATTTTCTTCGGAATGAATCAGTGTATCAAGCACGAAACTATTCAAATATCTCTTGAGTAGAAATAAAGGGGCGTGATATCAGGATACCTTGGTGACCATTTATTGTGGCCGCCACGGCCACTTCAGCAATTTGGAAATCAGGTATCCAAGAATTGCCTAACAGCAATAGCGGTGTACATTGTACATGAGCACCATCGTGTTGGAACACATTTCTCTCATGTTGGCAAAGGGAATATTTTGTAACAACTCAGGCAATACTTCAGAAAGAAAACTTCAGTAAGGATGTCCATTCACTGTTTCCAGCATTATGTACGAGTATAGTCCAGTCAGATGGTCGCTAAGAATACCCGCTCACACATACAGAAAATTTTACCTGATATTTATCTTGTCGCGTAAGATGTATATTAACATCACCCCATGCGTGCAGATCATGGACGCTAACTATTTCTTCACTCATGAATGATGCTCGTCTGTGAACAAGATTTATGGTGGAAACCAAGGTTTTTCGACTATTTTATATTGAAACCACCTTGCAAAGTGACTTAATGTGAGAAATCTTCATCGTTTAATTGCGCAATCAAACTCGTTAGGTGCAGAGCATAAAATAGAACAATTGTCCTCCGAAATACGGCTGCTACACTGTTCGGAATGAAGGCGAATTGACGAATGATGAGGCTTAGCTGAAGGTCTCCCGGTACGAAAGCTAACTCCACGGTGCTGGGCGATCCTGACGTAAAAAGGCAGCGTCGTCATACTGTCGTAGCCAGACGTACAGTGTACGCAACTAAATTTATATACCAGGGATGCCTGCATCCGCTCTAGCGGATGCGGGCTTTGTGTCCTTTAGCTGCCCAAAAAGGATCTTTTTTGAAGCCAACGCTTCGCCCACACCTTCCTCTTTCGTTTTTGTTTCTTCTTTATAGCCGCGACAACTGACATATACATTGCAAGCGCCATTGCCTGTCGCAGAGCCACCTTCGTATATCCTCTCTCTACCGCTTCTAAGAGTTGAGTCAGCAGACTGAGGAGTGAGGATCATGGTAGACAAAAGAGTAGGTAGCGGCAAACCAGCCTTTTATTGAATCCTGCCGCGTGCGGGTGACGTCATGGCATCGCGCCAATTGCAGCGCTTAGATGTGGCATAGGTCTGGCAACACTGCTAGCCGTAAATCTGGCAACACTGCTCGCCGTAAATCTGGCACCACTGTAAGCCTAACGAGTTCATGTTCGGGTACGACAATCTTGCAGTTGCAGCGTCATTCAAAGTGTTTACGGAAGAGGACGTTGCAATGGCGTCGCTTCGAGTTATAATTAAAAAGTGTTCTTTTATTGGGTGTGAAAGTAATTCGAAAAACCGACCAGACTTGAGATATTTCCAGTCCTCGTTCGAATTATAAAAAGTGGATTGCTGAGAGTGGAAATGTCCAGTTGAATGATTTTAGTAAGTTGAATTTATGTCCACACTACCATGTTTGCAGCATGCATTTCAAAATGACTGACTACTGAAGAATCCTTTCGCCATTTAAGACGGACGTTCCATTAAAAAGTGGTGTTGAGCTATTGCCTTATAATCATGGGCGTGCAGACTTGGAAGGTAAGGAATTTGAATTGTGTTTGAATTTAATGTAGAAAAACTGATTTTTGCGCTTGACGTTGCATTTATTGAGAAAATCTTCGAAACCAGATTCAGAAAAATATTTCAAATTTAAAATGCCGGTTCCGTTGGAAAATTTTATCTACTCACCTCTAATTTAAAAATGAGTATGGGAATAGAATGTACTACAATTCAATGTTGATTAATGACATCCTGTTTATATTTAAATTTTGTAGACTAATTTTTGATGAGCTTTTCATTCCAAAATGGTAACAAAATATGGTAGCAGAGTGCCATCAGCTTTAATAGTACAATGTAAATTTTGGATGTGAATTTATTAGCAAGTAGGATGTGATGACAAATTTTAATGGGTTACGTATGAAAAACATTATTGGCAAGCTATAAAATTTTGTTTTCTCATTTAGATCCATATTAGCAAGGAGCAAACTAAACCAACAGTGCTCAGGATGAATGCTAGTTTTGTCATACTATAAAAGTTGTGTTTAGTGTGCTGAATGCAGCTTAACAATAGCTTTTTTTTGGTTATGTAGTCTATCTTATTGAAAAATTTCAGATAAACTAAAATAATTTCCTACCTTGTAGCTAAAAGTTAAGTGTTTACAAGAGAAATACAAAACCTTCTCTATGATTTTTCTACAGATAATGCTAATTTTGGTCGATTTACATTTTAATGTGCTCACGGAATTTGCCCTTGAATTGTCAGAGAACGTTTTCATTTAAGAACGTTTAACAGGAATCACATTTTGCTAGCTTATGCATAATTTTTGAGTTATTTTACTTTGAAGTCATAAGAACATTGTATATGAAAGTGAAGAAATCGACAAGCACAAACTCACCTGAAATAGCTCAACTTAACTTAGCCATACCAAGGCTTATGTCCTCCTGCCAAAAATCTGCACGTATTCCAACAATGCGGCAATTACGCTTTCAACTCTATAGTGTTATTCTTCCATGAATGTTATTAATGTTATATCTCAAAAATTACACATCAACGAGCAGAATGTCATTCGTGTTCAACATCTATAAATGTGTTCTTTTGTCAATTGTTGGGAACAAAACTATTAAAATCTCAGCACATTTAAGGAAAAATCCACCATAATTTTTTATGACCATCTTTTTTTTTGCAAATGACAGTGAGCAAAGCTTCCCATTTATGGTGTTCTAATTTCTGATATCAATATCAGATATAAAGTACAAATTGATGTTGCTTATCATAATTTTAATAATATGTGAGCACGTTAAAAATATCATATGAAGCAACAAACCCTGTTTAGAAAATCGTGTCCAATGTCCGTCTCAATAATTATACAGAGTGTCTTCTAGGTAGTAACATAAATTCTGGCTCAGGAGTCACTTTACCTGTCAAGGTAGTAAAAACTAATGAAGTGGGATAATTCCATGAAAATTGACAGTTAATATTCAGAAACTTGCTGCATGACGGAGCCTCTTCTCTGCCTCTTCTCTCATTCGAGCTCCTCTTGCTGCCAATTTCAAGACAGCTCCTGACGAGCAAGTAAGAGAGACCTTGGGCTTCTTAGCAGAGGTGAGATGAGTCTGGTAACCCGCTAAGGAATACATACATGTCAGAATAAAATTTGAGATGTTGTCCAGATTATAGACAGATTTTCTCGACTCAATTATTAAGAGTCTTATTAAATAGATATTTCCATTCTTTACACTTATTCCTTAAAAGTTTTCAAAAGTTTAGGTTAGCATTATTAGTTACGGGGAGAATACTCCCATTTTTGAAAGTCCTATACTATTCGACCGATCTTCATGAAACTTTGCATAGGTATGCAAAATTGAACAAGGATTAAGATTGGACTAATGTGTTTTTCCCATTTTCCCCATAGAAAACGAGTTATTCAAAGAAAACGGAAAAGTGGGGGGTCTGGGGAAAATCCATGGACTCAAAGATTTCGAGATACAGAGATAATATTGGTATCAAAAGAAGCAGAATTGTATTCTCTAAAAAACAATGGAGAGTTCTTTCAGAATTTTCGAAATACTATTTGAAAAAAATGAAAAATACAAAAATTGAACCCATTTTCACACTTTTGCCCACAAAAAAATGTAGCTAATTTTCTATTCCAAAAATGAATGAAAGCCAACGTCATCTAGTAGAGGATTAAATTTCGGTTCTTTTGATACCAAAATGAATACTGTAGCTAGAAATCATAAATTGCAATTGTTCAGGCGCACGTGCAGAAAAGCGCTCAAGTGCTGAACGGGGAGCGCTCTTCGGCATGACAAACCTACTCCCAGCAATTCAGGCAGGCGACTGACCATATTCCTCAACTATAAACCAGGGCTTCCACGGGTGAGAAAGTTCCTACCCTAGAACTTTGTCCCAGATTACCCTAAAAATGATTAAATTACCCTAAAATGTCAAATAAGCCCTCTGCTGTTGTTGCATTAAAATGTTCAAGGCTTCTATGTTTCTATGTGAAGAAATGACACAACATAAAGCATCCCAAAGATGCCGATGTTAACCTAACCTTAACCTTAATTACAAGCTGTTCAATATGCGTTAAGTACCGTTACGATGCCAAGCGATCTACCCCTGAATAGCAGAGAAAAGCAAAGACATAGTAAGAGGAAATGAAAGGCAAAGTAACACTCGAAACATTCATTTATGGAAACAATTTTGAGCAGCAGCACAAACATCGATTCACAGTTTTTGCGAACAAACTAGAGGAATTTGCTTTTTATCAACTTCTAATATCTATATTTTCACCTAACCAACATTTTTCCTCTTAGAAAGTCAAGAACTGCTCAGTACATCGAAAATACTATGTAACTTATATAATGAATTTCGCTTGATCATCGCCAAGAGATAAACTCTAATCGCATAAGAGTATCGAGCTAGATAACAATGCTTAAGAAGGTAGTTTTCTCGTATTTTTTGTGTTGTTAACAAAAAGAAGGTAACTCAAGTAGAACTTATTGAATTAACCAGCTCAATTAGACAAACATAAATGTATGTGTATCTGTACATATATATGTATCCTACCAATCATATATTCATGAGATATGTATCCCCATATTGCTAGAGACTCAACGGATATATCGTATAATATACTTTCTCATTATGTGAATTCACTTAATTTAATTTAAATGCAACTTAACACTAACAAGACAAGTTTCAGCCTCACTCAGATTTACCCCACAAGAGAAGAATGTGAGACGAGGGTCCAATTTGTGCATCCCACCAACCTCCACTCATTACAAAGTGATTTGACAAGTACATATTTAAATAAAAAATCAATAACATCCATTGCAAACAACACGATTCCGTGACAATAACAACACTAAAAAGACAAGTTTCAACCTCACTCAGATTTACCACACTGTAGTAAGTTACAAGAATGTGAGACGAGGGTCCAACTTGTGCATCCCACCAACCTCCACTCATTAGAAAGTGATTTGACAAATACATATTTACATTAAAAAAATCAATGACATCCATTGCAAACAACACGATTCCGTGATAACAACAACACTAAAAAGACAAGTTTCAGCCTCACTCAGATTTACCACACTGTAGTAAGTTACAAGAATGTGAGACGAGGGTTCAACTTGTGCATCCCACCAACTTCCACTCATTACAAAGTGATTTGACAAGTACATATTTACATAAAAAAATGAATAACATCCATTGAAAACAACACGATTCCGTAACAACAACACTAAAAAGACAAGTTTCAGCCTCACTCAGATTTACCTCACTGTAGTAAGTTACAAGAATGTGAGACGAGGGTCCAACTTGTGCATCCCACCAACTTCCACTCATTACAAAGTGATTTGACAAGTACATATCCACATAAAAAATCAATAACATCCATGGCAAACAACGCGATTCCGTGACAACAACAACACGAACAACAAGTCCGATTATTTAACAAGTGTACTGCCAATTTACCAAGACGAAAATAAGAGCTAGATAAGACTATAACAAATTACCTTTACGTGATGACAAATTTTAAAGTTCAGCTCAAGTAGCGTTGCTTCTGACTTTTTATACGGAAGCAATCAAATTGGAATCAATCGGTATTGAATCGGATGTTTCTCCTGAATTCTTAAGATGGTATATCATGTGCAATAGGCCACACAGGGTCTCGTTTTTTAGGGAAGCTCTGTTATCAGTTTTGATTAGATTTAATTTACGGAAGAAACGCTGGACAGACGCATTGCTAAATGGTAGTGCCAAAAGAGTAGAAACAACAACAGATAGGTTAGGAAAGCATGACAGATCCGCAGCATTCTTTGCCTTCGATATAATGTTCCAATACATCTGACAGGACATATTAGTTGGAATTCCAGGCATTAAACAATGTTTTCTATATTCTGCGTCTGTCTCATTCTTGTTGGCAAAAGTCAACAGTTGCGGCAGAATATCAAAAACTTTTGCTATTGACGGCGGTTGGAGCTGAATGGCGTAGGCAGGATTCAAGAACTGAATCACATCATACAAAGGATCTTCAAGGGTAAACCTAGCTTGGATCTGTCTAACAGCTTCTATTAAAAACGCTTTACAGTTCCTGTAAAATATCGCCAGTTCATCTGGTGTTGCACTGCTTTTCAGCTCGTTTAGAGTTTCAGTGGCCGCGACGCCAAGGTATATACTTTCATCTGTCACCATAGACGCGGTGAAGAGAGCATCAGATGGTTGTAGGGCTGTGATTTCACACTGCCTCACATAAGACACGCGCATGAAATCTGAACAGATACTTCTTATTAAGTCACACTCATCCTTTTTGAGGCTGTATAGTGCAGGCAGTTCTGACTGAAAGTGCTTATTGAACTTATTAAAGCGGCTAAGACTGTATGAAAGAAACTCTAAATATGCCAAAAAAAAGAATCATTTAAGGTTTGTATGATTGTATCATGAGTATTAGTGGGATCACTAAACGCTACTTCTATGAAATATAATTTCAAAGCATCCCACTGCTCCAATAGACGGTTAACACACTGCTCCAGTGACAACCATCGTGTCTGACCAGGCGCCAAAATTTTATGTGGTTCTATTCCGACAAAAGTTTGAAATTCTTGAAATGAAATCTGTCTTTTCGAGCTTAGATGGAAATGGTTAAACACATTACGGCAAAGATCCTCGATAGATTTAGGGAATTTTAGACAAGCGTATGATGCACATAAATGAATTAAATGGCACGAACATTTTACAACATGAACATTTGGCAATTCTTTTTAAAAAAAAGAAGCAACAGAATGTTTGGATCCCATCATTACGTTAGTCGTGTCAAAACAAAACCCTACAATGTTGCTGAATTTAATATTTTTATCACGGAAGCATTTGTGGAGTGTAGTAAACAATCCAGTGGCTGTTCTATCCTGTATTTCAACAAGAACAACAAAGGAGCTCTTGATTACACCCTCACTCCAATATTGCACGATGACTCCAAGCTGTTTAGCGGTACTGCGATCAGTTGTTTCATCAATTATTACAGAAAATAAACGTTCATTAAGGACAACGACAAGATCACTTTGTAGATGTTTACTGAAACATTGTCTAATAATGTTCGAAGCTCTTTGTTTCCCTAAGCTTACTTTCTTTAATGCTTCATTATCTGGAAACATTTGTTTCAGCAGTTGCAGCACCGAGTCACTTAACGAAATAGGCAAATTATGCTCAAAAAGATATGCACATATTCGCAATTCAATTTTTCTGGCTGACTTGTCAATTGGATCGTTTGGCAAGATGAAGGAAGTTAAAGATTGAGTTTTCCTTCTCTGCATTGAGAGATTTTGATGGCGTTGACTGTTTGCATGACGCGTAATCTCCGATTTACCACGCGTAATGGTAGATGAGCATATGGTACAGTATGCCATATCTTTAGTTGAGGTAGAACACTGAGATTTTTCTAACCAGTCTCGAAACAGTGGTTCGCTTCTCCATCCTTCCTTCCTTTTTTGTGTGTAGGGCTTAATAGACGATGACATTTTGCTTTTCTTCCTTGGTGGTGTAGCAGCTTGATCGGGCGGAGAATCCATTTTACTGCAACGCAAGTAACCAAATCTTATCTGTTACAATGCACTACTGCATGTGATGCACCTTGCACAGTTAATTGCTCTCGACTGAAAGTGAAACAAAACTATCTGCGCATTGCCCTGCAGGGCTGCAACGGCTGCGTTACAAACGCGCCTAATCGAAAATTGAACAAGATTCGTTCGAGCTTCAATAATTCGTATTACGTTGCAGTATCTTGGTTCGTTCAACGCTCCATTTTGCAAAACATGATTAAACGGAATATTTCATGGCCACAAGGTCAAAAAATGGCCAAATTGGTAAAAATGGCTAAGTGATTTTTCTCATTGCCACGGCGCTTATAAAATGACCAATTTTGGATAAATGGATTATGAAATGGCCAATCTGGCAACCCTGAATTCTGCCCTCGAAGTCGGCTCGGCTCGAGCGGTGTCGTTGTTTACACGTTATATAGTTGTTCAATTCCACTAAACGACGCTGACCGATGTATTGGTGTAAATCTTGATGCATTTACGAGTTATTTGATGTAAGGCTATCAAATATAGATTTCTAAACATTATATCAAGTTGCCTACCACTTTAATTACTGTAATTTTAATAAACCAAGGTATTATTTATTTGAGCAAATCTGGCAACATTATACTAAGGAGAGATCACAGCTGCCAGCTGGGAGATTTGCAGCGATGTGCACAGCAATTTGAGCTTTATCGTAGGGTGCAATAATGAATAAATTAAAAGCAAGTTCGGTTGAGCTTTGCGTTTGTTCCAAATTTGACTCTTATTGAACATTTTCATAAGCGTTCCGGTAGAATACTTCCACAAAGTACCGTATAAGGTACTTAGGAGAGCAAACTTGATATTGGTAATGAAAACCGGCAATACCCTATAATTTTGCTGTGCTACCCTGATTGAAGTCGAATTACCCTAAAAATCATTGAATTTTGCGTTACCCTAAACTCTACCCTAGACAGTGTCTGATTACCCTAAAATGGGGTATTTTACCCTAAAGTGGAAGCACTGCTATAAACTCAAGCACACACTCATAGACAGATTGCCAAACATTTCAAGATAAATAGATTTCATAAAGAAAAAAACTTAAATGGTGTATGGCAACCACCGAGCCCCGCACCCCACCGCTCTCGCCCCTCCCCTCTTTTGACCCACTTCCCGCCCCCCTCTGAGTGTAAAACTTCACCAATGTGTCCGCTAAATATATACGTACATTTTAATGAATAAAAACGAATTCCGAACAGTTTCAATTTTTTGATGCGTATTCTCCCCTTAATATCTCTCAAAAATCTAAATATACTAGACAGCATTGAATGTTCGAGAGGAATTGTGGGAAATAGATATTGCATAAACTTAGGTTTTGTTTTTAGCCATTTATTTCTCTGCCTATTACTTTCAATCTTGTGTTTCCTTTTTTCCCCTCATCATATCTTATTTCCCCCATGATATCCCACATTGCATTCCCTTATCTCCTCACTAAATGGTGCCTTTCTCCTTCCTCTCCTCTAAAAATGCTTTTTTCTAGCGGTTAAGGAGGCTTAAACTAACATATAATCTAATCAAATCTTTTTGTCTCTTATCTTCTCTTTCTCGATTGAGACTCCTTATATTTTTACATTTAGTATTACGCTACAGTTTATCATCTCCATTTCCCCTCAAGGGGATACAACTTTTGTATCTATGAGAATTAGCGCTCCCAGGGGGATAATGTGAGGGCCCGAGCTGAGAGTTAAGTAGGCCTTCTTTTTTGTTGAAATGAAAAGCTTTTTTATGTTAAGAGCCATCTTTTTCCGGTTATCTGCTGGCCTGTTCTTTCAGCACCTACTACTTTCTTCTTCAACTTTGATCTTGTTTCATAATCTTCTTTCTCAGCTTACTGTTTCTATGCCTTTTCTGTATAGATTCGGCGTTCCCTTAACTCCATACTAAATGGTGTCTTCCTCCTTCCTCTCTTTGGATCGCATTTTTTGCGGATAGGGAGGCTAAAACTAACTAATAATATCATCTCCATTCCTTCGTATACTTTTCAATGGTGCTTCCTGTTAAGCGTAATTCTTCACAACTGACCCCTTTTTCTTGTTGCTCTCACCTGCATCTTAATTTATCATCTTACCTCCATTTTCTCTAACAGATTTAAATCTGCAACCCTAACTGCAACTGAAATGCTTGCTTATGAAGCCAAAGACTAAATAAAAAAATTGTTAACATGAGTTCACATTTTTTTCTTGCCTTTCAGGTGCCGGA
This sequence comes from Morinoia aosen, assembly GCA_030386875.1. Taxonomy (NCBI): domain Eukaryota; kingdom Metazoa; phylum Arthropoda; class Malacostraca; order Amphipoda; family Talitridae; genus Morinoia; species Morinoia aosen. The sequence continues at coordinate 14,257,994 of CM059577.1, read as the reverse complement.
AGAAAGTGAAGTGATTCCACTTATCATTGAGGTGTCTGAAGAGGAACAACAGGCTGCCGTGGTCTTCAACGGAGCCAACGAGATCGGAGGAAGTTTTGCTTTTGTGGAAGTGGAAGATGCTGCCACTTATATCTCGGGTTACCTGGCCATGAAAACAGACGTCTATCACCAGAAACTGAAAAAAAACATCTATGGCTGACTGCATAACATGTTCTTCAATTCATAGCGGGAAATATTTCAGTTTTCATCTGTTTGTTTCATTTAAAGAGTATATTCAGTCTGATGATCCACGCAAGGGACTTAAATATTGCAGTAAATCTTTTGTAAACACTATCATTTGTTATGAGAAAGTTTTCCTTGATCTTTTCAGCAAAATTAGTCACTTGCCCGGCTTCTGCAAATCTGTGTGTAAAGTAATCCATGATAACTGCCCTAAACCATGTTGTTCTCCAATAACAGTGTATATAATAATTTTTTTGTAAGATTTAGAACACTGCAGTCAATTAGGTCATACAGCAGATCTTTGAGGACTACCTGTTCCAAAGAGAACCTCAATAAAATGATGCATAAATGATTCACTTCAATTTGCTTTGATTCACTTCACAGTGATTCACTCCTGCTAAAGAACAATCATTAGTGTTCAACTTTTGGTAGCTTTATTTTGTTAATGTGAAACGAATTTAAGGCTGTGAAGCGTTCTCTTGAATCAAGGGGGTGATAAACCTTGTGTACTAGTTTGCGTAGAATTTGAGGCTGTGAAGTAATATTTCGTAGGATGTTGCCGATTTTATTACACATAATGGATGGCGTGTATGGTCTATTTGTTGATTCGGATCAGTGCACAGTTAGGTGGAAATGTTATCAGAAAGAATTACTATGTATGCGCTTTACGTCTTTGTTATTCCATTTATTCCCCCTCTACACTGCAACTCTTTTGGAAAGGTTGTTTATAATTAACTTATGGAAACCTCTGCAGAACTATGATATATTTATTGTTTCATACAGAATTGCAGAGAGTTAAAAGAATTGGTACTCAAATTACGTTTTTGACTAACTGGTCATTCTAAAGTTTATCTTTATAATCTATTATGCTAAATTTATTCATTTTCGAATTTTAAGTGTTCATGTTATTTTTATTTTATAGTTCTTTACTTACTGGCACGCAGAGTGTCCTGATGTTTGAATATAGCGCTAATGCATTGGGAGTGCTGCAGCGTATTATTTATTAGTCTTTTGTTGTCTGTGATAACTCAAGTCCTTTCCTAGATTTAAACAATTAGTTTTATGTTGTTTCTTTTGTGTAGATTTTGGAATTTATAACTGGAAAATGTCGAAACGCGCATAGAGCGGTGGTGTACCAAATGTTGTTTTGATAGGAAAGTAGTTTATTTCATTCATTATCGCCAAAAAGGTACGTGAGAAATATATATATATAAATATATATAAATATATATATATATATGGATAAAGTATTTTTAAGTGAGGAAAACATTTTTCCAGGTACTAATTGTATCTTGTATTTTGCTTCCCATTCTTAAAGAACTAGTTATGTTAAGTCCCAAGGTGAGAGTTTCATAGGGCTTCTGTTTGATGAAATTTAAAAGCTTTGTTTCCTTAGTTAAGAGTTAGCTTTTCTTTTTATTCACTGCTGTTCCGTTTCTCATCACTTATGATTTTCTTCTTCAGCGTTAATTTTGTCATAATCTTCCTCCTCAATTTAATATTTCTATGTACAGAGTATCTTCCCTTCAGGGGGATACAACTATTGTAGCTATGGGAATGAGCGCTCCCAGGGAGATTATGGGAGGGCCCGAGCTAAAGGTTGGGTTGGCTTTCTTTTTGTTGAAATATATGTTTTTGTTTTGTTACGGACCATCTTTTTTCAGTTTACTTCTGTCCTGTTTTTCAGCACCTATTACTTTCTTCTACAACTTTTATCTTATTTCACCAACTTCTTTCTCAAATCACTGTTTCTATGCCCATGGCCATTTAATGGAGCGTCGCCCGCCACTCTTTGCGATTGTTGCTTGGTACCGCTGTCGGTACAGCATGTTTTAGTTGAGTGTCTATATTTTTCCGATTTTCGTTCCCGTTATTACCCTGGTTTACAGGGCGCCGACCCTGATTCTGTCTTAGGTAAAATGTTGGGAGAACCGACGCGTTGGCGTTTTAATCATTGACGACTGATTAGTTATCTCTCTGACTCATCTCTTGTGAACAAATTATAGTGTCTCTGTACACTGAGAACTTCGAAAAAATGTATAAATTTAAATCCTTTTCTAGTCGTACAGTTCTTGGTGAGTCCTGCAATATTTCTGTTACCTAATTTAATTTTCCAAATGATCGTGGCTGCACGGAGGATGTGTTAATTGGAATACTCAGGGAAGACGAGCCCTCAGGTTTTAGCGCAGCAGCACAGCGGCTGTCCCTGGAGAGGCGCAAGCTGTGTTCTGAGATTTAACAGGAAGCCGCGCAGTAACGCACTATAGCCAGGCGTGATATCGTCTTGGAAGGTTGTAGATTAGAAAACTGCAATATGGCCGGCCGCGCTACGTTGGTACCTCGGGGGTTTCAGCATGGGTAAGGCGTCCGGCCATAAATGGGTGGGCAGCTGAAACCCACTAAGGGGTTTGGCTGCTCATTGTGTTTCGACTGTACTGTAGTATGTAGAAAAATTTCAATGGGGAGACAATTATTATTTTGAGTTGTAACTATAATCATGATCATATAATTTTTGATGATTCAAATAACATTGATGTTCATCATACGTGGTCAATTGGAAAACCCTGATACTGATTAAATTATGTGACCTATTGCTATATAGTTTGAATAACTGAAGCGCTAGCAAACCCATGTTACTACTACTATTACTACTACTACTACTACTACTACTACTGTTTCTATGCCCCTACTGCATAGATTCCTCCTTCTCTCATCTCCATACTAAATGGTGCCTTCCTCCTTTCATTCTTCGATACGTTCTTTCCTGTAGCGGTCGGGGAGGCTTAAACTTACTTATAATCTTATCTAGTGAATCGAAATATATAACATGTTTTATTTCGAATAAACATATGAACACGGAATTTTATATTATCCTTAAGCCCCGTACAGACCTTGCGTTACAATGTTGCTTGATGCCGCTTAGACGAACTGCAGATCGCTCTCCGAGGGCTTGGGAAGAAGATTTTTCATGCTCACCACGAAGTTGAACGTTCTGGCATTGAGGAAGGTTGAAGCGCTCCGCGATCTCTCCGCGGCTTCGCACAGCGCATCGTCGGTATTAAACATCCTTCCCCTCTCAGAGCTCATAGGTAACTGACTGCTAATGCAGTCAGTCAAGCCAGTCTGGTCAGAAGCGGTTCTTTTGCAACGCCACTGCGACGATCACAGGCAATATGATAACGCAAGGTCTGTACGGGGCTTTACGATCCGATGCGCAATCGTCAGCCTCATCTGCATGAAAAGGTAATAAAACTGCTTGTACGATTGATTGAAATAAATTTTCTATTGTTTAGACAGGGCTTTCAATATACGAAGCTGCCGGTATGATAAAATTGAAGATCGATGACTTTTAGTTCTGGTAGATTTGCACGTAGCCGGACGGAATTAATTTTTTTCAAAAATCCAAAGCCGAACCCGTGGAGGCACACCGGCAGTCGGTCCTGTTGTTGATCGTACGTCTGGAAGCACAAAGTACGCTGCGTGGTAGTACGCACGCTGCTGCCACTGACGTCATGTTGCGTGCGAGTGATGTCATCCGGCTTGTTTGAAATGAAGCTTTCCTTTGGCTAGTCGAATTAGCGAATGTGCGCGGCTGTCCCCGTAGAAGTGACTTTACCTCCTTTAGTCTACCATGCTGAGGATTTCACTAGAGCAGTGCTGCGCGTGGAGGGAGTATATATAAAAGGAGCATAGCCGTCTGTGAAGAGAACCAGTTTTTAAGATTTCTCCTATGTCTGTGGTAACCTATAGCCGTCTCGCAAGTGTGACGTCAGCACGGAAGCCAGTTACCTACTGACTACGCTAGAGTGCGTACGCGCTCGCTGAATGCTCTTCCAGCTGTTGAGTTAATCTAATCATTGTTAATCATTAATTTGGGATTCTAAGACTCCGAAAGATAATAAATTGTGTTTCCTCACTTGAGGACACTTAATAATATCAAAATTACTAGCAAAGATACATTAAGAGTTGAAAATTATAAAGATTACAGGCCCTTGATTATAACAAATTAGAGCGACTTGCACGCACACCTCACCCGTTGACATGTGGTGAGGTACTAATCTTGCTTGGGAAAATGAGAGGTGGGGTTGTAGGGAAGGTGGGTGGAGCAACTTCAGCTCTGTGGTTGGCTCAGAATTGTGACGTGTCGGGTATTGAGAGTGCCCGAGTCTTTCAACTTTTGCAGCCAAATTGAGCCCGATCGGAGTGCGCTATGCTCCCTCCATATATCCTAGCTCCTTGGTGCTGCGCCACTGCTGAAAGTGCAGTATGACCGTGTCGACACTCTGACTCGACAAAGTACGTTACTGCGCTCGAGGTAAAGTTGCTCATCAATGATCGTGTCAACAGGCCTTTACGTTAAGGTATCGTTTTTTCTGGATCTATAAAGGAGGTTAGGTGGGATTTTTGTGGCATTTACTTTGTTTTTTCCTTTCATGGCAGTTGAGGGGTGAAGCGGAGCAACGCCTGATTTGTTCGGCCTTTCATTGCGTTTTGCTGTTGGTCGGCCTAGCATCAGCCGCGTGTGGTGCCGCCCGTGACCGTAGCTGGGCACAGTCTTGTTTCTTCCTAATCGAAGACTTTCGTTGGAGCTGGCCGTGGCGTCGAGCTTTATTATAATCGTGCCAGTCAGTGGCCTTAGCGCACCTCGGCTGGGCCCTTGTACTGCGGTCGCAGGCGCCTGCTGTTTTACGTCCACGTCATTTACGGTACTCTTTTAACTATCCTTAACTTTTAACTTCGAATGAAGCAAAGTGACTTTTGATGTAAAATAACAATCCGGAGATAAAATGTGAGCCTAAACCTTAAAGTTCTTGTTCGATTTGAATATTTAGTTGCGTTGCATTGCGTTTGTTATGTATCTCACTACATAACGGCAGATTTCAGTCACTGAGCGAAGGAAAGGATTGTCGAAGAAGATCATTTGCCTGGTCTATTATCAATCAAATCCCACGGCAAACATCGTACCAAACGTTATTAAGGAAGAAATTCCAAGTGCTGCCTGACCTGCTGTTAGAACAACAAGCGAGCACCAAGCTCCCCTCACGGTCCCTGAAAAAAGGCTGCGAAGGTCTGACGACAACCGTCACGCTCAACTACTGGCGAACGATAAGATGATCGTTTATTTTTCAAATGAGTTGCTAATTGCGTAAAACTGTCCAAATAGAACGCGAAACTCCGGTAAAGAAGCGATTATTGTATAAAAATAGAGAAGTATAGGCTTAATTCTTGAAAATTAACGCAATTACCGCTAGGATAGGCCCTTTCCAATTCTGTACCGTTACTGTGTCATTGAGTTTCAGTTACCAGCGGCAACGTTCCCTAACGTTCTTAAGTCTTACTGACGGTAGAAAGGATTCATTCTGAGACGAGGCCTCACCCCGAAAGGGTCTCCGATAAATGACAATGGCAACACCGAAACGAACTTTTATTTCGGTGTTTTTAAAGAATACTTCCGATCTATTAGAATTAACGTAAATATTGAGACCCTATAATATCATCGTCATCGCTGGATTTCCTTTAAAAAGTTGAGTACCCTGTGTTATCTTCTTTCCCTCGATTGCGTGTTTCTGCAATCTTGGATCATAAAAGTATGTTATCATATTTTAACAGTAAATTGTTTGACCTACATTCGAGTATTTAACCTTTTGAACTCGCTGAAGAACTGATGATTGAAAGTCATGATTGAAAAAGAGCCTTATTAGAAAGAGAGCGATGAAATACAATGATTTCACGAACACGGTGGCACAACAGGTGCATTGCGTTGCATTGAATTGCGTTGTATTGCATTGCATTGCGTTGCATTGAATTGCGTTGTATTGCATTGCATTGCATTGCATTGCGTTGCATTGCGTTGCATTGCGTTGCATTGCGTTGCATTGCGTTGCATTGCGTTGCATTGCGTTGCATTGCGTTGCATTGCGTTGCATTGCATTGCATTGCGTTGCATTGAGTTGCGTTGCATTGCGTTGCATTGCGTTGCGTTGCGTTACATTGCGTTGCGTTGCATCAACATTGCGTTGCGTCTCATTGCGTTGCGTTGCGTTGCATCGCATTGCGTTGCATAGCATTGCGTTGCGTTTCATTGCGTTGTGTTGCATTGCGTTGCGTTGCATTGCGTTGAGTTGCATTGCGTTGCGTTGCATTGCGTTGCGTTGCATTGCATTGCATTGCGTTGCATTGCGTTGCGTTGCGTTGCATTGCATTGCGTTGCGTTGCATTGCGTTGCGTTGCATTGCGTTGCGTTGCATTGCGTTGCGTTGCATTGCATTGCATTGCGTTGCATTGCATTACATTGCGTTGCATTGCATTGCGTTGCATTGCGTAATGTTGCATTGCGTTGCGTTGTGTTGCATTGAAGTGCGTTTCTTTGCGTTGCAGTGCGTGGCGTTGCAGTGCGTTGCATTGCAGAGCGTTGTGTTGCGTTGCATTGAGTTGCGATGCGTTGCATTGCATTACATTACATAGCGTTGCGTTGCGTTGCGTTGCATTGTATTGCATAGCGTTGCATTGCATTGCATTGCGTAGAATTGCTTTTGAAAAGAGCTTAAAATAAATCTATCAAAAAAGAAATAGACCAAGCGTTGCTTTAATCGTTTTGAAAATCAATGGTATGGGAATTATTTCTCATAAATACTTTCAACAAACTATTCATATGAAGCGAAATGCGGACTTGGGTAAAAACTGGGTGGTAAAAACACACTGAAGACGGCGTTTTTGCATTGTCCTATGCAGTAGGGAAAGGTCCATTGAATATCCAAACATTCACTCATGGTATTTGTCAAGTTCAATGAAGAAGGTGTTGAAATATTCGTGTTGCAATAACTATAATGTTGTTTAAGAAGTGATGTTCGTCAAACAAATCCATTTTAAATGAAACGAAATTGGAAGAAAACATTATCAGAGCGCACACATTATCCGACATTGTTACATATTCCCAATATTTTTTAATTTCATTCATACTTCTTTTCGCGGACTAGAAAATTTGTGACGAACGTCGTTACTCCGCAGAGATCGTTCAAATATAGAAGTGGGGTGTCGGGGCAAAAATGCTTGCGCGCTATGGCTAAATAACTGCATGCAATCCCTCAAATAAATCAAATGCTTCAGATCATCCCTAATCAAATATACATAAAAATTTTACATCAAATGTTTAATCATCAAGTAGCTTAACCCTTCAACGCCCAAGTGGACTGTACGGTCCTCTTTCAAAAATAACAATAGTATATTGTATTTCTTATTCAATTTGTTCACTAACGTGTCCTTCGAGCGTCACTGCCCAGTGGCAGTTCCTTCCCCATCTTGATAACAGAGACTACCTAATGCCAGTGTCGGTTTAGTGATAGTGATTGTCATAACGGTAATATGAGTATAAAAATGTGGGTGTTAAAGGGTTGAATGATGATACATCAGAAACGAAAGCATCTGACAATTAACTAATGTAGAAAAATAGGAAAACATCTTATCAAAATTTGAGACCAAGGATCATTAATATTTTTTAAAAAGCCACATTGTCTTCGGTCAGTTATTATATCTTTTTCTAAGCAGTTTCTAATATCACTCTCTTTCTGCTTCCTTGTGTCATTATTTCAAAGGCTGTGTCTGAGAGTATCCGCACAGTAAATTAATTTTCAAGTAGTGAAAGTAGAAAACAATTAATGAAGCTGTAAGGAAAAATATTCAACTCAGTAAAATGGCCAGTGTAGATTAATTTGATGGAATAGATTGACAGAAATGAATGAAAAGGGATAATTATTGATTGAATCTGAGTAAATTCTGTAGTACCATTAAAACTGAACCTGTCACGTCACCAAAATAAATATTAGTGAGATTTGTCATCGATGACTGAAGTAATAACAATAGATCCTTTTCATTGTTAACTATGCCGTTCTAGGAAGATAGTGCTTTTCAAAAGGTCTGTTCTTAAACGACGCAGATGGTGCTAACTAAGCAATTTCCCTCCTCCCGGCACTTCCCGTTGCTTTCTGCATATGCCACATCCGAAGCGTTTCTTGCTTTGCCAATTTGGTCCGTGGAACTCGTTTTGCATTTCGGCCCAATTGCTTAAACGGTTTTCCTAGAATTCCCTCTATAGTTTGAAAAAGAAATCTTTTCAATAAAATTGCTTGTTTGGAAATTAGGAACAAGTCCTCCTGAGCAGAATATGGGGAGTAAGGGGAAATGGAAGGACGACGTTTCCGTTTTTGGCCTAAAATTTTAAAGAGTTGAGACGAACAACACGCCTCACTGTCGTAGTGCATAATTCACCTGATATTTTTCCACTCTTCAAGGCAACTCCTGACACTCGTTTTCTCGTCAACATCATAAACCCGTTACATAGTACAGCTGAAAACAATTCGGCCCTGGGGCACGAATTCACGTTCATGTCAGTTATTTTATCACTTGTAGTGCTGTACCAATTTGCAAAGCTGTCACTGCACACTATTACTTAAACGGCTTTAGTTCGAAACTGATCAGAGGTGGTCCGTTGTTGCGAGCAGTTTCTTTATTCCGAAAATGCTGCACGGTGCTGCTTTTCTGACTCGAGTGACTGAAACTCGATCGATACAACAGTTCGTAAGCAATTCTACAAGTTTTGTCTTTTTTTGAAAGGATATCGTAAGTCTCGAATAAGTAAGGACCACTCGACCGCAGTTAAACACGATCTTAACCTTTTCTTTTCTCTGTCTTTCCACACCTCGTGTTAGGTCTTTAACTATAGAATTTTTACGGATGTATCTAATTTAGCAATGCACTGTAAATACTTCATCTTTCATGGACTTAGCCCTGCAACCTTCTGCTAAAACAAAGCGAAATATCATAATTTATTCAATATAAAGTGATTGATCCCCTCAGGGGGATCAACCATTGTATCTATGGGAATTAGCACTCCCATGGGGAAAATGTGCGAGGACCCGAGCTGAGAGTTAGGGGTAAGCAATTTTTTGTTGAAACAAAATGTTTTGTGTTATGTTACGGAGACAGTCTACGTTGAAAAAAGGTAGGGTATAAGCTTATAAGTTACGGATGGATTTCTCTAAAGTTTTCACTGAAGGTGTAAAATGATGCAACAATTATTTTATGTTCCATATTTTTTTTTCGTATCTGCATGAGAAAAATTTTTATTTTTCAAAAGCACCAAAAAATTTTGGTTTATGAAAATTTTTTCAGCGCTTACAATTTTGAAGCTACAGAACTGGCAATGCAATTTTAAATCGTTTATGTCGTTACTTAACGATAAGGGCGAGTGGATTTTCGATAATAATATTTTTTTGAATTTAAAAAATTAAAAAAATGCTTTCTTTCCTTATTTTTCATCTTATCGTGTCGTATAATTTTCAAAATTACAAATAATTAAAAAATCAAGCCACCCTTAACGACCGAGTTTGCTAAACCCTGCCGAATGATAAATTTTTTATTCTTGTACTCCAAAAATTGCGGACTATGAATCCATTTGAAGAACCAACTTTCAAGTTTCCATAAAACGGGATTTTCTCAAAGTTTTCTTTTGTTTGTCATTCTAATTTTTGAATTAAGTGTTCTCTACAATGAACTCATGTGCTTTCGTAGCGCCTTTGAGCCTTTTCGAATGGTATAATTGCCAATGTTGTAGCTTTCGAATTATGGGGGAAAATCTACATCAAAAGACAATAAGTGTAAGGGTTCATAAAACGAGGGTTCATAAAACATAAAATTTTCTAAACATTTTTTCTTATTTTGACCAAAATACTTTTTTTGGAAATCAACTACTCTACCTTGTAGCTCTTTTTAAGCCCTTTCGATTGGTGTGCTCGCCAGAGCAGTAGCTATGATACTGCGGCCTGGCGTCGAGCTATAAAAAAACGTGTGAAGAAGGGCGCTGAATACAACAGTTGAATTATTAAATCGTCAAATTTTAATACTAAGCTTTATAATGTTTCGTTCGGATATGAATGCGCTTTGAGTAGCCCATGAACGAACTCTACAACAGCTGAATTGTTAAATTGTCAAACTTTAATACTAAGCGTTATCATGTTTTGTTCGAATATGAATGCACTTTGAGTAGCCCATGAACGAACTCTAGTACCATTGCCGCAAAGAAACACGCCCAATTGACCCTCAATAATGAGGGGTGGGAGGGTTCGCTCTGCATCAAGGTCACGCCACCTCCCTCGTTCTCCCCCCTGTGGTGGGGGGAGGGGGGCGAACCAATCGGAGTAGATGCGACCGAGTGGTGCCAATGGAAGCGCAAGAAAATTCTCTATAAGATGCATTTAAAAACAGAAAATCGACATGTCTTCCGACTCCCACCTAGACCGTCTGCTTAAGGATCCCTTTGTTCGGTTCATTGCTGTCCTGGTTTTCAGCACCTACTACTTTATTCTTCAACTTTTATCTTATTTCATGAACTTCTTTTTCAACTTACTGATTCTACGCCTCTTTTGCATTGATTCTGCGTTCTCTCATCTCCATACTAAATGGTGCCTTCCTCCTTCCTCTCTTCGAAACGGTCTTATTTTTGGCGGTTAGGGAGGCTTTGACAAACATATAATCTATTCGAAAAAGTGATTGAGAAACAATTAACCCCTAAATTCAAAAAGGGAAGAAAAAAAGAAATTACAGAGGATCAGAAAACAAGCGTGTGTTCGAAAATGGCAAGTTTCAACTTTACAAAAATATGAATGTACACTTCAAGTTTTAAATTGGTGAGACAGTGGCCGACGTCTGCACAAATAACTTTGTTACAAACCTCGAGTCTGTCGTCCACCAACTCGCCCTCCCTCCTAGTCTCTCTGACGGCCAAGCAGTGCACCGCCGTCTCGAGCGGCGCCTGGCGGCGGTCGCAGCAGAGTAGGCCGAATTCACGCGCTCTTTGAGTGTCTGCTTGTTCTTTCTCAACCTGGGAGTAAAAACTGAAAAAATTAACTCAACGTCTTCAAAAAACTTGTAGCTTCCATTACAGATGTTTTTAAGCTTGAAAAATTTGTCGGTACGCTACAAATGTGACAAGCTAACGGGAGACATGTAATATTGATTGACCAAACGTACTACTAAAGGGAAGAACGAATTTGATGAAGCATTCTATCAACTGATTAGAAGGGTTCCTTTCGGAAAGAAGATCTTTATGGCATAGAAGCAAGGTTGACACCTAATTAAGCTCTGAAGCCCCAGCTCATCAAACCCCCAGATGAGCATGAAAAACAAAGATGGTAAAAAACACCGTTGGCTAACTAAATATTGGTTTTACATTAGTTATGAGAGAATTGGCATACCTAAGGGAATGCTTTTCTGACACTATATGTGCTGTTAGCGAAGCTCATGCGTGTGCGGTAGGTACATTTAGTCTGAGAATCTTGATCTTTAGCACGTTAAAATCTGTGTGGGCTCGAATCGTTTCACTCGTTGTCTAGACACGGAAGAGCATGTCGAAAGGGGCCAATAATTCGGAAAGGTTTTATTATTTTTTGTTATTGTCATAAACTATTTTATACCGTGCAATAATCCCTGAATTGATTTTGTGTATATGATAGGTTCTAACATTTATGTTGAACGTGTGTATTTAGTTTAGTAATGGCATAATATGTGAAGTTGGTGATGTTCAAGTGCAATTAACAGTGTTTTTAGAGCTAGATCCTTAGTGTGTTTGTATTATATTGTTACAGAAACCGTTTGGAGAAGCCTGCGCGTTTTCGAATACCCTATATGCACCCAAAGAACCACGAAGTTCTTTACATGTGCACTAAAAGCCAATCGTGATTTTAAATATATCTTTATTCACTTTTTTCGAATTTATCACCAACGAATGTAATTACATCGTAGGTGAAAAAGAGTACGATAAGGTTTCATTGTACAAGTATATCCTCAGAGGGATGTTGCGTTAGGGTGGCCACTGGCCAGTACTCATAGGGTAGATTTTTTTTCACAAAATTTTCTTGACGGGACCCCCTAAAATGGTGAGGTTGATAGAAAAAATTATACTGGTAAAGTTTCAACCCATTTGAGCATCGTTAACCCGTGCCCCAACGGCATCAAAGTTCTGAAAAATCGCGAAAAATGCCATGTTTCAGAACTTTGATGCCGTTGGGGCACGGGTTAACGATGTTCAAATGGTCTGAAACTTTACCAGTATCATTTTTTCTATTAACCTAACCTTTTTAGGGGGTCCCGTCAAGAAAATTCTGTGCAAAAAAATCTACCCTATGAGTACTGGCCACCCTAATGTTGCATATACAATTTCATAGGTTTATTTAATACTTGGTTCTCTGGAGCTGGATGATGCTCAATCTACTGTAATTGTTCACTCTGCAATGTGAACGATCAATATTGCTTCTTAGTCCTACAGTAAAATTTGGCGTCGTGCAATTAATTGGAGAAAAATTCTTACTGCGCAGGCTAAAGATTGAGACAAACTACACTCGCGAGCAAAAGTTTGGAATCACTCTCTTGAAATTGGTTCCGTGCGATTTTGAGCACTAAATATTTTTTCAATAACCATAAAAATTACATCAATTTAAATGTTCAACTCTTAACTTTAAATTGATACCAAATTCATTCAAATCAAGCCAGTATTTCGGGAGCTATCCCGGATCAAGTGAGGGCGTAACGGAAAAGACGTGCTTCAATTCTTAGATACGTCGAAAGTAGCGACCTATTGACCCCCTTATAAAAGCACCTGTTATCGGATTTGATTTCTCAGTCCACCTTCACACGTTGATCGGTACACATCTCCGGTACTTTTGACCCTTTCCTTGAGCGACAATGGAGACAACTTCTACAGAAGCAGTAAAAATCGCAGCCGTATTGCAAGAAGGGCTCAGCCAGCGAGTTGTCGCTCGTCGGCTCAACATAAGCCAGTCATGTGTTTCGAAAGTTCACAAACGCTTTCGGGAGACTGGTGGCTTTATCCCGAGACCAATATCTGGACGACGCCGGTGCACCTCGGAGAGGGATGACCGTTTTATCGCATCAACCTCTCTCCGAAATCGGCATTTGAATGGTGTCGACGTTCAACAGGAGCTCCGAGATGTTCGTGGGGTAGCTGCCAGCGAGTGGACAGTTCGTCGACGACTCAAGCAAGCGAACTTGACTCCAAAAAGGCCTGCCACAGGCCCGAAACTCACCGCAGCTCACCGACAAGCACGCCTTCAATTTGCTCGCACCCATCTTGATTGGGAGGTTGAGCAATGGAGTCAAGTTCTGTTCTCCGACGAGTGCAGGATGTGTTTGCACGGTAGCGACCGAAGAGGTCGGGTCTACAGGCGGCCTGGGGAGCGATTTGCGCAGTGCTGTTTCGCTGAAACAGTGGCTTATGGGGGCGGTTCTTGTATGATGTGGGTCGGCATTTCCTTCGACGGTAAAACGGAGGTTGTATTCGTGCCTGGCGGGGGACGAGGAGGCGGTCTAACTTCGGACCGGTACATTTCCGATATTCTGCTGGAACATGTCGTTCCCTATGCGGGATATATCGGTGATGACTTCCTCCTTATGCACGATAACGCTCGTTGTCACACTGCCCGTGGCACAACTGAATACCTCGAAGAAGTCGATATCGCCACATTCGACTGGCCAGCGCTCAGCCCTAACTTGAATCCCATTGAGCACGTGTGGGATGAACTGAAGAGGAAGTTTCGTTCCAGAACTCCTGCTCCTTCATGTCTGAATGAGCTGAAATCGGCTTTAATTGAGGAGTGGGAAGGTATCCCACAAGAATCAATTCAGAATATGATCAGGTCGATGAGAAATCGTCTTCGAGCAGTTATTAGGGCAAGGGGAGCGAACACAAAATATTGACTCTTAATTTTAAGGCTAAATAAATTTTCTATTGATTATTTTTTGATGTTTTATTCATTCCCATATTTCCTTGTTTTCCTACCTCCTTGATTTAATCCAGGATAGCTCCCGAAATACTGGCTTGATTTGAATAAATTTGGTATCAATTTAAAGTTAAGAGTTGAACCTTTAAAATGATGTAATTTTTATGGTTATTGAAAAAATATTTAGTGCTCAAAATCGCGCGGAATTAATTTCAAGAAAGTGATTCTAAACTTTTGCTCGCGATTGTAGGTTACGAATTGAGATGTTTGGTTTTCCGAATTTCGAGAGATAGAGTCAGTCGCTCATAAGCAATGCTCAGGTTTTGGCAAGATTTTTATTATGTAGTTTTTGTTATTTGTGCAAAATCATTATACGTTGCAACATTTGCGTTAATTAGTTTCTATCATTGGTCAATGAATATCCCCTAACTTTTTTAGCTAACTCACTTCACGAAGGGTTCATAAAAGGTCTCTATAACCACTGCGGTATGTGTGAGCAGCTACTTGAGATAAGTGCGTATGAGGCGGTGGCGGAATACCTTGTGCTTATATAGGAGACGCATGCGTATCGCCAGCACACTCGCCTGTTGCAAGTGCCACTGCAGTTGTCTCACGACGCTGTAGATGTCCCAGGTACGTTGCCGCAGCTCATCGCTGCTGTGGGCAGCTTGCCGAACGCTCGATGTGTGAGCCTGTGTAGACAACATTTCACAGTTACATTTCAATCATGAGAATGATTTTCAGAGATTATCTGAAAACAATTCGCCCGGCTTTTGTTTTTGCCATCGGTCATATTCTCCATCTGAGGAATACTTATCAACGGCCTAACTTTTCGCATGACTTCTTTGTCGCTCGTCCGAGTGTTAAGCTCTTACTAGAAAGACGCAGTCGGTGCAGGTGCAGGTTACCAGCGAAATTGCCGTCGGTGCATGTAACAGACTTTAAGCAAAGTTGTTTTCGTTTTAACCAGCAGACTTCCGAAATTTAAGCCGTGTGTGTGTGTGTGGCAGAATACCCTCAAAGTTAGCGTCGGTGCCTATAGCAGACTTTCAGCATAAATGCAGACGGTGTGAGTAGTAGACTGCCACCTAGGTACGGTCGGTGTAAGTAGCAGACTGTCATCTAGTTGCTGTCGATGAAAGTGGTAGACTACACGGAAGTAGCAGTCGATGTCAGTAGTAAACTACCAGAAATGTAAAGGCCGGTGTAAGTAAAGATTGCCATCTAAGTCGCAGTTGGTATGACCACCCACCTAATGAAAAATAACTACCGGCCATGGAGCCGGCCGCAGCCGGTTAGCGCGGTTTTCATGTGGCCAGTAGCGTCTGTCAGGTGGATTGGCACAGAAATGCCAATTTTTAGCATACTTGTGTTCTCGTGGAGCGCCAGGGCAGTCCCGTCGCTGGAGCACAAGGTGCATGTTGACCAGGGTTGTGGAGTTGGAGGAATAAATTTGCGACTCCGACTCCACGTTTTCAGAATTTGGCGACTCCGACTCTGACTCCGACTCCACCTTTCCAGAATTTTACGACTCCGACTCTACCTTTCCAGAACTTTGCGACTCCGACTCCCCCTTTCCAGGATTTTGCGACTCCACCTAATCACAATTTTGTGACTACAACTCCACCTATTCACAATTTGTAAGGTGAATATTTTATTTCCTAATGGTTGCAGATGTTGCAATCTTTACATATCTTTATTATATTCTTTACTTACGAACGAATTTTAAATTGGCAAGAGAATGTTAAAATCAAGTTTTCTAATATATATATACATACATATGTCTACTAGTGTATATGATCCGTCATAATTGACGGGATTCGATAGTTTCCATTAAAAAAGTCTCAAGATATCGATGAAAAACAAATAGATCCATCCCAATAGTACCCCGGATTAAAATATTCTTATACATGTACATTGGTAAAACTGGTATGACAGATCCGGTCATGAAGCATCCTTAAGAACGTCACAGTCGCACACACCAACCAAGCAAGCAGCCACTGTGCATTATAATTCCCATTAAAATTAAACAAGAAGTTTTTAAAAAACCTTCCATACCTTTTTACCGCGATAAGCTGCATTTTCTTAACAGTAAATTCAATTTTCCTGCGAAATTTTACCTTATAAATAGAAGTGATCAGATTCCAGGTTTTTCATATTATTTGAATTGTGTCATAGTTCTACTATGGAAGACTCTCGTCGTGTTCAAATAACGTTAAGAAAGGGTTGTTTTGGCCAAGCAACCATCTTCTAAAAGACCCGACGTTGGATAATATGTTCTCAACAATAAGCACAGCATTTCTGAACTCTACAAACTACGCTTCGAGACGAGCTTCACCAACCGCCAAGCATCATTCGAATCAACCAGCGAACCTCGCACCCCCCCCTCTACGAGCATCCACCATTGGACTTTGTACTCTTTGCTCTGCGACCGACGCTTGTACCGAGGATCATTTCTAAACGCTTCCATTCTTCTCGTATATTTCAACTCCTTCCTTGTTGACTTAAGATCTTGTTCATTCTACATAAATTACTTGCCATTTAATTATAAAGCTTAATCCATTTGAATCATCTCCCAACACTTGCTATTTTCTGTAATATTTTAACGTAAAGCTCCAGAAGAGTGAACGTGTTCGTTCTCACTCGAAACGGCGTCGCACAGCCTCCTTCTGAGCAATGTGCGCGAGCGGCATTAGAGCCTGCGCCATTAAGAGATTAAGACGTGTGATTCTCTCGCCTGTCCTCGCGGATAGGTGGGAATGGGCTCTTTGCCCAAGAGTTCCAATGGCTGTTAAAGTCATGCATAGACTAACTGGGCGTTTCTCAAGACCGAGCTAAGTATATTCTCAATGTGTCTATCCATACTCTCACTCATGTCTTAGTAGCTTCATGTCTAGGCGTAGGATAGTATCGTTGGAAGTGTTTGACGACCTTTGCTTTTCAACTGAATAACCTAACGTCGAGGCTCCACCTCTTATACAATGTTCTTGTCAGACTTCTCAATATATTAATGATATATGTTGCGTCTGTTAGTCACGTTAAAGGCTTCACCTGCTTATTTGATGTAACGATGCGAATTCCAATAATTGTGTCACTTGATAGATCAGAATTAACGTAATCACCGAGATCTGATAATGTTATTGTCATTTAATTAACGGTAAATTCTTTAATACGCTGTGTATATTTAGAATACGATGTATATATGTTGTGTGTTATTCAACTTCCCGAATGTGTCATCCATTTGCTAATTGAAAGGCGTCATCATCATAACATTAAATTACGTTGCAACCATCTCGTCATTCACCTAATAAGGCCCTATTTGATTGAGAACAAAACTACCATTAATAGTAAAAGACATTGAAAAGTCTCAGTATATTGGATCTTTATTGATGACAAAATAAAATAATGGAGACCTTCTGTCTCGACCTTAAGAAAATGAAAGCAAAGAGAAAATGACGAAAAATAATGCAGAGAAAAGAATTGCCTCCTGAAAATTGGCCAACGAATAATGCGGCATCGATGAGAGGAAATAGGAATATAACAAATGGAGGCAGCGGTGATGGATCCCGTTTTCGCAAGAGACCGCTCGAAATACTCATCACGCTACCAAAAATACCAAAAACCATTTCAAATTATATCAAATCCGCCTGAAATACTTCATAAAAATTGCATTTGATCGGCCAGACGCAAATTCAACTAGTAGTGGATGGCTATTCATAACACTCAATATTGTATCAGGGTGTTTAGTAATCTATGTCGTTGTATCCCGCTTACATTTAAATTGTTTCTATTTTATGTGCCCATTTACCCATTTACCAATGTCCTGCCATTTCATTTCAATTGTTTAAACCTATTTACATTTCATTTTACTATGTTTGTTTACTATAAAATTATTCATGTGTCTAATCATGCTTTCTGTTTGATTTATTTCAATTGCGAACCTATCTACATTTCATTTATTGTGTTTGTTTACCATAAAATTATTCATATGTCTAATCATGCTTTCTGTTTGATTTATTGATTTCTCTCAATAATCATGCTTCAAGGTTAACCATTTCTAATCAAAAATTTTAATCCCAATTAAGAATCTATTCTGAATTTCTTATTTCATTATATCATTTTGTGTTGATTGTTCGTGTATTGAAACACCCAATTTATGAAACAATTATTTACCAATGATTTTATAAATTAAAATCAAATTAAGCATCATTCGATTGATCATTGCACAGTTTCTGTGTGAGAATAATTAATTTGAGTTGGATGCTGTGGAAATTCACCTATACACCGTGAAACTCTCGGCGCCATTTTGTTTTAACAAAGGAAAGCGTTGGCGACCGCACAGCACCGCACTCTTGATAGCGGCAGCCAGAGTCATATTCTGAAACTTACGTAGAGCATTCAGACTCTATCATCTTAGCTTCTCATTTGGAATCTTAAAATTCAAGAACTAAACTTCTAAAATTAACGTCACTGAAATATAATTGAAAAATCTCCTAAACATTTAAAATTTTAATTATAAACTTTCAAGTAAGTTGCTTATTAAGAATTTTCTTTATATTCGTATAAGTCAATGGAGGCCCATTTAAATAAAAATTTCATTTAGTTAAAATTTTTCTACATAACCAATTCACATGCATTACGTACACTCAAAAATTGATGTTACGTATAAATTTTTACAGATGGAGAAATTATTATCTTTTGATAAATTTATTCTGATGTTTTATTCTGAATTCCGACGCGATGTTTTGTGTAATTCGACATGTTGGGGAGAGTTTTGAGGGTGGATGTTCGTTTTAGGAGAGTGTAATGTGGGTGAGGCTGCGAAGTGTGGTGTAGGAGATGCCTGGCTGCGCGTTGTTTACAAATTCAGCCTGGGTCTCTCGACCTCTTGACATTCTTGCTTCCCAAGCCAAGACACAACCACACGGCTGACTCACTCCCCAGCCTCATAGAACATGTAACGACATGGCAGCATTTGATATTCGAATAAGATGCTCTATATTTAGGATATTTTAGGGTGATGTTTGAATATATTTTGCGAGATAGCGTGATGATGAATTTTATTTGTTACTCCTACTTACTTATACTTCATTGTCAACGAATTACTAATTACGACCACGAATTAGATGTCGAGGTGTAATTCATTCCTGTCTGGATTATTGTTTCTTTGTAAAGTAAATGTCACGAAAATTATGAATTAGTTCTTAATCTTTCAGTGCGAGCAAATTGATATTTCATAACGAAGAATATAAAAATAACTATAAATATAAATGAATTCGATTCTAACCCGGATGGCGTGCAGTCCATTCAAATTTTAAAATTAAATGTTAATGTATTATCAGAAAATATTGTGTTCTCTCCTTCCGAGAATCATCATTGACATTGCATTATCACATATCGAATAAGAATGGAATTAGAATAAGGAATAGGTTAGCGTGTGTCCTTTCTGTAAACATGAAGTTACTGGACTGAGTATGGATGCATGATTGTGAACGCCTGCGGAGGAAAAAGAGTGAAAATTTTGGATTTTTAAAGCCAGCAAATAACCATCACCGACCTTTCAGTCAATTGCTGCTGTGGACGTGGGAGTCGACTACAGCCTCCACAAGAACCACACTGCGCAGAGAGCCTCCGCCTGTGCCGAGCGATCACACGAACGCACGCTTCGCATTCACGTCTGTGTGCGTGACTGGACGTACATCACGGCCCGACCAGCGGCAGCGAGCGTCTCGCTGAGGCAGCGGCGCATACGTACACCTGTGTGCGTAAGCGACCAGAACTACATCGCAGACCAGCAGCAGCAGCGGCGGCGGTAGCAGCGGACGTCTCGGCCAGGCAGCGAAAGGCAACACGACAGCGCCTGCGCACACACGCTTCACATACGCGTCTATGTGCATGCACTGCATACATCTTGGCGTGACGACGGTCGGCTGCGACATGGATGCACTCTGCGACGTACATGTGCGAAGCACAATACAGGCACGATGTAGGGGTACGAGAGCGAGCGTCACAGCTGGAACACTCGCATACAACAACGCGTCACTCAGAGGCTTGCCCTGTCTCCATGGCAACGCGAGGTAACTGAGCACGCTTGCGTCTGCTCTCACACGCACACTTTGCGCGCGGCGGACAGCTGGTTGACGCACGACGTGATGCAATCCCGGCGAGCATCAACGATGGAGGATACGACGATGAAGAACGCAGAGCGACGATGTGCTGCATTTAATGGAGAGACGACCAACGATACGGCAACGTTTACATCATCATCGATGGTGAAAAAAGATGACGATATCCAGCCTTAAAGGAAGACGTCCACTTCTATCTAAAATCCCGTGGAGTTCTTTAACTCGGAGTTTCTTCCTGCAAGAGAGATGAAGAACAGGAGCCCCCTCGGTCTCTACGCGACTGTAGGGCAAAAAAGGATTTATTCCATGAAGTTCTTCAACTTCACGACTGCTGCATGTGGTAGTCATGACGGCGTGGGAGATTACCGGCATCTATTGTGTTATGCTTCTCCGCATAACTGTGTACGGAACATCGCTAAGGATCCGAATAATCGTCCGGCCAACGACTTATTCATAAATGATTCAAAAGACCGAATATTAAGCCTGATTTCTGCGAGAAAGCATCACATCGTTGAATTCTAGAACAATCGACTCTTCAGGAACAACGTTCGAACGTCGCCGATACCAGTAGCGAACGATCACGCCAGCCGAAGATGCCAAGAACCTCAACGGATGTCTTCATTTGCTTTAATTCATATGTTTAACATTGTTTTGTGGGGATTTTTATATAGTAATGAGGGTAAGGTTAATGATGTATGTTTTCTATTCGATTGTAGGGATATATCACGTTCTTATTGGTAACCTTGTTAGGTTGTTATTCAGAGTTGGCACCTCAAGGTGACGCCGAGCGCGGGTGCCTGAGGGACTAAGGGAGAGCGGGCAGTAGAGGCTAGGACACGATCACAAGAAGCCGCATACGAGTTTGTTCCTCTACCTTGGTCCAGTTGGGCCGAGGCCTTGCCTCTTAAATTCACTACTCAAAGCCATCCTAGAATATCTGTGCCCTCATTCGCTCGAAAGTGATTAACTTCAAGAATACTCAACTGCAGTGCCAATAACGTAAACTAGAGATTGTCAACGTGAACTGCTACTGTCGGCATAGTCCCAGCCATCAACCTGGTCTCTCTGCCCTCAACCAAACATGGTGATCTTGCCCCAGCGCGCCAGCCAGGCGACATTCAGACTGCGAGACCAATCTCCAAATCTCAAGATAAGTTTCCCTCTGATTTCATGTCAAACCCCAGTCCCCACTCAAACTTCTGAGTATATTAGGATGTGAATGCGTAGATCGCGTGCGTTAAATTAATGCGTATTTCCGATGATTAATGTCTCAATATTTTCCTGTGTCCAATAGCGAATTTCTTTAATGTCCTTGTGTTATTCATATCCTTTAGACAGTTAGGAAAGGAGGATGATATGATTCAGAAGGAAAGTAATAATGTTTGAAGCCAGGAAACACGGCTAGAATGCACGATTAATTTATGGCCTTAAGTCGCTCGAAACGCTCACCGAAGATTGAATTAAATATTTACTCAGACTTACTCTGAGTTGGTGGCAGCTACATTGATATTAACATGTAGAAAATAAAAGAAAGGTGACGAATAATCTTAATGTCACGACTCATAATATCACATGGAAAATATCATGCATCGCAACAAAGAATGACGGCAGAGAAAAATGAAGACCGTGACCTCAGCGAGATAAAATAAAGAGGGTCACGACATATGGCGGCTGAGCGGTGGGATTTGAGTTTTGCTTTAAACGTAAATGTTACTGTAAAATCTCATGCCTACCGAACTTATACCTCCGAAAAAATATATACGTGCATTCAAACATTCAAATTTAAAAATTGATATTTGGCCGACTAAAAATAATTTCTTTATCTGAATCATCTCGTCTCTCTTCCTAATGAATACTTATTTGCAGAATGTCATTTGGAACGATAAAGTAATATTGTATTAATATTTCATATTTCAATGTTGTCGATAGACTCATAATAGGTACGGATGTGCAACGTATCCCTCCATCAATTAAATTTAACTACCATGTATGTAACATTTTCTGCACTACCCAACGTTAAAACTGTAATGTAAAAACTGAAATGTAACAACATGCTATGTTGGAGACGAATATTGAATCGAACATTCTTGGCACCCAAGCCACAGCCTCGCGTACCCCGAGCCGATGGAAGGCCAAATGTAAACAGATCGCTCGTTCGCCAGCAGAAATGGTCACAAAGCCACACTCAACAGCTTTCCATGATTCTAAATTTCAATAATGCGAACGATAAATGTTGTGAATCACGATTTTCTTAATCTGGGCATGTAATAGGTTACGTTTTTCTAATGAAAAATAAATTTAATTACATGTGAGAACGTAAAAATTTAATTATTTCATCATTGCTGCGCGTAAAAATTTCTTATTCGACGTTCATCAAACAAATTACTGCGGATACCACGGCATAATTATGTCAATATCATGTGAATTTTTATTCAAAATTTAAATAATGATGACCAAAACCAGCTTATAGATAATTTTATTTCAATATCTGGAGTATAGGACTCCCGGCACTCGAGCCACACCCGTGTTCAGGCTGGCATCCAAGCACGAACAAAGCTCCTTTGTTGTCATCGTGGGAGCAGCCGCAAGGCTCACCACAGCTTTGACGACAAAAATTTCGTAGAGCACGAATGTAAAATCTCACGAACTACGGATTGGTAAATTTTAGATGCAATACTTTACGCTTTCAAATAAAATTTAATTTGATAACGTGCGAGAACAAAATTCAATTAAATTCATTATTGCTACGGGAAATTTATGCGATGTAATCAGTAAATACTAACGATCTTACACGAAATTTGTCTGAGAATTTACTACGGATGCTAGGAATTGCTATTACAATTTAAAGTCAACGTATAATAAATTTAATCTTTTCCCAATATGATGTGCGAGTTCTTGATCAATTATCTGGGTATTACGTACAATGAATTCAAATCCAATTACCAATGACATTATTCCAATGAGAATGAATGTAAACTGGAGACATTTGTCTGCTATTAGAATTACTAGTGAGTTAAGGTTTGCAAAAATTTAATTACGGTTCCTTGGACCAATCTCATTTTGGCGTATAATCTAAAGAATTAGATTTACTATTACTCTTAAAATAATTAATAACCTGCGAATACCTCACATGGGGACTCTTACTGTCACTGAAACGTAGTATAAATGATGCGCGAACTACTAGGAAAACACAACAACGTATCTGAATAGTGAAATAAATTCAATTCGTGATTTCAAAGAAAAATTTGATACAGCCAGGATTTATTTCTAACGAAAGAATTCAGTCACGACGATCTCATATTAATATGTTTGCTCAAACGTTCTATTGGCCCTGGACATAACTATGAATTTCATTGCGTCGAGTTGGTCAAATTTAAATACTATGTATAATTTTTGTAATTAATATTTCTGTGTGGGGAGAATAGTTCAATTTTATTTCGCTTTCATGTATTTCGATAATTCCGTAAATGTGTGTGTACCCGTAGGATGTAACTATTTTTAAACTTTGCGATCTATACTTAAATAATTTTTTGAACCTTATGTTCTATTCGTAATTTGCTTATAATAACGTAAAATTCGAACGTAGGATGCTTAAGTCTTTTTGTAAATACTTGGGAGTTTGAGAGGGAAGGCTTGGTTGATGTGATATAGAGGGAGGCTTGGGAAAAATTAAAGAAGAACATCAGAACAAACACTTAATGGGATTGACCTTTCAGGAATGGTGGATGACATCAGCTGAGCGCGGTTGAACGCTTGCGCCGGCGCACCATCACTCGCCAGTCATCAAGAGTGGTGAGAGACTCCACCACAGACGCATCACGGTCGCCCTGCTCGGACGGCATCACTACTACGGGTTGGCCACGCATGCGCTGCGCCCCTGCTCCCTACCCCACCATCTACCTCGACGCTTGAAGCGCGACACGCAGCGGCAGATCTGAGCTCGCACGCCGACTCGTAGAAAACGAGTACGCGAAGAAAATTTCTTATCAGTGGACTGGGTCGACGACCGCAGCTAATTTTCTACTGAGGCACTGTGAATAGAAAACGACTGGCATTTAAAATTTAAAGGACAGCTCAACATTGGGATTTCAATCACGACTTCGGACTTCGGATGGATTCGACGACGACGGCTTCAGATGTAATCAACGACGATGAAAATAATACGGAGGCCCAGATGAAAATCAACGTATCAACTCAAAGATCTCAGCATAAAGGCAGCGAATCCTACGCAACCCCAAAAAAGATGATGAACTCCACGAGATAGTAGTCCACTTCGACCGACGACACACGGAATATTTATTCGGAGATCTCTATAAGACTCTTGCAAAGTGGTGGAGCAAGTTATGCAGCCCAGGATTATACGACTTGGGTATTATGGGAGCTTTAGCTACGCTTCCGAGGGTTTTTACTCTCAAGGATTACTGCAGTGATCCCTACAACGGAGGGAGTGGTCGGTGCCATCTATAGGACGCGGTTCTGCCAATAGGACAACTATAATGACTCCTTCATTTGACGACTCTAAACCAGCGCTCGCCAGAAGAGCAAACTCCAGTTGTAAGCATCTTGACTCTTCCATGATCCACGCATTTAAGGCGTCGGCTGCACGTGTGAGCAACGTCGAAGATAAGCCTTTCGAGCGCAAGCTGGAGCTTGTGATTTGTTCGGCCACGGGGGATTCTGTTATGCTTCTCCGCATAACTGTGTACGGAACATCGCTAAGGATCCGAATAATCGTCCGGCCAACGACTTATTCATAAATGATTCAAAAGACCGAATATTAAGCCTGATTTCTGCGAGAAAGCATCACATCGTTGAATTCTAGAACAATCGACTCTTCAGGAACAACGTTCGAACGTCGCCGATACCAGTAGCGAACGATCACGCCAGCCGAAGATGCCAAGAACCTCAACGGATGTCTTCATTTGCTTTAATTCATATGTTTAACATTGTTTTGTGGGGATTTTTATATAGTAATGAGGGTAAGGTTAATGATGTATGTTTTCTATTCGATTGTAGGGATATATCACGTTCTTATTGGTAACCTTGTTAGGTTGTTATTCAGAGTTGGCACCTCAAGGTGACGCCGAGCGCGGGTGCCTGAGGGACTAAGGGAGAGCGGGCAGTAGAGGCTAGGACACGATCACAAGAAGCCGCATACGAGTTTGTTCCTCTACCTTGGTCCAGTTGGGCCGAGGCCTTGCCTCTTAAATTCACTACTCAAAGCCATCCTAGAATATCTGTGCCCTCATTCGCTCGAAAGTGATTAACTTCAAGAATACTCAACTGCAGTGCCAATAACGTAAACTAGAGATTGTCAACGTGAACTGCTACTGTCGGCATAGTCCCAGCCATCAACCTGGTCTCTCTGCCCTCAACCAAACATGGTGATCTTGCCCCAGCGCGCCAGCCAGGCGACATTCAGACTGCGAGACCAATCTCCAAATCTCAAGATAAGTTTCCCTCTGATTTCATGTCAAACCCCAGTCCCCACTCAAACTTCTGAGTATATTAGGATGTGAATGCGTAGATCGCGTGCGTTAAATTAATGCGTATTTCCGATGATTAATGTCTCAATATTTTCCTGTGTCCAATAGCGAATTTCTTTAATGTCCTTGTGTTATTCATATCCTTTAGACAGTTAGGAAAGGAGGATGATATGATTCAGAAGGAAAGTAATAATGTTTGAAGCCAGGAAACACGGCTAGAATGCACGATTAATTTATGGCCTTAAGTCGCTCGAAACGCTCACCGAAGATTGAATTAAATATTTACTCAGACTTACTCTGAGTTGGTGGCAGCTACATTGATATTAACATGTAGAAAATAAAAGAAAGGTGACGAATAATCTTAATGTCACGACTCATAATATCACATGGAAAATATCATGCATCGCAACAAAGAATGACGGCAGAGAAAAATGAAGACCGTGACCTCAGCGAGATAAAATAAAGAGGGTCACGACAATTGTTAGGAAAAGGTTCTGCCCAAGGACAACTGCAAAGGTGTCATCACGAGGTGTTTCGATCCAGCGCTTCCCTGTGAATGCAAACCATTCCGTCACGCTCCGTATTTGTCTTCTCGGAACTACTTTTCTTCTGATCAGTAGTCGCACGCGCACCGATTATGAAGAAGGATAACATCGAGCGGGAGCTCGATACAAAAAAATGACGTCGGCGAGGATTGTCATAGTTCTACTATGGAAGACTCTCGTCGTGTTCAAATAACGTTAAGAAAGGGTTGTTTTGGCCAAGCAACCATCTTCTAAAAGACCCGACGTTGGATAATATGTTCTCAACAATAAGCACAGCATTTCTGAACTCTACAAACTACGCTTCGAGACGAGCTTCACCAACCGCCAAGCATCATTCGAATCAACCAGCGAACCTCGCACCCCCCCCCCCTCTACGAGCACCCACCATTGGACTTTGTACTCTTTGCTCCGCGACCGACGCTTGTACCGAGGATCATTTCTAAACGCTTCCATTCTTCTCGTATATTTCAACTCCTTCCTTGTTGACTTAAGATCTTGTTCATTCTACATAAATTACTTGCCATTTAATCATAAAGCTTAATCCATTTGAATCATCTCCCAACACTTGCTATTTTCTGTAATATTTTAACGTAAAGCTCCAGAAGAGTGAACGTGTTCGTTCTCACTCGAAACGGCGTCGCACAGCCTCCTTCTGAGCAATGTGCGCGAGCGGCATTAGAGCCTGCGCCATTAGGAGAGTAAGACGTGTGATTCTCTCGCCTGTCCTCGCGGATAGGTGGGAGTGGGCTTTTTGCCCAAGAGTTCCAATGGCTGTTAAAGTCGTGCATAGACAAACTGGGCGTTTCTCAAGACCGAGCTAAGTATATTCTCAATGTGTCTATCCATACTCTCATTCATGTCTTAGTAGCTTCATGTCTAGGCGTAGGATAGTATCGTTGGAAGTGTTTGACGACCTTTGCTTTTCAACTGAATAACCTAACGTCGAGGCTCCACCTCTTATACAATGTTCTTGTCAGACTTCTCAATATATTAATGATATATGTTGCGTCTGTTAGTCACGTTAAAGGCTTCACCTGTTTATTTGATGTAACGATGCGAATTCCAATAATTGTGTCACTTGATAGATCAGAACTAACGTAATCACCGAGATCTGATAATGTTATTGTCATTTAATTAACGGTAAATTCTTTAATACGCTGTGTAGATTTAGAATACGATGTATATATGTTGTGTGTTATTCAACTTCCCGAATGCGTCATCAATATGCTAATTGAAAGGCGTCATCATCATAACATTAAATTACGTTGCAACCATCTCGTCATTCACCTAATAAGGCCCTATTTGATTGAGAACAAAACTACCATTAATAGTAAAAGACATTGAAAAGTCTCAGTATATTTGATCTTTATTGATGACAAAATAAAATAATGGAGACCTTCTGTCTCGACATTAAGAAAATGAAAGCAAAGAGAAAATGACGAAAAATAATGCAAAGAAAAGAATTGCCTCCTGAAAATTGGCCAACGAATAATGCGGCATCGATGAGAGGAAATAGGAATATAACAATTGTATTTTGATACGCTCCAATCAAACTCATTCCTATTGTAATAACAAAGGGGAAATTGCGTACAAAAACATGTATTTATTTATAAATTGATGGAGAAACATGGCGTTTTATATTTATACGAGTGCACACGGCCCGACAAAAAAATGACAGGATTAGATATAGGACCAACTGAGCTTCAACATGGCTTTCCCATGATTTCCCATGCTATTCTATGGCTTTCCAATACTTTCCCAAGTCTCAACCGCTGATATTCTATTCAACCTAATTTAACCTACCAATACACGTGACATTCATTCCGACTCCCAATCTGCTGGGTTATAAGGTACGAGTATAATATTTTTGTATTATACTACTCATTGAAGTTATTTTAAAGTTCTTCATTAATGACAGTATGCATCCGTTCAAATATTTATGTTCAAAAGGTAATTTTATGTTACACATACACAGAGTTTCATAGTATCCAGGACTTATTTACACTCATATGGAGATTTGCGTACGTGAAATTCCACTTTATCACATATTTGTGTCTGAAATCATATACATTCGACTACATAAGATTACTATTAGACCATATGCAGATTTAGTCTTAAAAAATATACACTAATGCGATTCACTGAGTACTTATGTACGATTCCATTAGAATTCATTTTAAATGAGTTCATTACTGCACATACATTCCTACATTAGCAATAAAAATGTTGCCATCTCTTCAAATTAATAGGACAAGGTAAATATATAATTTATGTCGATGAAACAAATTGTAACTTGTTTTTACGAAAATCGCTCCGACGAGCGAAAAAGAACTTCGTTGCTATATTTTTCTTTAAGAAAAAATCTACATATCGTCCATTGATTATGTAATTTAGTTGCAGGTATGTATAATTTAAAATTTGTGATAAAGTGGAGTTCAACGAATGTAAATGTCGATTTGAGTGTAAATAAATCCTCGATACTACTACGTGTTACATAAAATTACCTATTGAGCATAAATATTTGAATGTATACATACTACCATAATGTAGAATTTTGAAATAACTTAAATGAGTAGTATTATAGGAAGTTTTTATAATTGACTTATCTCTTTCACGCCGCTCAAAGATCTGAATCACACCCTGCCTCCTGATGCTGGTTACTTAGAACATTTTACGACAGCTTGTCTTTAGATAGCAACACCGGCGGAAAGTTTATGTATTCCTTGCTGAAAAGAACAACGATCGTCTCGCTCATCACATCAAATAGATACATATATAACACAAAAAACGATCAAACTAACGAGAAATAATGTTAATTCTTAACTCAACTTAGGGTTGGATTAATTTGAGCATGACTTGGATTAATTTGTCCTTGCATTGGATTAAATTGAACTTGACTTGTATTAAATTGAACTTGAATTGGATTAAATTGAACTTGACTTAGATTAATTTGAACTTGGCTTCAATTAATTCGAACTAGACTTGGATTGAAATGAACTTGACTTGGATGTAATTGAACATTTCTTTGGATTAATTTGAAGTGAAAAAGGTGTAGTCTTGATAGTTTCGACCCCACTAAATAAGGTTTTGATATTTTTACAATAAAAACTGTAAGTTTATAACGAATAGGAAAAACATCTGCAGTTTCAAGCTGTTAAGAATTTAATAATGTTTGTACGCTTCATAAATTTTATGAAATACCTACTGAAGTTTATCATTGATGGCTGAGAGTTGAATTCCTAACGAACATTTGAGTTGCAAATTCTTCGCAACTGTAAAATGCTTGCAGGTTTTTTGTCAGAATAAAAAAACTGCTCTAGTGGGGTCAGGCCTATCAAGACTAGCGCTAACATTGGTGCGCACGTGGTATCCTACTTTGAGTTTTAAAGTTTATTTAAGTCATAATATCTCGAAAACTAAGGAGCTTTTGACAGTTTATAATTCGTGAAAATCGATTTACTTTGAGCTTTTTACTCATAATTGAAGTTTGTCGGCACAAAAAAAGCACCCTATATAATGTTGATTATTCTTATACAATGAAGTGCCAAGCGTCTCCTTAAACAAATAAATAAATATATTTGGATATTTCCTGTGCATAATTTCACCTTAGAAATTTATAAACGAAGAACGCGGTTAATATTGAAATCATATTTATTATAACTTTACAAGGTCTTAGAATAAGAATATACAAAGAATCTATTCACTCTTTAAGACGTTTGGGAGACCAGCTCCATCCTCAGTAAGTCATTCTGTAAAGAATAATAAAATTGAAGAAAGAAAAATTCAGTCAAATCTAAAGCACAAGTTTTTTCCATTAAAAATTTGCAAATAAATTTGCAGGGCAAGTGAACTATTTGAAGTTTTAAGCAAAGACTTTTCTTTGGCAATGTATAAGGACTCTAAAATACGCAAGTCTAATTCATTCGGAGCAGTACGTACAATTTTAAAATCATCTTCTGCTATGCGGTCGCAGCGTTGTTGACTATGAAGGCGAATAGATGAGTGAGGTGGTTGGGTAAACATTCTTCCACTACCGTAGCTGATTCCACGATGCTGGGCAATCCTGGGATTGCCCCGTATTGCCAATCCTGTATTCTTAATTCCCCATTCTTGCCAATCCTTCTGGCATCTGGCAACCTAAGAATTTTTAAAGTTCTAATAAATATGATTTCAATATTAACAGCTTTCTTCGTTTATAAGTTTCTAAAGGTAATTCGATGGAAGAAAAATTACTTTCCCAATTACTTCTATGTTATTGCAATGTTCAATAAAGTTTTGAACGAATAAAATTGGTTGATCCGTCGTAGTTGGTTGGTCTGTCTCCTTTTCACGCTCTTAAGTGATACAAGTTTGACCAGTGCACAAGTACAAGAATATTTTAATCGCCTACTTTAATATTAGGAAGGATATATTTCCTTATAATCCACAGTTGGAAGATTTGTGGAAAGACAATATCGAATCCCATCACTTATGACGGGTCGTGTGCACTATTTCATATAAAATGAA
This sequence comes from Morinoia aosen, assembly GCA_030386875.1. NCBI lineage: Eukaryota > Metazoa > Arthropoda > Malacostraca > Amphipoda > Talitridae > Morinoia > Morinoia aosen. The sequence continues at coordinate 14,227,320 of CM059577.1, read as the reverse complement.
GGTAATAGCAAAGACTATCGATTTAAAAGAAAGTATGTTGATAATACCTTTGTTTTATTTCGTGATCCAACATATGCCAGTCTATTTCCCGACTACCTTAATAAAAACCATGCTAGCATTAAGTTCACCATGAAAATTGAAGCTAACAATAAATTACCTTTTTTAGATTGTTTGGTACAGCGCACAAATAACACCTTTTGCTCTTCTGTTTATAGAAAAGATACGTTTACTGGCATGGGTCTAAGTTCTTTTTGTTTTTGTCCGTTACGGTTTAAAATCAATAGTATCAAGACATTAGTGTTACGGGCATATGAAATTAGTTCCACTTATTTATCACTGCATAATGAACTTGCATTTGTCAAACAATTTTTTGTGAACAATGGCTATCCACTTCATTTACTCAATAGATGTATTCGGCAACTGATAGAAACCAAATGTAATTCTGCGACGATGCCGCCGACAGTAGAGAAAAAGAAACTGTACGTGTCGATGCCGTTCTTTGGTTTTCAGTCCGAGAAGCTGCAGAAGGAATTACGCTCTCTCACAATGAAATATTTTACGTGTGTTGACCTCCAGATTATATTAGTTAATAATTTTAGAATCGGTACTCTGTTTTCATTCAAGGATAAACTACCTAAATCTATGCTCTCCTCTATCGTGTATAAATATTGTTGCCCACTGTATGTGTCTGTGTATGTTGGTTCTACCACACGCGCACTAAGATGTAGAGTATTTGAGCATATTGGTAGGAGTTTCAGAACCGGTAAACCACTAAGCAAGCCACCTCACTCAGCTATACGTATTCATTCAGATCAGAGTAAATCTCCCGTTCTACAGTAAAACTTTTCCATCTCAAGTTTTGCTAACTCAGTCACTGATTTACGTATTATCGAATCCCTATTCATTAGCCGCTTAAAACCCGGTCTAAACGATATGCAGTCGTCCCCCCCCTTAAAAATAGCTTCTGCTTAAAGTTTTTACCGTTATTATTTTTTGTGTAGTTTTTCTTCAATTTATGAATTCATATTTTCCGTATATTTTTTCAGACATCCGCTGATGATGATGACCTTAGTGGTCGAAGCGTTCCTTCTTAATAAAAATGTCTTTTATATCGATAGTCTTTGCTATTACCTTCATTTTAAAGCTATGTCTAGTCGTACAACCTAATTTGATACCTATTTCATATATATATTACTGACATGCGTCTCCTGAGTAGGCAAAGTAGGCAGTACCCACCCTGAGATGTATGGATAAGTATCAATAGTTTTTTCTTTTACTAAGTATTCACCAATCCAACGAAATTATAATAGTTGATTCAATTACCATGCCCAAAGTCCCAAAAATCATAATATACAGGTAGATGAAATAGGCAAGATTCGCACACTACCTTTTCTTCTCTGTACCTACACTCTGCAGGGTAACAATGCTGAAAAGCTGTCATATTGTTGCTTAACACTATGTTATATCTCGGCTATAATAGGCAAAGGTTTTACTGCTTTCGTCGCAGGGGCCCGCGTTTCGGAACGTTTTGTTTACTAATAAAGTCAGTTTTAGCTTCTTTGTGTGTAATATGATAATGTCTTTTATTCTCGTTTGAATTTTTATTATGTGTTTGACACTATCTTATTTTAATAAGTGTTCATGTTCTTTTCATTTTGTATTTTTGATACAATTTAGAACGTTTTCAGCAAGAAAATTTGTAATGTCGCATTAATGCAACTATCATTGTAGTTGAGATAGTGCATTGCTTTTAGTTACGTGTGTGTGCCTAAATGAAGTTTTTGCTAATGTTGTGTTATTATTTTCACTGCAGCTCGTTTACATTATATTTTATTTATTTTTTCATGTATCCCAATACCTGTATTGATTACCTCACTAAATTGCTTAATCTTTCTTAAAAAGAAGTAATTAATCATATAATGCCTAAAAATACATACTATTCAAGTTTTTAAAATTGTTAAAACATAATTGCTAAAATCTCTATTTCAGCTTATGCTTACTTAGAAACTGGGGAGTGATCAGAAGATAGAAATTAAACATTTAAATGAAATGGAGAAATACAACATACCTCTCAAAGAACCAAGCAATATTCAAGGAATAAATTTGGAAATGAGCAGAAATTTTCATTATTAAAACATGCTAACTTGACCTAAAGTCAAGGAAGTAAACAAAACAAAGAGATCAATTTGAAGTACTTAGGTACAACAAATTGCTGAAAAAATCCACTAATATTCCAGTTATTAACATCAGAATAGGCTAATTTAATTTTCATTTTCACTAGTGATAACATAACCTGAAAACTAGAAGTCTTTATGTTTTAGATTATGGCTTCAGGGTTTCACAACGACTAGTCAATTTCAATGTTATCACAACCTAAAGACTAGAAATATTAATGATCACAACATAAGTTTCTGCAAAGTCTAGTCATAATCAACCCATACATCACAGCAAAACAAAAAGATAGACTGGAAAAGATCGTTATAAGGAACCACGGTTATAGAATATAAACACATTAGGATCGTACTGAGGTACCACTCTTTATGTGAGCACAATGTATTGGGTACATCAGCTGAGCTGTTCTACAAGTAACTTGCAGCACATTTACCACTAGTTTCTACATCCTATGAATTAATTGAAGGAGAAGTGAATGAAACAGAAATAAACAGAATGAATTTGTGATGCTTTCAATTTCTATTTCGGGCTTTTTAACTGTAACATATGCATTATTGCTCTTGTACGAAAATTATATTTCGTACTCGCACGCATCTCGTATACATGTGTGCGGACCCACAATGACTAGATATCAATGACAGTATTTATTAGGTAATAGGTATAAATACGCTGTTTCTAACCTCGGACAAAATAATCAACAAAAACATTGCGTACTTTTCTGATTTTCAGCAAAGTATTTTAACTGAGTTTTGTTTAATTTCGGTTTCAAACATTTATAAATAATTTTATGCAAAAATTGGACTCAATGACACCAAAAAATAGCAACTCCAAATTCGAATCCACCACATACGAATGAACGACTCCGACTCCGCCACATTCTCAAAAAGTGACTCCGACTCCGACTCCACCCTAAAACATGTGACCCCGGCGACTCCGACTCCCGACTCTGATTCCGACTCCACCCTAAAACATGCGACTCCAACTCCAACTCCCGACTCCAACTCTGCAACCCTGTATGTAAGGCCCCAAATTTGAAGGTATATTTAGATAATTTGTGCTCTATATTCAAGTCCTTTTTCGGAATAACAACGGGTTTAAATAACTGGAATCATTCGTGAAATATTGCTTATTAGGCAAAAAAATTCTCCTTCACAGGAGTATAAAATGCTTTTGAGAGGCCGTAGCGTTATTCTTTGTCCAAGAAGAATGACACCGGAAGGGAAATGTTGCGTCGGCAGAACATCAACATGTCGCCTCCCGAAAAAAGCAGTAATTTGGACCTGTTGGGAGACATTTTAAGTGTGTGAATTTTTATGTTTGGAATCATTTTAAGAAAGTGAATTTAAAAAAAAAATTAAGGATCATTTCAATACATTTTATTTTGTGAATTCTTTAGAATTATGTGTCATGCTAAATGGTGTATTGCTTAGTGTTTTAATTCTTTTTGGGCATGTATTTGTAGCAATCTAGAAAAAGTTGTTCGTATCTTGGTACACATAAGAAGTTTGCGAATTCCAACTGGGCAGTTTTGTTGCTTCAACATTTGTGTGCTGTGAGCGAGGTGTTGTGTATGTGTAAGTTGTGGTTGGAGAGGCCTCAGCCGAAACTGTCGAGAGTGGAAAATTTATGACCGACCCTTGAACCAAAAGAATTTCCAAACAACGGTGAGAAATCTGTTTTGATTAGTAAGGATTTTGGAAGAGGCTTGGATAAGGGTGCCCACACGGCGGGCAGAGCAGGCAAACCGCGAGGGGCGACGGTCATAAATCACCCAAACTTGAGAAGTTCGTAAGGCTAACTTCGCCTAGCAACGGGTTGGCTGGGAAGTTAAGCAAAATATGAATAGGGGCGGAGCTGGCTAAGCTCTCGTCAGAAGGGCTATAACCAATACGAGGGGCAGTAGCACCGTGAGAAAGAGGACGAAGTGCGGAACCACCAAATGAACAACTATTTCGACTGAGAAGGAGGGTTTTGGACGAGCACTTCTGAAATCTCTGAAGAGCCCGATTGGTCATATGTGAAAGTAGAGGACAGCCCTCTCGAACATTTTGGTAGAGCTGATGAGTTGAGTTCAGTCTTACGCCGAGAACCGTCTGAGAAAGTACGTGTTACCAATAGGAGGTGGTAAAAATAAAAATAACTGAAAAGTATCACACTCTGAAAAATACGTGTTTGAAGAAATGACGTAAAAGTGGCCATATTGAGCATACAAGTTTCACGCTACAATGTAATCCATAAATTTATGAATATTTTTTTGTTCTTATTTCAGAGAATAATTTCAAATAGGAAAACCAGGAAAAATACGGCCGGAGCGATATTCAAAATTAATACGTGCGAATTACTCATGTTGGCAGGGGTAAGTTATAAAAGTCATATTACTAAGAAATTGCTCAGAAACTTAGTTGACAAAAATTGATGTTGCATATATATATATATCTATATATATTAGTATATTCTTCAATATGAAAGAAAATGCTAATTAGATCTAGCTGTGAAACGAATTGAGTAGAGCAAAATTTCTTATATTGCAAATGGTGGGAAATAATAATGATGAAGAAAAGAAGTTAAGAGGTCACCAATTCAAGTCAAATATCACGTCATCGCTCAGGAATGCCTATCCACAATATGAACTGAAGTCGTACTAAAATAAACTGTACCTCGTCAACACAGAACACGCTGTTGGAATTCGGTGCCTTGAGAATGCCGCGGAGTGCTTGGTGACGGGTGATCGTGGGATGGAAGTGACCAAGACGACAGGGAATGCCTTGATGTTCCATATGCATTGTTGGTGCCCTTCATTGTCTACATGTATTAGTGGGGTGTAATTTAATGATTCGGGGCTGGCCGGCCAATAGGTTGATTAGCGTTGTTATGGGAAATGTCATGTCCTAATTTATCTCCGAATTTATCAATAGCATTGATGTGTTACAATAGCGGGTTGTGTTTAGAGGTAAATGTAGGTGTGCGGATTGTTGAGCATTGCGTTAATACCCTTCATGATAAGCATTGTGCAGTAGCCTCACAAATGGTGTAATAGGATGGTCTTCTGTAATCCATAAACCTGTTCCTGAAACGTTGAGTATTATACCCGAAAACCACAGGAGCAGTAACTCTCGTCAACACAAATGCGCACAGAAAAACGCGCTTTTTGTAAGCTAGTGGTTCCCTTCCCATCTGTGAGTACCGTCCTTGTTTTAGTATATGTTCTTTAAATTTCAATTATTTTTGTACTCAGGTTTTCCCATATATTTTCTCGTGTCTTTCTTTCTCGTGTATTTCATTATCTTGGAGGTACGCCAATTCCTCTCTTCCGAGAACCTGGGATCCTCATTGATGTAAATTAATGAGGGGACAGGACTAAGTCTCGTGACAGACCCATGGTTCTAAGATGTGCTCGAGAGTAGGGAACGAAGACCAAGTTCGGAAGACTCCAGTCTATGTAATCAGACAGGGAACTTTTAAGTGGTTTTAGCATCGTGTTTTATTTTAGAAGACATTCGTAAACACATACTGAAATGTTTCAAGTACTTCACGTGTTAAAACAAAAAGGAAATCATTCAACATTTTCATACTTAACCTATGTCAATCGTTAAAATGCTATACCTCCGCCAATCTATAAAACGCTACGTTTCGATGAAACTTTCATCATCTTCAAGCTGAAAAAATGAAGTAGATAATTTCGTATTCAGTCACATTGATAATGTTTCTATTACTTGAAAATGTTCTTTTTTAACATCATGATATAGAATTTTTGAGCTTGAATAAAGATCTTCATTCGAGGGCTTACAACAATGATCAACACGGAAATGATTAAAAATGGAGCCATGAAATTTGTGAATAGTTAGTTTCTACTTCAGGATCATCCTAGTAATGCCAATGTCAAATGAATTAAGACACTTACATTCTCTGCTTTCACACTTAAAGTGATACATCACACTGGCTCTGTCTAGATCACTGATCATGGATCTGGAAATATTATTTCGGATCAAGAGATCACTGATTTTCCGATTTTTGTAATACACGCAGACTGTAAAATTGTTGTGTCTGGATCTAAAGGCTTAACAAAGGTCTTGACAATGTTTTTGAAGACTCGTTCACCAATTTTTTCTTCAATTGTCGTGCTCGCTGTGGCACAGTGGTTAAGGGATCGGCCTTGTATGTTGGAGACGAGGGTTCGTATCCCGTCGCTGGCGCGGCGATTTTCCCCGTTGGGAATAAGGGAAAGCTCAAGCACAATACCCCACTCAACCCAGGAGTCAGAAATGGGTACCGGATTTACGGGGGAACCGTCATGGTGTCCTATAAATAGTGTTAGTCATAAGACATTTGAAAAACCAATGCTCAAGATCATATGTATCAGGCTTGATTGGAAATAAAGCATCCCAAAGATGCCGATGTTTGTTTTGTTTGTTTAAATTTTATAAAAAACTAATGAACAATAATTACAGAATTCATAATCATTCGCAATTCGTAATTATAAGTCGTAAAATCTGTGTGCATTAGAAAAATCGTAAATCAGTGATTATTTCAAAACCAGTGATCAGTAATTTGGAAATTTTAATTTTAATATTGGCATGATTAATTAAGGAGACCGTTTACGAGGAATTCTCAAAAATGGCTGATTTTCTTTTTTTAAATGCATCTTATAGAGGATTTCCTTGCGCTTCCATTGGTACCAATCGCTCGCGTCTACTCCGATTGGTACGCCCCCCCCTCAGAGGGTGGAGAGCGAGGGGGTGGCGTGACCTTGACGCAGTGTGACCCCTTCCACCCCTCATATTGGGGGTCAATTGGGCGTGTTTCTTTGCGGCAATGGCAATAGAGTTCGTTCATGGGCTACTCAAAGTGCTTGCATATTCAAACAAAACATTCTAACGCTTACTTATATTTTTCAACAATTTTAAGGTTTCAGCTGTTCTGTTTACACACGCTTTCCTTCATAGCTCAATGACAGCCGCAGTATCATAGCTACGGCTATGGCGAGTCAACGTGACCAATCAAAAGGGCTTGAAAAGAGCTACAAAGCAGAGGAGATCACTTGGAAAAAATACGTATTTCTTTGAAAAAATTAATTTTTGGTGGGGTTAGGGGTTTTCAACACTTACACTTATTGTCTTTTGATGTAGATTTTCTCCCAGAGTTCAAAAGCTACAACAATGTCAAATATATGAACCGAAAGTGCTTGAAAAGCACTACAAAAGCTCAAGAGTTTATTGTAGAAAACCCCTAGGTCGAAAGATCGGAAGAAAAACAATTTTTTTTAAAAACACGTTTTCTGGAAACTTGCTGATTGGAATCTTCATATCTATCTACTTCCACAATTTTAGGGTAACATGAATGGGATAGATACCATTTGATAGGGCTTAGCGAGCTATATCATAGAGCAATAAAAATGTCTAATTTTTCATTATTATGAAAGTTACAGAAAGAAAAAAATGTCACTTGAATTTTTTTTTAAAAGTTCCCAAAATTTCACAAATAAATTTATCGAAATTTCACACGGCTTTATGATATATGGGTATATAAACAATATGAAAACGAATTTTCGGTTCTATAGCTTCAAAACTGTAGAAGATAGATTTTGAAAAAAATCCCTTTTTTTCGTTTTCTTCGAAAAAAAGTGCAGATACAAAAAAAGCACATCAATAATGAAATGATATTTGCAGCGTTGCACACCTACTGTGAAAGTTTCAGAGAAATCTCTCCGTAAATAAAGATTTTTTTAGGGTGAACGGTCTCCTTAAGATGATTCTGAAACAAAACTAAATTCGCCCAAATTTCAAGGCTCTATTTTTAATCATTTCCGTGCTGATCATTGCTGTAAGCCCTCGAATGAAGAACTTTATTCAAGCTTAAAAATTTTATATCATGATATTAAAAAAAAACATTTTCAAATAATAGAAACATTACTTATTCACATGCTTAAACTGGCCCTCAAGCAATATACTAATGATTTTGTAGCACTAAACTATTCAACAGGACTGCAGCCTAAAAGTTTGAAACATACGCTCGTTCGTCCATTTCGTCTGTGTCTCTGATGAACTTGTAACTGCTGAGCTATGTTAGCTAGTCTGCTGGTGATCGAAATTCTTATGGTACCAAATTACTCTTACCAAGTCGTCCTATATTGTGATTTTCTGTGTTTTTACTGGGTCTGATTTTACTTGAACAAATAATTTACATTTTATGAATGTGACTGTATAAAAAAGGATCTACTTTGTTTTATCAGTCTGAAGATTATGATAGTTTTATTGAAACTTTTCGTTTTATAGATTGACAGAGGTATAGAATTTTAACGATTAACATAGGATCATTCGAAAAAGGTTGAGTGTTTTCCTTTTTATTTTAATACAAGAAGATCTTGAATTTTTTCGTTGAGTTGAGAAGTAGGAAAAAATACTGAAAAGTTATGAACTTTAAATCGTGAACTTTATCAGCTGTGGAGAGCTCTTTATTCGTGAAAAGCTCGCAAATCAAGTAGCCATATTCAATCCTTGTCAGCTGTGTACTATACTTGTGAATACCTTCATCACAAAGTGTTTGTGGACGCACAAATTTTTTTTTATTTTGATGAGAAAATACTGAAAAAATCAATCATCTTATCAGTGATTGATGTAATAAGACTTTGTGGAGTTTTTAAACTTTAGAACAGATAACGTTATTGACAAATCGGGTGCAGATTTGGAGAACCCACTTTATCCAACATATAATTTGGAAGCGTCCAGTCTCCTCAAAGTTTTAGAAGTGAAGTAGATAATTACATATATATCGCAAATGCCTAGGAACTTTAATGTGTTTCCACATGATAAATTTTCAAAAATGAGGTATTAAGAATACATGAACGTGTTATTCTCATTTCATGACTCATTCTTAGTTCGCATTTCGTCTTAAAGTGGGAGTTATGGAACTCAGTCAAAATTTAACCGGAAAACAGAGATATGAAATCGGCATTAAATAAATTCGTCTAAACGTAGGGGGAAGAGTAATGAGTTTCACTTTTTTCACTCATAACCTCATGCGAAAATGATGTCACTCTTCATGGATGGATACTTTACTTCCTCTCATTCATATCCGCTGTGGAATGCTGTTAAAGAAGCTATTTTAAAATACTCTTACATTCGCTTGGCTGTTCTAGAATGCATCTTCATTTCTGAATTCACTATTATCGGAAAAAAGAATATTACAGTACATTATCCAACATTCCACGAAAAAAGAATAGTAATGTATACGTATGTTAAAACAAATTTAAGAGAAAAAAATCTAAAGTAAGCCTACACCTCGTCTCTTGCAGCCCTGGATTGCAGGTGCTGTTGCTGAGCGGCCGCTGAAGCTGCCAGAGTCGCCTCGTACAAGGTGGTGTTGTTGCGGTGCCACGCGTCTTCCAGTGGGCGATTGTCATGCTTTCTGTAGCACTCCGGAGGGACCATGGTGGTGGGGGCCAACGGCTGCCTTTCGAAGATGCGTCATGCACTGTTCGCTGAGCAGGCGCTCATCAAACGGTGACGGTCGTTTGGTGCGCTGCAATATGACAAAGGTTAACCCATTACCTCCCATAATTTTAAGCACTATAATTTTTTTACGAAACCTGAATACATATGGCAAAAAAACGTGAGAAACGCGATAAAGTATTCAGAATTGCATTTTAAAATGAAATAAGCGAGTTCTTAGGTGATCTCATACGAGGTCATTGGGAGGATACAGTGGCGATGACTTTAGTGTATCTCAAAATGTAGTCTTTAGTTCCGGTTTTTAGAATTAGTCATTCATTATGAAAAATGAATAAATAAAAAGACTATACAACCATAAATGCTTCATTTTTAAAGCAGAAAAAACATATAATCATTAAACTTTCATAAAACAAAAATATATTATTTTCGAAGAGAAAAGTTTGATGTACAGCTATACAAAAAAAAGTAATTAGAAGTAATGCTACGTATGTCCTTTGTAATTATGAAACGGTTTACACATACTGCACAAGAGGAAAGTTGTAACTGCACAACTCCAAGGTTTCATCCAAGGTCTTTAGTTTAGTTGTGACTGCACAATTTTTGTTATTGAAGTTTCTTTTAGCTCGGCCATTGTCCGTATAATAAGAAGAGAAACAGGTATCGCATAGAGTGACTGCGCATCTGGAACAATACATTCTCGGTCTGGCAGTGCAAGGCTTGTTATGGCATCGCCTTTGTTCACCTCGTTTCATTATTATGTGTCCTTTGCAATCAAAACGAACGTCATGAGGAATTTATGAAGGTGCTGGACAGCTGCGCTTCCTACCAGGCTGTTGCAAAATATTATCAGAATATTGTTCTTCTGAATGAAAGTAAATCCATTTTGGTGGCCGAGTTTTCATCGTCGCTACAGAGCAAGTTCTATGCGATATGTGCATTCCGACAGCCATTCCACAATTCGCATGAAGATAGGCCAACACTACTTTTTTGCTCTGATTGTTGTTGCATATTTGCTAATCCAACAATCATGTTTATCGACAACTCCCATCTGTGCGCTGTAATTTTTGAAGACATGAGATTGTGAAACCGTATCCTTTAATTGTGTTACATTTCTTCAAATAAAGTTTCACATTTTGAAGAGGCCCCACTCTGTCATAATTAATTCCAATCGTCACACATGTATTATCAAGCTACCTTACAAATGGAACTTCTTCATTGTTATCAAATATGGAGCTGCATGTTTCTCTTTTTTGCTTTTTCAATTTTTTGTTTCCATCAAAGATCATTTTTCTGGAAAAAATCGTAAGGGCTATGATATTTTTCAGGGATATTTTGCATCATAAACGTACGTTTTATCACCTTATATTGCAAATAGAGTGCATTTCTCGCACTAAATAAACAAAATGAGTTCGTTGCAACAGGATTGACAAGGTTTTTTGACCGTATCACGAAGTTAGTTCTCTTCAAAAAATCGTAATTTTCATATCCTGTTCGTAACCTAGCTGTTCTTTCGCATAGTTCTAGTAGCTTGAAAGCCGAACTTGCAAAGATGAACCAGTAACTCATGTCCAGTAAATAGGTTGTCAAAGAAGACACTATGTGATTGCGGTTCTTCTACGACATCTAAAATGTTCAATACAACTTTTTATGCAAGCAGAAACTCTGCGCGGTTATCATGGGATGAGCTCTTGCGAGACTTGCCGCAATTGAGATCGAAATAGTAGAAACAGCCAAAAACGCTGCATAGTGCCCAAAATTTGTATCCAAACTTAATAGGCTTACCCCTAATGAATTGCTTCAAAGCGTGATGGTCATAATATTTTACTATCATCTCATCGACGGCGAGGTGTTCTTCAAAAATACCAAACTTCGCGAATGACATTTGAGCAGCACCCACGCTCAGCTATCCGGTGTGCAACAGTAAACACGTTGTGACCTACGTAGTCACTTCTTCTCAATGATCTCAAACGAGATCAGCAACTTTTATAGCCTGCTATTCTCATAATATTACATCTACTGGTATTTTCAAGTATTCAAATCTTTTATGTATGTTGGTATCTTCTAATTGTGGTTTAGTATGACTTATTTTCGTACTTTTATATTAAAAATTCTCAGGAGTACAATTTTGAAATTCACAAGCTTTCATATCAATTTAAAGCGAAAATTTTTAAAATCTCATGTGGAGGTCAGAGAAAAATCCCTGATAAATACAGCAAGAATGTTAGACATGCGTATATACAGAAAGATAATTACAATATCTGTTAATTTTTCAGGTATCTCATTTATAAGATCACCGGAAGGTATCTCATATAAGATCACCGGAAGGTAATGGGTTATTAAATCGCGGTAGAATTGAAATTTAGTCGTAAATAAATCACAGGTTTCAATGCTATTTTTCGTAGAATATTGAATTGCGAACGTTCTCAAATGAAGGCCAAGTTTAAAGATCAGAAAACATAGAAAGAGTCAATATTGAATGCGACATATATGTTCCACAGTAACTACCAATGGCTTCGTTTTTGAAAATATAATGTGCATCAGTGATGGTATATTCATTCGAAAAGTTTCAATCAGTCATTTACTTATACTTAAAAGTATCCTACATAGATTGGTTTGTAAAACTTTATTCTCTGTATCAACGCAAAACTTGCTATCATATTTTCCACGGATGTTTTAAGACTGCTAAAGTTTGGTTTAATTGGTTAATTTACTCAATTCTTCTTTTGATTTTACCGGATGAACTTCCAATCTATTTTTTTGTTTTCGATAGTTTTCCATATACTGCATTGTTCATCAGTTCGTAGACGTCTTTTTCAAATTCAGAATCACGTCGCTGACGCATTTTTGCATCGATATTAATACATGGTTTCATCCAAGGTCTTTCGTTAAATTTAATGATTTTATTGATATAATATAATTTCCACCCTAATGTTATTATATATAAAAATATGTTACGAACTATTCATGTTCCGAAATATGCAGCGGGCTAAAATTAATATCCAAATTGTGTTTTTTTTTGTGGGGGAAATCATTCCACGTCGTTTTAGAAATTATTACACAACTGCAATGTGGTCCTGTAGCAATTACTAAGATTCTTTTATGCAAAAATATGTCGCTTAATAAAAATTTGAAGATTGTGTGCTAATGTGTGTAGTGCGAAGTGTGGTGTGCTTAGCGTGTTAATCATAAATCACCCTCTTTCCGCCTGGTTTTGATGCTTTCGTATGTCTCCAGCAAGCTGGCCACGACATACGATAGCATCAAAACCAGGCGGATAAGAGGATGATTCATGATAAACCCTTGAGAAAGCACAGAACACCACAAGGGAATTCGATACTCTAACGGTTGGCTAGATGGTGAGAGGCAACCCTCCCTAACAGCGTGAAAAATGAACCGAGCGTGTGGAAAATACACATTAAAATACTGTACGTTGAGTTTGGCAGGAAAACAATTTTAGGTCTGAAGTATGAGGGGAAGAGAATTCAATCACCATGGTGACCAATAAAAACAGCTACATTTAGAGTAAGGGAGGAGTTTAACGAACACCTCTAAAACTCTTAACATGTGATTGGTTCCTTCATCGAGGGGATGAAAGGAACATACCCACAAGGAAGGTTTTGAACGCTTGGGGACGCCAGTTCATTTTACGAAACCGTCGTACGTGTCAGGGTACAAGACAAGTACGAGTACGTTTGCGATGGAAGAAGAGCTTAAAGAAAACATGAAATAAGTGTGTAAACTGATAATAAATATCTAACGCTATATTACAACCATTAAAATGCAATCTTTTTCTCGTTCTCTTTTCAGAGAAAACTTACAAATAAAAAACAAAAAGCTACAATGCAAAAAAATAGAGGCTGAATAATACGTTTACGTACTCCTGGGAAGGGGTGAGTTGTAGGAGAAAACTCGTGTTACTAGGAAATTGCTCAAAAAACTTGTTTGTCAAAATAAATATCACACATTTTTTTAATATAACGGAAAAAAATGATGACAAGATTCGGCTTTAAAAAGTGAATAAGTAGATTAAAATTTGATTTTCACATGGTGGGAGAAACTAAAAAGGCCCAAGATCAAATCGACGTAGCAGAGTAACCGCGAAAGAAATACCAGTTCGTAACATGAACTGAAGTCCTGTTATATGACCTGTGTCTCGTCAGCACCGAGTGCGCTCGTGAAGCTCGGCCGCTGAGACATGCCACGAAGTGCCCGTTATGTATGCAATTGGTGTGATTGTTCTACATAGAAGGGATGGTCATAATTAATAATATGTATTACTGGTATCGATGATCGTTTACATTTGTTATTGGTATCTAATTAATAATACAGGGTTGCCGGATAACCATTGGAATATGTATTGTAATGAGAGAGTATTTTATTGCCAAATTATTTAATCATTTAATCATTGCCAAATTGTTTTGTGTTGCACCAATCAGAAGGATATGTTTCTTCTATAAGGGTGGAATTTAATCGTGTCAATTGTCAATCGAAGTTGTACTAGGTTATGATCATATCTCGGATTGTACGTCGGCTTTATAAAACATGTAGCATAAGGTATTGACAATAATATAATTTGGTAATGAGAATTTGCGAATTGAGCCTGAATGCCGCTGAATGGATTCACTGGTCAGAAGGAAGCGAAGAGAAAATTGCGAAGCGTAAGTTGAGTGGCTGCGACTCAGTGAGTACCTCCATCATTGCATTTTTGTAATTTATAATTATCAGGGTTGGCACATAAATAACCCACCCAAAAAAACCCACCCAAAAAAGCCCGAAAAAACCCACATTAAAAAACCCACTAAATAGTGGGTTTTTTGGGCTTTTTTGGGTTTTATTGGTGCTATTTGAATTTCACTTGTTTTCAAGCTTATAGAATCAAAATGAGCTAAATATTTATATTGTCAAAAATTTGTTCAAGGCATTTGCATGGCTATGACAATAAATATTGAAAAAAAATACCACTATAAAAATAAAATAAGAAAAACCCTAATCACAAAAAAAAAAACTCGAGGGGCTAGTATATTTCTATGAGTTCCATTTCCAAAGTAAAAACAAAAACTAAGAAACAAATGCAGTTTGACTATTTGAGAGTAAAGAGACTTCTGAATTCTTCCTCTGTCTTCTAGACAGGGATGGAAAAAACCCTAGGTTTTTTAAAAACACTCAATCCACGCGGGTTTTTTGGGTTAAATTGGGTTTTTTGGGTTTTATAGTTTTTTTTGGGGGCTTTATTGATTTTTGGTAATACCTTTTTTTGTTTAAAAGAGTTATTCACATGGCTCTAGTTGCCTCTTTTCCAGATATATATACACTTATTGAGTAAATATTATTTGATTACTTTATTTCCAACATCATATTACATCATTATATGAATTATTACATTCTATGAACAATATATGAATTAAGTTTGTCCATCACAATTACCACTTACCAATTACCATATGCATAAAGACATAGCTGTGCAGTCTGTAAAGATATAAGATGTGCAAAGAGAATCGCTATGCTTGTCAATTCATAGTAAGTTGTTTTAGCAGAAGGCAGACGCAAGTCATGTGAGAGGGAAGCACCATGCAGATCATAAGTAACCACCACAAGCAACTTGAAGCAAGACAGCTGCACATCACTTAACAGTCATGCTGTTAACAACTTAACATGTGTATTGTGTGAGCTGGAGGGCTTAGCAGTGCAAGCCAAGTCAGTCAACCACACTGTTACATGTTACAACATGTACAAAAATTCGTCAAAAAATTACTTTTTGCAGTTCAGGATAGCAACTAACACTAAAACGATTAGAAATAAATGCTTTAACAGATTCCATGGTCAAATTTGTTCCAGTGCAGCTTGAATGCTCACTATAGGCCAATCGTTTATTTACCCCATGATGGCTGCGGTCGTGTCTTGCCCCATCTGACTATAATTGTTAGACTTGTTTCCGGCAAAGCTCTCAAAGGAGACAGATATTGAAGAGTGGTTGGCTGAGTACAATCTGGAGTTGATCGGTGCGATTTATTTGTATAAATTGAAGGACTCCAACATCTTCCCAAAACACATGTTCAACATGAATATCACTAAGACAACGACTCCTCGTTGATGGTGTGATATTCAAGACATGAAACAGCAGAAAATGCAGATTCTTAAAAAAACACTGGCAGAGGGTTTCTGCAAGTTTATAAGCAATCTTCATTCTTGCTTTGCAAGTTCAGGATTCGTTGAGAGAATTTTCTAAACATTTGGAATTGTGTGGAATAAATTGAGAAATAGATTAGGATCAGAACGCGCACAGAAATTGGTCTCATTATATCGCCACCTCACAAATGATCATGATGTGGATGACAATGATAAAATGGCAGTGGATGTAGAAAGAGAAATAAAGTAGTACTGTATTAGCGGTCTAGTCTAGAAAATAGAGGAAGAATTCAGAAGTCTCTTTACTCTCAAATAGTCAAACTGCATTTGTTTCTTAGTTTTTGTTTTTTACTTTGAAAATGGAACTCATGGAAATATACTAGCCCCTCGAGTTTTTTTTGTGATTAGGGTTTTTCTTATTTTATTTTTATAGTGTTTTTTTTTCAATATTTATTGTCGTTGTCATGCAAATGCCTTGTACAAATTTTGACAATAAAAATATTTAGCTCATTTTGATTCTATAAGCTTGAAAACAAGTGAAATGCAAATAGCAGCAATAAAACCCAAAAATGGCAAAAAAAACACTATTTAGTGGGTTTTTAATGTGTTTTTTTTTAGCTTTTTGGGTGGGTTTTTTATGTGCCAACCCTGCTTTTATACTAGACCGCTACTACAGTACTACTTTATTTCTCTTTCTACATCCACTGCCATTTTATCATTGTCCTCTACATCATGATCATTTGTGAGGTGGCGATATAATGAGACCAATTTCTGTGCGCGTTCCGATCCTAATCTATTTCTCAATTTATTTCACACAATTCCAAATGTTTAGAAAATTCTCTCAACGAATCCTGAACTTGCAAAGCAAGAATGAAGATTGCTTATAAACTTGCAGAAACCCTCTGCCAGTGTTTTTTCAAGAATCTGCATTTTCTGCTGTTTCATGTCTTGAATATCCCACCATCAATGAGGAGTCGTTGTCTTAGTGATATTCATGTTGAACATGTGTTTTGGGAAGATGTTGGAGTGAGTCCTTCAATTTATACAAATAAATCGTACCGATCAACTCCGGATTGTACTCAGCCAACCACTCTTCAATATCTGTCTCCTTTGAGAGCTTTGCCGGAAATAAGTCTAACAATTATAGTCAGATGGGGCAAGACACGACCGCAGCCATCATGGGGTAAGAAAGTAAATAAACGACTGGCCTATGGTGAGCATTCAAGCTGCACTGGAACAAATTTGACGATGGAATCTGTTAGAGCATTTATTTCTAATCGTTTGAGTATTTGTTGCTATCCTGTACTGCAAAAACTGATTTTTTTGACAAATTTAAAGAAAAAATTTTGGCATGTCACTACATGTTGTAACATGTAACAGTGTGGTTGACTGACTTGGCTTGCACTGCTAAGCCCTCCAGCTCACACAATACACATGTTAAGTTGTTAACAGCATGACTGTTGAGTGATGTGCAGCTGTCTTGCTTCAAGTTGCTTGTGGTGGTTACTTATGATCTGCATGGTGCTTCCCTCTCACATGACTTGCGTCTGTCTTCTGCTAAAACAACTTACTATGAATTGACAAGCATAGCGATTCTCTTTGCACATCTTATATCTTTACAGACTGCACAGCTATGTCCCTATGCATATGGTAATTGGTGAGTGGTAATTGTGATGGACAAACTTAATTCATATATTGTTCATAGAATGTAATAATTCATATAATGATGTAATATAATGTTGGAAATAAAGTAATCAAATAACAATATTTACTTAATAAGTGTATATAAATCTGGAAGAGAGGCAACTGGACCTATGTGAATAACTCTTTTAAACAAAAAAAGGTATTACAAAAAACCCAATAAAGCCCAAAAAAACCCAATAAAACCCAAAAAAAACCCAATTTAACCCAAAAAAAAACCCACGTGGGTTGGGTTTTTTTAAAAAAACCCAGGGTTTTTTCCATCCCTGATAATTATTAATGTGTTTTGCATGTTTTCTTGCATTTTTATAGATTGTACTCTCACACGTATTTTTTTGAAGAGGTGATGCCAATTCCTCAAACCCGAGATTTAGTTTCACTTATGAATGCAAATTAACGAGTGGCTCTGAAATATTATGATAATATTTAAATGCTTTACGATTAGATGATTTTCAAAATTCGAGCTCGTGCTGAGAGTAATCTTCTGTAATATTTGTATTATTCAATCTGCTGTAAAATTCACATCTATATCGTGAACTTCCTCATTTAATTTTTTCATAACCATGTATATGTGTATTCATACTGCACGAATACCTACCTTTCTTTATTTTACTCAAACTGCTCATCATTGATGAAAAATTTGATAATACATTGTGATCGTTTAAAATTTTTGAAAACTTATCCAAAGACGATAGCATAAGCCTCACGGCGTTCAAAAACCGTAAGACGCGGGTGATGTGTTTTATTTTTTATTCTTGCCGTTTTTGATGTATTCGTATTTGAATAAACTTTCACTGTTTGTGTAAAATTAACGTATTCTTCATACGTTTGTAGAATGACATTTAAATTCCCTGACAATTTTTCCACGTCTTAATCAAGTGAGTATCATAATTTGATAAATTGTGCTCTGGCTCTGGTGAAAAATTTGAATTGTTAATCTTAAAATTATTCTTCAGTCGAGCAGAGCTCTATAATACTACTTGGATTATTATGAGCACGAACTTTAAAATTATCTTCTGTAAATTATAGCAGTTACACGAAGCATCTTGTGGCCTTTTCATACTCAATAAATTTATATGGCGCTACGTATATTTAATTTCAATATTGTTTATTACTTCATTCCCCTAGTTTCTTCTTCTAAGAATTCTTCAAATTTCTAAGACGTATCTTTACTGTTATAAGCTTTCATCACCAGGCATCCATCAATCTCACATTTCGTGTGGTATAAAAATTAATTTAGTTTGCGTTCCTAAATATTCATGAGCTTGAATTCAAATTCAGCTGAGGAGTATCGATTTTCAAGAAATAGACTCAAGCTATAAACACTATGCATCCTGTAAGCAGAATGTTGACTCAAACTGTATATCAAACAGTATAAATTACTGAACGATGCTTAATTGTTTTCAGATACTGTTTATATGTGTGGTTTTCTTCTTCATAAACATATTTAGTGAGAGTATGAACTGAACAATCATCGACGTGACTACTGTGTGAATCTTGCTTTTAAATGTTGACTGACGGTATGGGCAGACATGTTTTTTCCTGATTATTTTAGTTTTGACAATTTAAAACATAACGACTTTGGTCTTCGCTTGAATTTAGGAGTGATATGTAATTCAGTATCATAAATCGTAGTTTTAGGCTTAGAGGGCATAGTTCATTATTAAAATTCCCCTTGTTTACGTTTACAGTTACATCATTATTTTTCTCGAATTTTTATATTTCATTTAGACTCAAAGTCAAATTTATTTTGATAAAGTTTAATTTTTCTGCTACTGCTATGAGTCTGATTGAAATTCGATCCCTGTTCTTTTCATCTTAACCATACATTTTGGCAACACACCACTTAAAACATTCATAATCAGTATTTTTATTTTTATCAATTTAAAATGTTGCATTCGGAACCTTTCTGGTTTAATTGGTTTGCACAAAACAAGTTTAACATTAAACTTCAATATTATGTCGATTGTCCTACTAGATGAATTCGGCGTGAACTCAATTTCATCAACTGTTTTTGTATACGATGACAATATTTCTAAAAATTTTCGAGAAATCAATTATTTTTCCAGAATGAAACACAGCGTCACGATAGTCTTTTTGATTCTCTAGCATCAACTTATAAAATTTAACTTTTCTAGTAGGCTAACGTTTTGAATTTTCAAACTCATATGTTTTTATAAATCTTCCAATTTCAAAAATGAAAATGCTTGAAAAGGTATATGAATCGAACGTCGAAATGTCTCAATAATTATTTGCTCTACATTTTTCTTCGATCGCTGAATGATAGATCACCTTTGAACTTACATCTATCTAAACTTCGAAAATGCTGATCTGAGTTTCTATGTTTGTAGATATTAATTACAATTTTCTTTATCGCAATTTCACCATACTTCTTAGGTTTCTTAGAGAAAGAATCAGACATTAAAATTTTGTTAATATTTCTTTCATGCTTCAAAGTTTTGACATGTTTTCTAAAGCTCCTAATAAAATATATTGCTGATTTCCTCCGGGAAGCATTCCATAAGTTTTGGTCGGTGACTAATACTAAAATGATGTTGGAAAATACTTTCATAGGGCAATCATTTTTTAATATTTTCACTTAAACTTATTTTCATTAATGGATGAAATAGAGTCACAATTTTTCAGATGCTTTTTGGAATTTGCACGAGTGCGTGTATTTTTTTAATACATATAACATGAATACATCTGACAATTTTTTCCACCATTTTTATACGAGTACATTACAATTTCAGATACATTCAATTTAGTGTCCATAAAATCATCCTCTGGAGTCTGGCTGCACAATCAATCTGTTCCGTAATCATATTTTTATTCCAGGCGAAATTAGTGGCACAATTCTCTCAGGCTTTTGATTTCAGGTCAGAGGTTGTTACTTTCCAATTCAACACATCTCAACTACGAATACTCGTTATAATGAACTGATGGTTTTGTTTCAAAAACCCAGAATTCATCTGTTCTGTCTTTCATCACCAAACCCTTTGAAAACCCGTTGTTAGTATTGAAAATCGAACTCTCAGCTGCTATCTACGTAAGTAACAACGATTGCTAGACACATAGCCACTACGCCGAGACGGAGAGAAGACTACGCCCTGTTCAACCGGAAAATTTCCGAGTCATTTCCAGTGAATATTCCAAGAACGCGATGAAGAGTGCTTCAATTTGATTTTCTCTTCAATACAATTTGAATTAATTCGGGTAAAAATCATTTTATGTATGAATACGATTTGAGCATTTATTACATTGAAGCTTCTATGAATTCGGGAGAGAGAGAGTTAATGTAGACGTTTAATTATTAATTGCTCGATTATAACATTTAATGCAGTATTTACTCTTTTATCCTAATTCATTTCTATTTATTTTATTAATAACATTCAAATTTTTCATTCGATAACCTTTTTATTACGGATCAATTATTTTTTATTCATCTGAAAATGTTATAAGACAGAAAAGTTTATTCATCATTTTCACTCTATTCATGTATCTATACCATTTAATGCAGCATTTGCCTATTTTATTTAGTATCAATTTGTAATTCTGTAAATTTGAACTTGGAAACATATTCTTTGCTTGCATTCGAACTTATGTCTTGGTGTGCAATCGTGCAGCTAATTCTCTCCTTATACTTGACTAATATGGTATTCTCTAGGTTGAGACATTTAGGAATATTTTGCATGCGCTTCTCAATATGTTGGATCATTTCAAGATTTCAAAATTTGAAATTTTTGAACATTACAGAGATAATTTCGTTTTCAGTATTAAATACTGCACAGCATAATATTTCCTGATATTAAAGGAAGGGATGAGAAGTGATGAGAGTTTACCTCGTGAAGGAAGAAGAAGGCTGGAGTTGTGAAGGTGGATAAAGCTTGGTGAATCCATCCGTATGGTTACTAAACTCAGAATTTAAGAGCGAAATTGGACTTCCATATACGAATAAGAAAACTTCAACTTTGAATTTAGGGAGCTACAATCCCAAACGGCATAGGTAATATGATAGAAATATTCAAACAATTTGCATGTTCACCCAAAGGAATATCTAGAGCGTCTCGAAGGTTGAAAATTCCGCGGTAATGGGCATCAACCATTCGAGGACGAGGCGGTGCTTGAAAACGGAGGGGGCTTTTCGAATGAATAAGTGGCGCTTGACGGAAAGCTCAACGTTGGCCATATTTATAGCGCAATGTCTACCTATTGAAGCGTGTCTTTTTGTAAATCGGTTGTGAGTAGAAGGTAAACTTCATTAACCATGTTTCAGATAGTATAATTACATTCTTCATTTACAGATGAGGGTCCTTATGGGGCTTAGCTTTGCCTGTAGCAAGCATCTAGGAAGAGTTTGTTTCGAGGTGAACTCCCCAACTCAAGAACATCTATACTTTAAGGCTTCAGTCTTTAGTCGTAAGCCTTCATGGTCTTCTTAATTTTATTTTAATTTTATAACGGTAACTCAATACTCATGACTCAGTCCAAAAAGTCTTAAAAGTGGGTCACTTCATTAGCAATATTGTCAATAAACAAAGAATTCAAGTTTAATAAACGTCAAAATTTCAGTGAAGGTAATTGCATGTAATCATTCATGCTTTGTTAATATACAGTGGGAAGCAAAAGTACTCGACACATTGATTTTTCTTTTATATTCGAAAAAATACTTAACCAATTTCATTGAGACAAAAACAGAATGTGTAAATAGACATCATGTACCCAAACACACGCGTTTAGGCCAATCAGAAGACTGCTAGCGGCTACTCATTATTCACTCGACTCACCGGCTGGCAGAGTTCCCCTGCGGCTTATACTTTTTAAAAATGGCTAAAACAAAAGAGTTATCAAATGAAACAAGAAATAAGATCATAAAGATTCACAAAGATGGGATAGGGTATTGAAAAATTGCTCAAGATTAAATATTGCCGGTGACTACAGTTGGTCATGTTCCACGAAAGTGGGAAAAACAAATGCAACTGAAAATGTTGGAAGGCGTACAGTTGACAGCAGGTTACATAGATTAAGATAAGAGTCAACTAGATTCAGTTATGACTTACAAAAAATGTACGGAAGTGAAGCGAACGATTCATAGATAAGAAGGATTTCGAACTGAATCACATCTCTTGAACTGAATACTGAAAGGCCTCGAGTAAAAAAAATTACTTATCTTTATTCTGCTTGTATCTTGTGTCGTAGGACTTCTCAGAAATGCTTGAACCACTTTCAATGTGTAATATTGTTTATAGTTTTGAAAGAGATTGTACAACCACTTGAGAACAATGAAGAATTTCGGCACGCTAACTTATGTTAGACGTCACGTCGGAAGTGAATCAGATCATTTATACAAATCCTAGTCGCAATTGACAACTGTTATACATATTGCTCAATGTTTGCATGAGAGCTTAGCAAATGACTGACGAGCTAGCGATCCACAGATCATTATATTTTTCTTCCATAACCTATGGCTGGCACACTTCTCTATTCAGCCTCTCCTCACAACGCAATGGCTGGTCCACTCTTTACGCAGCTTCTCCTTAAAATAAAACATCCGCTCCAATCTTTACTTAACCTCTTTAGGATAGTGGACCATATACCAGTCTATCAAAATGAAGGATGAAACATACGAGTTCAGCGTGAATCACCCCAACTCATCTACAGGATTAGTGCATGTATTTTCTAGTCGATTGTATTTTTAAATCTAACATATTTGATTCTTATACCATCTTGCAGTAATTCTGTTTCTTCATTCTACTTTTAATCATCCTATAATTTTCACTTGAATTCCGGTTTCTTCATCAATAACGACTACGCTCAACTAAATTTCACATCTTCTGAACCAAAATTTGTCCTAATGGAGGTAAAATCTGGGGACGTATTTTTTATTTTCCATGTCACTTGGAAAACATCTTTTGTAAGTCAGACGTAGTTAAAACCTCCCTCTTTCTCCATCGTTTCATTAAATAATTTTCACAATACTTTGTTAGTAAACGAATCTACATACAATCTGAAACAGCAGCTCTAATAACAGATTGCCGTGGATAATTTAGAGAGCGATATTATAACGAAAGTAGTTCCAGCAAGTACCGTCTATCAACAGTCCGGCAGGTAGTGATTTACTAACCTGTTTCAGAAGCTCTGATTCAGTGGCAAGTCACGTTCCAGCTCTTCTCCCGTCTACTTAAACACGAGTACAAATTACTAAACCGTAGCCACGAGTGAGAACCTTCGGTAAACATATCTTAGAGTAACCGGCCGCCATTCGACGCAAGCGACCGGCGCAGGTCGGTGAGGCAGGAGGGAGTGCTTCGGTTGCCATGGCGTTGCCAAGGACGCCGATCTGCTCCATAACATGTTGTTATGGACCTGATTACCTGCATCATCGAATTCGTTATAACGTGATTCTTCTGGTGTCATATAAACGGTCAACAAAAAAGCCCTAGATTGTAAGTGCATTAAAAATCGATAAAATACTACTAAAGACTGATCTTATTTCTAATATGTGGGAGAAACATTACTTATTATTAAATCAATAGAAGCTTTTCCAATTTGTATTTCCCTCAATAGCCTTCAAAAGAATATTGGTTAAAATTTTATAACATGTTGAATATTTATATTTGTGGATTTCGATGTTATTTTTCACTTCACTTGTGTCGATTGAATATGGAAGTACATTTTTTATTCGTAAAAACGCAACTCACACAATAAACTGGAACACATTGAAATTTTTGAAATTAAGCATGAAAATAAATATCTCACTCTAACTCATCCACTAAGGTGCTGGGCACTGGTGAAATCAATCTTATTTCTAAAGAACCATATGCCCTTTCCTTAATAAGTTCATTTTTCTAAACATGGTCTGGGCAGGGCGGTTGCTGTAGGAGTCCACAGAACAGGGAGAGGGAGCTTAAATGCACAAATGGGTAAACGTGCTGAAAATCGAAGCTGTTGTCTGCACAGATGTAAAGTTGAATATAGACTCCGTAAAAACACTGCTCTGATTACTTTTGGACAGTTAAATTCGAATAAACTCCCCTCCTCTCATTTCACATTTTTTCTACCATTTCACATTTTTTCCAAGGAGAATGCATCCTTTCTCCTTCCAATATACCGTTGTTGCATTCACACCTTCACACTCTCTGTGTTCCAGATTTTGGTGTCAGTGTCGCTCTATATCAACTTGAATAAGCAAGCATTCGCCGCCAAACATCACCGTCCGCTTTGGCCTGATGTCGAACTTTCTCATTGTTTTCAGAAATAAAGTAAATTTTGTAAGTTTTCTCACTGAATAGTGGATCACCGAGCTCGTATGTTGAGATCTTATGCCGGTAATTTATGACAGACACCGACGAAGAAGGCAAGCTAGCATCCCAGCAAACAAATGCTTATTTATATGAAGAGGTATTACGCTTATCTGTTGAAGCAGTGACTATGATATCTGACCGTTGCATGTATTCAGAAATTATTTTGCAAGATATTTTCGCTTAATTTGAAATCACAAATGCACTAATCCACCAAATTTTTTCATAATACTAGTGGGAGGGGATAACATTAGCTGATTTTACTTGGCCACGACGTATTTTATAACCGTTAAATCGTGGGGATCGTTCTCCCCGCGACGTTTATAAATATGTATAAACGAAGTAAAATGCTTTTTACAAGCCCAAACGTTATTAGAAAAGAAAAACGGAAGAAAAACCGTTTATTTCCAAAAACTTTGATACATGAAATTTATTACAACAAATAGGATTTTTAAAATTTCTTGAAATAAAGGGCCTGAATTGATTAACAAACCATACGAGGTATATGGGCTAATAGACAAACGGTACGAGATATACTAATAGACAAACCAACCGAGGTGTACTATAATAGACAAACCACACGAAGTTTACTTATTTACTTTCTTTATTATGGTTGATTCTAAAAACCTTCTTATTTAGCATCCCATCTTAATATTTTTTGACGCATTTTTAGGGGAACTTCTTGGTTGCACCGTACAAGAAAGAGGACGACGCTGCATTTTCATCAGGTTGTTCTGTAAGAGATAAATTTTGTGACCAACACATCTGCGACATCTGCGCCACTGAGATTCACCGATGTTATTTTGATGCCGCTGAAACAGTTCTGTGTGGCAAGGTGCCTTGAGAGACAGTCGTGTGAGCCGGATTTTATAAATGTTTCTTACATGCTCACGCCTACTGAAAAAAATCGTGACATCACAGGAGTAGTCAAATATTTCGCTCCATTTGTCATGAATAGAAGAGACGAAATGAAGGTAATTCCAAATCCATCGTTGATTTTATCACGGAACGCAACTAACTTCGAGAAGTTAAGCTTCCTGTAATTGTTTGTGATACTGGTATCACAAATAATTGCAGAAGAAACCGAAGGCGTATTCGAACTCGTTTGACCCGAATATTACCCATGCCCTTCGAAGAAACAATTCAAATAAATGAAATATACACCCGCATTTTCTAACAACATCAACGGATTGGAGTTATTTTTCACCACTAGAGGGGAAGATTTGCATAAGTTAACGTTTCTTCACGCAACTTTTTCATTCATGTTGATAAAATGTAACACTAGACCTTCAAAAATTTGGATACAGCAAAAGTTTGGCATTTCGAATGGAAAAACATTCAAAATTATATATCATGGCTCTGATAAACATGAGGCATCGGTTCAGTTGATACTCCCTATATCTTTAGACCTGATCTTTGATGTGGCGCATGGCAATAAAGTCATTTTAGTGGTTGGGAGAAAGCGGCGCTTTTGTACAGAATCCAATGATGGAGAACAAGTTCCTGTGTTATGTACTGCGAAACTCTACCACCAAAAGAGTGAGAACGGTAGACCTTACGCCTGGTCGGTTCGTAATAAATCGCCACGACGATAACAAACATCAAGCTACGCATACCCACAGCCTCGGAGGGAAGGCAACGCCTGCGTGGCAACCAAGGAGGTTTAAGAATGGAGACGGCATCAGCGCTCTAAAGTGAAGCCAATTTTCGGTAGCTGTAGGGTATACGGGCACCAGTGCTTCCACTTTAGGGTAAAATACCCTATTTTAGGGTAATCAGGTGTTGTCTAGGGTAGAGTTTAGGGTAAAGAAAAATTCCATTGTTTTTAGGGTAATTCGACTTCTGACGGGGTATCACGGCAAAATTGTAGGGTAATTGCCTGTTTTCATTGCCAATACTAAGTTTGCTCTCAAGTACTACAATTACCTTTTGTAAGCTACATTTCGGAAGTACGCTACTTGAGCATTTATGAAAATGTTCAATAAGAGCCATACATGGAACAAACTTAAAATTTGTCAGAACTCGCTGTTAATTTCGTTTTTATTGCACACTGAGATAAGGCGCAAATTGCTGTGCACATCGCTGCATATCTTTCAAATCTCTCTTCAGTATAATTTTGCTAAATTTGTTGCACAAATAATACCTTGGGGAAGTAAAAGTAATGACAATAATTAAAGTGATAGGCAAATTGATATATTGTTTGAAATTTTATATTTTCTACCCTTACATATCAAGATTTACACCAATACATCGGTCATCGTCGTTTACTGGAATTGAACAACTATATAACGTATGTAAAACGACACTGCCCGAGCCGGGGGCAGTTAGTTTTGTTTCAGTCGCATGCAATTAACTGTGTCAGGTGCTGTCACTTGCAGTTTTGCATTGCAACAAATTATTTAGTTACTTGCGTCTCAGTAAAATTGCTACTATTAAATAGATTCTGTGTCCGATGAAGCTGCTATACCACCTATGAAGATAAGAAAAATTTGATCGTCTTTTAAGCCCTACACACAAAAATGGGAGGAAGGATGGAGAAGCGAACAACTGTTTCGAGGCTGGTTGGAAAAGTCTCAGTCTTATACCTCAACTAAAGATATGGCATGCTGTACTATATGCTCAACTACTATTACATTTGGTATATATGAGATTATTCTTCATGCTAACAGTCAACGTCATAAAAAATTCTCAGAACAGAGAAGAAAAACACAAACAATAATTTTGTTCATTTTATCACATGATCCAATTGACAAGTCAGGTATAAAAATTGAATTACGGATATGGACCAATCTTTTCGAGCATAATTTGCCTATTTCGTTAAGTGACTCATTGCTAAACTACTGAAACAAATGTTTCTCAACGAAAGTAAACTTAAGGAAACAAAGAGCTTCAAACATTATTCGACAATGTTTCGGATAACATCTACTAAGTGATCTTGTCGTCGAGTTTATATTCTGTAATATTTTATGAAACAACTGATCGCAGTAAAGCTGAACAGCTCGGATTCATAGTGCAATACTGGAGTGAGAGTGCAATTAAGAGCTCCTCTATTGATCTTGTTGAAAAACAGGATAGCACAGCCTATGGATTGTTTACTACACTTGAAAAATATTTCAGAGATAAAAATATTAAATTGAGCGACATTGTAGGGTTCTGCTGTGACACGACTAGCGTTATTGGATTCAAACATTCAATGGCTTCTTTGTGGGAAAAAAAATTCGACTTTTGTTAAGAAAGGTTGGCTGGGTAAAAATACATATATCGGCAATCAATAAAAAAAGGTTGTAAAATATAAATCGAGGTTCTTCTTCCATTATTCTTGGCACTAGGGCTTACTAACTTAGGATTCCGATTCTTGGAGGAGCTACAAGTATTTGACTGTTGGCTTTTGGCTTTTTTGACATGTAGACTTCTGCCGAAAAATAATCAGGCCATGGGCCAAGATTCTTAATTGTTCCGAGATTCTTATTTGTAATTCAATGGGGCTAACTTTGAGCCTTGCGTAATTTCTGCTTCGCCTCACTTAACGTAAATTGTCTCTACACTCAGTACAAATCGCGCCAATTGAGTGTATTGATTACGAAAATTTTGGGAAAGTCATAATTCTTCATTTAGCTCTTTACATTCTTTGCCACGTTCTTTGCATTTGCTCCGAGAATTAGGGTGTGTATGAACTTATTTCAGATTAAAATTCCTCTAATTTGTTTGCGCAAAAATTGTAAACCTGTATTTGTGTTGTGTTCCATAAATGAATGTTTTGAGTATTACCTTGTCGTTTCATTTTCTTTTACTATGCCTTTGCTTCTCTCTGCTAGTCAGGAGTAAATCGCCTGGCCTCATACTTTACGCTCATTGAGCAGAGCTTGTAACTAGGAAATCAAACAATGAGGGTAGACTATGGTGAAAGCAATATAAAATGTTGCACGTTTCGTGACACACATGACTCCGTAAAATCAGAGAATTTCATTTTCTAATATTCGCATAAGCCCTGATGTTGTGTCATTTCTACTCATATAAACATGGAAACATTGAATATATTCACGTAATACTAACAATGGGCTTAATTGATATTTTAGGGCAATTTATGCATTTTTAGGGTAATCTTGAGCAAAGTTTTAGGGTAGGAACTTTCACACTCGTGGAAGCCCTGACGGGCACACACACGGAGATGGGGCTCAGTGCGTGTCAGACACTCAGCGTGACAGGGTGCCGCTATCCACGCTGCGGTCAAGGACGAGTTTCCTCAATATGAGTTTCTTTATCATTCAGCGAGGGTGCAATTGAAATATATGCCTAAGAAAAAAACGTATAGCACAGAGTAGCGCAAGTCTGCCATTTAACAGCGCGGTCTTCAGTCGCTGATGATGGAGGTGGTGCTACCCCTCCACTGCAACACCACCTCCACACAGGGACCTAATGCCGGGTGGGCGGGGCTTGGGACGGCAGAAGTGGCTTCACTCGCTTGACTGGCAAAAGATAGCGATGCCGGTTCCATGTATCCAACTTCCTTGGTGGCAACAGCCACAACGAACGACGAGCGAACGATGACTTATCAGAGCCAAATTCCTCAGGTCTGGCACCATCGTAACACCCAACGGCAAGCGGGCGAGGCTCTTACGATACACCACGCACAGGAGAGTGCCAGTGAGCGATCCCGACAGCAGCGGCAGCCTTAAGACAGCGGCTACTATTTATGCTTGTGTTAACGGTTGCAGTGCAATCATTCAAGTACGAGAATTCTTCTCGTAAGGGTCTTTTTAGTGCCACCTTTTCACTTGTTAAATTTGAACTCAGCTGACACTCTGAGTTAGTCTGCATTATTCCTGTGGTATTTAATAAATCCGACAAATTCAATTTAACGTAAACACGAGACCCCATATCATAACCGCCGCGACTGCTTCCTCCAAGGTCGAGTAATATTTGCAGTTACTTTCTCATCCCTGCTTTGCGTATCCTCATGAATCAATCCCTCGTCACAATTGTCATCATTCAACTCTTATTAAATGTATGGCCATATTGAGACGTGGTTATATCTATCCAAAACCACTGAAAAACTGACGATTTGAAGGTCGACCTTGAAAACGACCATTAAAGTAGGACAAACAGTATAATTGAATTAAAAGAAATGACGATCACGATATCTGTACATAATTTCGATGAGAGCTCCATGGTATTGTGCGAGTATGTGGGTGCGTATGAGATGAAAACTTGCTTACACATATATGGTGTGTAAAGATGTGCAAATTAATAATATGTACTTTTGGCGGTCAGATTGTGCTTTCTGATTCATTTACGATCAAATGAGAAGATAGAAGCCATCATGCAGAGTTTTGCAGCATTTGGAATAAATTGTAGCTCCTGCAATTTTGAAGGTTATAATGCTCAGTTTTGAACATTTTAAAATTTGATCGTTGAACCATGCGAGATTTGTTGCCAATGATCTCATGCTAGAAACAATATCAAGAAAAAATTGTTTGGCATAGCTCCACTTTACGTAACTTTCCTGCTCCAGTGCTATACTAAAAATTCCAACACCGGTGAGCTCTGAAAAAAATGCACCAGTACAATATTTTCTGTTTGAATTATGTGATGGCTCGGGCTAACATCAGGCCCAAACCACCTCGACTATTATGGGTTATCATTTCAGAAACATTTATGGTTAACTGATGTTATTACCTCATTTGACAATAGTATCACTCCAAAGATTTCTAAAAGCCTCGTTAGCTTCATGGGAAATCGACGATAAATTGAAGTAATTTAATTTCGCCCCTTCCATTCGTGTTGCAAAATCTCAGACCTCCAAGTCCCTATACAATATCTATGAGCACGTCTATATAGACATGGAAGGAATTGGCTTAGCACACCTACAGTGGGGGCAAAAGAATACAACACGTTGATTAAATCACCAGATTCCACATTGCTAGACCCCGTACAATGACAAAAATTGGACTGTACATATGTAAACAATGGTATGAAAAGTTAATAATGTGTTTAATACCTACAAATATTTAATAGAAAAATATATAGGAACATGTATAATACATACGTGAACTAAAGTTTAGAATACCCGACTATTTCTCGTATTATTCATTAAAATTACCGTAGGATTATTCCTGAATGTTCTAATTCATTCTACTATTTGGCAACCAAACTTTCGTCAGCATTCATCTCTCATAACGTGTCATTGGTTCAGCAACTCTCGTTCACGTAGTTACTTGGATGTTATTCGATCTGAAATAGTAACGTAAATAATTTTTCGTGTCGTAAAATTTCGGCAATTAACCAATGCGTATTCCGATACTGATATTTTCACCATAGATATTTTCAGAGAATTTTGACTTTCACTAATATTTGCCACATAAAACTAACGGTCGCTGTGGCCGAATGGTTAAGATCGCGCCCTTCCGTGAAGGTGTCGGTAGTTCAAATCCCGACTGCACGCGGTGATTTTTCCCCTTATGGTATAGGGAGAACTCAAGCACAATTCCTCACTATCCCTAGGTGTCTGAAGTGGGTACCGGCTTGACCGGAAGTAATCGTCATTGCGTCCTGGTGTTAGTTATAAGACATTCGAAAAACCAGTGCACAAGATGAAATGTATCCGGCTTGATTTATTGGAAATAAAGCATCCTTTCAAAATCGAGTAGGATTGAATGACAATTCATAATGTCATTGCTATTTTCATGTGCATTTAAAATGCAATTTTTTAAAGCATTAAATTCACCGACAGAAGTTCACGTGCCGTGATGTCATGACGGTTCACGTTGTTATTTAACCAGCAGATATTCATGATCGAATTTAAAATTCTCAATTAATTTGTTTGTTACAGTGTATTTTATCTTGAAAATACGTTTCTCGCTAAATTTGTTTAATTCTTCTGGTAAAGATAATGTCATATCAGATACCTTTATTTTCCTTTGATTCCTCGACTAGTATTGCTCGCCAGGTGAGCTGATAGCCATTGTGTGAATAGTATTGTTCTTTGTAAAATCCAAGGCCAATGCTCTAGTTTCTCTACAGGTCTCACCTTTGAACCGCATTTCATATTACAAATGAAATGAGCAACGTATAAGCACACGAAAATCAGTTATTCATCCTAATGCCAAAGCAATGAAGTAGGAAGACTATGATAAAAGTTTCAAAGCGGGCACTTCTCGTCAGAACCACCATACCAAATAACATTCCTCCCCTCTCAGTGCCTTTTAAGGTGATCGTCCCAGGCCCTTGCCAGGCCCCTGTCGGTCCGGTGAGCATTTTTTGTTTTGTTGTTCGAAAATGACCCTTAGGTGTGAATTATTCGGTCCTAAAATTTAATGGCGCTACGGAAAATAGATCCCCTCCCCCCAGGGGAGGGGAGGGGAAACTGTGTCACAGGGAAGGGGACACAAATCTTGAATTTTCGAACCAATTTCAACCCGATATAAAAAGAAAACAAAACGGTTAATGGATAATTTGAAAAATTAATTTTGTTAGAAATATTTCAAGGATTCTAAAACTGTCTTTATTTTTGTTCTAGCATAAAAACTCAATGAGGAGAAACGGTTTGAAATAGCCATAAAAATGAACTAAAAAACCAATAGTCCAATTTTTTCCAAAAACTAAGGGCTGAATAGAAAAAATGAATTGATGAAATCGTGTTTCTCCTCAAAAGTTACATATTATAGTCAAATTTCATAAGAATCAGACTGAAAATAAAAAATTTCCTAATTGAAAAAAAAATTATTTTTCTTTGTTTGGAAATCACAATTCACAGTGTGAATATGAAGTTATGTATGGAAATTATCGAAATAAAAATTTAAACTGCATTCAATTACATAAATTGTCCATTACATTACACTTCAACAAAAAATTTTGTTATGGCTTATACCCATAACAAATAACTTTCAACATTCAAACCGTATCTCCTCATTGAGTTTGGATGCTAGAACAAAACCAAAGACAGTTTTAAAATTCTTGGAACCTTTCTAACAAAAAATATAGGCTTATTTTCAAATTTGAGAAAAAAATATAAAGCTCTAAACCCAAAAATAATTTTTTGTAGTGTAATCATAAAACATCGAATATCACAATTTTCTTTTTTTTTAAATGTTAAAATTTTCCTTCATTTTCTTGTTAGAAATGCTTCAAGGATTCTAAAACTGTCTTTGGTTTTGTTCTAGCATCAAAACTCAATGAGGAGATACGTCTTGAAATATACATAAAAATGTTCCAAAAAATTAATTTTTCGTAAAAAAACTAAGGCCTAAATCGCAAAAGTGACTTATGTAAAAAAAGTTTACCATCAAAAAATACATATAGTGGCCAATTTTCAAACGAATCAGACGAAAAAAGTTGAAAAATCAGGACGATCACCTTAAAATCAGTTCGCCGACGAGGTAGGCCGCAGTGAAATAAGTCGATTTTTTCAGTCGACTCTAGGCAGCGAGATTCGTGTCATGACTGATTGGTTTCTCTCCCCTTTTCAATTATTGTGAACTGAATTGTGTGAATTGTGAATTATAAAAATTGATGGTCGGAGCCGGGTTTAGCGTCTTTTGTTACGAAAATGCACAGTACGTTAGAAATTGCTGGTCTCTATTAAACGTGTGGTAAAATTACTATTAAATTATTCCATTCCAAAGTGTTTTTCACAGGGACAAACAAAGAGGTCATTTAGGATGGCCTAAGGTCGAGGAAAGAGTGGACTCTACATCCAAAGTTTGTTTCAACAAATGAAACCCTTTCAAATCAGCAATGAAGAAATTTCAAAGCGAAATTAGTGACTTGAAAACGATGATTGAAACACTAACGAAGAAAGAATCAAATCAAAACGCAAGGATTGAAGAGCAAGATAAGAAGATAAATAGCATAGTCTCTCGTATAGAGCGACTCGAAAGGAAAGAAGAACGCGAAGAATTGGAAAACAAAGAACGCACTTTGGTTACATCAGGGGAACTGCCGCAATCACGTCCTGAAGAAAATTGCATAGAAACGGTGAGCCAGCTCCTGAAGGACCAAATCGAAATCAACCTAAGTAACTCTGACATCACCACAGCGAGTAGATTGGGAAAAAAACCTCCACCCGGAAACGTCGATAGAAGAAACATTTCTTTTGAGCTACGACAATACGAAAAGAAGCAAGAAGTTCTGACAGCCTGCCGTGTGACTAAACCGGAATTCTACGTGAATGAATACTTAGTACCGTCGCGAGCAAGTATAATGTACACTCTGAGATTGGCCAAACGAAAATTTCCGGAACAAATAGGACCCGCAAGAAGTTTGGATGGCAATATCAAAGTCTTCTCTCCAAAGATACCTGGACAAGCAACTCAGAGACCTCTATAACCATCAATACGCCTGAGGAACTAGACAAGTACTTGTTGCAACATGTCGGCAAGTCCTAAGAGGAAATTATTCGTAATTAGTATTTTTTTGGATTGACGTATTGAGTTTAATATTATTTTGATATCTGTCCACATGTTTCCTTCTTGATTTTTGATTGAATTATCTTAACCTCTTCAAGGCATCCACGTCGACCTTGCAGCTTTGTTTTGCTGCTTACTAAATTGTTTTTCAATTTCTTTCTTTTCTCCTTTTTTATCGAATGCTCATACCGAACTTGCTGCTCAGACTTAACTCATGTATTACTACATATGTTTCTAAATCTGGAAACAATTTAGATAGTCTAGATTTTTAAATTCCATAAATAACTTCGCTGTCACTTCGTTTTAAATCCATTTCGTCCTTGCTATATCTTATGTGTTATATGCGGATACCACTGGTATGACAGCCTTGTAACTACATTATTTGCCATTTATGATCCTAATGTTCCTGCTCATGGACTGAGTTTGCGCTCTCCTTATGAAATCATACTAGGTTTTAGACAATTTAGACTAATAATCTCTGTGTGTTTTTAGTTTCTCTTTTTTTTTAATTTAATTATAAGTAAGAATGTCCTTATTTTTACCTTGATCCTGTAGTTTGTATCATTTTTTATTTTTACGTCACATTTTACTTACTGTTTCTTAATTCTAACGACTGACCATGTTGATATATTCGACAATATTGATCCAGATCTCAATCATTTGAATAGACTGCACCCAAACCTAAACGAAACTGGAAACTGTAATTACCTAAATATTAAAAAATTAAATGAATCGATGAGGAAGACCTGTAACGATTATTCTCTATTATGTTGGAACTGTAGATCCATTTATCCGAAAATAGATGAAATATCTTGTACTATCACTGAGCTGAACAGCAATTTTGATGTTCTCAGTTTCACCGAAAGTTGGCTAGATGACTCATCTAAAGACCTGATTCAAATTCAAAACTATTATAGCCATCATTCACTCCATAGTAACAAACGTGGTGGTGGCATCAGTACATACATATCTAAACACATATCTTCGAAAGTCATTTTAAGTGCAACTATGAATCGTGAGCATATTGAGACTTTATATATATAACTAACGAAAAATGATGAACGGATTATACTTGGGACAGTATATAGGCCCCAACAGCTTGTAACGTCTCTTCCCTGAACGAGCTTCAAAGCATAATATCTCAGTTCAACAAGTCTCTATATAATGACGTAATAATCTGCGGAGATTTCAACTACGATCTTCTACAATATGATAGCTGTGAGCAAATCTCAAACTTCATAAATGTTTTTCAATCTAGCTCGTTCCTTCCAATCATCACGAAACCTACACGTGTTGCTTCTGAATCGGCTACGTTACTCGATAATATTTTTATGTTAGATCCGACTGATTTTCTTACCGGAATAATAATTTCTGACTTATCTGACCATTTCCCGGTGTTTCTCATCAAGAAAAATGTCTGTAGTCCTTGTACCAGCCCACAGGCTGATACTTATTCATTTCGTTGTGTTAACGAATACATCTTGGGAACAGTGTGAACTGTTCTAGAAGAATTAATGCCATCATTAAACATCTATGAACGGGAAAATAATGCGATTAACAATGATGAAGCAATACTAAATTTAACTGATATTATAACGACCGCATATAACCAGTGTTGTCCAATAATTACTGAACAACAAATTTTTTTTACTGGAGATGTGTAAATTGATATAGACTAATTCGGGTACGCTGATTTCAAAAATCATAACCGTTTTGCTGTATCACGTCAGGATTTTCAGTTACAGAAATACTTTTCTTTCTGCTTTCAGTGTCGTCACTGAACGTGATACAGCAAAACGGTTATGATATATATATATTTATATATATATATATATATATATAATCAACCGCACAATTACGCCGAAAAATAGACAAAAACCCTGGATTACTGAAAATATCGTGATCAATATAAAGAAACGTCAAGCGTACCTAGCCTTACTATACGAAGGGCGAATATCTAAAGTAACGTATAACAGATTCAGGAATCAGGTGACAAATCAAATACGAACCTCAAAACAAAACTACTTCACGCGCAAATTTACTGAATACAAAACTAATAATAAAAAACTTGGCACCTGCTTAATTCTTGCTATAAACCGACTACGAAAAAATTACTACGAAAACAATTGAGTCCGTCGTTCATGAAAATGTAAAATACCACGAGAAAAAAGATATTGCAACTGTGTTTAACAACTTTTTTGTAAACATAGGAAAAAAAACCGATAGTGTCTTCAGTGAACCCACAGACCACTTGCAATACATGGACCATGTCCGTGAACCTAACTCTTTCTTTTTCACGCCAACTAATCCCTCCGATTTAATTACGTGCATAAACAACTTGAAAAAATAAATCAAGTGGATTGAAAAAATTTTCGGCTAAAGTTCTTAAGGCTATAGCTGATATAATAGCACCGTGCATATCTTATATTATCAACCAATCCCTTTCTCAAGGTCTCATCTTCCCCAACTCTTTCAAAATTGCGAGAGTGACCCCTATTTTTAAAAATGGTGATAAAAACTGCATTAATAAATATAGACCTATCTCTGTACTACCAATTATTAGCAAAATATTCGAGAAAATTGTGTACAAAAAAGTGTATTCGTATTTTGAACAAAAATCTTTCCTCTACGACAAACGATACGGTTTTCGTTCTAAGAAATCTACGACACAAGCTGTGTTAAATCATTTGCAATACCTTTATTCTAATATAGATGAAGGAAAGCTTGTTTTCTCCGTATTTCTTGACTTTCGAAAAGCATTCGATTGTGTGGACCATAACGTATTACTCTCGAAACTACACTGTTATGGCATTCGAGGGGCTCCCCATGATTGGTTCAGATCATACTTAGCAAGTCGGAAACAATACGTTGTCACTGACGACGCAAAATCAGACCCACAGACAATTAACCATGGAGTTCCACAAGGATCTGTCCTAGGGCCTCTCCTATTTCTAATTTTTATCAATGATATCATTAAATCTACATCATTCTTCAAATTCATACTTTTTGCCGATGACAGTACCCTTTCTGTGGTCCTTCCAAACCAAAATCCCGCGAGGATGGCGGAGCGTATAAATAATGAACTTCGTAAGGTTTCATTGTGGCTTAAAGCTAATATCGATAAAACAAAATATATTACATTCTCATACAAGAAAAATGTATCTCTCCCACGCATTAAAATTGGCGATGGTGAAATCGAAGAAACCAACCCAAGTAAATTCCTGGGCATCATAATAGACAAACATCTAACCTTCAAAGAGCACATCGCTCATATTAGTTCTAAATTATCAAAATCTATCGGAATCCTAAATAAAGTTAAAAATTTCCTGCCTGCATGAAACAGCCGTACAAATGCTCTACCGAACGCTTATTTGACCATACTTGCAATACGGAATAGAAGCATTGCACGGAACTGATAAAAATAAAACCAACAAAATTTTTCCCCTGCAAAAAAGAGCCATCAGATCGGTAAAGAATCTAGAATATAATGCTCACACAAATGATTCATTCAAAAATTTACGAATACTTAAGCTTTCGGATCTCTACAAAATCTCCATTTGCAATTTCATTTGCAATTTCATTAACAAATGATGGCGACAATAGCCTAAAACAATTATTAACTGCGCAAACTGGTAATCACGACCATTTAACCCGAAATAGAAGTAAATTCATGCTTCCTTATTACTCAAAGCCTCGGTCACAACACAGTATCCTCTTCGTTGGAATTAAAACTTGGAACTCAATACCTGCGGAGATCCGTGAAAGTAATTCTTATAAGGTATTCAAAAGAAATCTCGAGTCTCACTTCCTATCAGATTACTAGTCGTGTAAGATCACAAAGTCAAACCTTGTCCCCTACATAACTGGTCCTAATAATGTAATTTGCCATGGTTAATTTCGCCGATCTTCGGTCTGTTCTTGAATCGTTTGTCGAATATACTATTAAATCTAGTCCATATGAACTATATTGTAAAATGAAGTATCTAATTTCGAGTTAATTATCTCATTGATCAGTCTAATGCGTCTCTAGTTTGAGTGAATTAGGTTCAACATTATTGTACTCCTTAGACTAACGTTGATGGTAGGATGCCCTAGAAGTCACTGAACTTATTCGGGCCCACAGGTAGCTATACTCAAATTTGACCATTGTACTAGACTTAAGAAACATTTTATCTCTATATCACCTGTGATAAATAAATTGTTTAAATTGTTTAAATTGTTGAAATAAAAACAACTAGTTAGGGGGTAACAGGCTGGAAAAACAAACAAAAGACAGTTTAAGAAGCCTGGAAAGTAAGAGAGACAGAGTAGGCACGAATGTCAGAAGTCTCGAAAGCATGTTAAGCGCTGAGATGTCCTAACTCCTAACACCAACTCTTCTAGGGGCGCCTGCCCCATTGCACGTGATAGGCCAGCCGACTTACATACAGGTATCGAATATTATGTCCCCTCAGGGATGAAGCTTTTTACATAATTTCCAAGGCACGCTCACCATGTAAAAGAGCGATTAATGCAAATTCGAAGAAATAATTATCAGTAGTTACATTCACAAGTGTTCACAGAGAAAATGCGTACCTCTAGGATTTAAACAAATTGGGAATCTTTTAAATGATTTTTTGATGAGTTGAAATACTTATACTCCGTACTCTTTGAAACATCCGTTTTAAGCTTCACATTTTTAACGCCTTAAAAATGAATACACAAGAGATTTCACTCGGAGGTTTTACCTGCCTTCCTATTATGTTAAAATTGGGCTATATATAAACAATAGTGTAAAAAGGTTAATAATATATCATAAACCCACATATATTAAATAGAAAAAATATACAGGTTGATGTATAATGAATACGTGAACAAAAGTTTAAAACACATTTCAAGATACAATTACTTTAATACGTCGTTGCATAGCCGTTATAATTAATTATGGCTTCGAATCGTTTAAAGTAGTTTACTACCAGCCTTTTATAAGCTTCGGGTGTAATCTTATTCCATTCTTCAATGCAAATTTCATTGAGTCCAATGTTGTTATTGGGACCTCTCTTCTCAATCTTCAATTTCAATTCCCTCCACAAGTTTTCGATCAAATTCATGACCGGGGATTGATTTGGCCATTTTAAAATGTTTATATTCTTCATCCTCAACCATTCCTTGGTTTCGTTTGCGAAATGCTTTGGATCGTTGTGTTGTTGGAAGGTCCATCCACGTTTCAATTTTAACAAACGAGCTGAAGAAAAGAGTTGCTCTTCCTAAATTTCACGATATTTATAGCTATTCATGGTTCTTTCAATGATGTGAAGTTTACTTACATGTGATGAGCTGAAACATCCCCTCACCATGATTGAGCCACCTCCAAACTTAACAGTGGGTTCGGTGCACTTTGGTTTACACTTTTCGTTTGTTGCATCCAACAAAAGCACAAAAGTTTTGAAGCACAAGCATGGTTTGTGCTGTTTCTCCCAGATAGTACGATTTTGGTTTTATCTGACCACAGTAGTGAGTTCCAAAACGCTACTAGCTTGTTTAACTGGTCGTTGGCATACGTTAGCCTGGCCTTGACGTGATGTTTATGGAGAAAAGGGGTCATACGAGGGGTGCGGGAGCGGAGACCTTCACGACGTAGTGCCCTGCTGTTCGTGTGTTTGCTGGCTTCAATCCTAGATGCCTTGAGATCATCCATCAATTCTTCACGAATAGTTTGAGCACTCTACACTACTGTTCGAACCAATTTTTGAACAGCACGGTCGTTAATCTTCCGCGAACAGACAGTTCGAGGCTTGCAGAGAGTCGTATTCCGGCATTTTTCCATACGTAAAAATTACGTACCGAATTGGAATCATATTTTTACATAAGTAAAAATATTATAAAAACCACATAATTCCATGAACCATATTTTTACGGACGTTTCAAAGAGTACAGAGTATAAGTATTTCAACTCATCAAAAAATCATTTAAAAGAATCCTAATTTGTTTAAATCCTAGAGGTACACATTTTCTCTGTGAACACTTGTAACAGAAGCTATAGGAACACACAGTGGTGTACATATCTTTCGATACTCCAAACCTTCATTGTGGAGCGCCACAATAAATTCGCGAAGGCTTGACTGATGTGATTATTCTTCCCCATGCTTACAACCTTTCAGAACGAGAGCTGCTTAAGCAATGGCACATTATGGGAGATGAATGCTGACGAACGTTTGGTTGCCAAATAGTAGAATGAATTAGAACATTCTGGAATAATCCTACCGTATTTCAATGAATAATACGAGAAAAAGTCGGGTATTCTAAACTTTAGTTCACGTGTGTATTATACATGTTCCAATATATTTTTCTATTATATATTTGCACGTTTTAAATATATTATTAACCGTTGATACCATTATTTATATATGTATAGTCCATTTTTTGTCATTGTACGGGGTCTAGCAATGTGGAATCTCGTGATTTATTCAACGTGTTGTATTATTTTGCCCCCACTAGCTGTAGGTGTGCTAAGCCAATTCCTTCCATGTCTATATAGACGTGCTCATAGATATTGTATCGGGACTTGGAGGTCTGAGATTTTGCAACACGAATGGAAGGGGCGAAATTAAATTACTTCAATTTATCGTCGATTTCCCATGAAGCTAACGAGGCTTTTAGAAATCTTTGGAGTGATACTATTGTCAAATGAGGTAATAACATCAGTTAACCATAAATGTTTCTGAAATGATAACCCATAATAGTCGAGGTGGTTTGGGCCTGATGTTAGCCCGAGCCATCACATAATTCAAAAAGAAAATATTGTACTGGTGCATTTTTTTCAGAGCTCACCGGTGTTGGAATTTTTAGTATAGCACTGGAGCAGGAAAGTTACATAAAGTGGAGCTATGCCAAACAATTTTTTCTTGATATTGTTCCTAGCATGAGATCATTGGCAACAAATCTCGCATGGTTCAACGATCAAATTTTAAAATGTTCAAAACTGGGCATTATAACCTTCAAAATTGCAGAAGCTACAATGTATTCCAAATGCTGCACAACTCTGCATGATGGCTGCTATCTTCTCATTTAATTGTAAATGAATCAGAAAACACAATCTGACCTCCAAAAGTACATATATATTATTATTTTGCACATCTTTACACACCATATATGTATAAACAAGTTTTCATCTCATACACCCCCACATACACGCACAATGCTGTGGAAGCTCTCGTCGAAATTATGTCCAGAAACTTGTTCGCTATCATTGGATTCTACACAAAACTGCCGCTTTCTCCCAACCACTAAAGTGACTTCATTGCCATGCGCCACATCAAAGATTAGGTCTAAAGATATAGGGAGTGTCAACTGAACCGATGTTTATCATAGCTATGATATTTAATTTTAAATGTTTTTTCATTCAAAATGCCAGACTTTTACTGTATCAAAATTTTTGAAGATCTAGTGTTACTTTTTATCTACATGAACAAAAAAGTTGCGTGAAGAAACGTTAACTTATGCAAATATTTCGCTCTAGTGGTGAAAAATAACTCCAATCCGTTGATGTTGCTAGATAATGCGTGTGTATAATATTTCAATTATTTAAATTGTTTCTTCGAAGGGCATGGGTCATTTTCCAGTCAACGAGTTTGAATACGCCTTCGGTTTCTTCTGCAATTATTTGTGAGACCAGTATCGCAAATAATTACAGAAAGCTTAACTTTTCGAAGCCTGTTTAGTTGCGTTCCGTGATAAAATCAACGATGGATTTGGAATTACCTTCATTTCGTCTCTTCTATTCATCACAAATGGAGCGAAATATCTCACTACTCCTGTGATGTCACGATTTTTATCAGTAGGCGTGAACATGTAAGAAACATTGATAAAGTCCGCCTCACACGACTGTCTCTCAAGGACCTTGCCACCCAGAACTTTTTCAGCGGAATCAAAAAACTTCGGTGAATCTCAGTGGCGCGGATGTCGCAGAAGTGTTAGTCACAAAATTGGTCTCTTACAGAACAGCCTGATGAAAATGCAGCGTCGTCATCCTTCTTGTACGGTGCAACCAAGAAATTCCCCAAAAAATTCCCAAAAAAGATAAAGATGAGATGCTAAATAGGAAAGGTTTTTAGAATCAACCATAATAAGGAAAATAATTAAGTAAACTTCATATGGTTTGTTTATTTGTTCATCTCGCATGGTTTGTCCATTAGTACATCTCGTACCGTTTGTCTATTAGTACATAAACCTCGTATGGTTTGTCTATCAATTAGGGACCTTTACATCAAGAAATTTCGAAATTCCAATGTGTTGTAATACATTTCATGTTTCGCAAGATTTGATAAGGCTAATACCTTGGTAAGGGGTGAAAAGGCAAAGGGTTTTTTACTTTTAATTTTTAAGTTCTGAGTAAATAAATTAATGGCAAGAACGAAATTCCCGCTCTCGACCCCCACGCCTCCGGACTTCCACTCCCTTCCTATACAGGTCGTCAGGAGTAACGCCGAAATTGCTCTCGCTATCCTCCGCGTCCCCAGCTCCAAGTCCATCCCACGTCGGAGATCTACAGGATCATGTTCTCGTGGATAGCGTCTGGGTGCAACTCAGAAATTGGCCTTGGGACATTCCTGAGCGTTTTTTGCCCAGAAGATCTCCCGCAGGTCC
Organism: Morinoia aosen; assembly: GCA_030386875.1. Taxonomy (NCBI): domain Eukaryota; kingdom Metazoa; phylum Arthropoda; class Malacostraca; order Amphipoda; family Talitridae; genus Morinoia; species Morinoia aosen. The sequence goes on along the minus strand of CM059577.1, from coordinate 14,184,543 downwards.
CCAAATCTTCTCCGGATAGGTGAAGATAAGTTTGAAGAGAGAAGCCAAAAGAAGAAGCCCTATAGGCCACTCCAGTCGCAGTAGGAGATGACTTCTCCGAGTTTCGAAAAGGGGTGGAGAACATCCGCCAAGAGACTGGCTGATCCTGCTACTCTAAAGGTCAGATCTGTTCTGCGGCAGCAGTTTATGGAGGAGGATGATGATTAGTATGCGGGTTAATTTCAGAAGGTGCAGTCGCTTCTGAGGTAAAATTTCGAGTAAGGAGGTCATCTCTGATGGCATGATTTGTCTTTTAAGTCGGCTACCTAGATAGACCCGGACGCTACTTTTTGCCAGACCCAAGGGTGACGCTTTTGACAACTTTGGAAGGCGATAAATAAACAATGAAAGACAATTTACAGAAAATTGAGAACACATGTATCGACTTTTTTGGAAATAAATGGTTTTTCTTTCCTTTTTCTTTTCTAATAACGTTCGGGCTTCTGAAAAATATTTTGCTTTGTTCAAACATCTTTATAACCGTCTTGGGGAGAACGATCCAAAATCGGCCGTCATAAGATCTCGGAATACGAGCTCGGTGAGCCACTGCTCGGTGAGAAAATGTAAAAATTAGCTGGATTCCTGAAAACAATGAGAAAGTTCGACATCAGGCCAGTTGCAGACGGTGATATTTGGCGTCGAATGCTTGCTAATTCAAGTTGATATAGAGCGACACCAAAACCGATCGTTCCTTCAGAGATGATTCCAGATACGATATCAAAATCTGAAACACAAAGAGTGTGAAGATGTGAGTGCAACAATGGCTTATTGGAAAGGAGAAAGGATGCATTCTCCTTGTAAAGAATGTGAAATGGTGGAAAGAGTGTCAAATGAGAGGAGGGGAGTTTATTCGAATTTAACTGTCCAAAAGTAATTAGAGCACAGTGTTCTTACGGAGTCTACATTCAACGTTACATCTGCACAGGCAACAGTTTCGATTTACAGCACGTATACCCATTTGTGCATTTAAGGGGATCTCCTACCCTACGCCTGGTCCAATTTTTCAATTTTAGTTTTTTGCCGTTGTGTATAGCAGATTATCTTACTTCTATTGTGTCCAAGTCTTTGCTGAAATTATCTGATTTCTTTTGTCGTGTTATCTTTTTCAGGCAAATGTTTCATTCTCGTAATTTCAAGAATAAAATTTATTCATTGACATTTTATTAGAAACTAAGCAGTTCGCAAGTCGTCACGGAAAAAAACAGAACTTTGGGAAATGCATGTGCATACGAGCGGTTGAGGAGAGTGCTTCTGGGCAGACCGTGTGAACTATGTGCCCGAATTTTCGTTCATTCTTTGTTTTATTTTTAGTGATCACTCTCTAGATATTCGTTTACTTTAATTTACTTTACCACTGCATGTTTGCGTCCTTGATAACTATTACCGAGAGGCCTAGTACGTATCGTGCCCTGTCACGGGAATTACCTTTTTTTATTACCTCCTTTTATGGGGTTCCTAAATACTTAATACTGGTTATGGGAACCTAATTCAAATTTTAATTAACCTGAAAACGAAAATTTTCCTTCTTCTTACAATAACATTAACTCTTTTAAAGTACTCCGTTTTCTCATTCTTTAACTTTCTAGTTTTCCTCTTAAAACCTTTAATATGTGCAACTTGAAATGTGCTCATTAAGTTTCAAGCTTGATTCAAGACTTACCTTTAATTAATTACTATATGACATATCATGATCAATGTAAGATAAATGATATTTGCCTAATATGTATTCACTGGTTTCTAATATTTTCATGTTTATACTCAACTAATATATTCATGTTTCTCCTTTTAAAATAAATTTGAATTTTGCCCGAGACTGCAATTTTTTAACCCAGCCCTGATATCGCCGACCGCAACCGTTGGCTAAACCTGTCGCCTCAGCTGTGCTGTTTTTAAAAACACAATCCTCGTAGTAGTTTCGTGCTAAGCCAGCCCGCTTGATGGTGTGTTAACGGAAGGGTCTGAAATGTCCTCTTATATGTCATAAATATCTGAAGCTATATAGTTTTTACTGAGTTGATGACTTCAGACTTACAGCCTGAATATTCTCTTCCAGTCATGTAGGACTGCCATCTGTAAGTCGCACGGGTGCTGCATGATTTTAATCTTTTACCGGTGCATCATGAGGTTGCCAAAGCCTTTCCTTTTTTCAAGTTAATAATTTTCAATACCTAGATTTGTATTCCAACGCACTAAAGATTGTTTTGTAATCCGGATCGTTATTTCCTTCATGATAGTCGAAATCGACCAACATCGCTCCATATCATCGAATTATATCGATTCAAAAGGTCCATCGACTCTACATGGGTTGTGAAATTTTTTATCTACAAAATTTCTTTAAATGTCCTGTTTTTGCGGATAATTTATTTGCCACGAGCGACACATCAATAGTAGGGTTTGCATTCCCGGGATCCCGAATGATTTGGGACTGAAATTTTCCGGTCTGGGAATTTACGGGATTCTAAATAGCACACATATTTCATAATATTGGTGAGCAAATAACTTAAAATCATGCTTTTTCCCTGGAAATCCCGGGATTCTAAATAGCATACATATTTCAAGATATTAGTGAGAAAATAATTTAAAACCGTTCTTTTCCTCTGGTATTGCCGGGATTCTAAATAGTATACATATTTCAAGACATTAGTGCGAAAATAACTTAAAATCAAACTGTTTAAAATGATTAATGACTCAGACAGCTCACGATAGGACTTTAGTATTTTAATATTTTTGCAATTTACATCACTACATAGTGTAGTCTACGCTATCTTATGATATAATTCAACTATTTCATCAGAATATATTTTGTGGTTTGGTTTTGCAAGTAATAAAGAATAAACTGTAAAAGACACGATGGCAACGGCCGATGGTGAAGAAACTAAAGCCTTTGTGTGGCTATACTATGTTAAAAATGCAACTGGAGACAGTGCGAAGTGTGTAAAGTGCGGCAAGAGTTTACTTTGCAAAGGCTGGTCTACCAGTGGTTTGTTACGTCACCTAAAGAATGAACACAACATAGTGAAGCCTGAAACTGTAGACCCAGTTGCATCAACTAGTAGCTGAGAAAAAGATCTCGTATTGGAACAAAGTGCCCTCATGCAAGGGAGAGCAGTAGTGAAAGCACTAAGCCTAAACAAAAAACAAAAAGTTTCGTAAAAGGGGCATCAAAGTACTCCGGAAGAACAAGTGACCAAGCTTGTAGCAGTTGATGGCGTGTCAGTAAATACAGTTACAAAGAGTGAATTCATTAGTGAATCCTTCTCAAATAAAGGTTTTTCGCTCCCAAAATCGCCCAAAAATGCGATGTGTATTGGCAACAATATGCAATAGCAGAAATATAATATACAAAGAAATCCCAGAATCCCGGGAATTTCCAGTATTGTCTCCCTGAAATCCCGGGATTCTCATTTTGTCCCGGGATTGTAAACCCTCATCAGTGGATTGTTTCTTATGGACACATGAACACATTCAAGTGTAGCTACTTGTAAGCCCGAATAAGTTGTAGCGACTTTGAGAATAGCTACTTGTGGGCCTCAACAAATTTGAGGATAGCTACTTGTGGGTTCGAATGTAGGCCAGCGATTTTAAGGGCATCCTTTCATCAATGCTGTTTTTAGGCGTACAACTATGTACGATTATAACTTAATTCATTTAACCTAGGTACATACTATACCAGAGGTTCCACCTTTTTTTGCCTCGAACCTCGCAACCCCTGAAATAAAATTTTCAACATATATTATTTGCCTGAACTTTTTTCGCATCCCCAGGGGGTGCGAGCACCCCATGTTGGGAACCCCTGATCAATGAATTTGTTCGTTCAAGGAATGATGCTTAATTTTACTACAATAGGTAATGTGGGGTAGATGAGAATACTATATATATTATAGGAAAAGCTTTAGATCAGACTCAAGATAAGTTTCATTAATTTTGGTAAATTACCCCATCAAGATGAATCAAATACCAGAAAAAATTTGACTTGATTGCCATATGGGATTAATGTTCTGGTAGAAATAGGGATTCAAGATTCGCTTTGAAAGCTTTGTAAGAACTTTTTTCTTGGATTTCCGCAGAAATTGAATTTAAAGTTTTGTTATTCGAGGACGCAAAGTTGTGACCGAGCCTTTGAATGGCAAGAAAGTTTGAAGTTTCTTCTATTTCGGGATATATGATCATGATGGCCAGTTTATGCCGTTATTAATTGTTTGCTCTAAAGTTTTTGTAGCCCTCATTTGTCAAAGTTTTACACTTGAAAATACACAAGGAGAACTCGTAGAAATTTAAAAGCTTAAGAATTTTCAAACATTTGAATGAATCATTCGTGTGAGCATTACATATATTCTAATTTTCTTGCCGCTATAATATTTTTTAGAGTGTAAGGAGCAAATTTGTTTTATTTAATCAGGCCCGTGCTATGCTTCTGTTACATATAAAGCAATTGGTCGCGTATTTATGAAACAATTGATCTCGTTGCCATGTGCTGTCCGTGAAGAAAAAAAAGCGCAGCGACATTTTCAGTGACCCTCAAAGCAGGGTATTCTGTTGGGGACTTCCCGGCCGCACCCACATTAAAGTTGCTCCACTCTGTGTGCGTGACCGAGTCTGTGTACGTGCATGGCTAGTCGACATCACCAAAAACCACGCCCACTTCAAAAGCTGCCACGCGTCGCTGCGTGACATAATTGTAGTACAGACATTTATTATGTTGTACACTTTGCCATTGAAGTATCATTTAATAATGGATTAATATACTCTATGTTTCATTGTGCGTTTAAACGTCTTAGCCGTCTTAAATGACACATATATGAGTTAGATCAAATATGAGCACAGGTACTGCGATTCTACCGTGTCATAATGTATCGTTCGTATGTCACGATGTATTGTTTACAATGCAAATCTCTTTAGTTTATATTTTAAATATGTAGTTCATTCGAACAGTTAACCCATTCTTTTTAAGTGAATAAAAGTATTTTATTCACTTAAAAGTGAATAAAAGTATTTTACCTGGTTCATTATAATATGAATTAAATTAAAGTATTCACGTGCTGAAGCGTTCTGTAAGATGCCTTTGATGAATGTTGACGCCAAATGAATTCGATTAATTTACTTTTAAAACTTCAGTGAAAAACATGATGTGCTCATATCAGTATATTTACTAGTCACTTCCTTCTCGTTTAAGACCATACTATTTTGGTCGTAAAATGCAGAGTAAAGGAACCTCGATACTTTCATTGGCGAAAAAGAAAATTGGGCGCTAACACAAGAAATAATGAATGTTATAAATTGCATCACAAATTTTTCATCTTTTTAGTTCCCCTCGGGAAATAGTCCCCCTTCCCCTGTCATATATGAGATACAAGTATGATGCTTCATCAATACCGATTTTTTTTCAGTTGCTCTGGCGATAAGATAGTTTTTAAATGAACATTAAAGCTCGTGGCCACACTATTCAATGCCACCAAGTTAGCTATTTTTTGCGTCTTCACGTGACAACTATGACATATTGGACGATATTTAATGTCATTTTCAAAACTTCTTACATAAGTAATGAAAAAAACATTATAAATCAAAGGCATTTGCATGTAGTAATATTTATTTGTTTATGTGATATATGCTTTCATTCTTTGTTATGAACTTCGTTACGATCGCGTTTCAACTTCTCAACTCTACGAAATATTTTCAGTTCTTCACGTGTTTAAATAAAATAGAATTTGTTCAACATTTCTACTGCAAAATGCCAATCGTTAAAATTCTATGCCTCTGCCAACCAATAAAATGCAACTTTTCGATGCAACTATCATCGTCGGGCTGAAAAAGCTAGTCTGCTGGTGATCGTTATTTCTGCAGTACGAAAAATCGCTCCTACATAGTCGTCTTACAGTGTGAATTTTGTGTTTTACTGGGTTTGCTTCTACTTGAACAATTGATTGCCATTTTCTAACAATGTGACCGTATAAAATATGATTTACCTCATTTTTCAGCCCGAAGGTGGTGATAGTTTCATCGAAACGTTGCATTTTTTAGATTGATGGAGGTATAGAATTTTAACGTTTGACATTTTGCAGTAAAAAATATCATGATTGCTTTATTGAGCAAACTTCTATACAAATACATCGATGAACATATGAAAGAAGACTCTTTTGAAAGCATTATTGCTTGCTATGAAACACTACTGAATTTTTGCATTTTGCACATTTCTAAATATATATATTAAGTGATAAATTCCTCTTTCTTTCTAAATATTTCTCAAGTGCACAACGAACTGCATTGCGGCATCTGGGCACTCATACTTGGACGATACAACGACTTCTGGCAATGAGATCAACTCTGAACCAGTGCACATGACGCACCCTACACGCACACGGCCGCTGCAACACACGCACACAGAGTGGAGCAACTTTGACGTGGGTTCTGCCCGGCCGCACCCACGTCAAATTCGCACATTCTGAGTGTGCGTGTGCGGGCCTATGTACGTGTATGGCTCGTCACCACCACCAAGAATCACTACCATGCGCACTTTAACAGTGCCACATGTCGCTATATGACAAAACTGTAGTGCGAACATTTATTATTGTATAGCTTTGCCAGATAAGTATCATTTAATTATGAAATAATATACATTATGTGTCATTTTACACTTAAAAGTCACTGCGGTTCTAAACGACACACATTATAAAATGAGTTAGACCAAATAACAGCACAGTTACTGCGATATTACCATGTCATAATGTATTGTTTGAGTGTCAAAATGTATCGTTACCCATGCAAATCGCATTTAGTTTCTATTATAAATTGGCCTTTAATTTGAGAAATTACCAAGTGCTATATCAATTGGATAAAAAAATATTCTAGAGCTGAAGCGTTTCGTAAGTTTCATTTTTTGCATATTTACGCCAAATGAATTCGATTACTTTACCTAGAAAATGTGACTAAAAAATTTTATTTGCTCATATCAGTATAATTAATTGTCACTTCCCTTTCGTTATTGCAATTTTGGTCGTAAAGTGTAAAATAAAAGAACCTCTATGCTCATATTGGGGACAAAAATAGATACGCTCACACACCAAGTAATAAATGTTTCGGATTTCATCACAAATATTACGCCTTTTTCGTTTGCGTCAGGAAATTGTGTACAGCCTCTGTACACACCACTTACCATATCATATATGACATACAAGCTTCATCAATACCGAATTCTTTTCAGTTGCGCTGGCGGTAATGAGACAGTTTTTAAATGAAATTAATGCTTGTGACCACGCTACTTAATACTACAAAGTTTGTTCATTTATTCTGACTTCACGGGACAACTAAACTATTTTAGACGATATTTAATGTCATTTTCAAAACTTCCTTGGTAAGTCTTAGAAAGTATATTAAAAATAAAGACAATTACATTTAATGATATGTATTTGAATATGTGATAAATTATTTCATTGTTCATTAATCTTATAATTATTCATTATGTATAATGAAAGGAATGGAGAAGAAGTATTTTAAAAACATCGAACGTTTTGAGCCGTGACTTATTCGCTACAAAAAGTCTGCAAATAAAATATAAATATATAAGCACAATATAATAAGCACAATATAAGCACATATAAGCACAAAAATAATAATAATAATAATAATTTATCGGCTGACTATTTTCAGAAGGTATGCACTCTACATTTCGTTGAGAGAAGATTTGAGTTTATGAATGAAAAATGACTCCAAAATACGTAGGTCTAAGTTGGCGGGACAAGTGTCTAATATTTTAAATTTGCTAATTTCAATAATCTGTTCGCAGGAACCATTACTACAATGTTGTCTTATACTAGACTGAGTAGGAGAAGTGAACAAGCGACCTGTACGATGTACGATGCGGGTCGAAGTCATCGTACAGGTCACTTGCTCACTTCTCCTACTCAGTCTAGTATAAGACAACATTGTAGTAATGGTTCCTCTGAACACATTATTGACATTGGCAAATTTAAAATATTAGATACTTGTACCGCCAACTTAGACCTACGTATTTTGGAGTCATTAATCATTCATAAACTCAAATCTTCTCTCAACGAAATGCAGAGTGCATCCCCTCTGAAAATAGTCAGCCGATAAATTATTATTATTATTATTATTTTTGTGCTAATATTCTGTGATTCTGTAATTTTGGGTTTACTGACTTCTATTATTTTATGGCCAAGGCTCGAAAGCGTTTAAAGTAAATGTTTTTAAAGTACTTCTTCTCCATTTCTTTCGTTGTAAATTTGCTTCGAAAAATAGATTTTCCTTTGCTGAATATTTATTTAGTGTTATTCATCGTAACTTTCATTATTTATTATTAATTTAATTAAGATTGCTTTATTATTGAGGCAACCAGTAAACAATTACATCTAAGAAACAGATGGAAGAATTTTTTTAAAGCATTATTGCCTACTATCAGAATGAATGAAGAACATCATCAACTGCATTCTTACGCAAACCAATCGTAAATAAAAACACCAAGGTTGCTACTCACAAAGTGAACATTGTTAAAAAAATTTACTGCTGTCAGATATTGAGAAGTAAACGTTTCGAGCACCAGGCTCATCATCAGTACAAGTTGTCTGAAATGAACAAAACCAAGATGAATAGAGACAAATGTACGGGAAATAAACAAAATTCAAGAAAGACTACTATTAAACTCATGAGTATTTCTTAAATTCAAGAAATTTCAAGAGCATAATCTAATTGCATTGCGACATCTCGTAACTCATGATAGACGATACAGCGACTTCTGGCAATGACGTAAAATCTGGACCAGTGCACAAGACGCATCCTTCACGCACACGGACGCTGCAACACACGTACATGAAAATGTGCGAACTTGACGTGGGTGCTGCCCGGCCGCACAGACGCCAATATCGCCAGATTTCTACACCGCCCACCGCTCTCCCTCCACCTCCGGACCAGCTACAGAAATGTTAGGTTAGCGTAATTTAGGTTAGGTTATGTTAACTTAAGTTAGGTTATGTAGGGTAGGTAAAGTTAGGTAAGGTTAGGCCAAGTTCAGTTAGTTTAAGGTTAAGTTAAAAAGTTTGAAAATCCCTGTCCTTGAGTGCCGAGATGGTGGGTCGAATGGCCAAATACCAGCGGTCGTTGTTATAACTCATTATAATAATTTAATGCAGGGTAACTTTGGCCTTCCGCTGTAGCATCCACTTACTAAGTACTTGTAGTGGTTATATTGCAGTGATTAATAATAACTGTAAAACGAAAAGATAGGTTAATAAACCTCAGAAGTGCTACATAGGTAAATAATTGGCGCGAATGGCAACTTCATGTAGATACTCAGCCAGCATCGTTTTCCGTTGAACGTCTGGCGTCCGCGTTAGGTGACAGTCGTTACTCTCTGTTTGCGAGTCGCTGTTCCAGGAACCACGATGATATCGCATGTACGCGTGCAACCTTATCGCATCTGTTCCTCGTAAACATCTAGATCAAAAATTTGCATCTGATATCGATAAATTTATTATCTTTGGAATTCTTATTACAAGTACCAAATATTTTTCGTTTATTTTCTACAACGCTAATTAATATTTTCGCTTATGTAGAAAAATGGATTTCGGTTTGTGCCAACTTTCGTTTGAAGTGTGAAACTTTGAGAGCAGGAAAGTTGCTTAGCATCTGGCTCATTTTTTCCAACGCTGTGCATCAGTGTGTAATCGTAGGTGCACATGCAAATTGAGGTTCATACATTTTTACAAAATGTTTCAGGTAGGAAAAGCAATGCATATGTTCTGCCGTTAACGTCGGAGTTTTGACCACCGGCTAGCCATTTTAGAGAACCCATCTAAGATCCTTCGCGAATTACCCTGACAAAAAGGGTAATTTCTAAACTATAAAACGTACAATCTTGAAATTAGTATCAAATTAATGGGCGTGACGAGTACAACATATTTATGTAATTAATAAATTTTTTACGCCACTGTGGGGGGCAGGAAGAGAGCCTCTCGTGGCTCCTCAATACTCGGCCGATTTTCTCTATAACGCTCATTTTGTACGAGTCATAATTTCTAAAGTATTGCACCTAAAAACTTGAAATTAGTCTCATTATAAAGATCGATTTATTCTCCAACTCTGAGTGTATAATAAAACTGTCATACGCTCCCTGGAGGAAGATGAAGAGCAAGTTTCTCCTAGCCTCGGAATGGTCGACCGATTTATTCAAAAGGCTCATTTTGTACGAGTCATAATTTCTAATCCATTGCACCTAAAAATTTGAAATTAGTCTCATTATAAAGATCGATTTATTCTCCAACTCTGAGTGTATAATAAAACTCTCATACGCTCCCTGGGGGATGACAGAGAGCAAGGTTTCTCCGCCTTCTCCTAGCCTCGTAATTCGCGCTGCCGAAGGCCGCGCTCACCTAAGTTATGAAGTGCTGTTTGAATTCTTGTCCATAGCCTTGTCGTTCCCGACATCGTGGGTCTTCGAATCCCGGAGGGTGACGATATTTTTTTTCTCAGTTGTAGAATAATCATTTTCATGTGTCTTACTCATGTAGACTTTTTCTACGTAATCCCTCTCATTTATTGTTAAATATGGTTCATCAATAAAATACAATAGGGTGTCCGAACTGAAATTAATGCAGTTTCAAGTTTTGAAGACTTTTATTGCGTGATAGTTTTGTGCATCTAGTGATAGTTTTCTTGTTCTCTTCGACACATAGGCCTACCTATACGTACAAAAGTGTTCAAGTGAAAATACAGCTGTGAAGTTTGTATCAATTTCCGAAACATATGCATTCAGTGAAGTAATAATAAATTCCTCTGTTGTGCTGTGCCTGTTTATTAAAAAATGAGAAGAAACTCAACAAAGTAATCCCTCTAATTCCAGAAATCAAACGAATTCCCAAAGTTTGCATCATTATAGTGATTTCGCTTTCTGGACTTAGATAAGGGCAATCAAATCTGCAATCGACATTTAGAGATTATATACTGATTTGAATATTCCTGCAATACTTCGTTATTCAAAATCTAATACGAATGTTCGGTATTCTGGGATCTCCGAAATGAGAGGGATTACGTAGAGGAAAATTATGATAATTTTTGTTCTATTTTTTTTATTAATTTTCGTATTGAAATTTAGCGATATATTTCATAATATGTAGATGATTGAAGAAGTGAACAAATTTCTTATACTATTCTAAAGATTATCATTATTCAGTAGTTATATGCAGGCGGAGGCAAAGAGTAAACACGATGGGACTTGGAGGTAGAGTTTACTGGCCAGGTGTGTTGGTGGCAGGCAGGATTATGAATGTTTGAGCACCTCAGCCTCGACAGGTACGGCTTATAAAGGTGCGGCCAAGACACAGAAATCAAGATACACAGACCTAGATGGCAATATTGAGTAACAGCACATCGTCGTGCACATTACACCCCCCCTACGACCCATAGGATGAGAGGTAAATTCACAACAAGAACCCCTCAAAAAAAAAACGCAAAACGGTCTGACACCGTCAAACAAATTAATACGCAGTTAACAATAAAAGTTAACAAAGTTTATTTATTTAAACTAAAAAAAACGCGAGCTATTGCTCAACCAAAATCGGTCGTTACGTTAAAGTATCTCGTAGTTCATAATATTATAAAAGTAAAATGCAAGCAACAACCTTAAAAATGAACATAAATTTTAACAACACACCAACCAAGTAGCATTTTAAGATATCGAAACCAAGCGATACAAGCGAAGACGAGGGCAGCTAAAAGCGAAAAAGGTGAGTATGATGCCCTGTACGAAAATTGAGCAACTTGAAACATCAGACTAAATAACCCTTAAGTAAACAACGCATAGGGAAAATTTCTAATTAGAACCATCTACACAAAAAAAAATAAATAACGAATTATAAAACGCAATTGAAATAACTTATAACGCCAGAGAAAAAAACGCAGAAAAACATGTTAAGTAAAGAAAAAAAAACATCCGCCATTACCACTAGCATATTAATGATTTATAGTTATATTTAAACTCCAAGAAAATAATAACATAAATTTATAGCGTTACATCGAATAACTGACGCACCGCAACACCGCAAAACACCAAAAATCATAACCAATTCTCTTTAACAACCTTTAAAACCCTTTAATAAATGCTAAAATGTTAACACGCCATATCCGCAAACAACCAAAAAACAAATAAATCTTCAAACCCTTACACCTAAGATTATACCGGTTATAGAGAAGATATATATATAAAAAAAATAAGTGATTAATATCTAAAAGCAAATAGCAAAAGCAATATCCCAGCAAAGCAAAAGCACACAACTAACTTACCGTGCATCTGAATCTCAGCACGCCGACAGCAGTAAGGATTACAATAAAAAAACGCCACATCTTATTGTGTCAACATAACCAAGGGAAAATTAATTAAATTAAAAACAAATTCCGCAAATTACACATCAAACATTACCGCAATTCAATCACATGTTAAATACATGGGAATAATTGGGCAAAAAAAATGTTGAAGAACAACCAAAACAATAGTTTAAACACACCGCCTTTAATTTCAAATAATTCAATTAATTGCCTAAATGAAATAATTAAGAAATTGTTAGGAGTTTTACGCATCGACATTAAAAGATCATACAGCAAACTTAAACTTAAGATTACATGGTCAAGATTACATCAAAAAACAAGTATGCTGAAACGAACACATTTTCATTTTTCGCACTTTTCCTGCGACACGCATTTTTTCACCCAAACTTCGCGCTAATATTTCAACCGCGCTATTTTTATTAATAATTTATAATTTCATTTTCAATATCTTTTCATTTGAAAATTATATTTATTTTATTTAAATTTAATTATATTAGAATTTATTTTCAATAATTTATTATTTCCGCGCTATAATTTATTTCCAACTTTTCACCCCTTTCATAACCAATTTTTTTCCAATCAAATTTTCAATTTTTCAAATTTCACGCTGCGTACTTGCAGAGGGACAGGGACGGCCATGGCGTCCTGCGTCCCGGGGACGTCCCGCTCGCCCTACGCTTATTACTACGAGATCCCGGGCGACGTAAAAGATCACTGGTCCTGATTTAGCCTTGGTGGCCTTCCTCTTGTTAACGCACGAGTAAAATCCTCGCGCTGTGCGATTGTCAGGATCTTGACTTGCTTTTTGAGATGGTACACGATGGTCGCTAAACCCATCGTCGACAAGATGAGTATCATCAAGGCAATATCCGTGACATTGTCGGGCAATAGCTCCATTTTCGTAACGGAGTTGTCCCTGATCCAATTTTCGTTTATATTGATGCTGTGGGTTGACAGAGCAGTAACCAAAGTATCTACATCGATTGTAGATTCTGCGTTGCCCATGGCCTCGCACACCTGAAAAGGAAGGATACAGAACCGATTAGCATGACCGAAATAAAAACAGAAAACTTAACTCGCAAACCCAAAAATTATTTTAAAACTCCTTAAATATTCGTGAGAAATGTTCATGATGAAATTCATCGAACCCGTCGGTCGGGTAACCAACAACCATTGTATGAATTCTAATTAATTTTGCTGATCACCGAACATTCCGTCTGGAACTAAAAATAACCCTGTGAGTCGCGCCGCAGCGTCAAATCAACCCACATCACAGAATGAACTGCAACCTCAGCGATTGCATTTAGCAATCGAAGAATTCGCTCAATATTAAAAATGCCAATTCAGGGACGCTTCCAGACAATGAATTTAACGTTGTAAGCGAATTTGGATCAAGCAAATCAAGCGACTTAGAGACAAGGGTTATCAACCCTGAAGGTTAAAAATGTGGTGTGATATAGTTATATTAGGCATACATATTTGGAAAAATCACGTAAAACATTAGGTGATATTTTATATCGCATTTTATTTTTGGGCTAAATCCCGTGACATTGAGTAATGTGAAAAACCGTTGGCTGTAGCCTGAGCGTGAGAAGACCGATAATGCGTAAGGGCCAGTTTCCTCTGTTCTAAGCAAACCGTGGTTCTCATATTTCTAAGGGACAAGAGTCTGGCTATAAATCTGTCGAGCTCAAGTAAGCAGCGTTTCGACGAGAGGGCTAAGGTCCAGGCGTACACATAAACACACAAAACACATTCAGGCAACACAACACAAGACACACACACACAACACAGAGCGCACAACACACATGCGTTGCGTGGTAACGCCCGGACGAGGCAGCTTCGAAGGGGAACACATCCCGTCGGCCAATCAGCGCTCTGGAACGAATCAGGCGCATGGGTGTGTCAGAGAACGCACCAGTTACATTTCGGCAACCCGAAGCAGGCAAGATTTCCACCAATCATAAGGGAAAAACGTAATCGTTGCTTGGAAGGAGCTCGAATGTTCTGGGAAGGTTCGAGAAAATTCCGGAAGGAAACTGTGAGGATGATATAAGCAGCGGAGAGGAGAAGTCGGGAGGTCTTTTTGTTTCGAGGTCGCGAGAGAAGTACACGTGATCTGAGGGCAGGCGAACGTGGCATGTCGGCCCGTCGCCGACATGCATTTCACGCAAACAGCAAATTTACATCGGAGTAAAGTTAACGTCGAAGTTTCAAGAACAAATAATCTCCTTGAAGCATATTAGCGTCTCGGCGATGTTCGTTAACGACCGCTCAACAACGATTCCACGGAGGGACATTCAAGAAATATTTCGACTTCAACACCAAGATCGTAATAACTCCCACATGCAAGCAATAACTGCTCAATGACGAAGTTTGCAACGATGCTACGCAGCAACGAGATCTTCAGAGTTCAATCTTCTTTGGCCCTCAAACGAGAGGTGCTCGATTTGGAGCGCTGGACGAGAGCAACACCACTGAGGCGGCAGGCGGTACTCAATTTAGAGCGCTGGGCGGGAGTAACAACACTGAGGCAGCAGACCGGTGAAGATGGTCGGCATCGGATCAACTCTACGTGTATTCTTCAGGCAGTATTGGAAACATATTAGGTCATCGAAATCTACATGCTGCAAGAAAGTGTATCACGAAATAATTGGTTTATAGGACTCTGAAAATTATCCATGCAGTGAATTGCCAGTCGAGTAATAGGTGAAAGCAGTGTGTTCAAATTCGACGCGCTAAATTTCGTAAATGGCCCCTTTTCTGTATTAAGTGTCGAGTTATTGTTGGGCGTGCTAATTATGGGATTAAATTGTGTTTGCTATGATGTTGTGCACTTAGCAGGAGGATGTGTTTCGGTCACAAAGCAAGAGTTCAGATGGTACGTGATGCGAAGTGTTTACTAATTTTTGAACACCTTGTGGTAAGCAAAGTTCTTTGATTTTTATATTGCATTATTTCCGAATGTTTCGTGTTCATGCTAGCCCATTCATCGACTATGTTTCCTGATTGTTGCACAGTGCGGAAAGTTATTTTTGTCGTAATCCTGAAGTTGTTGGGCAAGCGTTCATTGTGATAAGGAGAGCAAACTTCTCGTTTTTTTGTGTGTCTCATTATGTTGCTCATGTTAACCCGCTCATTTTATGCTCATGCTGCTTTAACATTTCCCTGTGCTTTAATCATTGCATTGAAATATTTTGTGTGCTCGTATTTTAATCCACGTGATCGTAAAAATAAACCAATTTTAATCTTGAATCTTTCATTGTCCATGCTTTTATGTAGTATTCACGCGAGCACTAGGGTGTACATTATATTTACTTGTGGGGGTTGAGACTCCTCCTACGTTACGTGCTAGACCAGCATTGTATCGTGACAAATGGATAGTTACACATTCCTTTTAACCTCAGGCTACCATCAAACATTATGCCAAATCAAATTAGAACAACGCGGTACAAACAATTGTAAACATGGCACAGAAAATATAATATTCGGGTTACTGAGAATATTATGAAACACAGCAAAACGCAGCAAAACTCCTTAACCTATGATTATTAACCTTAACGCAATAGTTAAACAAGGGTAACGTAGTAAATCGTACTCGTCGAATCGTTGTGCCGTCAAACGTTAATGATAGGAACGTAGCAGAAAGAACTTGTCATTTTAACTCACAGTTTAACCTTCCTCAAGGGTAACAAATGATTAAGGTTACTCTTATAAATTTTGAATCCAATCTTAACCTCTGCCCAATTTCTTCTTCGCAAGATTTAGTAAGGATAGTACCTTGGGCAGGAGTGAAAAGGCAAAGGGTTTTTTTTCCTTTAATTTACAAGTTCAGAGTAAATGAATTTATGGCAAGAACGAAATTCCCGCTCTCAACCCCCACGCCTCCGGACTTCCACTCCCTTCCTGCGAAAAGAAAAGACAAGAAAACAAGCATTAGTTGCGACGTATCACGGATTTCAATCGATTAGTAACGGCTGAATTACTATTGGCTCAGCACTGATCCGCTCGTCAATATTAAATTACCCTAAAAAATTAGAAAATTTACCCTAGAGAAAGCGTCAACCTTTGGTCTCAACTATTTAGGTTAATTAAAGTTTGAAGGGCAAACCGTTAAAGGCAATTTAGAAAATAATTTAGGTAGAGGATTGAATGAATGGAGTCGTCTCCCATACGGCTAGAGCGAAAATTCCTCTTAATGACCGAGGTACATAAAGTAGGTCCAGGCTACCTATGCACCCACCTATACAGGTCGTCAGGAGTAACGCCGACATTGCTCTCGCCTTCCTCCGCGTCCCCAGTTCCAAGTCCATCCCACGTGGAAGATCTACAGGATCATGTTCTCGTGAATAGCGTCTGGGTGCAACTCAGACCCTGGCCCTGGGACATTCCTGAGCGATTTTTGCCCCGACGATCTCCCGCAGGTCCCCAAATCTTCTCCGGACAGGTGAAGATAAGTTCGGAGAGAGAAGCCAAAAGTAGAAGCGCCAAAGGCCACTCCAGTCGCAGTAGGAGATGACTTCTCCGGGTTTCGAAAAGGGGTGGAGAACATCCGCCAAGAAACTGGCTGATCCTGCTACTCTATAGGTCAGATCTGTTCTGCGGTAGCATCAATATCTATAGGTGGATGAGGATGATTAGTAGGCGGGTTAATTGCCGAAGGTGCAGTCGCTTCTGAGGTAAAATTTTGAGTAAGGAGGTCATCTCTGATGGCATGATTTGTCTTTTGAGTCGGCTAGCTAGATAGACCCGGACGCTACTTTTTTGTCAGACCCAAGGGTGACGCTTTTTACAACTTGATAAATAAACAATGAAAGACAATTTACAGAAAATTTAGAACATCTTCTGACCTTTTGAACCACAGCAGGACCAAGCCAAGTAAGCTCTAATTTATGTTTTTTGTCGTGATTCTTCAAAAGGACACGATCACCAATGTTCACGGCCTTATCCCGTCGTTTGATGTTTCTATACAGATTTCTCTCTGTCGTGTTATTTATAATCAAGTTTCGAATATTTTCTACTGTCCGGGCGGCTTCCCTTACCCGAAAATTTACCAAATCCAAGTCTTCATCATAACTATACGTTACAGAATCAAAATTCTCGGATTGATAGTATGCACATGTGTCTCGATTAAACATTACGAAACTAGGGGTTTCGCCTAAAGTAGAATTCAATGCGTTGTTTAGTGCATTTTCAACGACCTCGAGCATCTGATCCCACTCCGCATGAGGGAGCGAATTTACATATAATTTAAGTAGGTTGGTTATTTTCCTATTGTTTCTCTCAACTATAGCGTTGGAATGAGGGCTGTACGCTAAAACTTCTTTTTTAGCGATGGCATGCACATTTGCAAACTGTTTGACCGCCAAAGATTTAAATTCTAAAGCGTTATCTGTAATCAGAGTTTTGGGAAATCCTAACAAGGAGAAACAATTACTCAGACATGAAATTACTGTCTCCGTACGACGATTTGAGATGGCATACAACCTGCAAAGCCTAGAAAAAAGATCAATAATAACTAGTATGTACTTACTGCCATTATCTGTAACCTTAAGTGGCCCAAGGAGGTCCATAGATACGGCTTCAAACGGTTCTTTAGCTATCGGAGCAGTCAAAATTTTAATTGGAACAGAAGGTCTTGCTTTAATTAGTTTACAAACTTCAAAATCTTTTACAAATTTTCGCACAATTGTTTTTTCCAAATGATTGTAATACTTAAGCTTAAACTTAAACAAGGTGTGCATGTCATCCATGTGGTACATCGCGTGAATCGCTAAAATAGCTTTACCCATCAAGGAATTAGGTACCACTGCTGTCAAAATGGTGCTAAGTCTGTAGTCAATTTGTCTACGTCGATATAGTATGTCGTTCAAAATTAAAAATTTCTGTAAGTCTGGAATATTCGAAGTACTACCATGCAGTAAAGCATTTTTAACTTCTATGCAGAATGGGTCTTTTTCTTGTTCGTCAATAAATTCTTTTATAGTCCAAGAAATTTCCTCTTCTTTTGGTACGTAGTCTAGAAGCTTTGGTCGAGCCTCTTTTGATGCGCTGTCAGCACTGTCTCTAAACGGCGGGTCAGCTACCTCATGTCTAGTCATGCCTTTTTTCTGTAACCGAGTCTCCACAATGCAAACGTCGGATTCAAGCGCGGATTCCAGAGCGTCACAAAGCTCTAGTTCTTTAATGGTTAATTTCTCATTGTTTACAGGTAATCTGCTCAGGTAATCCGCTACTACATTTTCCTTGCCGGGTAAATATTTAACAACAGGGTCAAAAGAATGAACGCTTATACACCAACGTGCCATATTTGTATCTTCAGGCAGTTTTTTAGTGAAAAGTGGTGCCAAGGGGCGGTGGTCTGTATAGACCTTAACAGGGTATCCCGTAATTGAATATTTAAAATATTTTAAAGCCGAAAAAATCGCGAAAAACTCTTTCTTAGTAGTTGAATATCGCCTCTGGCTAGAATTCAAATTTTTACTATAATAAGCCACAGGTCTCATAATTCGATCACTTGAATCATCTGTCTGCATAAGGACGGCTCCAATTCCAGAGTTAGACGCGTCCGTAAACACGTGGAAATCCTTAGTGTAGTCAGGATGTCTTAAAACTGTGTCAGACGTCAGAGCAGATTTGATAAACACAAAACTCTTCTGGCATTCGTCGGTCCACGTATAGTCAACGTCTTTTCGTAACAAAATATACAGAGGGTGAGCTACTTCAGCAAAATTAGGTAAGAAATTATGGAAATAATTTGCTAAACCTAGGAACTGTTGCAGTTCTTTAACATTTACGGGAGCTCTGCAGTCTTGCAATTTCTGTGAATATTTACATTTAATACCATCGGCGGCAATAATGTGTCCTAAATGTTCAATCTCCTTTTTGAAAAAACGACATTTCTCAAGCTTTAATGACAAGTTACCGGATCGCAGCATCTTAAGGACGCTTCCAATATCAGCCAAATGCTGAATTTTTGTTTTGGAAAATACTAATATATCGTCCAGAAAGACGAATGCTAATTTGCCTAGGATAGATGCAAGTGCAGAGGTCATCACCCTTTGAAATACTCCCGGACTCGTACTGAGTCCAAATGGGACTCTACAAAAATGAAATTTCCGATAATTAATGCTGAATGCAGTGAATTTTCTACTCTCATGTTCTAATTCGACCTGATGAAAGGCCGAGCGAAGGTCTAAATTAGTAAACCACGCGTTACCTCCCAAGGTCGATAATATTTCGTCAATACGAGGTATCGGATAAGAGTTTTTTACTAAAACCTTATTTAGTGCACGAAAATCAATTACGGGCCGAAGGTCCCCGGTTTTTTTCTTAACGACGATAACAGGAAAATTGAAGTCTGAACTAGATTCCTCAATTATACCCTGCGAAAGCATTTCATTAGTAATTTTCATCACCTCTTCCTGATACTTATGTGGAATTCTGTATGGTGCTAAATTTAGTACAGGTGCATCCGGTTTCAACTGAATTCGGTGCTTCATAATGTTCGTAACACCTATAGCTTCTCCTTCGAGTGTAACCACATCTCGAAATTCATTTAATAATTTTACTAGAGGTAACTGCATGTCCTCTTCATCACAAGAAACATCGTCATTATTTAAACCACGTCGTGCTTCCCGACTTCCTCCACACGATACACCTACTTGTGCATTAACTCCCAACTCCTCGTCATCAACTCCATCGGAAGATCGATTTCTACCGCGAGCGTCAGCATCCAACCCAAGTTTTCCTTTATCTATGATCTTATTTCCACCACCAGCCGTGACAACCTAAGTCGTATCCGACACTGCGTCAGAATTCATTTCAACATCATTAGCGTCTCTGAGTGCTGTTTCAACACTTGTCAAATATATCTCGCACTCAATATCATCTGTTGCAACTAATTCCACATTACACAACATCGTATTCTCAGTAAAGTAAACAGCATCTTCATTAACATTTAGGATCATCACCGGTACTACGCCGTCGTCCTCTATACGAACAATGGATTCAGCCACAAGAGCTCCATTACCCAGACACCTTTTTAAAATCATATACTCTCCTGGAGTTGCTTTTTTAACGAAACCGTACACAATCTTTAACGTGTTACCAGGCACTTCTACCTGAGAGCAATGAACTGTCCTCGGGCGTGAGAACTGTCTCGCCTCAGCCGTGACCACAATTTTTTCCTTTTCTCCGCAGTCACTATTTTTAGCTGAGTGACTGACCCTGTCGCTCTTTCTCGCAATTGCAACATCCGATATCAGACAGTCGCTGTTTACAATCTTCCTCATTACTGCTTCTTTGCTTACAACCGGCTCCATTTTTAATTCACAAAAGGGAATTGAAATACTATCCCAAAGCAGAGTTCTATTTTTAAAGTCAATAGTTGCATCGTTCAGAACATCGCGGCCGAGAATAAGATCATAATTAAATTTAGCCTCTTTTACAATAAGGGCATTAGTTTTTAGTACTTTTTTAGTGTCTGGAATGGTAATAGACAACTCTACTTCGCCGCTTACGTTACTTTTGCCATTAATGCCCTTCACTATTAAGCGACTAGGCTTAACTTCTTCGTTTAAGTTCTTAACCTGCTTGTAACTTATTAGGCATTTTTCTGAACCGCTGTCTAGCAAGGCACTTAAATACTGATCATTACTTTTTATTATTATTGTTGGTTTGTTGCTTTCTTTAAGCGCGACCAAACCAGTGCCTTTTTTATTGTAATTACTTTTTACGACACTAGCGGAGAAATAGGCTTCGACTGCTTTGCTTCGTTCTTGTCTATCTGCGAGTTCTTCTTCTTGCAATAATTTATACCTATTTTGGCACTTAAACAATGGATCAATGAAGGATTTGGTTGTCACGGTGGTATCTGGACTTTCGACCACAGCCGCAGGATTAACGAGGGGGCTGCCAACCTCGGGCTCAAACAAATTCAATTTCCTCCTGCTACCTCTACCTGTTCCTATTCCTGGCTTAAAATATCACCTGCAAAATCACCTGCAAATGGTGAGGCATCTGCAAAATGGACCTCACTCCTTCCCCGCGTTGTGCTCCCTCTGTTTACATTACCACCGCGTAAACTTCCCGTGGCTCTACAATATTTCTCTAAATGGGCTCCACCACACGCGAAGCATCCTCTCCCATGAAACTGACCTCTCTGTGACTGGCCTCTACCTCTACATTCGAAATGACCAACCACGGAACATGAGTTGCAAAACGGAAAGCCTCTTCTTCTACCCGAGGTTTGACTGATACCAGGACCTGAAACTTGCCCAGAACTAGAACCACTGTCTGTTCTTACTGCGTTGCACTCCAAATACCCATTTGCTCTGTCTCCTACGTAACCACTAAATTCTCTCGCTCTCCCACGAGGATTCCGCAACCAGGGTCTGGGACCTGCAATCCTACCTGGCCCTACACGACTTCTACGCTGTGTTCCGAAATTCCCATAAAAAACTTCACTCTCCTGAAAGGAGTCCTGCGCTTCAGCGCAGTCATCAAGACCATAAGATACATCAGCTACATAACTCTCACTTTCAATTCGGACTGGGTACTGGGCCGCAATGATTTTCTTGTTTTCAGCTTGACTCCGAACAGCTGCAATTAACCGTGCCAGCAGTTCTTCTGAGGAGCCAATTTGACACTCAAAAACTTTCTTTGCAAAGGATTGATCCAACAACGGACCCAAATTAGTTAAAGCGAGACTGTACACAATACTGTCTGCTACAAATCGTTTGAGTTTTGCCTGCGTTGTGCAAGCTTGGTAGTAGGGATGACGTTGCCAACCCAACGTATTTGGATTTAAAACCTGATCAGACAGTTTACGAATTTTTGCAAAAGCTGTTACTAATTGAGCTGCCAAGGCATCATTGCAGACCAGTTGGAGCTCATTTAAATCGCATGCAAGAGCGTGAAGCGACCTCTCACCCTTGCACACGTAAATGTCTTCCAAAATTTTTACAACTTCCTCAAATGTGTAATTTAAATCGCTATTGACAAGTTTGGTCACCACCGAATTGAAGTCACCCACTTGCTTATGGGCTGATCGTACTAAAAATTCTTTCTTAGCCTCATCACTATTTACCTCTGGCAATAGTGACATATAGGCCCTAAGATTCATAATGTGCGTGTTCCACGTCTTATTTTCAAGGAACTGCGGATCGGAAATCCTGCGTCTCCCACGGAAGGTAGGAATTTCAGCGCTCGACATTATGGTTCCTACTCTTGGAGGCATGTTTGCTACTATATCGCGGGCTAACTGAGTCCGATCATTATTATTACTGCTACTAGCACTAGCACTAGTCGCACCAGGAGTAGTCATTGTGGTATTGTGATTAGTAGTTACCGTAGTTACCGTAGGAACACTTAATCTGCCACTCTTCGTTATTGTGGGCTCCGTGCGAACGAATTCCGGGTCGCTATCCGAAAGATCTGACATGGGTCCTGCACGATCCTACCACAGACTATTCCTACTACATTCCTACCCTACTACAGAACTATTTTCAAGGAATTTTCCTATTCACAATCAAAGCTATGCAAAAATAATGTCATACCTCGCAAACAACAAAAGAAAAACACATCTAAATTCCAAATACACGAGCAATACAAATGAAAATACAATTAATCAACCAATGAAAATTAATCAAAAGTTAGTTTAATCAATCTCCCCCTGGTACTGGAAAGTTAACCTCGAAAAGGATAAAATTTTCGCAATCTACACAGAAATTTCCGTACTCTACAGAGAGCTTGGCAACACTCCAGGCATTTTTCAGCGCACGACGACGCAAAAGCAAAAACACATCTAAATTCCTAAACTTTTCCAGCACTGGATAACCAAAATCAAGGCGCCTAAACCCTTTATCAACCTTGCTAAACACAACAGCAATTAGGTATTGTGAAATTTACACTCACCCCGGGCATTGAAAGGAAATCTGACGCCTGTACTGCTAAATCCAAGGGTATCGCTACGCAGTCTGCCTCTCACTACGGTAGAATAAGAATGAGTGCTATTTGCACTGCATACCCGCATCTGCGGCAGAGAAAAAAAAAACTCGTGTAGCAACGCTCTCCGGGCACTCGCACTGCAGAGAAAAAAAATCAGAAGAAAACTTAACTGCAAAAAGAATGTAGACTGCAGCGCACGTTGCTTGTTGCTGAAGGCAGGCTGCCGCTGATACGTGCAGGGAAAACGTCGATGGCCGGTAGTTACACGTTGGCTGGTAACGATGCTGAAGGACGTAGTTGTCAATTAAAATGGCTTAAAATAGTGAATCATTGTTCTGTACGTCACAATAAATCACTTGTCCTGTTTATTTAATTTCAATGACAGTTATTGTACGAAGTAATGGCACTTGCATCCACATTGAGGTTATTGTTCAAAACAAATTGTTTCTTTAGTGATCACTTGTCGCTGGGAATGCACTTATCGTCACCTCAAAGACTATTTCAATGTCTTCTCCAGATTCATACACAAGGATTCTGGTGCGAAATGGTGAGCCTATATTCAAATAAACCGTGAATTGAGTGTAAACCTCTACCAAATCTTCCGCTGGTATTCCAAAACCGAAAACGAACACCGATGGTCGCGGCTGCCACAGTTGGGAATTGTTCTCGTTACACATCAGAGACTGTATAATGTTCCAATGATTGTTTAACGTTCGGGACACTTGATATCCCCTTAATCACAAAATACACGCGCACGTGAGTTCACCACAGACTGGGCCACCAAATATGCAGGCGGAGGCAAAGAGTAAACACGATGAGACTTGGAGGTAGAGTTTACTGGCCAGGTATGTTGGTGGCAGGCAGGATTATGAATGTTTGAGCACCTCAGCCTCGACAGGTACTGCTTATAAAGGTGCGGCCAAGACACAGAAATCATGATACACAGACCTAGATGGCAATATTGAGTAACAGCACATCGCTCGTGCACAGTTACACCATGCGCAAAGTACCCCAAAGTGTAAGGAATGATACTTTCATGAATGAATTCCCAGAATATGACTCTGTGGACGGAAATCTGTACAATACTTATTGCGGGAAAACTGTTCGTTTATCGTGAAACATTATAAGAGTCTACACTGTTTTTGTCCGAATATCGGCTGAGACTTCATCTTTATCAATAACGAAGATAATCCTTTTGGTTCAGCATAAAGTTAACTAAAATTAACCAATTGCATCTACGATAAAATCAAAGGAAGCTGGTAGCTCGCTTTGACTAAGTTCCCTTCTGTCAAGGTGTCGCGGGTTCGAATACCATCGCTGCGCATCGATTTTTGCATGGCATCCAGTGAATATTTTCATGTTTTCTTCATTAGCAGCAAATGCATGATATTTTAAATATTGAAGACTATCGTAAAGAATCATTCCTTAACGGTTCAATATTTGATATATCGCACAATATCCAATTAACTGAAGCCCTTCATTCAGCAGTCGCATGTTGCTTGCAAATAATTGCGAGGTACTGTGCATACGACACTCCGCAATCGCATATATCTAACCTGGAGCCGCATATTTTAAGCGCTGACAATTTCACATACGCGTCCATATATGCATGTGTATATTAGCACAGCTTTAATTATAAGCATTATTAGGTTTCCTCAAAGCGTTACTGCAGAAATAGAAAGTTAGTATCAAGTTCTTAGTTGGAAAAGTTATGCCAATATGCCAATACAAAAAATCGCCAATACAAGCGCGCCCCAACGAGAGTGTTCTCAACTATCCGCAGTTTTGGGTAGCTGCGCCGCAACAAGTCGCGGCCGCAATTGCGATCGCAACTTTTTCTGTTGCGGTTGCAACCGGTTGCGCCGCAATAATTTTTGGAAAGTTGCGAACCTGTTGCGATCGCAACAATTTTCGACGTGTCAGGCCACAACTCGCAACCGCAACATCACGATGTCAATTAAATTTGCAAAATAACTTCAATAAAGTTCAATACGCGTTTCATTCTCGTTTGAAACTAAACCGTACAGGGTACAACCCATCTGGCAACTGTTTATTACAAGCATTAGGCGATACAGTGAAACACATACACTTTACTTACATTATATAAGTATATTTTAATGTAACTCATTATAAAACATATATTATTAGGAATGATGTGAGTTGTTAGTGTAGAATTATGTGTTATACGGCAAATTTACATAGCTAGATGATGCGATGTGCCAATGGACTTCAAATCGACGATTTTATCTTGGCGTCCTCTCTGCATCCACATTTTAAGCTAAAATGGCTAAACGAAGTGCAAAGAGTAGAGGTAATAACAACAAACTAATCGCCCATCTTAATGACAGATCGGAAAATGGTATTTCAGCTTAGGGGAGCAGTGCCGAGGACGTAGATGACGAAGATGACTTCTTCAACGTCGTAATGAAATCGGATGAGATGGAAAAAACGAAGAGAAGTTCGTTGAAACAAGTCGATGATTGGCTGAAACATTTTTGAGAGGCAACGTTGATCGTCATTACAGTGCATAGACATTGTCACATCGAGATCACGAACCAGTATTAAAATCATAGGAGTGGAATAACAAAAAGCAGAGGAATATCATATATTACAGGAGCATATGCATGGTTTTTCTTTATGCGTCATATAGGCAATACAAATGTTCTGCACTTTTCTGTTTTCTAATTTATTTGCTATATATACGGAACTCCTATCAAAATATAGCTACTAGCTAAGTACCTTCTCATTATTATTAGTAAAAAATGAAATTCATTTTATGTTAGGGTGTCACAAGAAAGCGAAGTGAATCGGACACACTCCAGCACTTGTTGCCCTTGTTTCCTGTCGTAAGAAATTTAACCAGGGAAATTTTCAGCTTCATATCTCGTCTTTTACTGGTCGCGCATTTCATTCAGTTTTGTGCTGGGCGTCAGATTGTGCAGCGGTCACTGGTATAGCGTGCAGCGGTCACTGGTATAGCGTGCAGCGGTCACTGGTATAGCGTGCAGCGGTCAATGTTGTAAGGGCATTAGGTATGTGAGCTCCATTTTACAATAACAAATATTTTTCTTGTTTCATGAACTTCTTCCTTAGCTTAATGTTTCTATGCACCTTGTGCAATGTGCATAGATTCCGCGTTCCTTCAACTACATACTAAATGATGCCTTCATCCTTCCTCTTTTTGAACATCTTTGTTGTGGTAAAGGGAGGCTAAAAATTTCTTATATAATAATAGTAATGCTTCCATAAGATAAACCGAGCTCGCGTCTCGTAGGTACTTGTGAATCAGACTTCTATGACGATTTTCAAATTTTCGTGTCAGCTTGTTTGCTTTTTGCTTTTTCACCGGACTTACTGCGGAAATTTAGCTTTCACTCATCTTATGGTGCCTTATGGGGTGAGTAGAGGTGTGAGTGGTGCCTTTCTGTAGAGGGGTGAGTGGTGTCTCGCTGTAGAGGGGTGAGTGGTGTCTCGCTGTAGAGGGGTGAGTGGTGCCTCGCTGTAGAGAGGTGAGTGGCGCCATAAGGCACCACTCACACCTCTTTTCACCCCATAAGGCACCATAAGATGAGTGAAAGCTAAATTTCCGCAATAAGTCCGGTGAAAAAGCAAAAAGCAAACAAGCTGACACGAAAATTTGAAAATTGTCATAGAAGTCTGATTCACATGTACCTACGAGACGCGAGTTCGGTTTTTCTTATGGAAGCATTACTATTATTACATAAGAAAGTTTTAGCCCCCCTTTATCACAACAAAGATGTTCAAAAAGAGGAAGGATGAAGGCATCATTTAGTATGTAGTTGAAGGAACGCGGAATCTATGCACATTGCACAAGGTGCATAGAAACATTAAGCTAAGGAAGAATTTCATGAAACAAGAAAAATATTTGTTATTGTAAAATAGAGCTCACCTACCTAATGCCCTTACAACGTTGACCGCTGCACGCTATACCAGTGACCGCTGCACGCTATACCAGTGACCGCTGCACGCTATACCAGTGACCGCTGCACAACCTGACGCCCAGCACAAAACTGAATGAAATACGCGACCAGTAAAAGACGAGATATGAAGCTGAAAATTTCCCTGGTTAATTTCTTACGACAGGAAACAAGGGCAACATGTGCTGGAGTGTGTCCGATTCACTTCGCTTTCTTGTGACACCCTAAAATAAAATGAATTTCATTTTTTACTAATAATAATGAGAAGGTACTTAGCTAGTAGCTATATTTTGATAGGAGTTCCGTATATATAGCAAATAAATTAGAAAACAGAAAAGTGCAGAACATTTGTATTGCCTATATGACGCATAAAGAAAAACCATGCATATGCTCCTGTAATATATGATATTCCTCTGCTTTTTGTTATTCCACTCCTATGATTTTAATACTGGTTCGTGATCTCGATGTGACAATGTCTATGCACTGTAATGACGATCAACGTTGCCTCTCAAAAATGTTTCAGCCAATCATCGACTTGTTTCAACGAACTTCTCTTCGTTTTTTCCATCTCATCAGATTTCATTACGACGTTGAAGAAGTCATCTTCGTCATCTACGTCCTCGGCACTGCTTCCCTAAGCTGAAATACCATTTTCCGATCTGTCATTAAGATGGGCGATTAGTTTGTTGTTATTACCTCTACTCTTTGCACTTCGTTTTGCCATTTTAGCTTAAAATGTGGATGCAGAGAGGACGCCAAGATAAAATCGTCGATTTGAAGTACATTGGCAAATCGCATCATCTAGCTAAGTAAATTTGCCGTATAACACATAATTCTACACTGACAACTCACATCATTCCTAATAACATATGTTATATAATGAGTTACATTAAAATATACTTATATACTGTAAGCAAAGTGTATGTGTTTCACTGTATCGCCTAATGCTTATAATAAACAGTTGCCAGATGGGTTGTACCCTGTACGGTTTAGTTTCAAACGAGAATGAAACGCGTATTGAACTTTATTGAAGTTATTTTGCAAATTTAATTGACATCGTGATGTTGCGGTTGCGAGTTGTGGCCTGACACGTCGAAAATTGTTGCGATCGCAACAGGTTCGCAACTTTCCAAAAATTATTGCGGCGCAACCGGTTGCAACCGCAGCAGAAAAAGTTGCAATCGCAATTGCGGCCGCAACTTGTTGCGGCGCAGCTGCCCAAAACTGCGGATAGTTGAGAACACTCGTTGGGGCGCACTTGTATTGGCGATTTTTGTATTGGCATATTGGCATAACTTTTCCAACTAAGAACTTGACACTAACTTTCTATTTCTGCAGTAACGCTTTGAGGAAACCTAATAATGCTTATAATTAAAGCTGTGCTAATATACACATGCATATATGGACGCGTATGTGAAATTGTCAGCGCATAAAATATGCGGCTCCAGGTTAGATATATGCGATTGCGGAGTGTCGTATGCACAGTACCTCGCAATTATTTGCAAGCAACATGCGACTGCTGAATGAAGGGCTTCAGTTAATTGGATATTGTGCGATATATCAAATATTGAACCGTAAAGTAATGATTCTTTACGATAGTCTTCAATATTTAAAATTTCATGCATTTGCTGCTAATGAAGAAAACATGAAAATATTCACTGGATGCCATGCAAAAATCGATGCGCAGCGACGGGATTCGAACCCGAGACACCTTGACAGAAGGGAACTTAGTCAAAGCGAGCTACCAGCTTTCTTTGATTTTACCGTAGATGAAAATGGTTAATTTTAGTTAACTTTATGCTGAACCAAAAGGATTATCTTCGTTATTGATAAAGATGAAGTCTCAGCCGATATTTGTACAAAAACAGTGTAGACTCTTATAATGTTTCACAATAAACGAACAGTTTTCCCGCAATAAGTATTGTACAGATTTCCGTCCACAGAGTCATATACTGGGAATTCATTCATGAAAGTATCATTCCTTACACTTTGGGGTACTTTGCGCATGGTGTAACTACTGAATAATGATAATCATTAGAATCGTATAAGAAATTTGTTCACTTCTTCAATCATCTACATATTATGAAATATATGGCTAAATTTCAATGCGAAAATTAATAAAAAAAAATAGAAAAAAAATTATCATAATTTTCCTCTACGTAATCCCTCTCATTTCGGAGATCCCAGAATACCGAACATTCGTATTAGGTTTTGAATAACGAAGTATTGCAGGAATATTCAAATCAGTATATAATCTCTAAATGTCGATTGCAGATTTGATTGCCCTTTTCTAAGTCCAGAAAGCGAAATCACTATAATGATGCAAACTTTGGGAATTCGTTTGATTTCTGGAATTAGAGGGATTACTTTGTTGAGTTTCTTCTCATTTTTTAATAAACAGGCACAGCACAACAGAGGAATTTATTATTACTTCACTGAATGCATATGTTTCGGAAATTGATACAAACTTCACAGCTGTATTTTCACTTGAACACTTTTGTTCGTATAGGTAGGCCTATGTGTCGAAGAGAACAAGAAAACTATCACTAGATGCACAAAACTATCACGCTATAAAAGTCTTCAAAACTTGAAACTGCATTAATTTCAGTTCGGACACCTCTATTGTATTTTATTGATGAACCATATTTAACAACAAATGAGAGGGATTACGTAGAAAAAGTCTACATGAGTAAGACACATGAAAATGATTATTCTACAACTGAGAAAAAAAATATCGTCACCTCCGGGATTCGAAGACTATTATGTGGGGAACGACAAAGCTATGGACAAGAATTCAAACAGCACTTCATAACTTAGGTGAGCGCGGCCTTCGGCAGCGCGGATTACGAGGCTAGGAGAAGGCGGAGAAACCTTGCTCTCTGTCATCCCCCAGGGAGCGTATGAGAGTTTTATTATACACTCAGAGTTGGAGAATAAATCGATCTTTTTAATGAGACTAATTTCAAATTTTTAGGTACAATAGTTTAGAAATTATGACTCGTACAAAATGAGCCTTTTGAATAAATCGGTCGACCATTCGGAGGCTAGGAGAAACTTGCTCTTCATCTTCCTCCAGGGAGCGTATGACAGTTTTATTATACACCCAGAGTTGGAGAATAAATCGATCTTTATAATGAGACTAATTTCAAGTTTTTAGGTGCAATACTCTAGAAATTATGACTCGTACAAAATGAGCGTTATAGAGAAAATCGGCCGAGTATTGAGGAGCCACGAGAGGCTCTCTTCCTGCCCCCCACAGGGGCGTAAAAAATTTATTAATTACATAAATATGTTGTACTCGTCACGCTCATTAATTTGGTACTAATTTCAAGATTGTGCGTTTTATAGTTTAGAAATTACCCTTTTTGTCAGGGTAATTCGCGAAGGATCTTAGATGGGTTCTCTAAAATGGCTAGCCAGTGTTTTGACCTCTTTTTTTTTCTTTGCTTGAACTCACTGTAGATGGCATTCATCTAAGGAGCGATGGACAGCTTGAGGGCCGGGTGTATTATTATTTCTTCATGGACATGACTGTTTCTTCCTTGTTGTAGGAAAGGAAATTTTTTATCGATTACTCAATATCATTAAGGGAGAAGAAGATAAGGGTACAGGTATAGTTTATAAGTCCTGACTGCAGTGCAATTCAAATGTGTCGCATATATACGTACGTACCTATCTACTACCCTCCTGATCAGACGATAAGGATCAGTCGAAAAACTAAAAAATACTCGTGTGAAGGGATAAACTTCAAAAGTTTTCTAGATTAAGTTTACTCAGTGAAATAGAAAACAGACTTTTAGGACAAACAATTTCTGTCAAGTGGAATTTAAGTTACTGAACTAGTTACCAAACAATTCTGAATATTAAGCTCAGTAAATTGAATAGTAGAAAATTTAAGAAGTAGGTCATCTTGCATTTATAAGATGAAGTTAACTAAACGAGGACTGAGTAATGAGTTACGTCTCGATTCGTGTTGGTAGCACACGTGTTCACATCACACGAACGCTACAAATTTTGGCTCAAAAGGGATCCGTTCCAAAATTAATGACGAATCAGGCGATGAGGCACAGGCTACAAAAATTTCTCAATTTCAAAATCGAAAATAGGACAGCTTTTTATCTTCTGAACTCTTGCTGAGAAGAGCATAGAAAAAATCTCCATTTATTCAAGGAGCTTTAAAAATTGTTATGAAAAGCTTCGCGTACGCATAAAGATAAGTATAGATATGTTTACCTCTGTATGTCTGTCTATGTCATCTTAAAAGCACTTCTTAGGGTGGCGACATTCAGAAATAAACTACGAACTGTAAATGCAGCATCTTACAAGAGACACGTCTTTTAACAGTAATAAGCCACACGTAGGTACCAACTTATTTTTACTAAAGAATTCACGAATTGCGACTTTCCTTCTGATCTGTTCTATTTCCGTAATATCCATCTGTTCCATTTTAGAACTTCACCCTACTATAATGAGCACTTCACTAACCATAAAGCTAGACGTTTACACTAGTTAACCTTAACCTAAAACATCTAGTAATGCACTGAAGTCGAAATTCTCGTCTGGTGCGATTATTTTAAGATCAAGAAATCTTCTCGCTCGTATAGTGGTGTATGAGAACTCTATACGAGCAAAAAATGTGCATTTGATATTGTCTTGTCAGTTTACTCCTGCCTACTTCTGGTACATCGCGTTTTGTACAAACGCAGCCTTGAATCCCTTTTCAAATGTACACTAACTTTAATTCCCTTCGACAAGTTCAATAGGAATAAAGATCTATCGGTGCAGAAACCAAACAGCATGAAAAGAACAGTCCTAGAGAGGAAAACAATCTGCGCTAAATAAAGATTCTCATCTATCAACGAAGCCTCAAGGGATGACGGCTCATAGTACTCATTCGCCAAACGCGAAACAGAAATGGTCCAGTCGTCGTAAGCTGAATTGTAAAATTAGTCAAAGATGCAGCACAATAAATTGAAATGAAAATTATACTGGTTAAATTCACTCGTTTAAGTTATAATTCACATTGAGTTCGTTCTCGTAATGGCTTAACAATTTACTTAGAGCAAACGGGTCGTATGAAGCTTTAGGAACAACACGCTGTCGAGATGAGCACCAGAATGCAAAGGAAAATTGGCAACGGTGTCAGGATACCAGGTACTTTGGAAAGTGGGGATCAAGGTAAAAGAAACGGTAGAGTTCAATTATATAATTATTACGAACGAAACAAACAGCAGTCGATAATTCAAAAAGAATAAATAGTAATTAATCGGAGGTAAAGAGATAACTTTAGAACGTAGAAGAAACAGAAAATAAAGGATATTACTGGGATTTCTAGATTGAACGTTTCCTTCAGATTCCTAGCTAAAAATATAAGTAACACAGTGTGGTATTAGTTAGGCCAGACTTAATAATCTAACCTGAAACAACGAAAAACCATTGACAACTTAATGAAAGTAACCAGTGACAAAGTTTGTATAATTTCAGATTTCAAAAATTCATTAGGTGCCAAAAACAAGTCATAAATAAATATTCGAAAATAATAGCAAATTACTAAACTTACTGAAGGGTACGGCAGACAAGACACAACTATATGAAATTTCAAGCCGCTCAAAGAACAGTACAATTTACGGATAAAAGGGTTGGACCGCTATGTGATTCACAGATGTCCGTAACCTAGAGAAATTTCCCTGACAAACGGCATAGGTAAAAGACTTAATGTTATAGGAAAGAATGTCATTAAGAAAAATCAAGTTTTCTGTAGAGTTTACTCAGAATATCCATGAATTCAAGATAGATGAGTAGCATGATTAAACTCTAATACACTTGAAAATTTTATTCCTCTAGTGTAGGGGACAAGATAAGGCAACACGAGAAAAGACAAGCTGCTCCGAACTCAGATCAATGTCGGAAAAATTTGAGCGGTTAATGAAGGAGGTTAACGCCCTATGGTAGATTAATGTGATTAATGATGATTTCGTCCGCTCGAGGAATGCGATAGTTAGCTCTTTTCTCGAGCAGTGAATACAGTCGTGAGGTGAAATACAAATAGATTACGCAGTTATTGATCATGCAAGTCGAAATATTCTCAAATAAATCAAGGCTCGCACACACACGTTTAATAAGCAAAGCAATGAAAATGCTAAATACAGCACGTCGCTAAGGGATACAAATAACTAGATCTACTGTAACGTCACTCGGTAATCAGCCTTAGCCCCGGAGGTGAGCACACGAACTTAAGCTCGCAAGAGAACTGAATAACCACTCTGAACATGCCTTAATAAATTGAAATGCTTGATTGATGAAATGCGGCTTCTGATGCTCTACCTCAGATTCGCTGCCTGTGACTCGCCTCCACCTGCTGGGAATTTCCCCCACCGTACGGTAATCATATATAGATATTTTATCTGTTTACAAGAAAGTATTGGAAACCGCAGTATTTTTTCAACGCTTACTGGACAAAGGCAAGATTGCTCTCTAAGTTCAAGAGAGTCTTGATCGTTAAATTCTTAAGCAAAAATAATTTTTCTCAAAAGGTGAAAAATAATTATTTCAATCCACATCTTTTGAACTGGTTTCACATCAATCTACGAAACCTTAATAAAGAATATTTGACCTTAGATTTTACAGCAGAAAGTAGAAATGCTAGGGCGACGCCACTTAATGCAGTGATAGAAGACAACTTGATTTTTCTCCCCCTTTGTGAATCAATAGCTCCTTGAGACAGGTGCTGTGATAAATGTTCGTCGTTGTTCCAATTCCATTCAAGAGGAATGAATGAGTTGAGCAAATATGCTATACTAAATTTCAAGTGAATTTAATCCAAAAATTCGGCTGGTGTTTTAAACAATCCTGATCTAAAACGGAGACATTGCAGACGGAGCTTCTAAAGAAAAAGAGAGACAAGCGCGAAGCCCAATTATATTATGCTGTCTTTTTCAAATCTAGGGAATTGTGCATCACGAATAAGCAGTGAAAGGATAAAGAATTACAAAAGATGACCATGAACAAGTTATCCGTCAACTCCGTGATGCATTTTGCTAAGAAGACCAGCTTTCTGCACGACGAAAAACAGACAGTTGAATCATGACAGTGGTCCAGTTATTACATTGTACCTAATTTAGAATTATTAGGAGAAACGTAGAATTTCAGTTATTCGCCCATCTTTCTGCCTTCCACGCTGATTTTTTGTGAAAAATTCTGGCTGTATTTTTCGGAATTCAAAATGCCAATGAAAGGATCCTGCTCAGTGAGTGAAAGAGAGACATTGCAGGTGTACTGGCGGTGATGCACATCATTCCTAAAAGCCATCCAAGAATGTTCCCAGCTGTAGGAAAGAGGCTATCTTCATTTTAGCTTAAAGGGCTTACTTTAGAAGAGATGAGGGTCTCTACGCCGTCATAGAAGCAGAATATTCTTCCTGACCAAAACTCGGCTACGTCTTAACAGGCTACGTACGCTAAGTAAGACTTTCCTTCAGAGCATTGCTAAAATCTGCTTACACGAACACTTCACAAACGAATTTGAACGGTGTGTCGCATTCGTTGTCGGCCAACAAGTACTCTTTGCCATCGCTCTTCAATCTAGCACAGTGATCTCCTGCTCTGTAGTTGTTCGGTTCGCCACTCAGCCAAACACTGCTGTGAAGGCCAATGGCGCTGCCGTCCCGCGTGTACTGCCAGCCTATTTTGGTAGGACGGTAGAACGCTCCTATCCAGTAATGTTCACTCGAACCTAGAAAGGAAATGGAAGTAAGAATTACTCACTTTTAAGGGTAAAAAATTAAACCAAAGTAGTTACGAAAGATATGAATTACAAAACTAAGCAGGATTTGCTATCCATTTGCAGGAAGATACACGTACGGGCAGAATATGCTCAAGATCTAGGGAAAATATGCTTGAATCTGAGTTTGAATTTCAATGGATTTGAGTAATAGCTTCGCATGAGTAGTTTCTAACAATAAGTTGATGATAATGCGATCACGATACGAAATAATTCTGTGAATTCCCTGTCATCCTGAGAAGCGAAAGCTGGGGTATCCGACTCGATTTTAGCATGCTCTGTGAGTCACTGCTGTGAGTTAAGTACATAATTATTATTTCCTTTTTTTATTGTTCACGAAAAATGAGATTGTAAACTTATTGAAAAAGTATGATTTTCGTTATTTACAAAATCTGGAAATAAAGTGAATACATTTACCACGTTATCAACTTAAAATTTGCATTAGGGCTTAAAAATAGTTCACTGATAGAAAAATGATAACACTGCAAGCAAATGGTTGAGGTAACTTTTTACATAAAGTCAATATGGAAGTTCTTGATGTATTATACATAATAAGAAATAATTTTTTGTCAAAGAGATATAGTTTGAGCAGTGTAAACGTTTCAATTTTCTCATCAAATAAATGCTCACCAGTAGAAAAGAATATAGCCACTTGAACGTTGCAAGTGGCCCATTCTGAAGCGGCTACATTAACCCATGTCATCAGACACTAATTACGTACACCAGAGCTTGTGAACTCTTGCCAGCAAATTTATTTCAACATCAGAAAAGAACTATTCGAAAGAGTTTAGGTTCCACTATTTAACAACTTTCTTTTTTTAAATGTTTCTAAGGTATTAAAAAGTCTCTGAGTAGTAATTTTTGTTGTTGCAAAATACGTATTTAGAACATTGTACATCACTTCAAATGAAAACATTATCCTTTAAAATCTTTGAGAGAACTTTGTGAGAGGTACTGGGCGCATTGTAATGCATTTTAAACACATAAGGTGACTCATACACCTTGGTTAGCATTACGAATCGCACGTGCTTAGGATGAAGAATGAATTCACTATCAATACTCTCTTTTCAACGATAACTAATGTGCATGAGATGTGACAGTGTTAGCATAGCAATGAACTATATGAATACTCTTTGCTGGGAGACTGTCTGAAAACTTTAGAACCGATATATGTTTTTCCTTCATGCTATGCCAATGCTACTTCTGGATTGTAGCACCGCCTGGTGAAGGATTGATGTCATTTCAGGAGCATCTGTTTTGTTTTTTGGCTAAATACAATTGCAGATGCTGAGACTCTCTCGAACATTCTTCATCGACAGGATAAACATAATGCTTATCAAACTCACTTTTATTTTTGTTATAACATGATTGGCGATCAACTATTCATTACGCTCCACATTGTTTTAAAATTCTAGAGAATTAGTTTGGCATCATAAAGTATAAGGTTTCTGTTTCTAGCACGTAAGTATTATCTACATCGTTCACCTTGGATCATTTAGTCAATATGTCACGATACAAGAGTATGGGTCGGCCTCGCGGCTGTCGCCTCTCTTAACGCTTTGAGGAATTTAAAACTCGAAAGTAAAAGAAGAAAGGAAATTAAAGGTGGAAATGCACAGTAAGAAAATTGTACAGGAAAGATAGGAAATTAGAAACAGCAGTATTTACACAGTGTGC
Organism: Morinoia aosen; assembly: GCA_030386875.1. Lineage (NCBI taxonomy): Eukaryota > Metazoa > Arthropoda > Malacostraca > Amphipoda > Talitridae > Morinoia > Morinoia aosen. The sequence goes on along the minus strand of CM059577.1, from coordinate 14,147,827 downwards.
GCTTCGTGTGTACCCATTTAACTTGCATGGGAAAAATGACAAACTTTGAAAAATTTAATCTTAATTTATTTTATGACGAACACGTGAATAAAAGCACAAAGAAAAACATCTGAACAAAATGATGAAAAGGAGCACGAGTGCAATAATAAAAGATGCTCATGACATCAACGAAATGAAAATTCGATGCGGCATGGTAGTCAAAATGTGGTGCTCACCAAGACTATCAATCATCAAGCGCTGACAACAATTTACGAAAACAAAAAATCAAAGGTAACCCCAAGCAACACAAAGCACAAAATAACGAGGATAATAGATCACGGTATAACCTTGACTTACAACAAAGTGTCAAAATACAGAATCCTTAGCGCTATGCTCGACGTAAGCTAAAGCACTTCAGCTAAAGAGCTCACATTTAAATCACATTTTAGATAGCGCACCAATCTTTGAAGCACCGTTCCATGTGCTACTTGATTTGCAATTTACACTTTAGATCACTTTTCTGAGTCCTCAACCAGTAAATTTGTATTAACGCTTTCTTGTAACATGTGGATCGCGATGACCTAATACCGCTTCCAATACTGCTTGAAGGATTCACGTGGTGCAGAAAAGCCGTCTCGCTGTTCCCTCGCTCGTCTGCTCTGCCGGTGATGCTGGCGGCTGTCCGATTCCATGCCGGCCCATCTTCGACGGTTGCCGAATTTGGATGTACTGCGCTCGTTGGTGATGGTAATTCTTTGCGAGGAGCCCAATGCACTGCCTCTTCGTTCTACGCTGCTTATTGAAATTTTTTAATCATGCTGTTGCTGTCGGTGTACGGTTAGCACAGAGGGAATTTGTGTACCTCAATGCCTGGCCTCTGGTTAGCCTCGATGATTGTTGCTTCGTTTCCAGGCGTCTGGTCAGCCTCGATGGTTGTCGATTTGTCGGTGGGGCTGCACTCGCTGGTACTGAGCCATGGCAATGGTTGTTTAACGTTGCTCGCTCTCTTGGAAACTTGCCCTTTTTCTGATCTCCTCGATGTGTATTTCTACTGATTGATCATCGCCGAGGCTTTTATTCAATTAACTCACTGTGTCGGGGGAAGTCGGCAGTAGTACCGGCCTTCCCCCGCGCTGACACCTTTCTCGAACAAGTTTTCCCCCTAAAAAACACGATTCTTCTTGTCGCACCCATATATGTCTTTCGCTTCCTTTCTTCCAGAAGGATCTAGAACGTTCGTTGTTTTAATGACAGCATTTGAAATCTGATTGGCGGAACTTTTGTTTGTTTGGGAGTCTTGAACTTTCATTGGCTAGTTTCTGACACACCCTCTACGCGCGTCATTTCAAGAGCTCTCATTGGCGTAGGTAATGCGGCCTTCTGTTATGAACCTGTTTTGGAGATCATGTCGTTGCCATCCTGTTTCCAAGAGGCAGTTCCTTTATCGTCATTTTCCTGTCGCTTTCATTTTCTTTCGGTTGATGGTCGAGACAGAAGGTCTCCATTATTTTATTTTGTTAATAAAATCAAATAGACTAAGACTTTTCAATGTCTTTTACTATTAATGGTAACATTGTCATCAAACCAAATAGGGCCTTATTAAGGTAAATGAGATTGTTGCAACGTAAATTTATGTTATAATGATGACGTCTTTCAATTAGTAAAGGATGACAATCAGATGGTAAAATGACACACGATGTACATAGCGTAATAAAGAATCTAAATGATTATAATGTTATCAAACCTCAGGAACTACTCTAATCTGTCAGGCGACGCAATTCCAAGGATTCACATTATGACATTAAAATAAGCAGTTGAAGCCTTTATACTTGATCCATTGATGTACATAGATTATTAATCCTTTGATAATTATGATAAGCGCATCTCATATGAGGTGAAGCCTCGACACTGGATTATTTAGTATAGAAACAAAGATCTTCTGGTACATCGAACGAAATTATCCTGCACCTATACGTGAAGCTACGTCAGGATATTGACGAGAAAATGGATGAACATCGGAGGGATACTTATCTCAGTCCTGAGAAGCGTTTAGTTAGTCTATACACGACTATAATCGATAATCGGAACCCTCACTCCTCTGGCGAGACTGCTAGAGAGAGCGAGGTTGACACGTCTTACACAAGTGGAGGCAACCCCTATAATGTCGCTTGTGCTCACTCGCCAAGAGCAGCTTGCGCGTCTCCGTCATGAGTACGAACAAACACGTTCTCTATCTCGAAGCTTTACGTTAATATATCATAGGAAATAGCAAGCGTCGTGAGATAATTAAAATGAATTAAGCCTCATAATTAAGAAACAGTAATTCATGTAGAATGAATAAGACTTTAGGTCTCTAAGGAAGGAGTTGAAATATACGAAGAGATATGGAAGCATTTGGAAATGATGCCTGTACACGTGGAAGCCGCAGAGCAGAGGGCACGAAGTCCAATGGTGGGGTTCGTAGAGGGGACGAGGTTCGCTGGTTGATTTCGAATGATGCTGGCGGTTGGTGATGCCTTGGTGTAGATCGTAGATATCGGAAATGCTGCGCTTATTGACGAGAATATATTATCCAATGACGAATCTTTTAGAAGATGGTTGTTTGGCAGCACAACTTTTCTTTTTAACGTTTATTTCAACACGGTGCAGGTTAGTTATAGTACGACTATAACAATCCTCTCCGACGTCATTTTTTGTATCAAGCTCCCGCTTGATGTTATCCTTCTTCTTAACCTTTACGCGTGCGACTACGACGTTTGAAGACGCGTAGTTCTGAGAAAACAAACACGGAGCATGACGGTGTAGTTTGCTTTCACAAGGAAGCGCTGATACGAGGTACCACATGAAGACATCCGAGTAGTTGTCCTTCGGCAGAACCTGATCCTAACAACAGATATCGGTAATCTCCCACGCCGTCGTGACCACCACATGAAGCAGTCGTGAAGTTAAAGAACTTCTGGGAATAAATCCCTTTTTAATTTACCCTATGGTCGCGTAAAGACAATTGGGCTCCGGGTCTTCATTTTCTCTTACAGAAGAATACTCCGAGTTAAAGAACTCCACGGGGTTACAGATAGAAGGTGGACGTCTTCCTCTATTACTGGATATCGTCATCTTTTGCATCATCAGTGATGATGTAAACGCTGCCGTATCATTGGCGTCCCGCCATTAAATGCAGCACATCGTCGCTCTATTTTCTTCTCCATCGCATCCTCCATCGTTGGTGCTTGCCGGGATTGCATCACGTCGTACGCCACCCAGCTGTAGGTCTCTGAATGAGGCATTGTTGTACGCGAGGGCTCCAGCTGCGGTGCTATCTCTCGTACCTCAGCACTGTGCCTGTATTGTGTTCCGCACATGTACGTCGCAGAGTGCATCCATGTCGCAGCCGTCACGCCAAGATCACGTCCAAGGTGTACGCAGTGCACGCACATAGATGCGTATGCGAAGCGAGTGTGCGCAGGCGCTGGAGTGTTGTCCCTCGCGGTTGTCCCAGCTGCGGCGCTTGCTGCTGTCGTTGCTGCTGCTTCTGCTGCTGCCGCTGCCTCGTATGCCTGACGCTCGCAGCATCTGTTGCCCGGGCTGTGATGTAGTTCTGGTCGCTCACGCACACAGATGTGTATGCGAAGCGTGCGTTTGTGCGGTCGCTCTGCACAGGCAGAGGCCCTCTGTGCAGCGGTGTTCTTGTGAAGACTGTAGTCGATTCTCACGTCCTCCGCAGCATATGACTGAAAGTTCGATGACGGTTATTTGCTGATTTTATAAATCCAGAATTTTTACTCCTTTTCCTCCGCAGGCGTTCACAACACTCGTCAACACTCATCTCACTCCATCAGTAACTTCACGTTTACAGAAAGGACACACTCTAACCTACCTTTTATTCCAATCTTATTTAATAATGACATTACAGGGGTAATCATGATTCGCAGAGAGAGAACACAATATTTTCTAAAAACACATTAATATTGAATTTCAAAATGAATGAGCTGCACGTCTTTCGGATTAGAATCGAATTCATTCATATATATAGTTCTATCTATATTTTCGTCGTGAAATTTTAATTTGCTGGCTTTGAAAGATTATTAACTAATTCGCAATTTCGTGACATTTTCTTCACAAAGAAACAATAGTCCAGACATGAATGAATTACATTTCAACATTTAATTCGTGGTCGTAATTAGTTATTTGTCGACAATGAAGTATAAGTAAGTTAGAATGACAAATAAAATTCATTATCACGTTATCTCGCAAAATATATTCAAACATCACGCTAAAATATCCTAAATATCGAGTATCTTATTTGAATATCAAATGCTGCCATGTTGTTACAATATTAGAATAGAGTCAGTCAGCCGTGTGGCACTGTGGTAGAGCGGTAGTGTGGCTTGGAGACAAGAATGTCAATAAGAAGTCGAAGGACCAGGCAAGCAACAGAGTTTATAAACAACGCTCCGGCTAGGCGACTCCCACCACACCTCGCAGCTAGACCTCAGCTTTCTCCACACCATACATCTCACAAGGGAACATACACGCACAACAATCTTCTTAAAATGGTTAATTCATATGATGAAATATAGCATTGAAACTTAGAAATGGACACGAGAATGAATTATCAGTAGATTATAATTTCTCCATCCGTAAAATTTATATGTAATATCAATTTTTGAGTGTACGTAATGCATGTAAATTGGTTATGCAGAAAATTTTTTTTTATTGAATGAAATTTTTATTTTAAATGAGCCTCCGTTGATGTATAAGAATATAAAGACAATTTTTAATTAGCATTTTAATTGAAAGTTTTTAATTAAAAATTAAATGTTTAGGAGATTTTTCAATTAAAATTCAATGATGTTAATTTTACAAGTTTAGTTTTTGAATTTTAAGATTCCAAATGAGAAGCTAAGATGGCAACATAGTTTGAATGTTCCACGAGACCATGGGAAATCCAAATACAAGGCTGGCGTTTTGAAGAGAGTAGCGGCCGCCTGCGTCTTTGTTTCAATAGAAAATGGCGTCGAAAGCTTTACGCGGCTGGTAGATGAAACTTTCAACAGCATCCAACTCAAATTAATTATTCTCATACAGAAACTGTGCAATAATCAATCGAATGACGCTTGATTTTTAAATTTTAAATCATTTGGAAATAACTGTTTCGTACATGGGGCATTTTCAAATACACGAACAATCTACACAAAATGTTACAATGAAATATATAATTCAGAAAGAATATTAATTGGGATTAAAAAAAACATGATTAGAAATGGCTAACCTGAAGCATGATTATTGAGAGAAATTAATAAATCCAACAGAAAGCATGATTAAACATATAAATAATTTTATAGTAAACAAACACAATAAATGAAATGTAAATCGGTTCACGATAGAAATGAAATGGCAAAATGTTAGTAAATGAGCACATTAAAATTAGAAACAATTTAAATGAACGGGATACAATGACATAGATGGTTAAACACCCTGATACAATGATAATGATAATCATTCATTACAATTTAAATCATCCTTTACTATCTGAATTGGCATCTGGCCGATCAAATGCAAAAATTTTATGAAATATTTGAGGCAGATTTGGTATAATTTGAAATGGTTTTTGGTATTTTGGTAACGTGACGAGTATTTCGAGCGGTCTCTTACGGAGACGAAAGATCCATCACCGCTTGGCACCAATGTTATGAGCCTGTTTTGGAGATCATGTCGTTGCCATCCTATTTCCAAGAGGCAGTTCCTTTATCGTCATTTTCTGTCGCTTTCATTTTCTTTCGGTTGATGGTCGAGACAGAAGGTCTCCATTATTTTATTTTGTTAATAAAATCAAATAGACTAAGACTTTTCAATGTCTTTTACTATTAATGGTAACATTGTTATCAAACCAAATAGGGCCTTATTAAGGTAAATGAGATTGTTGCAACGTAAATTTATGTTATAATGATGACGTCTTTCAATTAGTAAAGGATGACAATAAGATGGTAAAATGACACACGATGTACATAGCGTAATAATGAATCTAAACGATTATAATGTTATCAAACCTCAGGAACTACTCTAATCTGTCAGGCGACGCAATTCCAAGGATTCACATTATGACATTAAAATAAGCAGTTGAAGCCTTTATACTTGATCCATTTATGTACATAGATTATTAATCCTTTGATAATTATGATAAGCGCATCTCATATGAGGTGAAGCCTCGACACTGGATTATTTAGTATAGAAACAAAGATCTTCTGGTACATCGAACGAAATTATCCTACACCTATACGTGAAGCTACGTCAGGGTATTGACGAGAAAATGGATGAACATCGGAGGGATACTTAGCTCAGTCCTGAGAAGCGTTTAGTTAGTCTATACACGACTATTATCGATAATCGGAACCCTCACTCCTCTGGCGAGACTGCCAGAGAGAGCGAGGTTGACACGTCTTACACAAGTGGAGGCAACCCCTATAATGTCGCTTGTGCTCACCCGCCAAGAGCAGCTTGCGTGTCTCCGTCATGAGTACGAACAAACACGTTCTCTATCTCGAAGCTTTGCGTTAATATATCATAGGAAATAGCAAGCGTCGTGAGATAATTAAAATGAATTAAGCCTCATAATTAAGAAACAAGTAATTTATGTAGAATGAATAAGACTTTAGGTCTCTAAGGAAGGAGTTGAAATATACGAAGAGATATGGAAGCATTTGGAAATGATGCCTGTACACGTGGAAGCCGCAGAGCAGAGGGCACGAAGTCCAATGGTGGGGTTCGTAGAGGGGACGAGGTTCGCTGGTTGATTTCGAATGATGCTGGCGGTTGGTGATGCCTTGGTGTAGATCGTAGATATCGGAAATGCTGCGTTTATCGACGAGAATATATTATCCAATGACGGATCTTTTAGAAGATGGTTGTTTGGCCGCACAACTCTTCTTTTTAACGTTTATTTTGACACGGTGCAGGTTAGTTATAGTAAGACTATAACACTAGCCTAAGCCAGCCCTCGTACTCTTCGATACTGCCCCTCGCGCTACGAGGCCCAACCGTTGCTTGTTTGGATGCCTTCCCACGCTCTAAGGCTAGCTTCGACGTTCTTGTTACGGCTTTTCTTGGAACAGTGAAAAATCGACCTTAACGCACATGCCAGGCAAGTTTTGCTTGCTATTTTAATTCCGCTCTTCAGCTTACGCCCCTGCTAGACTAAATTCGCTTGCCCGACAAATATCCGTTTTTTTTGGGCGTCTAATGTTCAAGACACCCGATACATTCCAATGTTTCTTTGCAACGCTGTGTTCACGTTATCTAGCCTAACAATATATTACCTGGCGAAACGAAATAAAATGTTTCGTTACAAATATTAGTTAGTCTGTTTAATTCAGTTTGTCATTTCATAATAAGACACTAGTAAAATTTTCAAGATGGCTAAATTAATTTTGAATTATTACTGGAGAAATTCTGCGAAACATGATATTTTCGTTGCACGGACTGCGGCCAACTTTGGCACGGAAGCATTTCTTTAATTTTACTCGTGAATCGTACCGGCTTTGGATTTTTTGCTCCGTATAACTTGCTTCTCGATAAGTATTTTGTTGGTTTTGTCTCTTTGGGATTTTACGTGGAAGCTGAACGTCCTCTTTGCCACTGTCGAGGCACGCAAAGTATTTATCAATTAGCCGCTTTTCTACCTCATCACAATGTTTCAGAATAACTTGTGTTTGCGATTATTCGCTTCCTTTCAACATCTCCTATGCACTTACAGTTAAGAGTATTTGTTAGCAGTGAGTGGCTCAGAGAGCCAAATGTTGTGAATAAAATATACCAAGATTCTTACAAGCTTGATCGAGTGAGTTAACACCTTGACAACCTTCTTTAATTGTTTTTGTCGAAAGATCCGCTTGGAATTCGTTCTGACTGAATATTAGATGGTAGTTTAAAATGCATTTCGGGTAAAGGAAGTTTTAGAAGCATCGTATTTACAATACTTTTTCCAGTTTCATCACTATGAAGGGAAATTTTCAAATCATTCATACATAGTACATTTTGAGCATGTACTACATTTTGATGATATAATTCTTTGCTCATATAGATTATCATTTTTTGTAAGGACTTTTCCCTAAATATTTTTATAATGATTTAGCGCAAACGTGTTGATGCTATCTGGTAATATATGTCCCTTGTTGTCATTACCATTTAATGAAATCTAATTTATTTCTTTAGTATTTAATTTGTTGAATATTGTACATCGTTTTATATCAGTTTCGCCTTTCAATGCTCGTTTATATTCTTTCATTGTGATATTGTTCTTAGTTGTGTTCTTACTTACACCTTTTGCTTTCTTATTTACTGAATTTTTCGTTTTGAAACAAATAGTTTTGCTCTAAGACTTACAAACTTTTGAATAGGAACTCCAGCTGTTTCATCTTTCATTTTTCCTACAATTTTGCTTACACCTGAATATAAAATATGTCCTAGTGGATAGTTTGATGGATCGTATAAAGGTTCATTTCGATTCATATCTATATAAAAAATTTTCGTTCCGATATCATAACACAATGAATCTGTATCTGTGAACCACAACATTGATTGTTTCCACATATTTTCTTTAAGTGATTGTAATGAAAAATCTACATTAATATTTTACTTATATCCAATACAGACCATCCTACATAGATTGGTTAAACAAATTTTATTATATGTTTTGCATATGACAAGCTATCAAATTTTCTTAGAATATTTCAAAACTGTTGAAGTTTTGTTTATTTGCTAATTTAATTATTTTTTTTTCTGATTTTACTAAATGAACTCCCACTCAATGTTTTAGGTTTTCCGTTGTTTTTCTAAATACTGAATTATGCATCAGTTTGTGGATGTCTTTTTCAAACTCAAAATTAGCTTGCTGACGCATTTTTGTTTTGATATCATATTATGATTAAAAACATAATATGATTTAATCCATGAACATCCGTCAAACTCTAATATACCACGGACTTGATCTAATTTAATTCCTAAATTTCAACACTGTTTTAGAGATTTGTAATGTACAGCATATTTTTCCAATTTACCTTGGTGGGGAACTAATTTTCGTACGGTATCAATTTTTATATTTTCTGGCTGTAATGGGTAATTGCTATGAATATCATGTAATTTCACCGGATACGTCAAGTCAACTTCTAATATATAACCTTTCTCTTCTTCAAGTTTCGAGTTCGGATCTTTCTATAAAGTTTCCAGTTGGTAATGCTCAGCTCATAGCCCGTCCGTGTAAGTTATTCGCATCCATACATGTGATTATATTTCCAATAGGGCGATTCTTGGTTTATCATACATGTGATTCAACGATTTGGTTTTCCTATATCAAATATTTCTGGAAGATTTGGATTGTTTGCTTTCGCATATCTTGTTGATATTGTTGAAATTCCACCTGTTATTCCTTTTTCAATAAACTGAATTATATCAGGATCTGTGAGCGAATTTAATTTAATATGTTTAGGTTCAAGCAACGCCTCGAAGGAGAGTCCTGGAGCTGTAAAGTAATGCACTAAATCCAGAGAATATGTTTTCATACATGCTGCTCGAAATTCTCCTAACACTTCTGTCAATAATAACGTATCGTATACTTTCAGGTAAATGTTATGATAGTCTTTGAATCTTTTACAATTGAATGATTTCCAAACTTTGAGTGCGTACTGGTATTCATCTTCTATACTTCGTTTGTTGTTTTAATTCACTGTAAAATTTGCGTTTAGGTGGTAAACTCCCACATTGCATTTTTTCATTACTATCTATATATTTATACATATATATACATTTTTCTTAACTAAATCAAACTGTTAATCACTTTTAAAAACTAGGATAATTCATTGTGCTCGGTTGAATTTTTCAAAAGTTTATCTAGAGACCTCTAGCTATCTAAGAATCGCAAGTCTCTGGTGATATCTTTTCTTCTTTTAGATTTTTTAAATAGATTAGTATCAACATTTATTGTTTGTGTAAAACTAATATATTCTTCATCTATTTGGAGAATGACAGTTAAACTTCCAGCTTATTTTCCTAAGTCTTTCATTAACAAATGAGCATCATAATTTGATTAATTATGTACAAACACTGGGATAAAACTTGGATTCCGAATCTTGAAATTACATTTTAAATGAGCTGCTCCTCTGTGGTTATCTGTTAGATGATTATGATCTTTAACTTTATAGTTTTCTTCCATAAATAGTCCATGACGTACATAACACGTAGTGGCTTCTTTATGTGATTTATACATATCTGATGGTAAATATATTTTCTTATTTATTCTTAGCAGACCATAAATTCCCTCTCTTTCTTCTACTAAATATTCTACAAACTTTTGAGCAACATCTTCACCATTGTATATTTCTAATCGGGAATATTTATTTACGTCACATTTTGTTAAATAACAGAAACTGTTTGGATTGTGTTTCTAAATATTCTAAATATGTTTCTAAATATTTTCTGAATATGTTTCTAAATATTTATAAATGACACTTTCGAACATTGGCCGAAACAAGCGATTCATATATTATTTCCTGGCGTCAAGAATTGCGAAGTTTTATGTCATGTACAGGTAAACTGTCAAAAGTGTTTTCACGTAAATAAATATGCTCTTATGAATGGCCATAAACAGGATGGACAAACATGTTTTTTACGTCCGTTTTCTGTTTGAATAAATGGATTTAATGGCTTCATAAAAACATGATGACTTTTATTTTTATTTTTTAACAATAAATGTGATACAACATCGTTCTCAGGAGTCATATTTCTTTCAAGTAATTAAAATTGTAGACATTTATTGATACATTATTATTTCTCTCAAATATATCGATACCTGTAAGTTTTACTGGGAAGATTATGTCTCTGAAATTTAACTTTTCAGCTTCAGTTTTCAATCTCCTTGATATTCTATTAGGTACCGTGTTTCCCATCTTGGCAATATCATGCAACTCCACACAAAGCGTTTATTATCGGTATTTTTAATATTGATTAGCTTATAAGTTGACTTCTGAAACTTTTCAGGTAATTCCAAATAACTAGAACCTTTGATAGTTTTGCATTCAATAATTTTCCCAGTGAAATCTAATAATTTATCTGTTATCCACCAAAAGGAGGATTTGGTATATTCTTCAATCTATCTAATAGCTACTTTATATAGATCCTCAATGTTTGTGAAGTTTTTCGATATGCCAATAAATGTTCCTGTGTTGATGCATGCTGTTGAATATTCTTTTATATTTTTTCTTCATTTCTATAAAATTTAACAAAAATTTCTAATTGTGTTTTCCTATTATCAAACTTTTGCTTTTTCAAAATTGATCGGACAACCGGTGTCATATTCCTCATAAAAACTATTGGATCTATAGCTGATATATCAAAGAACATGCATTCCAATCATTCTTCATTAATAGCACATTTATTTCCCTAGAATTTTTAGCCATGAACGTTTCTAAAATACTGTTTTAGATTTTATATATATTTTGTTGTATATTTTTACTTGTATTTTACATACCTCACATTTCTTTACCCTAAAAAAGAATCGGAAATTCATTCTTTATTTATATTTCTAACATGCCTTGTATGTTTTTGATGTGTTTTTATTATTTATTAATTAAATTTATGACATATATTAAAGGAATTTTTTTCAAAATATAAATCTGAGATTAACACTTTACTCACTTTTTTATTGCGTTTTATACTTTTCTCATATCTTATTGAGTTTATGATGCAAATATTACAATTACTACAAAAATTGTTAGGATAAGTCAAATTTGAACAAAATTTTCAAATGTATTTCAAATTTAAAAAAAAAATTCAATGTAAATGTTGAAGCATTTTGAAAAGTTACATTAATAAAAATGAAGAGAAATATTCCATATGAAGTAATAGATGCTCAAAAAATTGTTAACTCTATGTTTTTGCTTTGTTTACTATGGGGATTTTAAAAATCACTTCTAACTTGATGTAAAAAATTCCCAAGAGATGTAAAAAAATAAAACTATTTATTTCATGATGAAAAAAATATTTTTTGCCATAGGTAACTCCTTCTCTCGTTATTACTTAACAAGACAACCAATAAAAGAAAAAAATTAAATAATTAACCCTTAATAAAATGGAAGAAACTATTAAAGATATTCAAAGAGACGTTGTTTTCCATACTGCAAGTATAAATCAATTACAATTAGATATTAATTAAATTCAAACTGAAATCGAATTCAAAATTATAAATCAATTGCAACCGGATATTTTGCATCTTGAAACATTAATGAGAAACTTTTCTTATGAAATAGCAGTTTTAAGAACAACGTTTACATTCGTTACAAACAGAAAATGAAATTTTGGAAAAAGATTTCCGTTTTATTACTTAAATAAAAAATGGTGTATACACTGCGTGTTAAATTATAACCGAGCTAACATTTTTTCGATTATTTCAGGAAGTATTTGAAAAAATTGCATTGAAATTTCAGGGAATGAGGACAATACTATTTCGATCTAACCATTAATAAACAAAAGGATTCAAATTAGTATTAGTGAAAAATATGACACTAATTACGAATATCTGATGATCTAAATATGCCAAATTAATAACGGAGTGGTCTGTTTCGACATTATAATGGGGTCGCAAGGTAGCTTAACCAACTCAGAAAAGGGTGCTATAAACGTGCAATTATCGGGAGGGAAAACTACTCTCAAAATACCGAAAATGAGAGGAAGATACTATCAAACTGTTAAAAACTTTGTCAGGGACCTGCTAACAGGGAACCCCATGAAAAGTCCCAGAAGGCCCATGGAGAAGGCGTGAAAATGACATCGGATGCTAACATAGCTTTTCTGAAGGAGCACCTTGAGCCATGGTTGAAGAAACTAAGGTTGACGTTTACAAGAACCATTGTTTTAATGCAGGATAATGCTCCCTCATATACTGCAAATAAAACTAAGGAGTATCTGCAACAACTGGACTTCTCTGGGCTTCGAAAGATGGAGTGGCCAATGAATTCCTCCGATTTGAACCCAATAAAGAACCAGTGGAGCATCATGAAGCAATGACTTAACGTAAATTGACGCCAATTCAAGGACTTAGATGTGAAGAGGGATGCCCTTGATGTGATATCACAGGAAATCAACGCTGATGAAACCCCAACTTTAACGAATTTAACGGATCAGCGACTTTTTCAGGTCATTTCTAGGAAAAGAATGCATGCTCCATACTAATAATAGAAAGGTAGAAATGTAAGATGCAGTTATCGTGTCCTCAGCGTTATTCTTAGTTCATTTGATGTTTGTGAGTCATTTACATCCATGGAAATCGACAAAAAAGTTTTTGTATTTTTTGTGTTGTTTTTTCTTAACCTCGCTAATAATTTGTCACACTTAGGTCATCAGATATTCGTTAATAGTGCCATATTATACACTAATAATAATTTGAATCCTTTTATTTGTTAACTGTAATAGTGTTAACTGTAATTAATATTTTCAAAATACAGCTTTATTTCCGATCCAGGTGACGTAGATTCAAAAAAGAAAAATCTTTTAATTTTTGATGATATAGCAACTGAAAGATTTCCAAGTCCAGCAGGTAGATTTTATACAAGAGAAAGACCTGAATACTGTAGCTAAATTTACTTATCACAAAATTATTAGTTAAAACCGGGATAAACATTTAGAACAAATTCTAACGTTCGGACTATTCTTGGATTAAATTGACTGATATCAAGTACATTTGTACATGTATCATAGCTGGACAGGACATGCCCTGTAAAGAATTTAAAGAGTTTTGAACCGAAACACAAAGAATCGAATAATTCTATCGTTATGAATAAAGATAGACATCCACTTCTAGGTTGGTATTTTAAAAACTTTGATAATTTATATATTCCAAAATAATACTTGGAAAAATGGAATTATGCCTAAAAACAATTCTGTAAGTCATTTTTCAATCAGATAAATAAATTGAAATTAATGTAAAAAACTGGTGATGGCTTTTATAATATTATTTCTAAAACAGAAAAACACCTAGAAATATTTTTTACCGATAAAAGTCTTTTGAGCAGATTTAAGGAAAGTGAAATTTGTACATAAAACGGAGTTGATAGTTTGTTTGAGTGTTTTCTAGTTTCAAAAAGGATAAAAAATTAGTCGATAAATGAAAATTTAATCATATTTTATTCATTTACATTTTTTATAGGTAATTGGGAACTGTGTTCTGACCGGAAATATGTATTCTACTGCGGTGCTAATTTTATCTTTTAGTCTCACGTAATAATCTTACATTTGCCCTAAAGTTATCCAGTCATTAAAGTCACGGCTGGCCTTTGGATTTAGTTCTTTCAAGAAACTTGACCTCATCGAGATCAGTGGGAATTAGGAAGATTTTTCAAGTTACGTCCAATTAGTGTCATGCAGAACATCGTCGAAGAAATCACCATGTTATTTGTCGTCAGTTGCTTGCTGTTCTGGATTCTACGAACGCACACAATCTCTATAACTATTTATAGCCGCGGATGCATTACTAAGTGTAGCACATCGGTTTTGTTTTTTTTATTTTTTCTCCATGTCAAGGCTGAAACTTTTCTTTGGAATGAATTGTAGAATCGATATCCCCTTTTTTGGTGGCAGATTTATAAACTTCGCAGCATAAGTCTCCTTTCGTGAGACTTTGAGACTTCCGGTGCGATATGTTTCAATCTAGCAAAATTTATTTGAGAGCACAAAATAATAAATTAACTCAATGGCTTACGGCATTTTCTTTCTTGATTGGGTGTCAGCCTCCATAATAGTATGTTGTTATTCTAGTTAAGATGATCCCTTTCGATTTGTTGATATGAATTAGCGTCACAGTTTTGATCATTGGCCGCCTGCTTGTGTAGTTAGTTTTAGTAATTTTCTTCATTTCTCGTGGCTGTCCCCTGAAGATTGCATTACATGCATCTTCTGCCGGTTGCTCAATTGATGTATTACGTCGATTGATTAGTTATTTTGCGTGATGTTGTTGTTATCTATGCTAGAATCACTTTGCCTGAATTGAAGGGCCTGTGGCCCGTGGCCTTGACGATTCGCATTCGTACTTTCAGATACTCTGAAATTGCGTGTCATAAATGCGGAGTTTTTCACATCATATATGACGTGTTCCGAGTTTCTTTGACAACCTCCTAAATTTCATGTGTTTTAAGGACGTGTGCTTTTAAAATTAGAGAGCGAGCATTACTTCTGCTAAAGTTTTCGCAGAACGGTCGTATTTTCGAAGTTGCTACCAACGCTGAAAATTGTTGCAAGAAAAACATCCAAGTCCCTTGTAATTTTTTCCATACAAATTCTTGAAGTTTTTTTGACAGATGCCACGCAGTTGCCCTTTTTTCTCATGATCACTTTCCCTGGACTCGTCAATGCCAATGATGATTTGAAATAATCTGTTTTGGAATATCTTACTTGATGAATAAATTTTGGTCAATGTACTGGTATAATTTTGATTAGAAATAGAAATAGTGATAAGAAGTAGTTGCTGATTTTGATAGATTCGAAGAAATGTATTGCACGAGGTGCTATTATGCTGCTCCCGTAGTGTGTTCGTCACTGCAGCTTACGAAACGGCGCCTCCGTGAATCAATGCGTTGAGTTTCATTGCATTGCTACAATGTGGTCTATCTACAAGTTGGCATTTATACTCATGTATTACCATTCATTTTCGAACTTTATGATGGCTGATAAATTTAGGCAACGAGATTAAATCTAGCTTCACCCTTTACTGACGGGTTTTGTTATGAATTTGAAAGAGATCGTGACGGCCAACTAACTAAATGAGTGGTTTATAAGTATGACACCTTTTGTTATACGCATTTTCTCTTCTGACTAGAAATAACATACCAAGGAAAAGTTTTTTTCGTCTTTCATTCGCGAGGAGAGGCTTATTACCATAATCATTTTGTTGAATTTACTGTTAAGGGTTTAGATTAATGGTTCGAAATTAAAACCTAAATTTAGGTATAATCTGAGGCTCGCTGTCAAATTCAGTCTTCAGTTGTCTCTCTGAGTCTGGTTGCATCGAAAATGTACAATTTTTGTTATTTTAAGGCAGAATGGAGAGTTCAAAATTTCAGCTGTAAATAATATAGCTTCGTTAGCTTAAAATAGCAATCAGGATACCTTGCAATCGGCATATGAACTTCCACTGCCGATTTTTTATGCCATTAAATTTCCTATGAGTCATTCTCACGGCAGCCGACGTCGGAACTCACTCTCAGAAATTAACCAGATCTTCTTCAGAATTTATTAGCAGCGCACACGCCTCTGACCGTTCGTCGTTACTGAGGTATGGGCCATTCCGACTACCTTAGAATATTCACGTTCTTGGTTGGGACTCCAGTCACAGCAATGGGAAGACGACACGGAGCACCAGGTGAGACACGAACATGTGGTGGTGCAGAACATAACCACTCAACCGTAGGGAGAAGCTTCGCTCCACTGAAGAAGCAGCAAGTCGACGGTGCAGATTACATGTCGTGCTCAAAAACACCAGAGATTTCTTGGTTGAAGTCAACTGAAAGTGTTACGCACCCTCCAGATGAAAAATAGGCATCTAACAGATTACGTTGGTCAGATCGGTGTTAGCAGTGGTATTTGTAGATGAGATCGATGTCAGCTGTTGTATTTAAAATTAGAACGGTATTTGTTGTTGTGTTTATAAATCAGATCAGTGTTTGTTGTGCGGGCGGGGTGTGAAAATCAGACTGGTGTTTGTTGTGGTGTGTGCAGATCAGATCGGTGTGCGATGTGGTATGGGCAGAGTATATCGTGGAGTTATTGACAAGTTTGTGCTGCATAATTTCGCATGGAATTCACTTTAGTGGATGTATTTAATCTTTCACTTGACTCTTTCTAGGTGCGTTAAGAGATCATCCCAGTTGGAGAACTTTTTTCGTCCGATTCCTTTGAAAATTGGCCAGTATATGTATTTTATGAGAGTAAACCTTTTTTACTCGGGTCATTTTTTCGATTTAGGCCTTATTTTTTTTGTACGAAAATTAGTTTTTTGGTATATTTTTATGTATATTTCAAGACGTATCTCCTCATTGAGTTTTGATGCTAGAACAAAGCCATAGACAGTTTTAGAATCCTTGGAACATTTCTAACAAACTCAAATGGGCCTATTTATCAAATTCAAATTTTTTCGATTTTTTTAATTTTTTTTGAAATTTCTGAAATCAACAACAATTTTTTGGGCTTAGAGCTATATTTTTTTCAAAAAAATTTGAATTTCAAAAAAGCCGACGTGAGTTTGTTAGAAATGTTTTAAGGATTCCAAAACTATCTTTGGTTTTGTTCTAGCATCAAAACTCAATGAGGAGATACGGTTTGAATGTCGAAAGTTTTTTTTGGGGATAAGCCATAACAAAATTTTTTGTTGAAGTGTAATATAATGAACAATTTATGTAATTGAATGCAGTTTTAATTTTTATTTCAATAATTTCCATACATAACTTCTTCATATTCACACTGTAAATTGTGATTTAAAAAAAAAAAATTCTTATTTTATGTATGAAATTTTTTTTTCAGTCTGATTCTTATGAAATTTGACTATGATATGTAACTTTCGAAAAGAAACATAATTCATTCAATTCTTTTTTTTGATATAGGCCTTAGTTTTTGAAAAAATTTGACATATTGGTTTTTACGTATTGATATTTCACTGATATTGATATTTCAAAATGGGTCTCCTCCTTCAGTTTTGATGCTAGAACAAAAACAAAGACAGTTTTAGAATCCTTGAATCATTTCTAACAGACTCAAATTGGATTTTTTTCATTTCTCATTTTTTCTTTTTTTATATGGGGTCAAAATCGGTCCAAAATTGAAAATTTTTGGTACTTTTCACTGAAATTGATATTTCAAAATGTGACTCCTCCTTCAGTTTTGATGCTAGAACAAAAACAAAGACAGTTTTAGAATCCTTGGACCATTTCTAACAAACTCAAATGGGCTTTTTTTCCATTTCCCATATTGTTTTATAATGGGTCAAAATCGGTCGCAAATGAAAAATTTTGGTCCCCTCACTCTGGGAGGGGGGGGATTTATTGTCCGTAGCGCCAT
Source organism: Morinoia aosen (assembly GCA_030386875.1). Lineage (NCBI taxonomy): Eukaryota > Metazoa > Arthropoda > Malacostraca > Amphipoda > Talitridae > Morinoia > Morinoia aosen. Next base: position 14,129,758 of record CM059577.1, on the reverse strand, counting down.
AAAATTTTAGGCCGAATAGTCCATCAACTAAGGGTCCTTTCCCAACAAACACATGAGAAATGACCCCCGGAGCGACAGGGGCCTCGGATGATCTCCTTAACAGGAGGCGCTTGTATTACGTGTGGAAACCGCGCAACGTTGGAACCAATTCTTCTGAGAGTCTTCACGGCACTTCCTGGGAAGTTAAAGCTAGAGTCCATCAACGCTTTTTCTTTTCATTCAAATACTATACCCTTGGCAATCATTAAATTTTGTTCAGATAGAGTTTTGTGACAGTTTTGGGGCCACGAGAGTATACTCGCGACTTTGGTCTCGTTTTTGGTTTTGTTTTTGGCGACTCTTAACGTTTTGAACGCAGATTAAGTTACTGACTTAGGCCGCGGCCAGACAAACAGCAATGGAGCAGGGCAGAGCAGAGCAGTTGCGAGCCTCTGGCAACTGCTTCCTTATGCTAGCAGGATGGGCGGCCAAACAAGCAGCAGTGGCTATTCTTGAGTCCGCAGAAGTTGGAATCTTGGTGCCATGTAGGGCAATGCATTGTGACTGTGGAGACTTAAAATTTTGCTTAAATAGCTGTAGAGCTGGCTAAATTTTACCTAATTGAGTTATATATATATATATATATATATATATATTGCGATGCATTGTTGCCATTACAAATATATTCGTACACTGTCGTATAGTACTTTTGATTTCCCTGCAATATTTCTACACACTATGATTTAAATGGCGCTAATATTGTTTTACAATAGCTCCAGGAAATTCCATAAGAAATTTATTGCATGACATGCAAGATTTGATTGCTGATAAAATAATCATGCAAATAATTTACTGACCAAAGACTTGCAACCTTATAGATACTTGAATCAGAATTATTTTGCAGTGCTTTACGTGTAGATTTATTACAGAACAAGGAACTTATTCGTTCAAGCGTATAAAGGTATAAATTTATGGATATAACAACCCAAATTCCGAATTAATAAATTAATAAACAATTTCATAGTGTCAGAGGACCATTTGTATTTGGCTTGCGTCACTAAGTTTCAATTTAATTGGTATTTTCCCATAGAACATCGCGATCGTTTTTCGGAGAAACTATTGGTTTTTAGTTGCATGCTTTCAAAGTTATTTTTTATCAATGTATTACTGATAAAACGAAAACTTGAATAATTCTGTCTCGGCTGTGCCCAGCACTTCGCGCTGTTCCAAAAAAATTTCAGATCCCTCCTCTCCACATTTGACTCTTACAGATAGCCGAACCTTTCTTTCCTCAGTATTAGTTAAGAGCAAAAAGATTAATGTTTATGTCTAAAAACTATTAGTTGATACATTTGAAAGGAATGTTTTAAGTCAATTTTAGTGCTGTGCCCCAAATACGAAAGACCTGATATAAAAATATTCGGCAGTGGTACACTTTAAAGTGTAGGTATTTACAAAGAAAATGTTTGGAATAGGTTTGGTTTATCAATTTATGTGGTGGAAAATACCTATATACGAATCAATTATTATACAAGCCCTCCTACCACTAACTTTAAATGCGTCTGTTATAAATTGTCATTGTTCATTAGCATAGTCATGATCGAAATGTTATGGACGAGAGGCACCCCAGATCGCAGGAATAGCTTGCTCTGAGGAGATCAGAAGTTCGCCATCCTCCCTGCACGAACTCTAGTCTCTAGGGTGCGACTGACAGCTAGCTGCTAAGTGGTGTTTTTATCATTCGAGATAAAACGCCGCTGGCGACTGTTCCGGACAGCGCTGCCCTGCTCTGCTCTGTGCTGGGAGCAACTGACAGCAGTTGCTGGGCGAGTTCTGGTTTCTGCGATTGTTCAGAAACTTCCGAGTAACTCAGAGCGACGGAGCCAGTGCTCGACTGACCGTCGTAGCGTAAGGGTTGTTGTGACATCGCCTCCCACTGAACCAACATAAACTCGGTCCGCTATTCAATAAATAGTAGAAGGATTTAATAAATGTCCCATGCCATGGAATGCTATTATGTGTTATATAAACAATTTAGTATCATTTTAGGCACATAATTACTCATAATTGCTGTACAAAATACAGCGTAACATTAACATGTACCATAAATTCGTGATAAATTTCATTTTCATATGCTATCACTTTTCCATTATGTTTGAATGTTTATCAGGTAGTATTTTATGGTAAATAAAGTGGTTAGAAATTTAAAAAGAATAAACCATAGGTTTATACGTTTAAGCAGTTTAGCTGAATATGATGTAACAATCAAATCCATAAAAAAAAACATCACTACCTTCCATAAAAGGGACAGGGCAAAGAAGATTGACTCTATGAATTCAGTTAACTTGATGAACATTCATTTTAATTTTCTCTCATAAGTAGCGAGTAGAAAAATAGGCAATGCTTTATTCGGTTTTCAATGATCAAACCATTTAATTTTTTTAGACTTGAACCAAACAATATCCATACAACAAATGCATGAGCTTAATTAAGTAATTTGCTGTTTCTTTTGTTTATATCTGTGCGATATAAAATTACAAATTATTACATTGATATGCGAAAATAAGCTGTAAAAACGATGTTAAAAGTTCATTACGTCATTATGATATTCTTGATATTGCATTTGATATTGATTCTCACAAATTCAATATTATTTTCATAGAAGTTAATATTAATTCCAAAGAATGATGTTGAATCAATTGTTGACCCTTCAATGTCATTTATTTTTAGAGAAGAAAGACAATAAATAATGTAAGGACATTCAAAAGCGTGAAACAAGAACTGAGTGCTTTTCATTTAATAATGAAATGAAGTCACATGCTGCAGTCACTGTGAGCTACTACCTCTCTCTGCGATTTACAACGCCACAGTGGTTGCCTCGTCTGATAGCGCCTCCACAAGTTGCGTAAATTCAGTTGCCGTAGTCGAGGCAATGTGTTGCCCCGTGTAATAGGGCCTTTAGTCATCAAAATTTTCACTGCTGGTTCATTTCTTGCGAATCAGTGAGTTCTGCCAAGCGTAGCAGAAGCGGCACCCACATCTTCGGAACCTTTCCCGTAGCATTCCCTTGACAATGTTTTTGTTCCCTTTCTGAACACGTTTCGTATTTCAGTCAGTCTCTAAACTGCGGGTTATCGTTGTAACTTTTTAACATCAAAAGAATTTGTTCCAAAAAATAGCAGCGAACAACAATTAATACGTGAGTGAGATATGTTATTCAGTGTTGAGGTTTTCGTTGGATTTGTTAGTTATTATGGGAGACATGAACATTTTTATTTTATTCTTCATTTGCAGTTAATTAAAACGAAAATTAGTTATGACGGACACTGAAAATTAACTAAACAAAAAAAAATGGTTTCGGGCATGAGGAGGCAATTCGGAATACAAGCAAATTGATCGTGAGTGTCAGCAACCACCTTCCTACGTTTTACGATGTTCATTACGCTGGCTGGAATAGTTAAGGAATTGAAATAATACAGTACAGGAACTGTTATCACATAGGATTACTTAAGTTATTATTTTCACGGTGCAATACGGATGTCTGTAAAATACTGTAACGTTAACATGGGCGTGAGCTGGTTCAAAATACACTAATACTCAGTAATTTGAACTAGTTGGACATTGCATTAATTGTTGAGTACCGTCCGTTAACTATCAACACGCGTCTGTTCTAATTGGAAAAAATCTCATAAGTTTTTTGATGACGGCGATACTTTTGAAGTAATGAGTTTCTCATCTGGACATTCATTTTCAGAAAGAATTTCAAGTTCCAAAATATACTAAGCAAATAAAAAGTGATTATTATTGGAATGAAATTTGAACTGTCATTTCGATTCTTGAGAAATTGTAATCGAGTAATAATTAGTTTCTGTACATACATCAGGCAAATATGATGGATCATGACGATAATGCAAGATTGTGTGCGGAAGAGAAAAATACAGCGATGATGATGAAGGTGACGCCAACACGCTTACCTGAAGTATCGAAGACCCATGCTGCGAGCTTTTTGAAGTGTTCCGATGACCTGGGAGAGGCCAAGTCTCCTCCAAGTGAGTTACAGAAGCGACGAGCATCACAAGACGTTTTGTCGTTCTTCGTGTGCAAGTAGACGCAGCCATAGTCAGTCTCGACGAAAGGATTCACGCACGTCTCGAGAAGTTGTGGTACACTTTTGGCGACCACTTACCGAACATAAAAAAAAGGAATTCTGTAGCACAACATATTTGAACTGAATCCATTGCTCAATGGCTATACCAACAATTATTACTGTCCAAAATTGATGATAGCAAACATTGTGGATAAGCAGAGTTGTATTATGGTTCGTGCACAAGAGGCAAGCGTTCTAAGAGTTTCTCATTCTGAGAATTGGTGTTAGCACCCGTGCTAAATGATCCCTGGTATAGAAAACTGTGCTTTCTTTAGCGTTCAGCTAAAAAAAGATAACTGAAAGAAAAACATTCCCTATGTAGGTAATAAGAGAAGTAAACGGGGACATTTATATTGAATATACTTTATTATATACGTGCTTAGTAGGTAGCTCGTTAGTTATTATACTATAATAGGTGTAAGAATGGAATTCTAAAAAGGAATTCTGTAGCACAACATATTTGAACTGAATCCATTGCTCAATGGCTATACCAACAATTAATTCTGTACAAAATTGATGATAGCAAACATTGTGGATAAGCAGAGTTGTATTATGGTTCGTGCACAAGAGGCAAGCGTTCTAAGAGTTTCTCATTCTGAGCATTGGTGTTAGCACCCGTGCTAAATGATCCCTGGTATAGAAAACTGTGCTTTCTTTAGCGTTCAGCTAAAAAAAGATAACTGAAAGAAAAACATTCCCTATGTAGGTAATAAGAGAAGTAAACGGGGACATTTATATTGAATATACTTTATTATATACGTGCTTAGTTGGTAGCTCGTTAGTTATTATACTATAATAGGTGTAAGAATGGACATACCAAAGGTACAAAATACGGAGAAAGAAATTGAAATTTTTTACTTAGTTAGCCTACTTCGATTGAAAAATCTTACAAGTACTGGTAGAATTGAAAAATTAGGTAAACGTTCATAAAAAACCAATAGTCAGTATCGATTTAGAAGTTTAGATTGTCGTGAACTCAACGGATCTGCGATAATAATCGTTGGTGTTAGAAGTGTAGTGGGTGAAATTAATGCTCCTGTATGGAACACAAGATGGTGCGCTCAAAAATTTGAAAAAGAACTTCCATGTACATATACAAGTATGGTGACTTTATCAGAGCGACCCTTCAGTTTAGAGTTCATTGTTACCAGGGTTGCGGAGTCGGAGGAATAAATTGGCGACTCTGACTCCGAATCCGTCTGTTCAGAATTTTCGACTCCGACTCCGACTCCGACCCCACCTTTCCAGAATTTGGCGACTGCGACTCCGACTCCGACTTCGATTCCACCTTTACAGAATTTTGCAACTCCATCACCGATTCCACCTTTACAGAATTTTGTAACTCCATCACCGACTCCACTTAATCACGATTTTGTGACTCAACTCTACCTATTCGCAATTCATAAGATGAGTATTACTGATTGCAGGTATTGCAATCTGTACATATGGTTATTATGATCTTTATATATGAATGACTTTTAAATTGACAATAGAAGGTTAAAAGTCAAGTCTTACTAATATATATCCACTAGTGTACATGATCCTTCAAAAATGACGGGATTCGATAATTTCTTTTAAAAAAGTCGCAAGATATAGATGACAAAAAATAGATCCACCCCAATAGTACTCGCGATTAATATATTCTTGTACTTGTGCACTTGTGAAACTCGTATCACAGATACAGTCATTGAGCATCCTTATGAATGTCACAAAATCACACACCAACCAAGCGAGCAACACCTGTGTATTATATTTAAAATTATGAGGCGTGTCCGTAAAATAAGTTCCACGAGCTGCCGCTGGCGCTAAGATCGTTTCTATGCGCGGCCAGGCAACAGAGGCAGGTTGTTTGGTTCCCCCACTCCAATCCCTTAAGGGGCTTTCACACGATCAGTTTTTTCGTCAGTTAACACTGACACTCACGGTCCGCAACACCATATTTGGGCATGCGTGCTCTCTTTTGCTCTCTACTCGGCACTCGCCACTGTCGGGTTTGACTGCTGCTTTGCTTCTATTTGCGTGTCAGTTTTCGCCCGCCCGGCGTCTAGTAAGGATGGCTGCGATCGCTCTCCCGTGTTGAATGGTCTCAACCTGGTCTAAATCATTAATTAGCTATTTTCGTCAACAGCCTGCTTTGTGGAAAGTGCAAAGCAACGAATACAAGAGCAGAGATATAAGAAGCAAGTAGCTCAAATATGTTATTGAAGCAATGAATCAACACAATATTAGTTTACATGAGAATGGGTTGAAGGAAAAATTTATAATACGCTTCAAAAATAGTTTAGGAAAGAATTTAGAGCATTTGCTTCCAAAAATCTGTTATTTAGCAGAGGATATCACCTGGATTCAAAGGTGCGGAGAACAATAGTTATTTTATTACATGCATATCATAATGCATTCGTCCTGTTGTAGTGTCAGCGCCATTTACAAATGATTTCTCATCTTATTTAATATCCACTCAGGAAATACTGCGAAGGTATATTATTTTTTTTTTGAATGAAAATATTAAATATTTAACCGAAGTGCGATTACAGTAATTTGTCCGTCATTTTCAAATAAAATAAAAAACTTTTTCCATGAATTCTCCTTAACATTTAATTTCAGCATGAAAATGTTTCCTGAAATAAATTTAAACATTTATTAGTTTACCCGTATCGCTGTCACATTCACATGCATTATTAGATATTATCACGGAGTAATTTTAGAGGTCTATTATATTTTATAATTTTTGCTTGCGGATGCCAGATTTGCGCGTGAATTCTATCTAATGAATGTGCGCTAGATTTCAATTGTTATTTCTATATCCTAGTCACTGTGCCGCTAGGAAATGACCGAACATAGTTCTTCAAGAACAAAATTCAATTTACGAGCTATACTATTACACGCTGGTACATGCAAAACTGTATAGAACAAGCGGAAAATATTACCTGCACTTGAAGTTATTATGAAGTAGATTATTGCATTTGTGGTAGTTGCAGTATTTGTTAGATTTGGTGTGACTAAATTTTACAAATGCTGAGAAAAGGAACGAATGCGACAAATAATTAGTGAGCGAAATTTGGATATTTAGCCCTAACTTACTACAAATCCGGTTATAACTGCCATTTTCTGGATGTTTAGCTAGCCATTCTTTTACCCACTATCTATTTATGGTGTTTTTTCTTCTCTATGACCGCAAAGCCGATGAGTATGCTTGCTTTGACTACGACGAATCTTTCTCGACTATGCATAGTGAACCACTGCCAAGCTTGCCAGTGACGCGCCACTTCAGTCACGCGAACGTACGTGTGAACGCGAGTGTTTTGACCACACTCTGGAGTGTCAGTGTTGACTGACGAAAAAACTGATCGTGTGAAAGGCCCTTTACCAAGACAGCGTCGCTGCGACGTTTAGTCTTGGCTCGCAGCCGTCAGCGATGGAGCTTCCTCCTGCGTCTCCCGCCAGCTGCGAGTTGCGGTCTGTTATTCGTTTCCTGGCCGCTAAGAAGAAATCGGCGAAGGAAATTCACGAAGAACTTTGTCAAGTGTATGGAGAAGAGTGGACGAGCTCCGGGATGGTGCGCAGATGGGTCAGGGACTTTAAAAATGCCCGAACAGACGTCCACGACGAAGCCTGTTTCCGACGAAACAGTTGCCAAAGTCGAAGCGGCAATGCTTGAAGATCGACGGATTACCTCCGGAATCTTTTCGCACAGCTCCCGAACTGTAACCGTCGATCTTCAAGCATTGCCGCTTCGACTAAGGCAACTGTTTCGTCGAAAACCGATGGCCGCCTTGCACGGGCTTCGTCGTAGACGTCTGTTCGGCCATTTTTAAAGTCCCTGACCCATCTGCGCACCATCCCGGAGCTCATACACTCTAAGCCATACACTGGACAAAGTTCTTCGTGAATTTCCGTCGCCGATTTCTTCTTAGCGGCCAGGAAACGAATAACAGACCGCAACTCGCAGCTGGCGGGAGACGCAAGAGGAAGCTCCATCGCTGACGGGTGCTGAGCCAAGACTAAACGTCGCAGCGACGCTGTCTTGGTAAGGGATTGGAGTGGGGGAACCAAACAACCTGCCTCTGTTGCCTGGCCGCGCACAGAAACGGTCTTAGCGCCAGCAGCAGCCCGTGGAACTTTTGTTACGGACACACCTCGTATTATTAGCAAAGAAGTTTTCAACAAATTTGCCCCACCATTTTACCACGATATGCTGCAGTTTCTCAATAGATTCAATTTTCAAGCAAAATATTTATATATAAGCAGAAGTGATGCCAGGTTTTCACATCATTTGAATGGTATTTATGATACCATCTAACCAAGCTGATTCCCATTGTAATAACATAGGGGAAATTACGCACAAAAACACATATTTATTTATAAATTGATGGAGACACCTAGCGTTTCATTATATATATCTGGTATTTTTTCGTGCGGGGAAATTTCCACCATAGGTTGAAAAACTCAAAATGAATTAATTTTCACGAATGAGAAAATGCCCAAAACTCCTTAGTTTTGGAATTTTAAGGACTTTAAAAAACTTTGAAACCTAAAGTATGCACCACGTTCGCGCCAATGTTAGCGCTACTTTTTTCAGTTCAAATGAATCCTAGTCAAGTTCAATTTAAGGGGGACAACCCATGAATTTTTAAATTCTGATCTAATTTTTTTTTAAAATTTGGCCAGAATATGTATTTCTTTGAAAAAACTAATTGTAACCGTGTAACTTTTTCGATTTAGGCATTTATTTTTGAAAAAAATCAAAAAATTTTTTAGTTCATTTTTAGTGATATTTGATGTGATGTGATGTACGATTCCGTTTGATTACAATTTATACTTGTAAATTACTACCCAGATAATTTCTTGCATTAACAATATAAATGTTGCCATCCATTCTAATTCCGTGTTAGTCAATGTGAAGAAATGTAGGATCCACTTACAATATACAATAATAATACAAGAAACAATGTTTCTAACTTAATACTGATTTTATTTGTGTGTGTTTACACTTCAATATATAATACTTTCAAGACTTAAATATTCAGAAATGATTATTATAAAAGTTATTGAAGTCTTAAAAGTATTATATATTGAATTGTAAACACACACAAATAAAATCAGTAGTGAATTAGAAACAATGTTTCTTGTATTATTATTATTATTGTGTATTGTAAGTGGATCCTACATTTCTTCACATTGACTAAAACGGAATTAGAATGGATGGCAACATTTAATTGCTAATGCAGGAATGTATCTGGGTAGTAATGTACAAAAATAAATTGTAATTTAACGGAATCGTACATTCGTACTCAGTGAATCGCACTTGTGTATTTCTTTTAAATATTAAATCTACATATCGTCCAGTGATAATATTTTGTACCTGCATGTATTTGATTTCATATATGTGGTAAAGTGGAATTTTACGTATATAAATATCTATGAGTGTAAATAAATCCTCGAAACCAGTTTTGCTCATCACATCCAATAGATACATATTTAACAAAAAAACTCAAATTAACAAATTATTATGTCATTTTTTAACTCAACTGAGAGTTGGATTAATTTGAACTTGACTTGGATTAATTTGAACTTGACCTGGATTAATTTGAACTTGACTTGGATTAAATTGAACTTACTTGGATTAATTTGAACTTGACTTGGATTAATTTGAACTCGACTTGGATTAATTTGAACTTGACTCGGATTAATTTGAACTTGACTCGGATTAAATTGAACTTGACCAGGAAAAAATTGAACTTTACTTGGATTAAATTGCACTTGACTTAGATTAATTTGAAGTGAAAAAGGTGTAGTGATTTTAAATCAATACATCAAAGCATAACCAAAAGAAAGACTAGAAAAGATCGTTATAAGGAACCACTGTTATAGAATATAGACACAGTAGGAGCGTACAGAGTTACCACTCTTTATGTGAGTACAATGTATTACATCAGCTGAGCTGTTCTACAAGGTTAGGTTAGGTTAGGTTAACATCGGCATCTTTGGGATGCTTTATTTCCAATCAAGCCTGATACATATGATCTTAGCATTGGTTTTTCAAATGTCTTATAACTAACTATATATATAGGACACCATGACGGTTCCCCCGTAAAGCCGGTACCCATTTCCGACACCTGGGTTGAGTGGGGTATTGTGCTTGAGCTTTCCCTTATACCCAACGGGGAAAATCTCCGCGCCAGCGCTGGGACCGAACCCGCGACTTCCAGCATACAAGTCCGATCCCTTAACCGCTGTGCCACGGAGAGCACTACACAAGCTACTTGCAACACATTAACTACTCATTTCTAGATTCTATGTAATAATTAAAGGAGGAAAGAGAGAAACAAAAACAAACAGAATGAATTTGCGATGCTTTCAATTTCTATTTCCGTTTTTTTCACGGTAATAAATGCATTATTGCTCCAGTTAAGAAAATTATACTTTGCACTCGTAGGTATCACATATATATATGTGTGCGAACCCACAATGACTAGACATCAATGACCACTGACCGTATTAGGTGATAGGTATAAATACGCTGTTTTGAAACTCGAACAAATTAATCAATAAAAACATTGCGTATTGTTAGCTTTTCTTTTCAGTAAAGTATTTTAACACTGTTTTATTTTCTTTCGGTATTAAACAATTTAAAATAATTTTTTGCAAAAATTAAAATCTAAGATGCCACAAAATAGCGATTCCAACCTTGACTCCACCACATCCGAATGAACTACTCCGACTCCGACTCCGACTCCGACTCCACCCTAAAACATGCGACTCCGGCGACTCCGACTTCCGACTCCGACTCTGCAACCCTGGTTGTTACGAAATATTTTACGAACTATTCAGAAAGCTACGGCTAAATTAATTTCATAAATTAATGACTAAATTGTGTTTTTTGAAATGATTTTATTCATGTCGTTTTAGAAATTATTTCATTCATGTTGTTTTAGAAGTTATTTCATTCCTGTCGTTTTAGAAATTATTTAATTCATGTCGTTTTAGAAATTATTACAAGATTGCAATGTCGTTTTTGTAGCATTTCATTAAGATTCTTTGGTGCAAATTTTAGCACGTAATAAAACATCCAACTTGCACCAGTGCGCTCATGTTGTATCAGCGTTTTGTGTACCTTGTGTGTTTGTGTAAGAAATTTGTGTGAGTGGAGCTTGTGATAGCTTGTGTAAGCGAGAAGGGTTGTGGTCAGCCAGGCTAAGAACAGATGGCCGAGAGGTTGGTTTATAATAGACATTGAAGAATGCAAAACACTAACTGGCAGGAAGTGTTCACAGCGCGGAGCATAAGCTCGCTGGCCTTCGAAAATATACAAGAAAATATTGATCAATGAGTTTACTGAAGAAGGCTATAGGCCGGCTGATTTTGAGGGGAGGAGAGTACAATCGCCAGGATGACCAATGAAAACAGCTACATACGACGAGAGGAGGGGTTTAAATGATTAATTCTGAAAATTCTGAATGCATCATTGGTTGGATAGGATAAAAGGGCATCCCTCAAGAAGCACCCAATGCGTAGCTTTTGGGGAAAGGCAGTTCAGCGTGAATACTCATTGTGGGTGAAAGTGCATAAATAGCAGCGTGCTATATTGAAAGAAAATTGTGAAAAAATTCATAAGTGCTGTAAATTATATTCGCGGAAAAAGATTTTTGGACAAAATGGGAAATCTATGGGTTTTCTCTTATTTCATGAAGATTTGAAAGACATGTCTCATAAGCATCCAAGAGAAAGAGAATCCGATGTGATTAAGAAATGTACTAGGAGGGTAAGCCATTAGAAGAAATTAATAAGACTCAAATATTATTCAAAAAATTGGTTTAACGAAAAATAATGCTTTTTGAAATATTTTGAAGATTGGAATAACTGTAACTTGCGGTAGAGTTATGGGTCAATCTTTAATGACATTGGAGAAGAGTCAGATTTGATTGATCGTACAGCCGTCTCCGCTCGTGAGATAGATTGATGCTTTGCAAACCGCTGGACCTTAACATGAACTGATGAATGACGGAAACATGAACAGAATGAGTGTGGCAATCGTGACGCGTACTGTTGGAAGAAACCCAATGAAGGATGTGTCGCCTTAATTTGATATAAGTTGTGAATGTTTAAAAGTGTAGAAGGGTTATTTGACCCGGCAGATTTAGTTCCAATTAGCATCCATCATTAGGAAATGCCTTGATGAGGGTAGTACTTCAAAGTAGTTGTAGGCGTATCAATGTCAATCAAGTAGCACCTGGCGTCAGCCTATGAGCATATGTTGAAATTGTGCGGTAGCCTCATGCAATGTGTGGTAGGATGTCCTGTAATTGTAAGTTTGTAACGAATCTTGAGTATTAAACCTAACACCTGGAGATGAAATATCACATCAGAAGGAAGTTAACAGAAAATCGCGATGCTTAAGTGAGCGTCTGCGACTTGGTGAGTACCTCTATAATAGCACTCTTGTAATTTATAATCATTAACGTGTTTTTCATGTTTTCTTGCATTTTTATAGATTGTACTCATACAAGTGTTTTTTTTGTGGAGGAGATGGCAATTCCTCAAACCCGAGATTTAGTCTCCCTTGTTAAGGCTTAATGAGGGGACTAACCTTGTTTCGTGACACTTCAATTTGTCAAGATCAATGAGATCATATGTAACGAAAATTACAAAGGTAATAACTCTAGTGAGTATTTTTTTACTTGAGTAATTTGTGCGCAAATTGATGTGGAATTTTGGGGTGTTACATCACATGTGAAGCGCTATATTAGTCAGGAATTGCGTTGATCCAACAAAGCAGTGAATTTGATATTGTTGTAATGTGATAAGCAAAATAATTGTAATAAAACACGGATGAAGGAAATTAAAGTGCTCTTTAACGGTTAGTTTACATGTGATATAGAAATTTCACAATGAGTAGGCTAGGAAAATTCCATAGATGCACCGCATGAGCAGCCAGTAATTGTTCGTGAAGTTCTGAAATTGAATTTAAAATAGCAACATCATGCCAGGAAGAGCTAGGAGAAATATTAATGCCCGAGGAAAAAATGGGCCAGCGGCACCACCTCATCCTGAGGAAATCATCAATATGCCAGTTGTGACAAGTTGTGTGGCGGTTATGGGACCCAAGTTCAAGATGGGCGACAACATGGGTGCCTATTTAGCGGGAGTAAGGCTTATAACTCGTCACCTGAACAACATAGAACAAGTGAGAGTCTTCTTCCTGAGCCTGGGTCCAGAAGAGGCCAGGGTCTGTAACCAAATCATAGACACTCTTACACATCTTCAAGAAGCCAAGGAATGGCTAGGCTCGTACTCGGACCAAGTAGTACATTCCACTCAGGCGATATTCGAAATAATAACGAAGAAACAGGCGAGCATGGAGGGGGTCACTGAGTACGTTACACGCATCGAAAGGGCCTACAAAGCGAATCCCCCAGGACACCCGGAATTAGTAATAATTTATCTAATTTGATTGGGGTTGAAGCCAGAAATCATGAGGATGTTCCGAAGTGACGTATGGCCTACCACGGTTCAAAACTTGAGAGAAACGGAGATGGAAGAGGAAAAACGAAGACTGCTAACAGTGCCACTGCCGACAACAGAAAAAAAAGAACCTGAGAGACCAAATCGAAGTGAACGAAGACCTCATCATGAGGTCGCACGTGTCGGGCACACGATGCGCAACTCGCTATACCACGGAAGAGGCTATGATGAAGCACAGCACTGGAGTGGAAGAGGCAGGTCGAGGAATTATCATCACCAAAATTAGCACGTGAGTGCACCACAGCAGCATCAAGAGGTGCAACCAGCACATGACGTGAATTTATCGCCTTACAGAATAGAATCGTGCCGCCACCGTACATTAATTGTGGCAGATTAGGACATACTAAGGCCAACTGTTGGATGCAACATTTCCCAGGCCCTCGAAAAACGTGCCAGGAAGCCGTTAGCACCACTAGAAATTCCCAGCATAATTCTCCATGTAAATGAAACTCCTGTAACCGTACTTTTTGACACGGGAGCAAATATAAGCCTGGTAAGGAACGCATAGTTGAGGGCATCAAGAATGCAAATGTTAGGGGAACTTCTACAACATCGAAAACAATTGGAGAGGAACCTGTCCCAGTGCTGGAAAAGATCAACGTGCCTATAAAGGCTAATTGACAGATAATATTACAAAGGTGTTTTGTGGTACCGGAAAATGCATTTCCGGGAGATCTGCTGATAGGAGTGAAAGTAATGAACAAAGTCGAAGCAAAGATAGATTTCGGAAAATGTGGGGCGTCGTTGATCGGCACGTACGTGAACATGTTTTCAGTAGCAGGGTCGAAGTCTTCAAAAATTTTGTGTGTGACACGGAAGGAGGAATTGGTGACTCTTGCAGAAGACATCACATTGAAACCTCGTACGCAAACAATGGTAAAGTGCCGGGCTGATGCAAGTTTTGATCGGACAGATGCAATTTTGGAACCTAGAATTAAGTGGGTACCGTACGTAGGAGCCACCGCAGTAAAAGTGCCAAATGGTGTGTTCAAATGCCCGTGCTTAACCCTTTTGCCTTTTGCCGAAAAAATCGCTCTGACTGAAGGAGCGATAATTGCAATATGCCATTCAACCTCAGAGGAGAATTAAAGAGCAGAAGAAAACATCGCTGCGACAAGTGAGGCAGAAAATCTCCGCAGAGAAAAGCAGTTTCAGCAAATAGAAGAGCTTGAACTCAGTCACTTAAGCCCATATTAGACGGTGGCCAAAAGTGTAAGGGGTGCTCCCGGCATCGCCTAGCTCCACCCATTGCCTCTCTTTCTGTCGCAACTCGGCTCTCTGTGGCGGTGTTCCAGCGCACACGAGTGTCAATTTTTGTCATCGCTCTCCGCACGATCCGTGAGCATGCATGCAAGGGCTGCTGCCAGTAATCAGTCAGACTTTGTAAATGAAGCATGTCTGCAATTAGCTGCCCTCTCCCTTCACCTGTGCTGCTTGCTGACTGCAGTAGGCGGTCGACAAAATTAATCATAGAAATCTTAAAAACGCACCCATGTTTATGGAGAGAGAAGAGTAGTGACTATAGAGATAGATCTCTCCGAAGTATAGCACTGAACAAGATTGTAGAGGAAATGAAGCCAGAGATTGTACTAACTGTTGGGTAAACAAAAAAATATGAATAAACTTCGGTCGCAGTTCAGGCTGGAAAACAAGCCTAAAAGGATTCCCAGAATTCAGGGACAGGAACTGACGTAATAGTATTCTCAAATTGTGATTCCCACTCCCAATAGTATTCCCATTCTTAGACGAAGGTGACATTCATTGCGCCTCTAATTCATCATTGGATGAAATACTTCATTCTCAGCCCGATGTAGGTAACAAATTAATTCTTACGCATGTATAATTGCTTCTCCTGTTTCCTGCATAAAAAATTACTACTATGAGTTTTTATTCGGAAGTTCGAAATCACAGTAGCGCGATTTCAGTTACAATAATTTGCAGTCGAAAATGACGGAAATTAGTATGCTTTACACTATTTATACTTTCAGGAGAGTAAATGTTCAAATATAAATTTATACCATACCGCTAAGTAAAAATTTTCAATTTGTATGTCTAATGTTCATACTTATTATTCTTCAAAATACAATCAGTACAGTGTTAGAGTTTGTATGTCAGCATGATGACTAAACCAAGCATTGAAGAATCAAACCATATATAAAATAATGTTATGATAGACATTCCTTCACTAATATCAGTGTTATTTTAATGTGTGATGAAATATTATTTATGATGGTACCTGCTCATAAAATTAGCGTTATTTCTACCAACGCACATGTTGCAATTATATGTACAAGTGCCTCAGCATTACCAATATTGGATGTTTTTCATATTTACGGTAATCAATCTGCATTCCACCGTGCAAATAAAACTTTAATTGCAATCAAGCGCAGTTGCATTCACGGGAGCAACGCATTCCAAACCACAGTTTTTAATGAAATATATTTGACGTTGTGGTGCCATACGTAAACCATATTAATTTTATATTTTTTTAGATGGTATATATACTTTGTTTGTATTAGAACCCCTAAAATAATATCAATGCTTTTATTTAACCATTTTCTAACATTGAATTACTGTGAATTAACCGTAGAACATTAGCATGACTTGAAAGACAAATATTGGTAAATACAATAATGAAAACAAATCCGGATTTTTGCAGTTTTATTCGTATGCTTTGTAGGTCCTTTGCATTCATAGAGAGCACCATTATGACGTAACCACCCACGTCCGATTTTCGTGCGCTACTGAGCGCCGTGTCCGTGGGTGGCCAACACCGAATCGTACAATAGCATTGCAGTGTGCTGGTCGGCGCCCCCATGGCTTCGGAAAAGAGAGCGCATCTCTCACGTATACCAGTGCCACTTCTCGCTTCGTTTAATATGGGCTTTAGACAACGAACAACAGGAGGAAGTGAGAAACCTGCTTAAAGAGTTCCATTAAACAATTAGCGCCGATGAAATGGACGCTGGTCATGTTAAAGGCGTGATATATAAAATTTTGATAAATGACTTCAAGCCCATACCGACACGAGGGATGCGCATTCCATACACCAGTCAAGAAATTATTGATAAAAAGGTATCTGAAAAGGTCAAGAGTGGGATTGTGCATAGAAGCACCAGCGAATGGAAAAATCCCCTAGTGCTTTTGAGTAAACCTGGAGGGGGCCACTGAGTGTGTTTTGATTTGTACGCTGAAACATGCGTGTAAAGCCCATATTAGACGGTGAACAAAGCTGTGAACTTTCGGGTACGAGAGATGCGCTCTCTTCTTCGAAGTCAGGCAGCCGCCGTAACAAGCACACGACAAAGTTATTAGACGATTCGGTGTTGGTCAGCAACAGACACGGCGCTCAGTAGCATGGAGCTAGGATATATGGAGGGAGCATAGCGCACTCCGATCGGGCTCAATTTGGCTGCAAAAGTTGAAACACTCGGGCACGCTCCATGCCCGATTCTGAGCCAACCACAGACGCTTGGCTGAAGTTGCTCCACCCCCCTTCCCTACAACCCTTCCTCTCAATGGCTCTCATTTTCCAAAGCAAGATTAGTACCTCACCACAAGTCAAAGGGTGAGGTGCGCGTGCAAATCGCTCTAATTTGTTATAATCAAGGGCCTGTAATCTTTATAGTTTTCAACTCTTAATGTATCTTTGCTAGTAATTTTGAAATTATTAAGTGTCTTCAAGTGAGGAAACACAATTTATTCTCTTTCGGAGTCTTAGAATCCCAAATTGATCATTAACGACTGAATGATTAACTAAACAGCTGGAAGAGCATTCAGCGAGCGCGTGCGCACTCTAGCTTAGTTGGTAGGTAACTGGCTTCCGTGCTGACGTCACACTCGCGAGACGGCTATTGGTTACCACAGACACAGGAGAAATCTCAAAAACTGGTTCTCTTCACAGACGGCTATGCTCCCCCCATATATACTCCCTCCACGCTCAGTAGCGTACGAGATACGAACGTGGATGGTGCAGTCATCATGGTGCTGCCTAAAAATGCAAAGTTAGCTCTTCTTCTTGGCATAACAGCTGCTTGCGCGTCTGCTATTGACCGCCGTTGAAAGCGTCGATCCAAATGGATGAAGAAATGGCTGGAAAGACGTCGTCAGCGTAGTAGCTTCACAACTATTTTCAGAGAACTTAGAAATGAGGATGAATCTTCCTTTATAAATTATACTAGAATGACTCCTGTTTTGTTTTCATCTATATTGGATAAGATTTCTCCATTAATAAAGAGGAATGACACTAATATGAGAGAGAGCACTTCACCTGGAGCGCGTCTAGAAGCAACATTGCGATTCTTGGCAAATGGGGGGTTTTACAATTCCCTTCAATACTCATCACGAATCTCTCAGCCAAGCCGGTCGTACATTTTTCCAGAGACGTGTGACGCTATTTACAACGCATTGAAGTATGAATATGTCAAGGTAAGCCAATGTATTTATTAAATAATATAATTCCATTCTCAACAGGAACGAAAAATGAGAGCAATAACATAATGCATTGAAATGAAGGTAATAGCAAAGACTATCGATTTAAAAGACATTTTTGTTAAGAACGAACGTTTCGACCACTAAAGTCATCATGAGCGGATGTCTGAAAAATACACTGGAAAAATACATTCATAGATTGAAGAAAAATTACACAAAAAATAATAACGGTAAAAAACTTTAAACAGAAGCTATTTTTAAGGGGTGGCACGACTGCATATCGTTTAGATTGGGTTTTAAGCGGCTAATGAAGAGGGATTCGATAATACGTAAATCAGTGACTGAGTTAGCAGAATTTAACAAGGAAAAGATGACCTTAGTGGTCGAAACGTTCGTTCTTAACAAAAATGTCTTTTAAATCGATAGTCTATGTTATTACCTTTGTTATTACCATTTCCTCAGGAGTTTCCTCAGGAGTTAGGGCAATCCCAGGCTTCAGTTCCTCTACAATCTTGTTAAGTGCTATACTTCGGAGAGATCTATCTCTGTAGTCACTACTTTTTACTTTCCATAAACATGGGTGCGTTCTTAGAATTTCAATGAATAATGTGGTCGACCGCCTAGACCAGTCAGCAAGCGGCGGCGGAGGTGAAGGGAGAGCACAACTAATCGCAGACATCCTTCATATACGAAGTCTCACGGACCACCATGGAGCTAGGATATATGGAGGGAACATAGCGCACTCTGATCGGGCTCAATTTGGCTGCAAAAGTTGAAAGACTCGGGCACTCTCAATGCCCGACACGTCACAATTCTGAGCCAACCACAGACGCTTGGCTGAAGTTTGCTCCACCCACCTTCCCTACAACCCCACCTCATTTTCCAAAGCAAGATTAGTACCTCACCACAAGTCAGAAGGTGAGGTGTGCGTGCAAGTCGCTCTAATATGTTATAATCAAAGGCCTGTAATCTTCATAGTTCTAAACTCTTAATGTATCTTTGCTAGTAATTTTGATATTATTAAGTGTCCTCAAGTGAGGAAACACAGTTTATTATCTTTCGGAGTCTTAGAATCCCAAATTAATGATTGACGATTAACTCAACAGCTGGAAGAGCATTCAGCGAGCGTGTGCGCACTCTAGCGTAGCCAGTAGGTAACTGACGTCCTTGCTGACGTCACACTTGCGAGACGGCTATTGGTTACCACAAACATAGGAGAAATCTCAAAAACTGGTTCTCTTCACAGACGGCTATGCTCCCTCAATATATACTCCCTCCACGCGGACCACTGAGCAGTACTGGCACAGCGTCTCCATGAACATGCTCAACCTATCGCGCAGAGACCGATCAGAAAAGTTCACACTCCTGTACGCTGCCACAACGCGAAAGAGAGCAGAGTTGCGACAGAAAAACAGAAAATGGGTGGAGCTAGCGCTGCCGTGCACAAATGTTCACAGCTTTGTTCACCGTCTAATGTGGGCTTAATGAACGAACATTATCCCATTCCGAATATTGTGGAGACGTGGGAAGAAGTGGCTAGCAAGGAATTTTACTTCATTGTGGACGCTAAATCAGTCTTCCATCAAATTGAGCTGGATGAGGAGAGTAAAGGGGCTTTCATACGATCAGTTTTTTCGTCAGTCATACTCACACTCACGGCTCCGCAACACCATATTTGGGCATGCTTGCTCTCTTTCGCTCTCTCTTTCGGCACTCATTGACGGACTTGCTTGACTGTCGCTTTGCTCCGATTTGGCGGTTTTGCCGCAATAGTGTCTGCCCTCCCGGCGTCTAGTAAGCATGTCTGTCGCTGCTCCTGCAAATCAAATGGTTTCCCCCTGGCCTCGAGAAGCGACGGCTTCCTTTATTAGTTATTTTCGGGAGCAGCCTGCTTTGTGGAAAGTGCACAGCAACGAATACAATAACAGAGATATGTGAAGCAAGTCGCTCAAATATGTTATTGAAGCAACACAATACGAGTATTAATTTATATGGGAATAGTTTGAAGAAAAAATTAATACGCTTCGATGCCAGTTTAATTGAAACGTTTCTCTCAATATCTCTATTATTTTGCATGGGATACCCCCTAATTTATACGGATAGCACCTGATTTCAAGGAGCTTATTTCTTTGGTATTCATGATGATGGGGGAAAAATTGATTTATTTGGTTACAAGCATATCATAATGCATTCGTCAAATTGTTCTGTCAGAGCCATTTACAAAGGATTTTCATTATTGTTTAATATTCACACAAGAAATACTGCAAATATACATTATTTTTCTTCATTAAAATGCAAACAGATCAACATTCAGCCATAAGTACGATTTCAATAATTAATCCGGTATTTTCAAAATAATTTCAAAACTACGTAAGTGAATTCTCCTTAATATTTAATTTCAGCACAAAAATGTTTTATAAAGTAAGTCTAAACGTATATTAGTTTAGCCATATCACTGTCATATTCACATACAATATTAGATATTATCACGCAATAGTTTGTTAGGTTTATTATATTTTAGAATGTTTGAGTACGGATGCCATTTTTACGCGTGCATTCTATCATACAGTTCTAAAAAAAATTCGCGTAAGATTCCAATTTTTATTTTTACATCCTGATCACGGTGATGCTTGTAAATGAACGAATATAGCCCAACAAAAAAAATCATTTTAAGAGCTACACCCATGCTGGTACATGCACACCTGTATAGAACGGGCGAAAAATATTACCTGCACTTTAAGTTATTATGAATTAGATTAGTAGATTGGAAGTAGTTGTTAGATTTGGTCGGACCAAATTTCACAAATGCTAAAAAAGGAAAGAGGAATGCACAAATTAATTAATGAACGAAATTTGGATATTTAGCCCTAACTATCAGCAAATCCGGTTATAACTCCCATTTTTTTGGATGTTCAGCCAGCCAATTTTTTACCCACTATCTATTTGCGGTGTTTTTTCTTTTTGACCGCAAAGTCAATGAGTAAGCTTACTTTGACTACGACGAACCTCTCCCGACAACGCATAGTGAAGCACTGCCAAGCTTGCCAGCGACGCGCCACTTCAGTCAAGAGAACGTACGTGTGACAGCAAGTGTTTTGACCACAATCCGTGAGTGTGAGTGTGAATGACTGAAAATCTGATCGTGTGAATGCCCCTTAAGCAATATACAGCATTTCAAAGAAGCAAGTGAATTTAGAGTTTACAAGGCTCCCGATGGGGCTTAAGTGTTCCACGTCAGTTTATCAGAGAGTAATTTGCCACGTTCTCAAAAAACAGCTAGGAAAATTTGCTGCCATTTATTTGGACGATGGGTGTGTCAGTTCCATGACTTTCAAGAGTCATGTGGAGAATTTACGAGATGTTTTGCACGAATTTCAGAGTGCCGGAGGGAAGATTGGCTTAGATAAGTGCAAATTCGCTCAGAAACAGGTGAAATACTTAGGGTGTTACATCACTCGCGAAGGATTAATCCCAAAGCGCAAAAATGTCGAAGCAATGCAAAATTCCCCAAGACCTCCGACACCACGAAACGTCTGAACATTCGTGGCCGCCCTCAATTTCTATCGGCGGTTTATACCCCTAAACGTAATAACCAAGATAGGTCAAAGGTTTAAATGGTGCGAAGAGCATGAGCAGGCCTTCTACAAACTGAAACGTCTCATGATTGAAGCTCCGGTCCTAAAACAACTTGCTTCAAATGAAATTTATTATTTGAGTTGTGACGCATCAAATGACGCATGTGGTGCAGTGCTGAACCAAAAGGTGGGAGGCTAGGAACAGCCAATTGGATATTTTACTAAAAGATTCAACGATGCAGAAATACGTAACTCAATCACTGAACGTGAAGGACTAGGAGTCGTTGCTGCGGTAAATCACTTTTCACCTTATCTGAATGGCAACAAGTTCGTCGTAATACCTGATCACACAGCCCTCAAAAACTCGTTCAAAGATAAAAACTCTAAGAACAACAGAATTATGAAGTGGGGCCTGATGCTTTCACAGTATGATTTTGATGTTGTGTATCGGCCCAGAGCTCAAAATGTAGTACCAAATGCCCTGTCAAGGAACATTGCAGATGAAAATGAAGAAAGGGAGGCCAACGAAGCCCCTAAAACAGTGCTCTTTACGTTGATGTGGAAGTATAAAACCAGTGTGCAACAGGTGGAAGTCAGCTTGCAGAAAGGAAATGTATGAACAGAACAATTAAAAGATACTGTGTAGGGTTCTGTACTAAATTATTTAGAGTGACAGAACAGGAAAAGCGCTAAGTCTAGCCCTGAGCCCCGAGATTTTTGCTGAAGGTGGAATTTTGTATTACAGGAAAGTACAACAGAAGCCAAATAGAACGAAGCATTTAATAGTTGACTCTGAGACGCTCAATAACATTTGCACATGACAACACAGTGGGGGCACATCCAGGCCGAGCGAGGACGTACAAAAGAGTGTTTGAATACGGGTACTGGGTAAACATGGCCCGTGACGTCAACAAATTCGTTGAATCTTGTATGCAGTGCCAGAAAAGAAAATTTAATAATCGCATTTGCGTCAACATGGGGTCATCCCCTAAAATTGACAAATCACTGGACCGAGTGAGAGTTGATCTATACGCAAGGCCACTTTCGAGTGAAGGCTACATGTACATACTAACGGTTGTCGATAATTTCAGTAGGTATGTTGCAGCATTTCCGCTCAGGAGCAAGACGACGGAAGAGGTGACACGGGCGTTAACTAAGTTCGTAACAACGTATGAGTCTACCAAAACGCTGATCTCTGACAGAGGCACGGAACGGCCAAATAAGAATATGAAAACAGTTTTGTCTCATCTCGTAGCTCCCTTGTTAATGTAAATTAATGAGGGAACTAACCTTGTCTCGGGACATTTTGATACGAAACAGGACAATAACGATAGGAAGGGACGGTTTGCTATGATTGTTCATTTTGACTCTGGGCCGCAGGTTGCCCTGCAATCAAGCCCAGTGATCCTGCGTCGCAGAGTTTCCTGAGACACGAATACCTTGAGGTGCATTTCTATCTCTTTGTCAAGCACTTTTCTAAATGTTCCGAAACACGGGTACGTGCGCACCGACATAGTTGTTTGCGAGATCCCGGTTGGTGACCAGTTAAATTGAGTTAACTGGTGGTGGTGGTAACTACTGTACACTTGCTTAGTTGCCGACTGATGATCACGTTCATAGGTGAGCGTTGGTTGCAGCGTAGTTGCAGCGAGTCTACTGTAACCCATGTCAAGTTTTAGGAGTGCCGAATGAGGTGACGAACACGGTATACTTAAAAGAGGTAGCAGCAAACCAGTCTTTTGGAAAATCGAGTGGTGTGTATATGACGTCATGGCATCGCACCAATAGCAACGCTTAGATTACATCTGGCAACACTGCTAACCCGAAATCTGGCATCACTGTTAGCGTTACTGGTACGACAATCTTGAATCTAGCCGTGCCGTTCAAACGAAGTGTTGACGAGTCGAGTGAAGTACAATGTCGCCGCCTCAAGTTAAATTAAATAGTTTTCAGTTATTTGGTGTCAGAATAATTCTGAAAATTTACCCTAGATATTTCAATGCCCTGGTTTCAATTTTAAAGAATTGATTGCGCCGAGTGGAATTGTCTAGTTAAATGATTTTAATGTCGAATTCATGTTTGCAGCCGCCATTTCAAAAACACCGACTACCGAAGAATCTTATACCGGCTAGCCATTTTAGAGAACCCATCTAAGATCCTACGTGAATTACGCTGACAAAAAGGGTAATTTCTAAACTATAAAACGTACAATCTTGAAATTAGTACCAAATTAATGGGCGTGACGAGTACAACATATTTATGTAATTAAAAATTTTTTTACGCCCCTGTGGGGGGCAGGAAGAGAGCCTCTCGTGGCCCCTCAATACTCGGCCGATTTTCTCTATAACGCTCATTTTGTACGAGTCATAATTTCTAAAGTATTGCACCTAAAAATTTGAAATTAGTATCATTATAAAGATCGATTTATTCTCCAACTCTGAGTGTATAATAAAACTGTCATACGCTCCCTGGAGGAAGATGAAGAGCAAGTTTCTCCTAGCCTCTGAATGGTCGACCGATTTTTCAAAAGGCTCATTTTGTACCCGTCATAATTTCTAAAGTATTGCACCTAAAAATTTGAAATTAGTCTCATTATAAAGATCGATTTATTCTCCAACTCTGAGTGTATAATAAAACTCTCATACGCTCCCTGGGGGATGACAGAGAGCAAGGTTTCTCCGCCTTCTCCTAGCCTCGTAATCCGCCCTGCCGAAGGCCGCGCTCACCTAAGTTATGAAGTGCTGTTTGAATTCTTGTCCATAGCCTTGTCGTTCCCACATCGTGGGTCTTCGAATCCCGGAGGTGACGATATTTTTTTTCTCAGTTGTAGAATAATCATTTTCATGTGTCTTACTCATGTAGACTTTTTCTACGTAATCCCTCTCATTTGTTGTTAAATATGGTTCATCAATAAAATACAATTGAGGTGTCCGAACTGAACTTAATGCAGTTTCAAGTTTTGAAGACTTTTTATAGCGTGATAGTTTTGTGCATCTAGTGATATTTTTCTTGTTCTCTTCCACACATAGGCCTACCTATACGTACAAAAGTGTTCAAGTGAAAATACAACTGTGAAATTTGTATCAATTTCCGAAACAAATGCATTCAGTGAAGTAATAATAAATTCCTCTGTTGTGCTGTGCCTGTATATTAAAAAATGAGAAGAAACTCAACAACGTAATCCCTCTAATTCCAGAAATCAAACGAATTCCCAAAGTTTGCATCATTATAGTGATTTCGCTTTCTGGACTAGATAAGGGCAATCAAATCTGCAATCGACATTTAGAGATTATACACTGATTTGAATATTCCTGCAATACTTCGTTATTCAAAACCTAATGCGAATGTTTGGTATTCTGGGATCTCCGAAATGAGAGGGATTACGTAGAGGAAAATTATGATGTTTTTTTCTATTTTTTTTATTAATTTTCGTATTGAAATTTAGCGATATATTACATAATATGTAGATGATTGAAGAAGTGAACAAATTTCATATACTATTCTAATGATTATCATTATTCAGTAGTTACACCATGCGCAAAGTACCCCAAAGTGTAAGGAATGATACTTTCATGAATGAATTCCCAGAATATGACTCTGTGGACGGAAATCTGTACAATACTTATTGCGGGAAAACTGTTCGTTTATCGTGAAACATTATAACAGTCTACACTGTTTTTGTCCAAATATCGGCTGAGACTTCATCTTTATCAATAACGAAGATAATCCTTTTGGTTCGGCATAAAGTTAACTAAAATTAACCATAGTCATCTACGGTAAAATCAAAGAAAGCTGGTATCTCGCTTTGACTAAGTTCCCTTCTGCCAAGGTGTCGCGGGTTCGAATCCCATCGCTGCGCATCGATTTTTGCATTGCATCCAGTGAATATTTTCATGTTTTCTTCATTAGCAGCAAATGCATGATATTTTAAATATTGAAGACTATCGTAAAGAATCATTACTTTACGGTTCAATATTTGATATATCGCACAATATCCAATTAACTGAAGCCCTTCATTCAGCAGTCGCATGTTGCTTGCAAATAATTGCGAGTACTGTGCATACGAGACTCCGCAATCGCATATATCTAACCTGGAGCCGCATATTTTAAGCGCTGACAATTTCACATACGCGTCCATATATGCATGTGTATATTAGCACAGTTTAATTATAAGCATTATTAGGTTTCCTCAAAGCGTTACTGCAGAAATAGAAAGTTAGTATCAAGTTCTTAGTTGGAAAAGTTATGCGAATATGCCAATACAAAGAATCGCCAAGACAAACGCGCCCCAACGAGAGTGTTCTCAACTATCCGCAGTTTTGGGCAGCTGCGCAGCAACAAGTTGCGACCGCAATTACGATCGTAACTTTTTCTGTTGCGGTTGCAACCGGTTGCGCCGCAATAATTTTTGGAAAGTTGCGAACCTGTTGCGATCGCAACAATTTTCGACGTGTCAGGCCACAACTCGCAACCGCAACATCACGATGTGAATTAAATTTGCAAAATAACTTCAATAAAGTTCAATACGCGTTTCATTCTCGTTTGAAACTAAACCGTACAGGGTACAATCCATCTGGCAACTGTTTATTATAAGCATTAGGCGATACAGTGAAACACATACACTTTGCTTACAGTATATAAGATTATTTTTATGTAACTCATTATATAACATATGTTATTAGGAATGATGTGAGTTGTCAGTGTAGAATTATGTGTTATACGGCAAATTTACATAGCTAGATGATGCGATTTGCCAATGTACTTCAAATCGACGATTTTATCTTGGCGTCCTCTCTGCATCCACATTTTAGGCTAAAATGGCTAAACGAAGTGCAAAGAGTAGAGGTAATAACAACAAACTAATCGCCCATCTTAATGACAGATCGGAAAATGGTATTTCAGCTTAGGGGAGCAGTGCCGAGGACGTAGATGACCAAGATGACTTCTTCAACGTCGTAATGAAATCGGATGAGATGGAAAAAACGAATAGAAGTTCGTTGAAACAAGTCGATGATTGGCTGAAACATTTTTGAGAGGCAACGTTGATCGTTATTACAGTGCATAGACATTGTCACATCGAGATCACGAACCAGTATTAAAATCATAGGAGAGGAATAACAAAAAGCAGAGGAATATCATATATTACAGGAGCATATGCATGGTTTTTCTTTATGCGTCATATAGGCAATACAAATGTTCTGCACTTTTCTGTTTTCTAATTTATTTGCTATATATACGGAACTCCTATCAAAATATAGCTGCTAGCTAAGTACCTTCTCATTGTTATTAGTAAAAATGAGATTCATTTTATTTTAGGGTGTCACAAGCAAGCGAAGTGAATCGGACACACTCCAGCACTTGTTGCCCTTGTTTCCTGTCGTAAGAAATTTAACCAGGGAAATTTTCAGCTTCATATCTCGTCTTTTACTGGTCGCGCATTTCATTCAGTTTTGTGCTGGGCGTCAGGTTGTGCAGCGGTGTCTGGTATAGCGTGCAGCGGTCACTGGTATAGCGTGCAGCGGTCACTGGTATAGCGTGCCGCGGTCACTGGTATAGCGTGCAGCAGTCAATGTTGTAAGGGCATTAGGTAGGTGAGCTCTATTTTACAATAACAAATATTTTTCTTGTTTCATGAACTTCTTCCTTAGCTTAATGTTTCTATGCACCTTGTGCAATGTGCATAGATTCCGCGTTCCTTCAACTACATACTAAATGATGCCTTCATCCTTCCTCTTTTTGAACATCTTAGTTGTGGTAAAGGGAGGCTAAAACTTTCTTATATAATAATAGTAATGCTTCCATAAGATAAACCGAGCTCGCGTCTCGTAGGTACTTGTGAATCAGACTTCTATGACGATTTTCAAATTTTCGTGTCAGCTTGTTTGCTTTTTGCTTTTTCACCGGACTTATTGCGGAAATTTAGCTTTCACTCATCTTATGGTGCCTTATGGGGTGAGTAGAGGTGTGAGTGATGCCTTATGGCGCCATTCACCCCTCTACAGCGAGGCACCACTCACCCCTCTACAGCGAGACACCACTCACCCCTCTGCGAGTACTGTGCATACGACACTCCGCAATCGCAATATATCTATCCTGAAGCCGCGCTGACGATTTCATATACGCGTCCATTGGCACAGCTGTGCATATTGGCACAGCTCTAATTATAAGCATGGAAATGTCATAATTCCGTTGCATTATGTAAAAAACTCTGACGGTTATGTTGCTCACAATATTCGACAAGAACAATTTTGTTTTAGATTTTAATGACTTAGGAAACGTAAAAATTAGTTCATTTCTAATCTTCTAGCAGGATTTCTATGGAAATCAATTCACAGTATAAGAGCAACCACTTTTTCATCCTGTCAGTATTCTCATTAACAAGCAAGAAACAGATATGGGTAGGTAGGATAAAATAGAGGTACCGTAATCAATTGATATTTCACTAATATCACATAGCGACTCTACCTAGGCTTCACCTCATGCTAATGAATGACATCGCCTCCTCCGACTCCACCACACTCGAAAAAGCGACCCTGACTCCATCTCCACTGTATAACATGTGACTCCAACTCCATGACTCAAACTTGGCTATACTGCCTTCATCTAATGGCAGGGCAGTGTTTACCATCGTTATGGTTTGTTGTGATCATGACATTATAAGAGCTGTGCTTACGTCGCACTCACACACACACTGTTTAGGTGTCGTGAGAGCGGTCGGTGACATGTTCGTGAGAGCATTTCATGTCTAGTATCGTTAAAGCTGCCTTCGTGTCAGGTTCAAGTTCTACTAGCTACTGTAATTTTTCATACTAAAAGAGTGACGCAGAATTTTCATAAGGAAAAAGACAATCTGTAAAGTGGGAAATAAAGAATAAACATGGAGAGTGAAATAAAGTATTTGAAAACGCTTGAAGGCAATAGTGTCGATTTCAAAGTAGATATTTACAGGAAAATCATTGCGGAATTTCGTTATAGCAGATCTAATAAAGAAATAACTCGATTCAAAAGGTTAGAAAAATCCAGCGCAGAATTCAACTTCCAGATTCAGAGAATTTTACGCGTAAGTATTACCATTGAGAGCTTATAATTCAATTTTTAACATAGGGTGCAATATCACTCCTTGTTCTATTTTTTCCCCCTTTATCTTCCTCGCTGATTCCCTCTCAATTTATTACGTTGATCTGTGCGGGAGAAAATATCAAAGGAAAAGCTAAAGACAACATTTGAGCCGCACGTATTGAACCATATCCCTAAACCGGGGTTTTGGCCGGGGTTTTTAGTTTTTTACTCCACCTTTTTCACTTCAAATTAATCCAAGTCAAGGTCAATTTAATCCAAGATAAGTTCAATTTAATCCAAGTCAGATTAAAATTAATCCGAGTCAGGTTCAAATTAATCCGAGTCAAGTTCAAATTAATGCAAGTCAAATTCAAATTAAACGTGCTAAGTATCCAGCATCAGGAGGCAGAGTGTGATTCAGATCTTTGAGCGGAGTAACATATAGAAATCAATTATAAAAACTTCGTAATAACTATTCATTAAATATGTTTTCAATTTTACACTAATGGCAGTGTGCATCCACTCAAATATTTATGCTCAAAGACAATTTTATGTTACACATGCACATACGCATAGTAGTATCGAAGATTTAATTAATCATATAGAGATTTATATGCGTGAAATTTCGTTCGTATGCATGCAACTACGAAAGATTACCATTTGATGATATGTAGATTTAACCTTTAAAAGAAATTTAGCAACGAAGTCTGTTTTTG
Source organism: Morinoia aosen (assembly GCA_030386875.1). Classification (NCBI taxonomy): domain Eukaryota; kingdom Metazoa; phylum Arthropoda; class Malacostraca; order Amphipoda; family Talitridae; genus Morinoia; species Morinoia aosen. The sequence goes on along the minus strand of CM059577.1, from coordinate 14,100,329 downwards.
CTTGTTCAAACGATTTTTGTAAAAACAGGTTTCAACTTTTTTCACCGGTGGAGATGATATATTTGCCTAGGCCTATTCACTTGAAGGGATGGCCCAATTTTTATTGCTATTACAGAATTGTATCTTTATAGTTATGTACTCATATAAATTGTAATCAAATGGTATCGTACATAAGTACTCAGTGAATCGCATTTGCTCATTTCTTTAAAAGGTTAAATCTACACATCGTCCAGTGGCAATCATTTGTAATTGCATGCACATTTGATTTCATAAATGTGATGAAGTGGAATTTCAGGCATGAAAATCTTTATATGAGTGTAAATAAATCCTCGATACTATGTGTATCTGTAACATAAAAGTAACTAAGAACATAATTATTTGAATGGATGCATACTGCCATCAATTTAGAATTATAAAACAACTTTAATGTGTAGTATAATACGAAGTTTTTATAATTGTCTTCTAACTGTTACTCCGCCCAAAGATCTGAATCACACTCTGCCTCCTGATGCTGGATACTTAGCACGTTTTACGACAGCTTGTTTTAACGCTGCAGAAATTTTATGTATTCCTTGCTTGAAAGGAAAAACGTTTTTCTTGCTTTTGTACTCTTATTCACAGGGAGAACCAACAATACAGAGTTCACTCCCCCCTCACGGTTTTCGAACCGAACCCGCTGAGTTCTCACGCAGAGCTGTTTGTGCAAATATTAAATACCTCGTATTTGCAATGTGCGGTAAAGGTCCGTGAAGAAGATTACAAAAAAGCTAGCGACACCGGAAGTCATTGGATCGTCGTGACTAACGCACTGTGTCGCGACCGCCGAGCTGAAGAAGGCGTAGCGCGCGTCCAGTACCTGTGCTCTTTGAATGGTAATCCCAGTTATGATGTGATAAAGTACTTGAGAAATTTATACGCGAACGTGAAGAACATAAGACACATTCTGATAGAGTGTCTAGGAGTACAACACCAAGCGGATGGAGCGAGTTGCGGTCCATTCTCACTGGCATTTATGACGTCCGTGGTAAATGGAGAAAACCCGTGCCTCGTCACATATGTGAAGGAGGAAATGCGTTCCCATATCATACAGTGCCTTCAAGGACGCTCTATAACACCCTTCCCTTCGTTGATAAAAGAGAAAAATTTCACGATGAAAGGGGGGAAACCAATTGGAGTGCACGGACCCGAAGTTATTAGCCGTCGAACAATTAGCCTAGAATAATAACTTGGATGTCTCCAAAAGCGTAGGTTATTTCGTGCGGTTATTACAACTATCTTATGAGATTCCTTCAAATGAGCGAGAGTAGTAAAATTATGAATCTTAATTTTTATTTATTGTGTAGTCACATCAAATGTCCTAAGTTGCAATTTCATCCATCAGTGTCTCGTGAATACAAGCCGCTTCCCGAGCATATAAAAACCAAAAGTGCTAGAGAATGTAATGGAAAGGAAATATTTCACTTCACATCGCATATCTTTGTTCATTGGCCTGCAAAGTGCAGTTCATTATGAAACAATAATTAGGTTCATAAATCACCCATGTGTATAATCTTTTTACCTATTTGTTGTTGTGATATAAATTTATTACGGTGCCTGTATTTGATCCCACGTACCCATATCTGTCTGTTCTTTGTTAATGCGAATCCTGCGAGGATGAAGGAGTTGTTGTTCTGAAACTGTAGCTTGATTTCCATAAAAATCGTGTTCGAAGATTAGCAATGAACTCATTTTCACGTTCACTAAGTCATTAAAATTTATAACAAAATAATTTCTGTCGACTATTATGAGGAAGAAAACCGTCACTTCGATATAGCAGGGCGGGCGACTGCCATTTATGTTATTGCGAGTTTTATCAAATTTTCTTTGCTTGTGTTTTTCTATATGATTTTTGGTCATGTTTGTGTTTGACATGACTGCAAAGAAAAGAATGATACGTATGCAAGGTCAGCATACGTTTCTGGAAACAAATGTTATTGCCATCTATAAGATGAGCAAGCTGTGAAATTCATTGTGCAGGCTAAGTGTGTGCTTGTTTCTTGATGTGCGACGTTTAGTATAGCTCATTTTTGGCTAACATTGTTTCTAAGTATTGTAGTAGCGTTTTGTGATATAATTGTTTTAGAAAGATTGTATAATTTCGTAAAATACTGGCACCTAATAAATGAGGCGTAATTCGTATACAAACATGTTTACGTAGCAGGATCTGAGGAACCGTAGACAACTGCAACTTTCTATTCTTAAGCATGGAATGAATCTACTTTGCTTTTTTAAATAAAGGCACAGAGCGGCCCTAATTTTAGCCTCACTATTACGGCCAGCTGATTTCTGCTAGCTTGCCTAAATAGTGGGGTTAGAAATAAAGCCTACTCACAACACGAGAAGAAAACTGGATTTTAAACATTTACAACGACGACCTTCGGAAAACGAGCGGCAGATATGAAAACGGACACGCGATCAACTCGTCTCGGATGTTGAAGGAAGGAAGAAATTTCAATTTCGTCGTCGATGACCAGTGCTATTTGAAGTTCGAAGGTGCGATAGTTTAGAAATTCGACTCAGCGGAAAATGAAACTTATTGGCCGACTTCCCTGCGTGCGTGCTGTACTCTCATTTATATGCAAGCAATCTGCGACTGCTGAATGAAGGACTTAAGTTAGTTGGAACTTGTGCGATATTTCAAATATTGAACCGTAAAGTAATGATTCTTTACGATAGTCTTCAATATTTAAAATATCATGCATTTGCTGATAGTGAAGAAACAAGAAAATATTCACTGAAACATGAAAATATTAGAAACATGAAAATATTCACTGGATTCCAGAGTAAAACAGGGCTTAACGCATGTGATAACGATGGATAGCCATGCAAAAAGTCATGCGCAGCGATGGGATTTGAACCCGTGACACCTTGAGGGAAGGGAACATGGTGATGCGAGCACCGAAAGTTGATTTGTTGAGTTCCTCCTCATTTGTTACTGAACAGGCAGAGCACAACAGAGGTATTGATTATTTCTTCACTATAGCGTATGTATCGGAAATTGATACTAATTTCACAGTTGTCTTTTCACTTGAAGACTTTTGTAAGTATAGTTAGGGCTATGTGTAGAAGAGAACAAGAAAACTATCACTAGATGTACAAAACTATCACACTATCAAATTCCTAAGAACTTGAAAGTACATTAATTTCAGTTCGGACACCTCTATTGTATTTGATTGATGAACAATATTTAAAAACTGAACAACAGGTCAAGAAGGTGACCTGGGGATCAGGCACTGACGACAGTGCACCAGGTAAAACTTCTGATGTTGCTTGCAACTCAGAGTACGAATGCGAGAGGTGCCATCAATGTAGAAAATTTCTGGATTAAGGAACAATTTTGCAGTTTTGGATTAACAACAGGACGATCAAATTGCACAACTCTCATGAGACCATATGTACTATGATATTGTGCATATGCAAAAACCACTTTGCATATTACATCTGTTGTAGTGTATATGCGTAATTGCATATGTGATTTTGCATATGCACAAGACAATTTTTTGCATTGCATAACACGTTCTGCATATCTCTCTGAGTGCATATATGCAAGCTATGCATTTGCTCATCTCTACTTATAATATTGCCTGACAAAAGTCTACATCAGTAAGAAAAACATGAAAGTGATCGCTAAGAAAAAAGTTCGTCACCTGCGGGATTCGAAGACCCACGATGTGAGTGTGAGAGCCTAGAACGCAAGGCAAAACGACCAGCGAACGACCAGCATTTCAACAATACTTCATAACTTAGGTGAGCGCGGCCTTCGGCAGGGCGGATTACGAGGCTAGGAGAAGGCGGAGAAACCTTGCTCTCTGTCATCCCCCAGGGAGCGTATGAGAGTTTTATTATACACTCAGAGTTGGAGAATAAATCGATCTTTATAATGAGACTAATTTCAAATTTTTAGGTGCAATACTTTAGAAATTATGACGAGTACAAAATGAGCCTTTTGAAAAATCGGTCGACCATTCAGAGGCTAGGAGAAACTTGCTCTTCATCTTCCTCCAGGGAGCGTATGACAGTTTTATTATACACTCAGAGTTGGAGAATAAATCGATCTTTATAATGAGACTAATTTCAAGTTTTTAGGTGCAATACTTTAGAAATTATGACTCGTACAAAATGAGCGTTATAGAGAAAATCGGCCGAGTATTGAGGGGCCACGAGAGGCTCTCTTCCTGCCCCCCACAGGGGCGTAAAAAATTTTTTAATTACATAAATATGTTGTACTCGTCACGCCCATTAATTTGGTACTAATTTCAAGATAGTACGTTTTATAGTTTAGAAATTACCCTTTTTGTCAGGGTAATTCGCGTAGGATCTTAGATGGGTTGTCTAAAATGGCTAGCCGGTGAATCTTATCGGCATTAAAGATGCACTAAGTGGTGTTGAAAACTGGTGTTGTGCTGTGGTTTTATGATCACAGGACTTTGGACCTGGAAGGTAAGAAATTGAACTTTGAATATTATTTAAATATAATTTAAAATGGATTGCTCATAACTGATTTTTTCCCTTGATGAAGTTGCATCTCTCTGTCAAATCTTTGAAAAAGATGCAGTAGACGATTTAAAATTCGATATGCTTGTTCAATAGGAAAATGCTGTTGACTCGCCTGAAATTTGAAGTATAAAGGAAATAAAGAAAGAAGAAAATAATGTGCACAAATTCTATGCTGATTAATGACATACTGCTTATTTTCAATAAAATTTTTAATAGCATTGAGCTTTTCATACTAAAAAGGTAACATAAATCTTGTGATAGGGTGCTATCAGCTCTAATGGTATCTAAATTTTTATGTCTAAATTATTCAGGAAGTAAGATGAGATGACAAATTTGACCAGGTTTACAATAAAAAAACTTCACTGGCATTGTTGAAATTTTGATCTCTCCTTTATGTTGAAATTAGCAAGTAGAAAGCTTAGAACCTGCAGTGCTCAGCATGAAAGCTAGTTTGGACTGCAGACTGTAAAACTTGTGTACTGTATATTGGATGCATTTTCAGAATAGCTTGACTATGTGAGGGCCTGAGCTAAAGGTTAGGTAGGCTTACTTTTTGTTGAAATAGAATAGGTTTTTGTTCTGTGACGGACCATCTTTTTTTGGTTCACTGCTGTCCTGTTTTTCAGCACCTACTACTTTCTTCTTCAATTTTTTCTTGCTTCATGAACTTCTTTCTTAGCTTACTGTTTCTGTGCACCTTGTGCATAAATACCCCCTTCCCTCAACTACATACTTAATGGTGCCTTCCTCCTTCCTTTCTTAGAACATCTTTGTTGTGGTTCTGAGAAGCTAAAACTTTCTTATATAATAATGATGATGATAATAATAATAAAAATTCAGAGTAGCTTTTTTTTCTTATGTAGCCTATCAAATCTGAAATTTTTAGATTAACTCTTAATAACTTTCTACTTTGTAGCTAAATGTCAAGGTGAAAGATGACAAAAGAGATGCAAAATCTTGTCCATGATTTTCCATTGTAAAGTGCTACTTTTTATGGGAATCATCTTTTTGAAAATGACACTGTTCTAAGCATCCTTGGAAATGCATTTTTATATATATCTGTTATTCTATGCTTACCATTCATGGTGAGCTGCTATCAATATTTTTTAAGATATGAGGTGCAAATTCATGCTGCTTATCATAATTTTATTGTGAGTGCTTCAAAAATGTCATGTGAAGCAACAGAGCCATGTTTCAAAAAAGCATGTCTTATGTTCATGTCAATGATTGTATTTGTTTTTTGCTCTCCTTTCATGCTTCTTAATAGAAGTAAAATGAGTCTGGTAATCCACTTAGGAATACATACGAGCAAAAATGAAATGGAGAACATTTTCCAAATTAAGGGCTGATTTCTTTACTTGTCATTTTTTATGCGTCTTACTAAATTGGTTTTTGTTTTTTAGACTTGTTTTTTATATTTTAAGGCTATGTGACATTGGGATCATTATTAAATAACACCAATAAATTGACGTATATCACATAGAGATGCAACTCAGAAAAAAACGTGCTGTTTAAAAAAAATATGTAGTTTTACAAAAAAAATACATGGCTAAAAAAATGTGGATATTTTTTTTCTAATATTTTGTTTGAAAATAACTCAGCAAGGAAAATAACCACTTTACATTATCTGTTTTCATGTCCGATTATACGATAAAACAACATACTTTTAATTCATGGTTTTCTATGTTTGTATTGAATTTTTTATTATCTGTGGTTTCATGTTTTGATATTTCATTTATTTTACAATGCATGTGAATCGCGTTCAACTTCCCAAATAGTGTGTTGTAATAATATATCTTTACTTATGGTCATTGGTAGAGATGTGACCAAAAAAAAACATGCTTTTTTTAAAATATGTTATTTTTACCAAAAAACATGACTAAAAAATATGGATATTATTATATTTATGTGACCAAAAACACCAATGCTGTTTTCTACAGAAAAATCATGACTTATAAAAACATGGATATTAATATATTTTACGGGACTTAAAAACCATATTGTTTTTTTTAAACATGTTTATCTCCAAAAAATTTATGACTAAAAAAACATGGGTACTATTATCTTTTATGTGACCAAAAAACATGCTTGTTCTTACAAAAAACATTTTTTTACAAAAAAGCATGACTAAAATATGTGGATATTAATATATTTTATGTGATCAAAAACCCAATGCGGGTTTTTTGAACAAATTATTGTTTTTTTACAGAGAAATCATGACTAAAAATCATGGATGTCAATATAATAAATATGACCATATATAACCATGCTGCTTATTTTTAAAACATCTTTTTTTTACAAAAAATCATGACTAAAAATGTGTAAATGAATGTACGTTATGTGACCAAAAACCATGCTATTTATAGAAAAATGTTGTTTTTATTACAAAAAATGCCCAAAAATACATTTCAATGATTTTTCATAAAAAAACATTTTTTTAAACATAGTATGGTTTTTTTGGCTAGATAAAATATATTAATATCCATGTTTTATATTTATGATATTTTGTATAAATTTTTTAGAAAAATTCATAGTTTTTGGTCACATAAAATATATCAATATCCATTTTCTTCACAGAAGTCATGACCAGGAAATGAATGTTAAAGACTTTTTAAAAAAAAACTTAGTTTGAAAAAAGATGATTTTTTGGTCAAATTAAATATATTAATATCCATATTTTTTAGACATGTTTTTTTTGTAAAAAAATGGTCAATATGCAGGTTAATGCTCTAAAGGAAATTGAAAATTCCGCACCAAAATATTAGCGGGACTGGGGTTACTGGGGTAGTGAATATTAAAATCGATATGCAGTTGACATCAGTTTCAATATGGCGGGCACCGTAGAACATTAGCAAAAGCGTAGGAGTGAATACTGTAGATTCAAGTATTCACTTCCCCATCCCTGTTAGTATTATTGGGTGAAAACGTTTATTGTGTTATTAACTAAAACATCCTAGAAGTGGGTTCAGGCTCCGCAGGGTTGGCTAATGATAAATTACATGTACCCAAACCTACTTTAACAGCTCCAGCTCAAGCGCGCAATTGACTGGAACTGACTGCCATGAAAGACAAAAATTTTGAAGTTGCATAACTCAAAAATAATGCATCTGCAAGCAGAATGTCATTCATGTAAAAGGTTTTGAAATGTGTTCCTTTAGTGATCCTTTGGAACGGAATTTTTAATTTCTGTGAGCGAATTAAACTGTAAATTGACTAAAAAATGTGAAAAAAATCAGCATGGTTTTATGGTCACATAAAATATATTAATATTCATGTTATACAAATGTTTTTTTTAAAGCATGATTTTTTATTTTCATTTTTTGGTCACATGAAATATATTAATATCCAGTTTCTTAGTCATGTTTTTCAGGAAAAAAAAACATGTTTTTAGAAAAAACAGCATGGTTTTTTGGTCACATGAAATACATTAATATCAATGTTCTCCTTTAGTTGTGATTTTTTGTAATAAAAATATCAAAAGGAAACCATACAGTAAAAGTGGTGGCAGATAACCCACAATTACCAAAAGGAGTCTTAAGAGGAACAGCAGGAGCCACAGAACTTAAATAGATGGAGCCAAAATTCAGAGCTTACTACCTCTACTATGTCTGATCTTTTGGTCACATTAAAGTAAAATCATAGTAGAGATAGTAAGCTCTAAATTTTGACTTCATCAATATAAGTTCTGTGTCTCCTGCTGTTCTTCTTAGACTTCTCTAGGTAATTGTATGTTATCTGCCACACTTTTACAGTATGGTTTTCTTTTGATGTTTTTATTACAAAAAATCTTGACTAAAGAACATGGATCTTAATGTATTTTATGTGACCAAAAATAAACAAACATATACCTAACAAAATTTGGGTGTGTGCAAAAAAAAAAACAAAAAAAAACACAAAAAACACGTTTTTTTTTGCAAATAAACCGCCATCAAATAAAACCGTTGTTTTGCATGACTAATATCACCCAACAATAACTGTTAATGAAAAATTGTGAGAACCAGCGGGAGTGTGTTACCTTGTTTGTTTGTACTTGAACCTATGTACAGTACTTCTCTGCCTTATTTGTTGTACTTGATGCTATGTACAGTACTTCACTGCCTATTACATTTAATTTTTCCTTTTTTCTCTTATTTTTTAATTTTTCCACAGCTCCTTTTTGCTCTTTTCCCCTATCACTTTCTCCCTTTTGACTCCTTGTATTTTTACATTCTGTATTACACTATAGTTTATCATTGCCTCCATTTCCTTGTGTATGCATTTCAATATTGCTTCATATTCAACATCATCTCTCTGTACAGCTGAACCTTTTTATTAAAACTCTCACCTGCATCTTGATTTATCATATTTCCACTGACAAATTTCAATCTGTACCCTTACTACCAACTAAAATGTGTGCTTATTGAGCCAAAAACAAATTCAAAAACTGCTAACTTGAGAAATTCACTCATTTTTATTTGCCTTTCAGGTACTGGATGAAACTGAAATAATTTCAACGTCATCAAGGTGGATGAAGAGGAGCTAAAAGCTGCTACGGTATTCAACTGAACCACCAATATTAGAGGAATTTTTGCAGCAGGAAGTGGAAGATGCTGCCTCTAGAGCTCCGGTTACCTCGTCATGAAAACAGACATGCATGTAGCATACCGCTACATAAGCGTAAAAATTTAGAAATTCGCTATTCATACTTAAATAAATTAATGAGTAGCATTAAAAATATTACTCTAATTTATTATTAATTATTTTCTACTTCTAATTCGTAATCATTAAAATTTTTGTGTAAATACATGAGAGATCAAATAATCAATCGACATTTCGAGTTCTTAAGCAGCCCGTCTGGCAACATACAAGCGCGTCGCCTAGTCCACTCACTTTTGCTTGTGGCTCGGTTGCGCGAACATCTCGTAAGTGCAGTGATATTTAGGGTTAAAATAAGAGTAAAACCGGGTAAGAATATGTGCCATGTGTTTTTCGGTGTATTGTGTGTTTTTAATCTAAGGATCTGCTCAGTGTCGTGAATTAGGGATAAAGAAATTAGTGTTAAGATTCTGAGATTAGCATGTGTTTTATAGAGTGAATATTGCGTGTCATTTCCCAAACTCCCGCGTGAATTCATACTAGATATTCAGTTAACGTACTGGTGTTTCTCCTTACTGCAAACATATATTGCGGGTTTTGCCAGTATCATATCACGAATCTTTCATAAACTACTTGTGGACGAACGCGGCCAAATTGCCGGCGTTCGTTGCCGATAGCGTCTTGTGTTATGGCGGGAAATTCTGCCGTCTTCTGTCACTACTACGTGATTTTTATTTTGCATTTTAAGCATGTGTTCTAATAGTATTTTCTCTTATTTTTTTTACAAATCACTTCTAGCAGTTTTCTTTTCTTAAACTTGTTTAAACGCAAAATAATCATTAAAGATGTCCTTTTAAATAGCTTTTAATAAATTACGAAGTTATTCATGTCTACTTGCTAAAGTTTGGAACTCTATTCTAATTCCTTATATTTACGTAACCTCACTCAATTCGATATCAATCATCGCAATAAAATTAATTTACTTCATCGCATTCGTGTGACAAACACCCATTACTATCTGCCTATCATTGAGTGTGTGCAAGACGCCGGCGGCTTTGGCTTATGCCGACGCGTGAAGCCGCTGGGTCCACCGCCGCACGAAATATTCCTGCTTTCGTTCTTTGCGTATTTTCCTTCTGTGAGATCCAAAACGCAGTTTTCCTTTTTCTTTTATCAGAGGGAATAATATTCCTTTTATTCCTTGCATTCTTGCCAACGATATTTATCAGAAAAATTCAGTAAAACCTTTATCAACTAACTTTAGGGAATTTTTCTCCCCGTATTCTCGTACAGTTATCGAGATGTTTCTAGAGTACATTAAAAATTCTAAATCCACATGCTACGTATTTTACTTAATTGATGTAATTCTCCTTTTTGCTTCATAAGCCATGCCTTGTTAAATCATGTGCCTTCCATGATTTCAGGGGAATATTCCCCGGTTGCCTTTTTGAAAAATCAAAATAGTCTACTAGAAAAATCTTAAATTTCATGCCTTGCATTTAAAGCAACAGCAGTTGTATCAGACTTTCTTGATTAAATTCTTCCTCTCTCTTCTCAAGTTAGCTGGAGTCGAACCTGTAGGAGTTTCTCGGACTTCTCCGTGTGGGAAGATTTGTCATTATTGTGTTGGATTTTCAGTAGGGAATGTCTTAATGTCTCTCCTGGAACGCCTAATCCAGCATCCTGGACTCCTGTGCAGGACCTCTACATCAGCGCCATACACACAACCCTCACAGTCAAATCTCCCTGGGTTTCCCTGAATGCCATATTAAATGTTACGTTGTTAACCTGAGTCATGCTGTAACTTGCACACAACTTACCTTATTATTGAGCCAGCCATTTGGGCATTACCTTGGGAAAGGCCAGCAAATCTACCTGAGCCTCAAACCTTTGAGCTACTCCATTTACCCAAGCCCGATTGTCTGCTAGACGTTTGGAAAGCAGACCTCATAACGTGACCACATTAAGTCACTGTTTAGAACTCCTTCAAGTTTTGCCCCCAAATACAACTCACTCACCACGATTACTGCATCGCGTGCCGGCCTTCGTCAACTCCAGCCTGGTCCTCCGGCACGGATTGCCACCTCAACAAGCTCTCCGAGATCAAGAGCCAAAGAAGCCAGTTCTTTTCTTCTGGTTCCGCTTCCACAATAAACTCCGCCACGGAAACTAAGCTGAGTCCACAAACGTGTTTCATTATCACTCTCGCAATTTATCCGGTACGCTTCGAGAAATCGTTCGAGTTATTCTTGCCGTAACAAAAATCAATATCTTTTGGCGGAAAAACCCGACATGCATCACCAGCAGCTGAAAAAATTCTTTGACTCACTGCACTATAAGTTGTTTCATTTTCAGTGAGCAAGTTTCCTGTTTCCACCTTTCTGTGTCGTTTCTAAGGTATATTCGGTCTGTTGATCTGCAGAAGGGACTTGAATTGTGCAGTAAATCTTTCTTGCAATTATTTTTTATTAGAGGCTCTTGCAGTATCTGTTGAATCAAATCAGTTACTTACTAGGCTTCAGCTAAAATGTTTGTGAATTAATTCATGATAACTGCCCTAAACATCCCACCTACTGTTCCAAAATAAAAATGGAAAGAAAGTTTTCTTCAGATGTAGAACATTATAGCCAATCAGAGCTCACGACAGAGCTCTTCAGGGTACCTTTTCTGTGATGCACAAGTGATTCACTGCACTTTTCTCCTGAGTCCTTGTTCTCATGTTCTAGGGTGAAATATAATAAATTTTGTTGTATAACATGATTCAGTTCGTTTTAAATCGTTTCTGGAATATAATTACATGGGTGTAGGCTGCTGGCAATAGTGGTATGGACACATTGGGCGGATATGTTGCAGAGCAGCTGTTTGAATGTACTTCTGTGTGCACAATTAATTTATGCCCATAGTACTGTTATTTCATTAGAATCAATTACGTGCGAGTTACTGTTTCCTCCTGTCAAACCCATGACTTCCCCGTTGCTGTATGTACAGCAACACTTCATACATTCCGATTGAAATATAACAAAGCTTAATTTTAGTGGTAGTGTTACTTACTCGTTTACTCAGCTGTAAACCAAATTAACACCAAAAAAAATGATATGATTGAGACAAGGCAAAATTTCTGTGTGACATAATTTGTCTCTCTCATTTGGTAGCCAAGTGGAGCCAGTAAATTTGGACTTGAAAGTAAACTTATATTTGTGTTTTCTGGATGGCCTGGTGCTATTCCTGTCTGCTGTGGCCAAACTTGAGACATTTAGTCAGGCATGCTGAGGCTCATCATTCTGTCCGAGGCACCATACAACCTACATTTGTACAAATATCTGCGCACTACTCGCTCTCAGCTCAGTAAGTGGCGTTAATTAAACTCCCAATGACTCTTAATGAACAACAACTTAGTTTTCGACTTGTGCTAGCCTTATTTTGTTAGTGTCAGATGAATTTAAGGCTATGAAGTGTTATATTGTATCAAGCGTGTGATAAATCTTTTTTCTTTGCCTGTTTATAATTTAAGGCTGTGAACTATTATGTCGTTCATCTGTTCTCGCTTACAACACATTAATGGATGGTAGTGCAAGGTTTATTAGTTGATTTGGTTCGGTGTATTGCTAGGGTCAAGCGTTATAAGTAAGCATTACTATCTACGCGCTACACATATTTGTTATCCTTGTTTTCTTCTCGTAATTGGAACTCGGCAAAAAAAATTGCATGTACTCATTGAAACCTTTGCATTCTTATGACATATTCATTGTTTTGGTTTTTAAATGAATTATTTGATAAGCTTTAGACTGGCTGTAAAAATACACACGTAACTAGAGTTATGCTTATCTTTCAAGTTTTTGCATTCTACGGCTTATGTTGGAATAGGTACACTGCCCGGCAGTCTCTACAAAGTTAACGTAATTTTTAAAAAGTTATCTGGAGTGTTGTCTTGTTATTAAACAACGCAGTTTGCTTCTGAGCGTGCCGATTAATTTACTTCTGCTTATTGATGATCATACAATTGTTTGTAAGAACTATTTTACCGTTTTGAATGATTGATTTGGAACATGCATCCAATAGTTGGTGAAAGATGCGTCGTAGGCTTCCCACTCGCACTGAGCTAGAAGAACCGGCACCCAAATAGTAAGTTTGACGTGAACTGGTCTTTCTAATGTTTATCTTTATAGTCTATTAAAAATGTGAGGGACCAAGCTAAAGGTTAGGTAGGCTTTCTTTTTGCCAAAATAACATAGGTTTTTGTTTTGTTGCGGACCATCTTTTTTTGGTTCACTGCTGTCCTGTTTTTTCAGCACCTACTACTTTCTTCTTCAACTTTGATCTTGTTTCATGAACTCCTTTCTCATCTTACTGTTTCTATGCCCTTTCTGCATAGATTCCGCGTTCCCCTAATTCCATACTAAATGGGACCTTCTTCCTTCCTCCCTTTGGATCTCATTTGTTGAGGAGATGTAGGCTTAAACTAACTAATAATCTAATCTGTAGTCTATTATGATATATTTTTTCCTTTTTGATTTTAACAGTTCATTTTTTTATTTAATACTTCTTAATTTACTGGTATGCCCCTCAGGGGGTACAAATATTGTATCTGTGGGAATTAACGCTCCTAGGGGGACCATGTGAGGGCCCGAGCTAAACTTTAGGTAGGCTTCCTTCTTTTTGAAATGGAATGGTTTTGTTTTGTTGTGGACCATTTTTTTTAAATTCACTGCTGCCTTGTTTTTCAGCTCCTACTACTTTCTTCTTCAACTTTTTCTTGTTTCATGAACTTCTTTCTTAGCTTACTATTTCGGTGCACCTTGTGCATAGATTCCGAGTTCCATCAACTCTATAATAAATGGTGCCTTCCTCCTTCCTCTCTTGGAACATCTTTGTCGTGGTTAAGGGAGGCTAAAACTTTCTTATATAATAATAATAATAATAATAATAAAAATAATAATAATAATAAAAATAATAATAACTTACTGCTATGCAGAGCACTAGTCCTGATGTTTGAAGATAGCGCTTATGCATTAGGAGGGCTACCATTTGCGCTCTGTGATGTTTAGCAAGTCATTATGTACGACTACACCTTACCTAGATTTAAATGCTCAGTTTTATGTTGTCTTGGGTGTACATTTCGGAATTTATTAGCCAGAAAATGTTAAACGTGCCTTGAGTGGTCGGTGGTGTACCAATTATTGTTTTTGATGAAAAAAATAGTTTATTTAATTCATTATCGTCCAAAGTTTACGTAACATCGAGATATTAGAAATGAAATATATTTCTAAGTAATAGGAATATTTATTCAGGGACGAGTTGTTGGCTCATATTTTGTTCCTATCCTTATAGAACAAGTGATGTAAAGTCCAGAGCTGAGAGTTTAGTAGGCCTTCTTTTTGTTCAAATTAAAATGCTTCGTTTCCTTAGGTTAAGACCAAATTTTTTTGGTTCATTGGTGTCCTGTTTTTCATCACCTATGACTTTCTTCTTCAGGTTTAATTTTGTTTCATAACCTTACTCCTCAATTTATTGTTCCTATACTGAGGTTCTCTTGTGTGGAAACACCCTTTGTATTAATTATGCAGTTCCTTTCAACTCCGGTGCTTGGCGTTTCCTTCCTCTCTTTGAACGGTTGCATTGTAGTAAGGGAATGGAAGCTAAACCCAAGTCGGAATTCAATCTATAGAACTAGTCAGTTTTTATAATAAAAATTTGATGTTCTATGTGAGAATATGTAAAGTCCCCCGACTGTGTCACTTTGAGCAGCTTTGTTGTGGTAAGGAAGACTGAATCTATGTCGCAACCTAATTTATAGAACTAGTCAGTATTTTTAATTAAAACTTGTTGTTCTACGAGAGAATATGTAGAGTCCTTCAGCTGTGCTCGCTTTGAACAGCAAGGAAGGCTGAATATATGTCGTAACCTAATCTGTAGAACTAGTCAGTTTTCATTATGAAAACTGGGTGTTTAATGGAAGGACATTCAAAGTCCCACGACTAACGTAAGCCATCAATTTATTGAGAATAGAAAACGTTTTTTATTGCGTTGCAGATCATCTTTCGATTCACTGCTGTCATTATTTGTTTTTAATTAGCGATTGAACTATTCATAATTTTTCAACATGAAAATATTGTGGCGTAACTCGTGAGTGATATTGAATGCGGTAGCCCTTTAAGGGAAACACAGATTGGAATGAACATAAGTAACGGATTTTTATTCACTCTTCCCCCTCAGAGAGACGCAACTATTGCATCCATGGGAATTAGCACTCCCTCGGGGAAAATGTGAGGGCCCGAGCTGAGAGTTGGGTAGGCTTTCCTTTCGTTTAAATGAAATGTCTTTCTAGTGTTAAGGAACATTTTTTTTGGTTTACAGCTGTCCTGTTTTTCAGCACCTACTACATCTTCAAATTTGATCTTGTTTCATAATCTTCTTTCATAACTTACTGTTTCCATGCCCTTTCTGCATAGATTCCGCGTTCCCTTAACTCCATACTCTTAGTGCAGGCACTGAAGCGCTAGCAAATTGATGTTATTACTACTACTACAACTAACTCCATACTGAATGGTGCCTTCCTCCTTGCTCTTTTTGGATCGCATTTGTTGCTGCGGGTAGGAAGGCTAAATAACGACTAATCTAATCTATCCTTCTCTCTTTGGATCGCCTATGTTGCGGATAGGGAGGTTTAAACTAACTAATAATCTCATTTAATTACGTGTGTGATGGAGTCTTGTGTAGGAACAAATCTTGTGCACACATTCCCCGTTGTGTCAAGTTCATATTGAATGATTTCTAACTTCCTTTGATTGGACTTTGTTGCGGTAGGGAGGCCTGTACTACCAATAATCTAACCTTGAAATATTTTGTTTAGTTTGCACCAACTTTTTTTCGGTCCATTGCCATCCTATTCTCTGCAACCTTACATATCCATGGTAGATTTTTCATTGTAAATTTCATACCTTGATGCTTCCATCCAAACCATATTTGGGAACACACCTCGTGCATAGATTTCCTGATTTCTTATTTCCACACCGATTGGTGCCTTATTCCTTCCTGTTCATGAAACACCATTTTTTGTGGGGAGAAGTTATGAAATGATGTCATATTCATCTAGATTTTCGGTATTTTATCATTTATTCATATCATCATCGCAACAATGTGAACGCGAGTAATTATAACTTCCCCTCACAACGATAACAATAATCAAAGCTCTCTGTTCTTAGCGCTTCCATGGGAAATGTACAAGTTCTTGAGCGAAAGGTTAGGTAAGCCTTTCGTTAAAATACAGTAGTCTTTAGGATTTTTTGACCATTTTTTCGGTTCACTGCTGTCCTGTTTTTCAGCACCTATTACTTTCTTCGTCTACTTCTGTCTCTTTTCATAAACTTCTTTCTTAACTCACTGTTTCTATTTCCCTTAACTCCAAAACTAAATGGTGCCTTCTTATCGGAAATCTTTTTTTAGCTTAGAAGTTTAGATGCTGAAAAAGGATGTACAACTGTAAATCGATACTCCTGCTCATTCAGTTCGTGAACTTACATGCAGAATATATCGCACGTTTTATTCCAAATAAATATCTGAAACTGAATCTTATATTATCCTTTTTTTACGATTAAACACAGCGCGCAATAGTCAGCTTCATCTGCATGGAAAAAGTATTAAAACGGTTTGTATGATTGAATCAAGTAAATTTTCCTACAGTTTGGATAGAGCTGTCTATTTATGAAGCTGCCGGAATGATAAAATTGAAGATCGATAACCTTTTAGTTCTGGTAGATTTGTAAGTATCAGGACGGAATTCAGTTTTTTAAAAATCCAAATCCGTTATCTGCGGAGGCACGCCGGCAGTCGGCCATGTTGTTGATCGTACGTCTGGCAGGGCAGAGTACGCTACGTAGTAGTAGTACGCTGCCGCCGGCGCTGACGTCATGGTGTGTAGATGACGTCATCTGGCTTGATTGAAATGAAGCCTCCTATTGGCTAATCGAATTAGCGAATGTGCGTGGCTGTCCCCGTAGAAGTGACGGTACCTCCTTTAGTCTACCATGGTGACGAAGTAGGGCAGAGAGTATTTAGGTCTGAGCTGTCGACTACAGTTTCATGGAGAAGCGAGGAGACACTCCGCGAGGAAGCCCTGATGAAGGAACGCTTTACTGCCGTCGTGCTAGTAAGGGGTTCAGATGCTGGAGCGCTTGGCAAAGAGGAAAATTTAAAAGGAGCGCTCAGTTGGGGAGGACATGCCCTGCTCTATAGAGCAGGTGCGAGCGACTAGCGCCAGCAGGGAGAGACGAGGTTGTGTGCCCCAGCTAGGCCTGTGCCTAAATTATTTATTTAGGGTTGTGGGGCAGAGATCGGCGCACATCCAGTTGTAGGAGTGCTGGACGCGGTAAATTCCTTGAGAGGAAAGCGTGGGTGAGACTGATGGCTCCAGTAATAATTCATAGTATTAGCGTGGAGCGAACGAACGGTGAGCTATTGAAGGAGTATTAGGCTGCCGTCGAACTGATGAGGAGCACTCTTGAAGAAGCACTAATACAGGAGCACTTAGTAAAAAGGGGTTTATCAAAGAGCGTTTGATAAGAGAGGACAAGACAGGAACGAACGACTGAGACCGTCATGGAGCAACGAGATGGCGTTCTTTCGCTAAGCTCTTGCTTGAGATTATTGAGCTAGGGCTGCGAGGCATTTTTAAACAATTTATTTACCACAAGTGCTACAGAATTGGATTGTTTCTTAAGTCTAGTACAATGATCAAATTTGAGTATAGCTACTTATGGGCCCAAATAAGTTCAGCGACTTCTAGGGCATCCTACCATCCACGTTATTCTAGGGTGTACAATAATGTTTAACTTAATTCACTTAACCTAATTACGAATTAGACTGATCAGTGAAATAGTTAACTCGATATTCGAAGCTTCATTTTACAAAATAGTTTATATGAACCAGATGTTAACAATTTATTCTAAAAAGCAATTTTATAGCAGACTGAATATCAACGATATTAATCATGGCAACCACATTATCAATACTAGTCATGTAGGAGACAAGATTTGACTTGGTGATCTTACACGACTTGTATTCTGATAGGAAATGAGATTCAAGATTTATTTTTAATATTTTGTAAGAATTACTTCCACGGTTTTCCGAAGATATTGAAATCCAAGTTTTAGTTCCAACGAAGAGGATACTGTGTTGCGACCGAGCTTTTGAATAATGAAGATGCATGAATTTACTTCTATTACGGGTTAAATGGTCGTGACGATCAGTTTGTGCATTTAAAATTGTTTGACGTTATTGTCGCCATCATTGGTCAATGTTTTATAAATGAAATCACAAATGGAGAGTTTACTGAGATCCGTAAGTTTAAGTATTTGTAAACTTTTGAATAAATCATTTGTATGAGCATTATATTCTATATTCTTTACCGCTCTGATGACTCTCTTTTGCAGAGTAAAAGGTTTGTTTGTTTTATTTTTATCACTTCCGGGCCAAGCTTCTATTTCGTATTGCAAATATTTTGAAATAAGTGTTCAGTAAAGCATTTGCAAAGCTGTTTCAGGCAGGAAATTTTCACTTTTATTAAGGATTTTGAGGTATTTTTTCTCTTTTCAGAGTTTATAACTCTGCTTTTATAATTCTAATCCCAGCATAACCTATAGTTGAATTGTTAAAAAAAGGGACTTGTTACTTAGACTTGTCCACCTTACGCTGTAGGGACCGACGCCCTATAGTCCCCTCAGCTACGTCTCTATATATCGCGCCCACTCCAGCTCCTTCAGTTTTCATACCTTTTTTGCTATTGCTTTTTTCTTTTCTTTCTCTTTTTGCAAACCTGCTCTTTCTATGCGCTGGGTATCCGCAAGGGAACATATTTTTGTGTATAACTTCCCTATTTTCTACAATCCATACTAATTGATCTTTTTTCTTCGCTCACTTGAGATAAACTTTGTTGTGTGTTGGAGGCCTTGAACTTGCTTAATAATTATAAGAACATGAATTAATCGTTCATCCATTATTGAGAATTCTTTTTTTGGAGGGCAATGAAATCCGTTTTCTCTGATGATATACCTGATTTTAAAACAAATTTCATACCTCGCAGCGAGAAATAATATTTGAATTGCCTTCCCCCCGCTCACCAGTTCTCAAAGTCAACCTAGTACATTGTCTGAAGTGTAAACGATGACCATTCACCTCCACTCCGTTTATCTTAAGTGCAAGGTTAACGATGAGACAACAACACCAATTCATACTTCAGTGCAATGATAGGTCAACGCCTGCCTACGTAATGCTTAGTTCCGAAAGTAAAATCACCTGAACGCTTTGTGTTCAAGAATTGTTAATCAATACTGCCTAGTTAAAAAGTTTTCTTTATTGAAATCTCTTACATATATTCTGTCGTAAGAGCATTGCATTATGTGCGATGGAAACTCATTGCAATAACATGAGTTTCTATAAAGTACTACTGATGTCAAGGTCTGATCATCGGGCATTACATGAAAAATAACTCTTCGACCATGCATCATCTGACACTTGCTTGTGGAATATAAATCTCTCCTGAAAGCTTAAAAGTATTAATAACGTTCCCAAATAGAGTGAGGGAACTTATTATGATCTAATGACCGTAAATCTTCTAAAACTCAGAACACGAGCCGCGTAAACTCATTTCAATCACCATAAATTAGAGACGATAGTCGTTCGGCCCCGAATTCCGTAATTATATGAAAAAAATTTCAGCGGCCGATGAACGAGAGCAATCTTTGAACTCTCTAGCGCGCTGTTTGTAGCAGTTGAACATTCAATGACTAACTTTATAGTCTAGAGCATGGCGCAAATCTTGTTCATTGACCAATGTCACAGCTTGTTGAGGACTACTGGATTTGCTCATCGTTAGTTTAGCAGCATAAATGAGCGAGGAACAGAGGATGAATGAGGTGCAGTGATAAATGAGACTGGTTACCATAAATTATGCAGCACTTTATTCGAAGGAAGAGATCAGCGGCAAATTTTTCTCGCTCGTTTTAAATAACTGGTTATCATCACAGGTCGCTACTGCCCCCATAGTGCCCACGACGTTTTTCAATTTCGTTTCAGTTACATGAAAATAAAGAAATATTTGGCTTCTGCCCATGTAGTGCAGCTTTATGTGAACGAATTAATTTATAGCCTATAGGTCGCCGGTGAATACCGAACAGCGTATCAAACAAGTGTATTGAATGGTTTTCAGTCCTCAACTTCTTTTCAGTGACAATTTGAGAAACGTCGTGCCATATTTATCTTACGCACTACACCATTTATATCAGCTACGAGAAAATTTTATTAATATTATGTTTTCTTGACAAACCATTTCATGAAAGGTTTCCAGCAACCACCACTAAAGAAAACAGCGATTTCCTGCATCAGGCGTTCGCAATAGCTGAAGTTGCGAACGTTCAAATTTGTCATCAATAGAAAACTGATGCAAAGGAGATACTAGGAATAGTAGAGCTTAATTTGAATTGAGTTCAAATAATCAACAGACTTTAATTACCTAGATAAGATTGTACTATCCGTGAGAAAATTTTCGAAGAACTTTACTACCATTACAAATAAGTTCCCCAGATCTCGAAACGTTACTGTACTATGAGTCTATTCATTTTTCTCAAAGCAGTTCACCGGCACAACGAAAATTTGTGAAAAAAATACACTCAACAAGGAATTTTAACCTGAACCAGATCGGTTCATACAAGCAGTTCAGGGAGATAAGTCTAGCACTAGGCTGATTGAAATAAATTTTCAGCGAAATATCGGGAACCAAGATCAGCGGGAGAAGGAAAAATTATTCACAGGTGGTGAAACAGCAGACTGAGATACAATTTCAAGCCAAAAACTAAACCATTATTTTTTCAAGAAGTTTTTTTTTGCGTGAAAGATTGAAGCACCGAATGACTCCCTACATTGGGCTGCAAGACCTTATTCTGATAACACTATACTTGTAACTTTTCCATGTGAGTCTATGCCAAAAGCAGTGTGCAAGGGGTGGCTTTCCTAAATTGTGGGGATGCGATCATCATTTCACGAAGTTCACGTTCTACAGATTTCCCATTTGTTTTTTACGGTGAGTGACTACTTCAGTTTAGCTTTGACTCATAAGAACATGGTTATTTGCCTATCAAGATCCTTGACTCTTACCCTTATATCATACCCTTACCCGTATATCTGATTTCTCCCTTCCCCTTCCTTACATTTCTTCACTGCTTACTCTTTTAAAATTGTTTAAATGTAGTTTCTTTTGACCGGTAAACCTCTATGTTCTTCATTTGAGATGGTAATTAACACCTTTGCCGTGGAAGCTTGGTGCTGAAATTATTATGAAATATTTAGAAAATATTTTAGATAAACTAACAGAGTTTACGCACAGGATGTTAGGGCTAAATTTAGCCTTGTGATTTATTTATTACATAAATCTCTAAGCATTTAAAAATACTTGCTGGGTAAAAAATGAAATCCAAAAGATAAATTTCGATTGAAAGTTTGTCAATACTAGTAAGCAATTCTTGTTAACTCACATTTTGAATTTGAACGCGTTTATTATCTGTGTTAGATACATTAGGGTTACAATGCAATATGAAACTGTAAATTGATATTAGCTATTTTATTCCCCAAGTAATGAAGAGGAAAACTTCAACTACTATTCGTTAGCATTTTCACATAGTCATGCCCTCATTAAAAGTTAACTTATGTAGCACCGAGAACATTCCGTGCCCCGAAATATCATGAGCTAGGGGTCCAACATATTCAGGTGCGGGACTTTAGGGGAGCCATGTGTAATTTTACTCCGCACGATCTGTACTAAACGAAAAAAATCCATCCGGCTCACAGTCCTGATGTAGGGGAAACAACTTGTAGAAGAACAGAATACTCTGCGTTCCAAGGGGGCTGAAGGCAATGAAAATGAAAGCGTTCATGTGAAGTTAAAGAGCTAGTCTTCAACGGGCTTGGAACCTTTGGATATGCACAGCGGCTCTGACGGATGTGGTTTCTATGTTCGTTTCGGGAATGTTCATGGTGTGCTGTAGTTAAAAATTCACTGCTCAAGTGAAATGTATTTTTCAATGCCTATGAAGAGGGATATTTAGGACACCTTCTGTTATGTTTGTTGGAGGTATCGAGTGACTTACAGCATGTGGAAGTCATAGCTTTTCTTCACTTTGATAAACAGAGGAGGCAAATAATGAACTCCATTACAAAAAAATTAATGATGTGAACGTTTCAAAACTCATTTACTTCGATTGAAATGAACAGTTGGCGAGTCAGAAAAGTTTAGCTTAGAACTATTTTTATTTGCATCATATTGCGAGCTATGATTCCAAAAATAATTTAAATATTTAGTTTGCGAGCATGATGAGCATCACGTGTGAAGAGTGCGCTTACGAGCACCCGCCAGAAAAAAGAAAAGAAACGGGAATGCCAACAAAGATATTAATGCAGAATCAGGTTGTTCTCACACCGGTTCTCCTTAATTAAGTTTATTTGAAACAAAAATAATCAGTTGAAGATCGTATTTGAAATAGCTACCTTTACTTTAATGATAATTAACTTCTAATGGCAAGGTGTAAAGCAGGTATCACGCCAAAGCTATTATCAATGTCATCAATCACACTCAGTGGGTCGATGCTTATTAAGCGGAGTTATCTCGAAAATGATAAAAAACTCACAGCTTCTACTCATACTTCTAGAATCACAGTTGAGATGCCATAGCTATAATATATAATTTTGAGCCTCTTCGTACTTTGAAAATAACTTTTGACGAATGTTTATATCCTACAAATGATTATTCCTAAACGTTGTCCATAGCCCATACTTCGTCTGTCGGAAAGTACCTATCTGATTAACAAGATGTGAATCTTACAATGATTCGTCGACCCAATATATGTACGTTCTAGAATGAATTTGGCAATCCTTAGTCTAAAATCAGCAGAAAACTTTTTGAAAATAGTCCAGCAGAAGAGCTAAGTGAAAATTAATGTTTTGAATGGCACGTATAATTGTCTTCAATAGGAAAGTAATATTCGGACTAGGTACGAACGCCTATTGGATGACATAGTATCAGATGAAATTCTACACACATTGCTCAGCATACCATTAACATCGATAAGCTGTTGGAAAAACAATCCGTCACACAATATGTGTACTTTTATTTTCAGAAAATCGTATGTTCTTCGCTTCCCATTTTCTTTAGCTTAGTCGACCAAAGTTTAATAGACATCCATTTGTAAATTTATTGGTATATGGCGGCTAATCGTACCTCAAATTTGACCACAAGCTAGTGCTTCTGGGTTCATCTCTTCCCGAAGATTGTGAGGAAAAAACCACCACAATTCATGTAAGCATTAAGCACGATAAAAATGTAGGTAGTTCAAAGTTTATTCCAAGTTTTGCCACAATTACTTCTCATACGTCGACTTAAGATCGTGCTGTCTACTAAGACAATTCACGAGAAAGTTTTATTCGCTGAGCAATATATGCAGATGTTATTTAGGCACTGAGCCGTTCCAGTTCTGTTGAAAAAAACATGCTTATTCTATAGAATTAGCGAAAGCAAGTTTGAAGAAAAGTGAAAAGATATGAAAGAATTACGGCAGTTCACATAGTAACTCAATAGTTGTTGCATGTAGCGACCTCACATCACTTACTCTGGTAGCGGATGCCAGCGAGAGTACACTCTGCCTGGTAGGTGACTGTTTCACATGGCGGTTCCTTCACTCGCGGCAACAACGAGAACTGGTCTCCGGACGATGAGAAGCAAACTAGAAAGTAAACAACAGTCGAAGAAATGTAAACGCAAGTAAATGGCATAAGAAATGCAAATTGCGATATTTTTTGCGACATTCAAGTTTCGTCTTGGAAATATTTATCCAGTCTCGTTTATTGATCGATTCGATTCAAATTCTAGTACGTCGAATTTTTCCTAGCATAAATTTTACCAATATCTATAATTATAATTCACCTTTCTGCGATATAAGTATTATTCATACATTTGATATCCATTATTTTCGACTGTATTGTCTGATGTACATAAAATTATCAGATATGATCATTAAAAAAAGGCGAAAAAAATATTTTTTAATCGTTATTTTTGCCTATAATAGTCCAACTCCCGTCGTCGAACATGAAAATTTGGTTGGAGGAACTATTATTTTGCTCCAGAAATACAAATCAGAAGAAGAAGAAGAATCAAACGTACAACATCCTAAGGCATTTAATCAAATGTAAATAAAATTTCCTGATTCTTGAAACTTTATTCATTTCATGAACATTTTATAGCTCGCGCAAAATTTCGGTATATACAATATTTCTAGTCAATAAACGATCCAGGGGTCAATGCGACGCTGCCTTGCATAATTGTGGTAATCTCGTTGAGCAGCATAAGCCCCCACATTGTTTGGGTCTTCCGACACACAACATTCCATGAGTGAAGACAGGGTTTGGCAAATACGAGTAAATGCCGCACATTGGCCTGCTCTGTTCTTGCCTCTTGTTAATTGACATAGCGAAAGTTGGCCGGATTGGAAACTGTCGTCTATGAAGTGGGAAGGGCAAGTCAGAATCAAAGGGCTTTAGGGTTAACTGAGAGATAAAAATAATCAGCCCTGCACCAATCCCAGTTAAAAACAGATTGCCAGTTGCAGTTACTACTGTGTATCGTGTTCCACTGCAGTGACCATTTTTATAATCCAAGTTTCTTAGCGACATCTTGGAGGTCCAATTTTCAATTTCAGGTTGTGAGGAGGTAGACCACTATTACTTAGAGAGTTCAAAAATTCTGGTGGATACAATTTTGTTTTGATTTTCATCTCCGACCGAATAGTTACTATTGAAAGTAATAATATCTCCGGGAATTTTATCCATCAAAATATTATCTATGCGGTTGACATCCTCATTCTTGGTTGTTAAAATCGCCCTTGAAGAAATTCACGCCGAAGCGAGGAAGTTAGTGCCTACATTTTCTTTTACATCGTCCATCAAATTTTCAAGAGATGCAACATTCATTATTTGCATAAATGAAATAGATTGATTTCTGGGAAATCTCACTTTAAGGATAAAAAGGAAAACCAACGTGGCTAAGAACATCATGATAAAAAACAAACGTTTCGGACTATAAAAAAAGAGAGCACTGTTTGGAGAAAGACCATATTTTTAAAAATACAAATTTTAAAATTTTGGATTCAACATCAAATTTATCCGATATCCGCAATTTAGAATCGATATACATTTTAAAAAACCGTCCGTCAATAAATGAGTGTGATACGGCGGTGAAACTTTCCATTGTTTGTTAAAAATTTTGTATAGTTTTTGTTTTATCATGTCTTTTAAATTTCATTATCTTACATTCGATTTATTCAGAAGATTTATAGTTACAATGTTTTAATACTTCGATTTATTGCATTTCAGAACACTGAAGATGGATTTTTTATAGTCCGAAACGTTTGTTTTTTATCATGATGTTCCTAGCCACGTTGGTTTTCCTTTTTATCATTATTTGCAGGAGTGTAATTGAATCATATCTAGAATGAGGAACTGGAGGGATCCTTCCGACACCTAATTGAAGGAGCCATTTTGGGTGATTTTGTAGAATTGTGAGAAGGGTTGCGGAGTCGGAGGAATAAATTTGCGACTCCGACTCTACCTTTTCAAAATTTTGCGAATTCACGCCGACTCCACCTATTCACAAGTTTACGACTTCAACTCCACCTGTTTACAAATTTTAAGATGACGATTTCTTTCTTAATGGTTACAAGAATAGCGACCTGTAAATACATATGTTTTTATATTCTATATTTACAAAAGACATTTTAATTGATAACAGAATGTTAAAAATCAAGGTATACTATGATTACAAATATTACAGACACGTGCCCTCTGAGTAGGCCAAGTAGGCAGTGCCTACCCTGAGAAATAAAGTCAGCATCAACAATTTCTTTCTGTGACAATGTATCAAAGTATGCATCACGGTATAGGAAACAAGGTAGGGTCACTTTCATGGGAGAAAATACACCTCCTCTTGTTTGGCCAGCCAATAGAAAGGCTTTATTTCAAATAAACGTTATAACGTCACCAAAACGCCATGTCGTTAGGCCAATAGGGGGAAAAATTGGGGGGTAGCAGTGCTACCTGATGCAATATGAGTGCTGCTATTGGTTCGTTGCCGTGACGTCAGCCAAACCACACCGTCAACAAAAAAAAGACTGGTAACGGCTTCAATTAATAACGGCTTCGATGCGTTTAGATTAGTTCACTTCCAGCCTTTTACAAGTTCCGGGTGTAATCTTAATCCATTCTTCATTGCAAACTTCTTTGAGTTCAGTGATGTTAAAGATTTTTTCGCGTCCCGTATTTAAAAAATACAATGTTTATAAAACTCTACGCGTCTCTTTTTATACATAAATAAAATAAATTTATGCACTTTTGTTGTGCATAATTTTTCCTATATTATTACAATGGGAATTTGCTTACTTGGTATCATAATTACCATTCAAATAGTATAAAAAACTTGACACCCGCTCACTTTTGTTCATAAGCCTAAAAATATTGCGTTTGAAAGTAATTTATTGTTAAGAAAATGCAGCTAATATCGAGGAAAATAATGTAGCAAATGTTTTCAAAAACTTCTTGCCAAATAATAATTAAATAAAAATACACAGTTGTTGCTTGCTTGGTTGGTTAGTGCGTGTGTCTGTGACGTTCTTGAGGATGCTTGATGACCGCATCTGCGATATCAATTTCACCAGTGCAGAAGTACAAGAATATTTTTATCGCGGCTTCTATTACGAAGGATATATATGTAGTTTTCTATATCCTGAGACTTATTTAAGGAACCATCGAATCCAGTCATTTTCTGACTGCGAATGTCATGGATTAATGCACCGAAAGGACTTGTTTGCACTCGACCGCTGCCATATTCCAGCAAGTTCTTTCTTGAAATTTCTGTATTAATAAATGAATTTTTTTCCTTTTTATTTCCGAGAACTATACATATGTTAATTAGTTGATCCTTATTTCATGGGTTAGAATGAATTCTCGTTGTGAGATGAAATAATTTAATTATGCTGAATTACTGACTTTTTATAGACTGACAGATGCCTAATGTGAACGGCAAGTCGGCATAGCCAAGGTGGCTCTGAGAGTCAATTTTTTATAAAAACTTCAGCTCAGTGCAGAAGATAACAGGTTCAGTGCAGAATATATCATAACATGCAGAATTTAATATTATTCATGACGTTATGTTCCACACATTTTCCCTATGTTGCATACGATTAATGCAACGCTACGAGGAAGAAGTGGGACTTTCTAGCGACTTCCACTATAATACCTCGAAAAGAATCGTCATCTCGCCAAAGATGTGTTCTCGTTGATAAATTCAGTATTTCTGTAGCACTACGATCCTAGCCTAATCCGCCACAAATAACCGTTACAAAGCTCGTCATGCGTCATTTACCCTCCACCCTAACCCTTTTTACCCACAACAGTTTCTGTACATACAATTATGCGACTAGTATATGTCCTATAAATACAGTATTTTTTTAACTTTCAATCTAGCAACTTGCATTTTTTCTCTCTATGACAAGCATTTTAATGAGAAATCTCATAATTTTTTTTGTGTTTTGTGTGCTCTTTTAAGCAGTCAACTTGCCTCTCTTTATTTTTTCACGTTCGCTCGAAATGATATTTTTGAATATCTGCCGGTACAAACAATTCTATTATTATTCATATATGTCAAATACGCCAAAGCTTATACGTCAATGTACGTGTACACTGTCGTAAGTGTTTTCACTCCACAAAGTTCACTATCTTTATTGTTTCCAAGAATTGACAAACACTATTCAACTTCCATTAACTAGCAATAGGATACATTTGTACGATTTTTTCTCTCAGTCATTGTACAAGCATGGAACTGTCCTGTCATGGCACCTATGTTTGTTTATCAATTAATGACATTTGCGTCATGATATTTCAAAAAATAATGTAACTTTTTCTAATGCATTAAACTTATACGACAATAATGTTTCTTATCTTATTCATGTTCTAAAATGTCCTTGTTCACATCATTTCTTACGTTCTTGAGTACATTATGACAGCCTTATCTAGGTGATCAATTTCACGTATTATTCCAATTGTGCTGTACATGTCTTGGTTGCCGTTGTAGAAGAATCTTTTTCATGTTTCTGACTCAGGTAGACTCTTTTGTGCCACTCTTATTAGCATACAAATATCATAAATTCGTGGCGTGATAAAGAAACATTTTCTCAGAAGTCCCTTGATTGGCATTCCAGTTGATACGTAGGAGTGAGAATATAGTTCTGAATGGCAACCTTGTTGCCTTACACGCAGAATTATTTTAATCCACCCGTTTTACTTTCAAAAATCACTCCTTATACCGCAAGTCCCTCCTTATACCGCAAGTATTCCAATACGAGTGTGTACTGAACAGTGTGTTTTCAACAATGCAGCGTCACTGAAATTATATCATCTTTTCAAATTGTAGTTACATAGTCAAACATAGACTAAGCAACAACAGGAATACATCGTCCTCAATCATTTGTTTCGACTATTGACGTGGGCATTACGATACTCATTTGTTTGTATCAACTAAGGATCTTTACTTTAAGATATTTTAAATTTTAAAAACCAGTGATGAGCTGTTTTATCATCTTTATTGAAAATAAACTGTTTTCTTTTTCACGTCTTCGTCACTACTTAGATGAGGGAGCGAAAAGTCACGAAGGTTACCAGCCACTCTTTTTCTCTTTCCGAAGAATATATTTCTAGGTCTTTGTAAATTTCACCAGGTAGGACCTAATACATTTTAAACAGATTGAATATAGTACTCAGTTTCTTAATGATTAATCATGATCGAGGGTTTTTACACCAATTCATTGTTGACCATTGCCATAACGTGTTTGTCCGCAATTGCAACGACACATGCCTGGCAACACTGAATTACCGGAGCTGAGAGCGGGAGGTTGATAGTGCGAGATGGCAAATCCTGGTGTTCCTTTCTTTATAGTTCATCGCCTTCGGAGATGAACCCTCTTGATTTTAAAATACTTTTTAGAAGGGATGAGTGTAAATCATGATAATAGATCTGTAGATCCATCTTGCCATGATTAAAACCATTAACCGCAACCGAAAAATGATCCATCTTCCCGCACATATCTTTTCAAAGCCCATACATGGATTCAAAAGAAAAGTTTACATTACAACTATCATGTCTAACCAGCTTCTCTGTCACCAGCCTTGTGATATATAGCTTCCAGCGTTCAATTGTTAAATAAGCGATCTTCAATGTTTTTAATTCCATTTGTAAATTAGGAAGGATGAGAGTGTAGAGAGGAAAAGATGAGGCAAACCTATATGTGAGATGGCCCTGAAAATATGATTTTACTGAGGCCCTTGACACACGCTTACCGAAGATAATCATTTGATCAGATATAGGAAAAAAGCTACAGAAAATATGGAAGCGATTCTTTTAAATTTGATTTAGGTTAAACATCATACACGACATATAAGAGAAAAAAATAAAAAAGTCAAATTTCTGGGAAAAAATTCCTTAAGTTAAACAACTCAAGTTAACAAGAAAAACGCTCCAATTTTTTGATAGATAATGCATTTAGCTATCTAGAAAACATGTTGCCGGCTCTGTCTTCAAAAATTTAGGAGATGCATTTTCCGCAATACCATTTTCTCCAATTTTTATGAAAAAAATGAATTTTTATATGAAGTTACGAAAAAAAAGACATGAGTCTCGAAAAAATTATTGCATCAATATACACCAAGTTTGAAAATTTCATAAAAATCCGTTAGAAAATGACGGACATTTTTTTTCTACCCAGACTATCCCCTGACACCAACCGTAGATCAAACGCATTTTACCCGGCCTGCAACCTCTTACACATGTAGCTTTGTTCGGAGTTTACTATTGCGGGCACATTATAGATCACATCAAAGTTTATGATTGCTCCTCTGTAAAGGAATTAATTGAATACAGTTGAGCACTTTGAAAACACAACGACGAGAAAATGGAACGATTGAGTTTGTTAACGATGTATGACATTTAACTTATTACTCGTCCCTTACTGGCTAATTTACGTTACTGATAATACACTCAAAAGACACTGGTAGGAGTTTGAATTAAGAAATGCATCAATTATATCGAAAAACAATCTTATCCTGTGGCGTTGTACCCAGTGATAGACTTTAATCTCACCTGGTGACTGGCAGCAACACCAATCCGACGAGATGCCAATAGCCAGCTCGGTGTCAACCTTGGCAATGTGGCACTCGTAGTCTTTGTAACAGGCAACGTTAGCGAGCTGATCGATGCTACTAGCATGAGCGAAACACAGAGCAGCAGAGGCAACTCGCACTGACATGGGCGAGAAGTCAGACAAGGCAGAAATGTCAACAGCAACCTTCTGCCAATGGCGCCAAGCTGGAGTTGTCGAGGTGATGCGCTGGAGTACCAGCGACAGGCACATCAAGTTCCAAATTAAATGCATTGAATCTCAACTCACCCTAATCTCAAACGATTCTCTGAAGTACAACCCCCCTCGAATACTAGGGGAACCTCTTATTGGGCCCCGTTACGCAATCAAGTTAATGAAGTAACAGCAGCCCTAAACTTTGTCTAATATCAGTGAGAAAAATAATTCAAATTAACAAATATTCTGCATCATTGAAAA
Source organism: Morinoia aosen (assembly GCA_030386875.1). Lineage (NCBI taxonomy): Eukaryota > Metazoa > Arthropoda > Malacostraca > Amphipoda > Talitridae > Morinoia > Morinoia aosen. The sequence goes on along the minus strand of CM059577.1, from coordinate 14,069,520 downwards.
ATAGTGTGTAACCGTGTCTTAGTTCTCGGGTTGTATTTCAGACTAAAAAGCATAATTGTAATTATCACTGCGACTTAGTCTAGACAATTGAGCGTTATCGACACATGTCTTGAACTTCCAGACACATGAGTATACATGGTAGCTAAAAATATCGCGTTCGAATTCAATATATTTATCATATAAAATTTTTTTTCCACCGAGTGCTCACTATTCTACCTTAATTATAATCGGCATCGAATATTTCCTTTCATTAAGTTTTTAGTAATACTGTTTGCAAATTGCATCTCTTTGAGTAACCGGATAGCGTTTGTGTAGGTTCCACGTGTACATAATTGAGAGACGTCATAGATGTATAGCAGGCGCGTGCTCGCCTCCGTTGATGTATATCTATAAACGTTTTCCTTTTACCTATAACCATAGGCAGAGTAATCAGTAGTCACTGAGCGTTTACATCAGCTCCTTTCGTTCGGTATCAAATGCACGTAGAGTAAATTTCTCTTAAAGCAGACAGCAGAAGTGGTTTGCGAACAAAATACAGAGGGTGATGTACTACGTTTTATACTGATGGTCTTATTGCTCTCATGAGGAGACTCTTCAGATAGCGTCTTGATTAAATTACAGTCTATGCAGGTATGAGTCCCGCTGAGTGTATAGCTTACACCATCAGATTATAGACCTAAAAAAATAGAATAATTTTGATAACATATTTTCATCGGACAGATGTATTAATATGATCTTATAAAAATATTTTGACCATGCGTGTGAAAACACGCCTCAGAATAGATTTTATTTGATGCTTTCAAATTGAATGAGTGAAAAGAATAATTTATATTTGTTTCTGTTCAAACCCAGCTCTGTAATCATCGGGGAGAGTAGCATCCGTAAGTCTGATTCAACCGTGTACACGAGGTGATGTTTGTTCTATATTAGAGAAGTAGTTGTAAAAGATACGCGCCTTTTGAACGTAAGAATCTCTCGACTTCGCCGTTGGAAGCCTCGCTATACCTCAACTTGCAAATATAAAACCAGGTACATCATTTATAATTGTAAAATGTGTATTTCAGTGATAAAAACAATTCAGTACCCAGCTCAAAGGAGTTTGGATTTAAATCAGTTTTTTAAGTTAATTCATGACTAAGTAAGACAAAAAAGTTACACCGAGGTTATGGGAGACCAAATAAAGTGTTATTTTTTGCATGATTCAAATCTATATCAACTTTACTCCAAACTGCGGCCGAAAATATAAGACAATTTTGTACATTTCCTGTGCAAATCTCACAAACTTCCTCAGCTGAAGCATAGTACATAAATGCTCTTATTCTGCCGTCACAAATAAAAATTCAGACCCATTTCCTGCGAAGAATAGCAGATGCTTTGCTTGAGAAAGTTTAATCTAGACTTTACAGAGTGATCTTCAAGATAGCAACCACAGCTTAAACAAACAAAATCATCAGAATACGAAAAAATACTTTAGTTTGAGTAATTTGCTTATTGTGCTGAGAAATGTTTCTTATAACTAGGTGGAAAGCGATCAAATTGGTTGCTCTTCGTTTTGAGATAACTGAAAGTTGTAAGAAGGTGAATAGCACATTGCACGTTGGACACGGATTACAATGCCATAAAATTGAAAGTATTCTTGGGCTTTTTAAAAAATTCACTAAAGAACGGCCGCAGTGGCGTGTACATTAGAAATTTGAAATTCCATTCAACATTTTAGCTATCTGTAACGTTACAATTTTTGAATCTCACTTTCATCAAATGCGGTAGAAAAATAATACTTTAAAAATATTTTAACCTTAGCTCGTTCTAAAATATCCTGAAAATAGTAAAAGATGATATCAGATCGTGAATAAAATCCAATCACTGAAAACTTGTTTTGAAATAACAAAAACGATAAATTTAATAACGGTGATTAGGGGAGAACAATACAAAACTAACCAAATTTATGTATAGTTCTGCAATTTATTATTCTCAAGTATTCCGGCAGGGAAGTATTATCACAAGTCGTAGATGTGCAAAGTCTTTAAAATACGAGGGTAAAATTTGTGGAGCACGTTTCTAGCATTTCGAATTTTTCAATTGAAATGAGCTCACATAAACCACTTGCGCAATTTTGCCCATAACTTGAATGAAACAGAGAAACAAGAAAATGATCAATTCGATGACTGTGACCAACATCCTCAGCAACCCTCACGTGAAATGATCTATAGGTTCTACCCACAGACCTCTTTGCGTGAAAACGGATGAGCATGCTGGTCGCGGTCATCGAACTGATCCTTTTCTTGGTTCTCCGTCTTGTTCTGGTGTTAGACAAGTTGTACAAGTGGTTGGTGTGAACATGTCATTTCAACTGATAAATTAAAAGTTATCGATACATGCTCTTATAATTTAGAACTTCGTATATGAGAATCTTTCAAGTAGAGAGCTCACCCTGATGAATTATATATCGTTGAATTATGTATTCCTATAGTACAGACTGTATTTCTTCAGGCTTAAAGTTTCCTCGCTAATTTTTTCTTACTTTTCGACTGTGTAGAACATTTTTTGTGATTGGATTTGAACAAAGACATATTTTTGTTTTTCTAGCTTCAGATTATTTAAAAATGAGCTTTGGGTTCTAAACGACCTTATTATAAGGTTTTCAAGGTGTTTTTTTCTATGGCCTACGTGGTTGATTTACAACACAAGGTATATATTTCTTATACTACATTCAACGATTTTATGTTACGAAAGAATACTTCAGGATTATTTATATGATTTCTGAGATTTATTAAGAGATTGAAAGTTTTTTGAGGTAACTTCTAGTGGCAGTGCAAAATTTTGTGTCTATATGTGAATGACTAACACAGAAGTGGGGATTTACCGCATGAGTACATGTATTGCACAGCTGATATTGCTGGAGTAAGTACATTCTTCCGTTATTTTTGATAGCTGTGAGATGCAAGTAGTTTTTGCATGAGATGCTCAACCAGGGTGAAAATTAAGTAAAGAAGCATCCGATGCGTCATATATTAACATATTCCTACGCTTCTACATAACACTTCGCTAGGATTTTACTGTGAGTGGCGCAACAATGAGTTTTCATAATAAGGGTTATTTTAAAATGGATTTAATTTATCCGCACGGAAGTAAATCTTGTAGCGTTATACGTTGGTTACGAGACAACTATAAGTGATTATTTCTATTTTTAGATTCTCTAGAACTGCATTCGCAAACTTCAATTTACCAAAGTGGTCATTAGTATCAAAGCATAGACATATATGTTGGTCACAGTTCACTTGCTTCCCATTGGCCTGGACCATTACATTGGCACTCTATTGTAGCCAAATATGTAGCCATGTAGCCATGTAGTTTTTTATTGAGGATGTACCCACAGAATCATTACCACAAATACCATTTTCCTCAGGTACAAATACCGTGGGAATTGTTTTGTCTTAATGACATTATATAAACATATAACACTTTTTCTCTCACAAATTCAGTTTTAAAACAGAGATATAATGTTAAATTTGACTTAATGTGTTTATGCTTCTTTAAAAAAGGTTATCTTCTGTACATGCAAATATATCCTGAATTATTTTTGTTCAATTGCGACTTGAAGGTAAAACTGTGAAGTTCGTTTGGTGCAAAGTCCTGCTCCGAGGACGGTCGAGAAAGGAATGAATTCACTCAAGAAAATGATGGTTCCATTAGCGACGCGAGCCAAATAGCTTTCGACATTATAGCTGTGCTTGCCATCAGCAATACCTAATGATGCTGTTTGCTGCTGTTGTTAAAGCTCTTGGGCTCATTACTGCTGGCAAAGACTGCTGCTATACTACTCAGAAGTCTTTCATCACATGAAGCAAACAATTTTACGGGTACTTAAATGAGATCATTATTCATCGTGTATTATTCATCGATGTACTTGTATAGAGCGAGCAACTGACGGTTTTATTATATCGTATTTGTGAGTTAATGTGATTCTCTTTATTTGGGCTTAAAATTTGTGATCAGCACAAGTGCAAAGAACTTCGGCGAAAGCGGTAAATTTGACCTTAGAAATAATGAACTTAGGGAAATTTAGGTCTCGAAAAAACGAACTCATATGAGACACGTATCCACACAAGCTAAGCGCCTGTAATTCCATGAATTCCAAAAACGTCTTTGAATCAAAATTACGTGCATTGGGCCAGTCATTACATACATTTTCATGAGTAGAAATATATCGAAAACTATCAGGTTGATGTAAGCGTAATGACCGATATCAGAGTCATTGCTGGAAGTGATGACGCCCACAATTCTGAACACATTCATTCGTTCATTTAGTATGGATCATTTGCAATTGTTTTAAGGTGCTCCTGGGTTTTGAAACGAAGTTTTCTGAGACAATAGCATTTCACACTTCACAGTAAATTCTCTAGGGATGTCCCTCTTCCAGTTTTATTCAAAACTGAAAGACAAAACAGAGAAAACCCATTCAACAATTTCATTCATATGCTTCATTGCCCTCAGAAGCCCTCCGAATAAATTTCGGTGCTGTGTTCTCATTAACACTTTCATGAAACTCAAAGCGTAACATATTTTTGATGCGATCATCCATCGAAAGGAAGATGTGTGCATGTAGAACGGAAAGTTATAGAAGAAATTCAAATTTTCCAAGAAGAAAAATCCAAATCAGTGGTACAAATATTCTAGCATATTACCGAATGGTCAAAATTTAACATATTCTCAGAAATTATAATGAAGAAATTACTCATAGGTTTTGCATAAAACGGATCTAATAAAATTTGAATAAAAAATTAAAAACTTATAATGGTAAAACATCTTGTAAAAATAAAAAAAATTAAACCTACGGGAGTGCATTGGCATAGTAACTTCAAGAAAATATGTTTTTATAAGTTATAAAAATTCCTATTGCACGTTCGGGCAAGTTACAGAGCCGCAAAAGCAATTACGATCAAGGAATTTTACGTTTAGTACAATATTATTGGCCATCAAAAACGAGACTCAGACTGATCAAAGTTCCGAATACGTTTAAGTTGTGAAACAAAACACTGAAATTTTCAGGCAAACGGATTCAGGCAGAAAAAAACATGTGTGGTGGGTATATCATCAAAATATTTAACCGCTTCAGTAAAATGACTCTTAAAAATTAATGCTTTTTCCATGGTATACTGTATACAAAAAATCTTTAGACATATTTCATGTTTCTAGCACAAGAATCAATTAGGTTCTTAGCAGGGTTGCGGAGTCGGGAGTCGGAGTCGGGAGTCGGAGTCCCCGGAGTCGCATGTTTTAGGGTGGAGTCGGAGTCGGAGTCGGAGTCGCTTCTCTGAAGTGTGGTGGAGTCGGAGTCGGAGTCGCTTTTCCGAATGTGGTTAAGTCGGAGTCGGAATCAGAGTCGTTCATTCGGATGCGGTGTAGGCGAGATTGGAGTCGTTATTTTTTGGTGTCTTCGATTCTAATTTTTGTTAAAAATTATTTATGATTGTTTAAAACCCAACGTAAACAAAACCGAGTTAAAATACTTTACTGGAAGAGTAAAAAATACGAAATATTTTAGTTGATTATTTTGTTCGATGTCTGAAATAGCGTATTTATACTTATTTCCTAATAATGTCATCGATGTCTAGTCATTGTGGGTTCGCACACCTATATATGTGATACCTACGAGTGCGAAAAATTTTTTACGAGTTGGAGCAATAATGCATATTTTGCACTTAAAAAGCAGGAATTAGTAATTGAAAGGATTGTAAATCCATTCTATTTATTTCTCTTTCGTTCATTTCCTCTTCAATTAATACAAAAGAAGTAGAAACTAGTCGTATATGTGTTGCAAGTTACTTGTAAAACAGCTCAGCTGATGCAATACATTGTACTCACATAAAGAATGGTAACTCCGTAGCTCTTAATATGTCTATATTCTATACCAGTGGTTCCTTATAACGATCTTTTCTATTCTTTTGGTTATGCTCTGATGTATTGATTGATAATGATTAATCTTTACAGAATCCTAAAGTAATGTTGTGATCAAAATATTTCTAGTCTTTAGGTAATGATACATTGATACTGATTAGTCTCGGCCAAAATCTAAAGCTATGGTCTGATACATAAAGACTTCTATTTTTCAAATTATGTTATCACTGTTGATAAAGAAAATTTACTTAGCTTATTCTGATGTTAAGAACTGAAATATTATTTAATTTTTCAGCAATGTGTAGTGCCTATGTACTTCAAATTGATCTCTTTGTTTGGTTTACTTCTTTGTCTTTAAGTCATGTTAACATGTATTAATAATGAAAATTTCTGCTCATTTCAAAAGTTGTTACTTGAATGTTGTTTGGTTCCTTAAAATTTTTATTGTAATTCATTATATCATTTTCATATTCAATTTTTATCTTCTGATCACTCCCCTGTTTCTAAGTAAGCATACGCTGAAATGGAAATTTTCATAATTACGTTTTTACAATTTTAAAACTGAAATAGTTTCTGTTTCTCGGCATTATAGAATTAATTACTTCTTCTTTAGGAAGATTTGGGAATGTTGTAAGGTAAACAAGATCGGTACAGTGACAAATGAAAAAAATAAAATGCAATGTAAACGAGCTGCAGGGAAAACAATCACACAATACTAAAAAACTTCACTTAGTCACACTCATATTGTAACTGAAAGCAATGCACCATCTCAGCTGCAATGATTGTTGCAGTTATGCGATAGTACAAATTTTCTTACTGAAAACGTTCCATATTGCACCAAAAATAGAAAATGAAAAGAACGTGGGCGAATCTCAAAATAAGAAAGGGCCAAATACACAGTATATATTCAGACGAAAATAAAAGACAGTATGATATTACACACAGAAAAGCTAAAAGTGGCTTTTATCCCTGAAGAAAACGTTCTGAAAACGTCAGGCCCCTGCTACGAAAGCAGAACAATTTTTGCGTATTATAGCCGAAATGTCACAGAGTATTGAGCAATAATATGACACGTTTTCTGCATTGTTACAATGCACAGTGATAGATACAGAGAAGAAAAGGCAGTGTGCAAACTTACCTACCTTATCTACATGTATATCATAATTTTTGGGATTTTGAGCATAGAAAATGAATCAACTATTATAATTTCGTTGAATTGATGCATACTCAGTAATAGAAAAAACTGTTGATACTTTTCTATGCTTCTCAAGGTAGGCACTGCCTACTTTGCCTACTCAGAAGACACCTGTCAATAATATATACAGGGTGTAGGAAAATTAAGTGCAAATATTTTAACGTCACAAGTTGTCATCATAGCCGTACACTGTTGTGTATTTTTTTTTTTAAACTCAGTTTTTTAAAGAAGTTACAGTGTTCTAAATTTTTGTTCCGGAAAACAATTTCCTCTGTAGAAAATCATTTTCCAACCGATTTGGATGAAAATTGCTCACAAAGCGAATCTTTCAATCTGGTGCAGTGACAGGGCAACATGTGGGTGCGCGTCAATACTGGTGAACTTATATCAGTTTTCCTCCTGACAAATGCACTTAATCTGATTATTTTTGTCATGCATTACATCGCCCGAAAAGTCTTGAAATAGGCTTTCATCGTAGGCATCTAGTTGTCAGCGCGTTTTGATGCATTTTGACCGACTTACCCCGACTATAAATAAGTACGCCACGTTCTTAGTGGCGCATTTTACACGTCTCCCCCCCTCTCACCGTACCATCACTAACCGCCAGTAAAGCTCCTCGATCCGCAGTCACCATTCACCAGCGGCATATCATTTTTTACAATTGAGACCAATAATTCACTGTGTAACAAATTTTAATTTTTTTAGTTCGTGGGTACAAAGTGTGTTTTCCTAACCCGTTATACCTAAAACAAATAGAAAACAACTGTTGTCTCACAAAAATTTTGCTTCTGTGATCAGGACAATGATATTTTAAAATTGGACTGTTTTCGAGAAAATTCTCTATTCGCATTTAATACTGATTAGTTAGAACTGTTCAGAAGTTTCAAAAATTTTCCTGAATTATGTAGAACTTTCAAGAAACTCTTAGAGCTTTCTCGAACTCAGTCAGTATATGTTACTCACGGTAATGTTACTGTTGTCGTACAAACAACAAAAATGCAAAGAAATTAAGTTTGACGCCACGTGTTAGACGCTCAGTAGAGCTCAGATTGTCGTAGGGTGTGGGTGTGTCAGGTGTGGTCTTATTCACTTCTATAATTATTTGTTTAATTTGTTATTTGTTAATTATTTGTTTATTTGTGTTGTGGTCATTAATTTTGCTGAATTTAGCCGCTTTTCCATAGGCTTTAGACATATGCAGTTGAAATATAACACTTAGAAACCAGGAACAAAAATTGTTACATACTGTAATTTGCGTAGCCCATTGCGTAGCCCATTGCGCATAGAGCATTGAAAGATGTACTTTGTGACCAATTTTCATCCAAATCGGTGGAAAAATGAACTTTTTACAGCGGAAATTGTTGATCTGAATGAAAATTGAAAACGCTGTAATTTTTTTAAAACTCAATTTTGCTTAAAAAATTCACCACAGTGTACTGCTATGACGACTAAACTTATGTTTAAAATATTTGCACTGAATTTTTCAACACCCTGTTTATATTAGTGTACATAAACCGTCATAAATGTCGGGATACGATATTGTTTTTACACAAATCTTCCAGATGTTGATCATAAAGAAATAAATCCATCCTAATAGTACCTGCGATTAAAATATTCTTGTACTTGTGCACTGGTGAAACCCAGTTATCCTTGTACTTGTGCACTGGTGAAACAAAACCAGTTAAGCCTAATACAATACTTCACTACCGCATGAACTGCCCTGGATGGCTGAAGTGCACTGCCTAGCCATAAAGGTCTGGCTTGCCGTGAGGAAAAGGAACAAAAATTGAAGCATTGACCATACGTTGTTATTGCATTGAAATAAAAATTTGGGAATTTATCGACACGTTAATCCCTAACGGAAAGCATGAAGTTGAAGTCTTACCAGTACGGGTCAGGAAGAACTCAATTGGGCCCAAGCTGCAAGTTCCGAAATCGCATCAAAGAAAAAAAAAACAACACCCTAGAACATCGGATCGATACCCTGACTATTACTAACAAGGTGTAGAATATTAATAATAAAGTCTTCAGAACCAAATTAGGTATCCGAACCATCAGTGGAGAAATGTACGTGAACATCAAAAGTTACTCACTCCCCAAAACTATGCAAACTGCTTGTAGTTTAAAATTTCTTATGACAATTTAAGGACATGGTTCGGGTGAAACCAAAAGTCAGTCAGTTCCAAGATACACGTCTCAAATCTCGTTATTTATTTAGGGAAGTCAATGAATTAAAATTCCTAGAACGTTTCAACCTAGAGGGTCATTATCACCAGTAAAATTGGTAAAGGGATTTCACTGTTCCCTTTACCAATTTTAATTGTTGATAATGACTCTGGAGATCGAAACGTTCCAGAAACTTTAATTCATTGACTTTCCTAAATAAATAATGAGATTTAAGACGTTTATCTTGGCACTTTTATTTATAATTCGAATATACAGAAAGCAAACCACTTGTTTATATCCGTCAGTTCTCGACGGATTTTTCTGAAATTTTCATAATAAGGGTAAAATGATGCGGTATTTCTTTTTGAATTTATGTATTTTTTTTTAAATTCTTAAGATATATGATTTTCTTTTAAAACCCTGAAGAGGTGGGTGTTGCGGAAAATGATCCATCGCCTACAATTTTGAAGTTACAGAACTGAAAAAAGGCTTTCTAGGTAGCTAATTGTATTGTCTAGAGATCGGGTGCAAAAGTTTTTTCGAAAATTCGATCTTTTGAATATTAAGAATTTTTTCTAAAAACTGACCACTTTTTTCGTTTTTCGAATTATTTTGCTTATAATTTTCAACATGAATTGAAATAAAAAACTTTGTCACCGCCTCTTTAGATTGTTAGAACCGCTTTCGATTGATATACTTGCCATTACTGTACCTTCAAAACTGTGGGAGAAGGATCACTTCAAAGGTCAAAAGGCAAGTTTTCACTGGAGCCATTTTTCTAAGAATGTTTTTTCTTCATAATTTTTGAGCTAATTTTTCTTTTAAAATGAATTCAACTGCTTTTGTAGCTCTAGTTAAATTCTATCGATTGATATATTAGCCATTCCTGTACCTTCAAAACTGTGGAAAGGATCCATATCAAAAGACAATAAATGCAAGTTTCAGAACAACAGTCTTTTTAGAAGAAAAGATTTTTCTAAATCAATTACAAACAAACATTTTTTTAAATCAACTCTATCGCTTGGTAGCTCTTTTTGAGCCCTTTTGAATGATATATTTGCCATTCATTTACCTTCAAAACTGCGAGAAGTAATTATATGTTTACACAACAGCTAATTAGCTAATGACTCAGAGCAGCCGGACTCAAAACAAACACTCAGTTACATCATAATTAACACTGAGTGTTAGAATCTATCGTTTGAGTACTAATGCATTTCAATCAAGGCCATGAATGAACTCCTTGCTAGTCACGTGGAGGAACGCCCAAAGCTGATTCGTAATTAGGGGGAGGGGGGGGGAAGAGGGAAATCACTCATCTATTGGCGCGCCAAGGTCAAGTTAGTGTGTGTCTTCTACTTCGTCTAGAAGACGAACCAATGGACGTACTTGAGAGCCAATTATATCGTTGGATGCGCAAGAAAATTCTCTATACGATGAGTTTACAAGTTGAAAACCTACCCGTGGTGTTGTGGTGATTGCCACCGCAAGAGGGCGCTGTAACGGTGCGCGCTTTGACGCCGGGAGATGGAGATCATGCCGCCGCTGCCGGCCGGCTGCGGGCGGCCGTCTTCAGTGTGTCGTTGACAGTCGTGGAGTGAAGACGTAAACTACGAACCTGATTTTCGTTTTGCGCCTTTGCTCAGTATCGGGAGTCAGTGACTGAGCTGTTTAGTTTCTGCGGAGAAACGAGAGTAAATGCAGTAGGGAAGCTGCGCATTTGTCCGAGGTGCGAGTGCCCGGCAACTGGGTAACAGTGATCTGCTTGCTCCGGGAGAGGTGTCGGCTGCACCTCTGAACAGTCGTACCGGCTGGGAGGCTGGCTCCTGCTGGGAACGACTGTGTGGAAGGTGAGTCCGAGTGCTGGTAGGCGTGCTACCGTCGCACTCGCGACTTTATTTTCCGGCTAAAGATCACAAGCTATCTAGGCCTTTAGCGGTGGTAGCCATCTTTGTTGCTAGCAAGATGGCGGCGGCTGGGAAGGCTGCGTCGGCTGAGGCAGTTGAGGCGGCTGAGAAGGCTGCGGCGACCGGGGCTGGCGATCCGGGATCGCCAGGGCCGCCGGCGGGAGCACGCCGGGAGTGCTCGTGGATGTTAGCATGTTGGCCAATATTCTGACTCAGGTGCGTGGTCCGATCCTTAATCGGTTAGCTAGACAGCTGCCTAAGCTGACCGGCGATGGATCGATCGATGCGCTGGAGTGGCCGGAGAATCTGGAGAGGCTCTGCCAGCTGGAGTGCGTGGCGCCGACCGACGTTATTGGGTTTATGCCTGACGGCACTGCCGCACGGGTGTTTCGCTGTATGACTGTCGGTGATGCTGCTCAGTGGCAGGTAGTTAGGTCTACGCTTGCCGCGCAATTTGCGTTGCCTTTGCTGGAGGCTTATAGGCGGTACACCGAACGTCGGCTTGGAGCCGGCGAGTCGGTGGACGTATACCTGGATGACTTGGCGCGTCTTTGTGGGAGAGTGGGGTTGACCAAGGGAGATTTGATCTTTAGGCTCAAATTTTACGAAGGTCTCACCACTAATCTGTACACTTAGGCAGTTGCGCGTGAGGACGCGTATAATGCTCCGTTCGACGCTGTGGTGTCGAAAGTGCGGGATAGAATGGCCGCACAGAGGGCTGTGACCGGGCGAAGCCAGGGGGGCAAGCTTGGGGCAGACCTTGCTGCTTCTGGGAAGCAGTGCAGTGGTGGCAAGGGTGCTTGCTACCGCTGTGGCGGTGCGCACCGCGTGAGGGTGTGCCCGCAGAAGCAAGGCACTGCGGCGCCTGCTGGCAGAGGGGCACGAAGGCTCCCGCCAAAAGGAAGCCCGCATGCTTTGCGTGCGGGGAGATCGGGCATTTTGCCTGTGCCTGTTCCACGGTAGCTCCGTCTAGGATGGTAGCTGGGCCCACGGTTGGTGGGTCGGGTTTCTCTGCGGAGGACGCCAGTCGGGGCGACACGTCCTCCTCAATGGAAACCACGTAAGACGAGCTTACCGGAAGTCTCCTCTCACCGAGGGAGGTGACGGCGCCCCTTCGGTGAGAGGAACCTTGAGCGGCACAAATGTGTCGCTGAGGCGGGGCGATCTATAATCGCTCGGAGCGACTGGTGTTACGACTAGGAGTCGTTTGCCAGTCGTTCGTGCCATCTTGATTGGGCATTGTTCTTGGTGTCTGGTAGACTCCGGGATCGAGCGGACGGTTTTTTGTCCGCGGGTGGTGGTGGGCCAACGCCTCCGACCGGGGCGGCCGTTGCTAACGGCGGACGGCAGAACTTACTGTGAGGGGAAGCACTGTCATGTGATAGTCGGGTTGCAGGGGCATTGTTTTGGTGTCACTGCGCTCGTCATGCCGGGGAATCTCGGCGTTGACTATCTCCTAGGGAGTGATGTTATTGATCACATGGGGGCGTCACCGTCAGGAGAGGCCCTGACTCGAAGTATGCAGTTGACTGGGGGAGATCCTGGTCAACTGGATGCTGTAGTGGGTCCAGCAATGGATTCGCCTGTGCCAAGCTGGGAGCCGGCCTGGTAGCAGGCAGGGGCGGGGTCGGTGGGTCCGAGAGGTGCGCCAGCGCCGATCGAGATTGTCGACCCTGACTTTGTTGCTAGGTTCGCTGACGGTCGGTGGACAGTCAGTTGGCGGTGGTCCGAGAAGCCGCCCGAGGGGTTGCAGACCCGGATTGTGGAGTACGGATGTACTCGGGCGCCTCATGTGCTTGAGCGCTATGACACGGAGACTCAGAGTTGGATCTCGAAGAGTTGGTTGAGGCGGTGGCATGGCCCCATTCAGGGCGTCATTTCGTTGCTAGCCGTCGTGCAACCAACGAAGGATAAAGTCCGTCCGGTCATGGATTATCGTGAGTTGAACGGCTTTGTCGAGTGTCATACTGTGGTCGCTGTGGGTGGCGACAAGATTTGGAAATGGCGGCAGCTGCGGGGCGAGCTTAAGGTCGTCGACTTTAAGTCTGCGTACCTGCAGATCCGCGTTTCCGAGGATCGGTGGCGATACCAGTTCGTGAAGTTTAAGGGTGTGCCTTACGCTTTAACGCGATTAGGCTTCGGCCTCTCGTGTGCGTTTCGAATCATGATGGTGATTCTCGGCAAGGTTCTGTCGTTGGACGACTGAGTTCGTAAAGGGACGGTCCACTATATCGATGATATCTGGCGAGGTACGGACTTGTGACGAAGGAATCTGAGAGCCTGGATGGTGTCCGGTTGTTGGGAATTACTTTACGGAAAGATTCCAATGGACATCTTCGGATGTCCGAGTTCGTTTCGGTAAATGCCGGCTTAACGAAGAGAGGGCTGTTTTCCTTGTGTGGTCGACTGGTCGGCCACTACCCCCCGTGGCGGGGTGGCTGCGTCCATGTTGCAGTTTTTTGAAACGGCTGGGAGGCAGCGGCTCTTGGGACGACTCGGTTGACAGTTCTGTCAGCTTGTTGGCTGGGGAGCTGTTGGCGCGAGCTCGTCGGGAGGACCCTGTTGGGGGCGTTTGGGGTGTCGATCGCATGGTACGGTTGCCGTGTGGGCTGATGCCAGCTCCCTTGGAGTCTTTGTGGCCCTTGAGGTCGATGGCCACATTGTTGAGGATGCGTCTTGGATCCGAAAAGAGTCAGACCACCTTCATATCAATGTGGCTGAGTTAGAGGCGGTTGCGCGGGGTATCAACTTGGCGATTGCGTGGGGTTTTAAAACTTCCACGGTCGCCAGTGATTCGCGGACAGTCGTCACATGGATGGACAGCACTGTCGATGGCCGCAATCGTGTTCGCGCGAAGGGTGCGGTGGAGATGCTCGTGAAGCGACGTCTTGGGGTGATCCGTGAGACGATCGTTGAGCATGGTCTGGTCGTGTCTGTTCGCTTCGTTTCGACGATCGAGAACAAAGCCGATCAGATGACCAGGGTACCTAAGAGGTGGCATAGTTACCCCGATGCCGGTGAAGCCGTCGCAGAAGTGTCTGCTGTGCTTGCCCCTGGAGAGAGTCTCGAGGATGCCATTTGGGACAGTCATCTGCCGCATCATTTGGGCATCAATCGGACTTTTCACTTGGCTCGTCAGATCCGGAGTGATCTGTCGCAAGAGCAGGTGAAGCGTGAGCTGGCTGGATGCGAGGCCTGTCAGCGAATCGATCCCGCGCTGCGGGAGGAAATCTCGTGGGGCGAGGGGGTCTTACTGTGGAGGAGAGCTGGTGCTAGGTTGCGGTTGACGTAACCCATTACGGTGCCAAGCTCTACCTGTCCATGGTTGACTGTGGACCCTCGCGGTTCACCATCTGGCGAGCGTTGCTGAAAGAGTCAGCAGCGAGCATTGCCGCTCATTTACGAGAGGTCGTAATTGAGCAAGGGCCGTGTGACGAATTGTTGCTTGACAATTCGACAGCGTTCGATCAGCGACTATTGAGCAGTTTGCTGATGAGTGGGGGATTTCGCTGCAATTCCGTGCAGCCTACGCCTCGAGTGGCAACGGGATCGATGAGATAAATCACCGGACGATCAAGAGGATCGCCGCTAGGTGAGGCATCTCTCCTGAGGAGGCCACATTTTGGTACAATGTGACGCCTCGGAAGGAAACAGAGGCTGGCTCGATCCCGTCTAGCGGTATTTTCAGGTATCGCTGGCGAGTGCCGTTTGATGTCAATCTTCGGGTTATTGATGGCTGCGAGAACAACAGCTTTGCTGTTGGTGATGAGGTGTGGGTGAAACCCCCACTTCCTTCATGCACGAAGTAGTGGACGTCAGGTGAGGTCACCAGCGTCGTGTCTAAGCATGTAGTGTGCGTAGACGGCATGCCTAGGCATGTGCGCGACGTTAGTAAACGTCGGTTTGGTGGTGAGTGGGGCAGGGTTCCTGAGAACCATGGTGGTGTTGCTGGCGCCGCGGAGCCCGAAGCAATGGTCTTCGGTGTAGGGGGTGGCTGCGGTGCAACTCCCTTTGCGTTGCCAGAGGGAGTTGTAGTTGACGCCTTAAACAAGGTGCCTATTGAGCCGGCAGCAGATCGCGAGTCGACTGATGAGTCCCCGGAAGAAGAGAGCGACGAAGGAGACGCTGTTGGCAGTGATGCGGAGGAGCAGCGGGGGAGCTGAACCATAGAGGCGGTCACGCTGTGAGTGACGGCGTCCCACATACCTGAATGAGTACGAGTGCTAGGCACTAAGCAATGCGAGTTTGGTGAGAAACTGGGGGAGATGTGGTGTTGTGGTGATTGCCGCCGCAAGAGGGCGCTGTAACGGTCTGCGCTCCGCCGCCGGGAGATGGAGATCTTGCCGCGCTGCCGGGCGGCTGCGGACGGCCGGCTTCAGTGTGTCGTTGACATGGAGCTAGGATATACTGGAGGGAGCATAGTCGATTTCGATCGGGTTCAAATTAGTTGCAAAAGTTGAGAGACTGGGGCACACGCAAGACCCTACACGTGACTACCTCTGAGCCAACCAGAGACGCTTGGCTCCTCCATGGCTCCTCCTCACCTCCTCTACAACTCAGCCTCCCATTTTCCAAAGCAAGATTGGTACTGCACCACAAATCAAAGGGCGAGGTGTGCGTGTAAGTCGCTCTGTAATTTGTTGTTATATTCAAGGGCTTGTAATCTTTATAGTTTTCAACTGTTAATGTATCTTTGCTAGTAATTCTGATATTATTAAGTGTCCTCAAGTAAGGAAAAACAATTTATTATCTTTCAGAATCTATGAATCCCAAATTAATCCTTGTCAGGACTGGGACGTCAAGGAAATAGTACGTACTAAATTTAAGGAATATGCAGAAATACGGTCCATCACCAGTCTATGTCTTACACTATTATAAAATGATTCATTAAAAATTTATTGTTTGAAATAAAAAATTTTTATCGTGAGTATATATATATTTCCTGGGGTTAACTTTTTTTCGATCTCAAATTTGACCCTGAAATTTATTTATAGACTTTGAACTTTACTGGGACTGTTGAATGCTCTCAATTTCAACAGTCGAATTTTGTTTCTCAAGATATAAGCTTAGGGATTGTGTCAAGAAAAAATGCCTAATTTGGAAACCCTGCTTTGACCTCAAATCAAAACCCAGATATTTCTTGAAAAGACAAAAATCTGGGTTAAAATTCCTAGGTGCGAATAACTTGGTCGTGAGAAGACCTTAAGCGTGCGTGTACACTCCATTGTAATCAGTTGGTAACTGACGTCATAACAGCGAGAACGCTATTGGTCGTCACAGACATGAAAGAAATCTCAAAATCTTGTTCTCTTTTGAAATTTTAATTCTTCAACGCTCAATTTCAGCCACAATGGTTCTCCGATGGTGGTCATTTTTATGGCATCACTGAGAGCAGCCTGAGTACAATACTATGTTGCAATGCGCTTTTGTCAAATTCAGTAAAAATATTTTTGCATGAATTTTTTATGAAAAAAAACGAAGAATTTTTCCAAAATGGTAAAAAATATGAAAATTTTTTTTTTGAAGCTAAATCAAAAAACTAAATGCAACATTTTGACAGCTGTTTATTGTGAATCTAACATAAAAAAACATTCATCTCTATCTGCATTATTGGCTGAGAAATTTACATTTGAAGGGATTTCTACTGAGTGGGTGGTTGAGGATTTTGGGCAAATTCCGAAACCTTTATAGACCATACCTGTCTATTCAAATGCTACAAACATGCTCTGAATACTTCAAAGCTTATTTCAAACTGGAAGTATTTTACTTCGATTTTTGAAAAATCATAGGAAACTGGCGTTCGGTGGCTTTCAGTCGTCTATGCTCCCTCTCCCATATACTAGCTCCATGGTCGTTGACAGTCGTGGAGTGAAGACGTAAACTACGTACCTGATATTCGCGTTGCGCCTCTGCTCAGTATCGTGAGTCAGTGACTGAGCTGTTTAGTTTCTACGAAGAAACGTTAGTTACTGCAGTAGGGAAGCTGCGCAGTTGTCCGAGGTGCGAGTGCCCGGCAACTGGGTAACAGTAATCTGCTTGCTCCTGGAGAGGTGTCGGCTGCACCTCTGAACAGTCGTACCGGCTGGGAAGCCGGCTCCTGCGGAGAGCGACTGTGTGGAAGGTGAGTCCGAGTGCTGGTAGACGTGCTACCGTCGCACTCGCGACTTTATTTTCCGGCTAAAGACCACACTACAATTATCCAAATTCGACCCTGACCGTGCAATTAAACAAAACGGCAGGTAGTTTAAAATTTACTTATGACCATTTAAACAAAGAAGATAAGTTTTACCAGACGTTCTTATGATATGATGAAACTTCGGATCCGCTGCGGCTCGCCATGCGTGTGATAGGGGCGACGGTCTCGTACGACATAGCAAACCTGAAACTCACAATATCAACTGTTAAAAAGGAAGGTGGTAGGCTAAAGCTGCGTTTATATTGACATACTTTTCAACACTCTGAGTGACACTTCGAGGGGCACATACACTGTAGCTGGGCTAGCACGCGGGCACCGTGAGGCTGGCTTGGACATTCTCCCTTGCCCTTTTTGCAACATTTCTCCCGTCACTCACTCAGTCAGTCGCTGCCGTGGAGGGAGTATATATGGAGGGAGCATAGCCGTCTGTGAAGAGAACCAGCATAGACCGGGGCGGACCACACATACACACCCCCACACACACTCGCACACCTCATAACCCCAAACCTTCACACTCTTACACACACTCCCACACCCACAGACACACACATATACACATACAGATGTCGCGCACACTTGTAAAAATAACCACAATTGGCCAACACAATCAGATACACCATCGTCTCAAATCACAAACCGATGTGTACAATGGCCATTTTAGGCTCTATGTTTACCTTTCAAACCCAAAAATCAATTCATTTTCCGACACCATTACCAAATAAAACGTAACCTAAGCCCATATTTACAGTTTAAAAATCATTTCACAGACCGTGATCTTTCAACTTTGGACACGGATCTAAGAGACATCGGTTACACACTGAATTCTGAAATTTCTTTTCTTACTGAGAATTTTCTTGGTCTATATCCGAATAACTGAAGATATGCGCTGCAGGAGCACAGCTTTGAGGGGTAACTAAAATTTTTTATGAATAACACATCCTCAACAAATCAATCAGATCTTCTCTGTTAAAATGACTACACCAATCACAATTCAACCAATAAGTTCACCAATCACTTCCGAACCAAACCCATAATAATATAACAAACTCAACCCAACCTCAAGTAATCTAACGCGACCTAGTCTAATCAAACCTAACATAAGCAATTTTATCCTCACCTGACTTTATAACCTCATGTATACAATTTTTTGGTTGAATTTTTCACCACTCTTATTGTATTCCATTTAACTTACCGTCCATCCCCTGTTTATCATCAATTTACACAAAGTCATTTAACCTATCCTACTCAAAATTATATAGCTTCACCTAAATCAAAACTTAAAATAACATAAATCCCTAATATGAAGCGCGACTGAAACTTTCTTCACAATATTATATACAGAATCCTGGGAGAATGAAATTTTAATATTAAATCACGAATTCACCTAAGGTCAAAAATGCTCACAAGACTATAAATATGTTCGTTCATTTAACCACAATACATTACATGTTACCTATAACTGATTTAAATTACATGAGCCTCATTCCAAATTTTCATTATACATGCGTTTCAAAAATAAATGAAATTCTACCAAACCTATTTCAAATTCCGCCAAAGCCTGACGTAGGGAAATTAGGCTTCCCATAACCCTCCAAAATTGCCACCTCAGACATCAAAATACATTACTCACCTGCATAAGCGAGAAATAACCTTGCGTTCTTAAAATTCATTTCAAACCTTCAAGAGAAAACAAAAAATATCCACCAACTTCGTGTCACATCCAATTACTATCAATACTTTTTCAAATTAACCACAAGAACCAAATATATTCTTGTTCTCACGAATAAATCATGTTATTGAGCTGTACATTACCATACATCAGATAGCGTCGCACTTATTCATGCAGAGCCATTAAATAATCCAATCCTTCTCCAAACTATAAGAAACAACCATAAATCCTCAACAAAATATAAATAATCACCAAAATAAAGAAACATCGCAATACCACATCAAAACGAAAGCTAATTCTCGTTTCATACAACAACATCGACACCTGTTCATCTTCATTGGGTTCATTATGATGGAACGCGCCGTCGCGCGGTTAAATTCGAAGGTTGAGAAAATTTTATCTGACTTCTTGCGCCGCTCTACGGGTGCTACGCACCTCGCAGAGCGGCATCATTACAGCTCTTATATTAGTCATACTCGAGGGACACTGCATTTACCTTAGAAACACTTTTGAACTCTAAAAAAAAAACATTTCTGTCTCATTTTTACCCCTTTTTCACCGTACTTACCCCCTACACTTCACTAACAGCCTAAAAAATACCTGTCCGCATGGTACTGACATTTTCATTTGCAGCAATTCTCATATGCATCCATTTTTGCATTGATAATAACATTTTCATATCCGTACACTTTTATCGAACTTTTCACTAAATTTTCCAAATCCGTGATCATTACACAGATCGAAATAGCCGAAATTACTCACAAAACGGTTCAAAACACGTTCCAATGATGAAATAACGGCAAAAACATTTCACAAACTCATTTCCCCCATATATCAAACAATTATGAATAAACATAATATAATAAACCACTTTAACACCCTGCTTTTGACTCCGCTTCATATGAGCCCAAAATGAATTCTCTACCTGATTTCAAAGTACCCTTCATCGTAAATTTGAACATGCATACAATTTTCGAAAATTACTCATTCACCCCAAAATGTCGATAGGTCAAATCTCAAAATGTCAGCATAAACAGACATGTACATTGTATCAAAATTTCCAACATCTACCTGCAATGCACATAAAATCATATGCCTAATTCAAACTACACTCAATTGATAACCGAGTTCACCAATGCATCATCATTTACCATGAAAACAAAACCATTACCTCTCAATATAACTCAATCTCACTTTCTCCACACGAAAAAAATTCTATCGTCTACCTCCATCACCACGCACGCTTCGTGTGCAAACTACAACCATGATGTAAGTGAAATGAGTAATTTGTCGAATTTCAAATAATTAAATTTTCGTTCCAAGAAGAGACATTGTGTATCTCAAAATAACTGAAAACATGCACTGCTCCAGGAAGTGCTTTGAGGGGTAACTCAAGTAAGAAATTCTGTTATGCATGTACTCAATATTTACATCTTTAAAGCAAACATTGAAGCCTAAACGAAGCTTGACATACATCAAGTGAGTTCTCATTATAGATTCATTCAAATTTCGGCATCGAAATAAGTGAAATGAGCCATTTCTAGAATTTCTAAATGAAATCATGTTCGTGATTTCAACCCGTATATGTTCAATTTACCTCCCCAAAAACATAATAGAATACATCCTTCCATCATATTCAATAGCTTCACTGGTTTACACCGCCTAAACAACTTAGCACCATTTTCTATGTTCAAAAGCGAGTTAATTCATATCTTGAATTCTCTTACAGAGGTATTTCCGACTCATGAGCCGATAATATTTCCATGTAGTACCACAAATAATTCTCAAAAACTCACCGACATACGAAGCTTTGAAGAACGCTTTCGTTTTGTTTTTCAAGTCACTATCCAAACTTGTACAGTGTCTCAAAATGACTGAACATACCTCCTGCTTGAGCACGGCTTCGAGGGGTAACTCAAGTCAAAAATGTTGTTCCTACTTCACTCAATATCTAAGTATTTCAGGCAAAGATTAAAGTAACAACGAAGCTTGACATACATAAATGAGTTATACATTAATAGATAGGAGTTATATAAACAAACAATAACTATTTTGTATCCACATCTTGCTTGTTATCCCAGTCATAAAGGACACACACACGGCAGGCCGCGTCTTTGAGGACCAATTCGCCCATCGAACAGGCATTACACTTTAAATTTATGAATATGGGAAATCAATAATTTCTGTTCCTATTACGAAATTCATCGAGTTGGAATCATTTTAAATGCACGTATCATGTTAATCTTCAGTAGACAATGTTAACAATTTCTTTTCAAGTTTCGTTTCATTGAAGAAAGGGGACACTTTTCACTTTCAACAACTTATGGGTTGATTTCGTATCTCTCTTCATGAAAAACTGACGTAACAGTTGACTGTGCGGAATGACTGCAGTGGGACAGAAGGATGGATTCTCCTAACAACGCCCTTTAATCAACAAGTATCCCATTGAAATAATTTTCTATCCATTACAAAGACAATTTTATGAGGGTTAACAATTCCATTCCAAAAATAAGTTATAATTGAAGTCACTTTACATGCTCAGTACGATGATGCGGACACTTTAACATTAGTTTTGTCATCTTTCTAGTTCTAACATCATTTACATTACAACTTCTACAAGCAGCACAAGATTTCAGCCTCAAATTCTGAACCTCATTTAGGTATTGCAACTGCAAACCGCCTTGCATACCGATTTTCTCGACTTAGACGAAAATTTTAAGCTCAATTAACATTTTTTTTTTCTGTACCAAAACTTGTTGGAAGTGAAATAATCCAACCATAAGGTAAATCGCCTATTTTAAACACATTTGTTCTCTATAAAATTCCCTGTGAAACGAATATAAACCATTGAAAATGATGAATTACGCGTCATGCAAAAAAAAATTATGAATTTCAAGGCAAAAACAGGCACTTAAAACGTTTACTTCGAAATACAATATATTTTTATGAGCTCTAACAACACATTAAAACACTCAAAACTTAGCAAAATCGCTTCCAATGGAAAAAAATTAAAAAAAACTTTGAACTTCAACGATTCATTTAATTATATTGTTTCGCAATCGAAAAACAACACAGCACCAAGTTCATGAAAATGGGCATCCATATAAAACCTTTAAACTCCATAAAGTTTCATTTCAGGCCATAAATTTCGCCATTAAAAAAAATTCGCATTCTGGAGACTTCATTACAAGGTGGATCGGTATTCAGTTTTTGCCCTAGATTGGCAAATTTTTGCGATTCCTCCCTAAGGTTTGATGTTTTTTCAAATTTGAACAAAAAGTTGAAGGCCTACAACTTTGAGACACGAGTATCAATCGAAAGATCTCCTCAAGACGCATCTTTCAAGTGATTTTCAGCTCCCTCGAAGGTGAGGAAATGGGCTTCAGGGGTGAAGGAAAGGCAAAAATGGCCTGGAAAAGTGAAAATAATGTCTCACGCTCAAACAAACCCGAAATTCAACCTGCCCAAAAACTTTTGAATGCACGACAAAAAACCGAGCAGAAAATGTTAAATGAAGTTTTCCGTAGATCGCCCCCATTTTCCTAAAACAGGTTCGGAACATTTTTTGGGGGTGTTGGGGGTTGTGTTTGGAACCATTTTTTGAGAAAAGTTTTGCTCATGATGAACTGTAAACCTAATAACTTTGAGAAAAAGGTTGAAACTAGGTCGTATCAAATTTTCAAGTCACCAATCAATCAAACAACGTCACAACTGGCGTTCGAAAATGACCTTATAAAAAACGCGTTTTTTTACTTGAACTTTAAAGTTGCGCACCACTCAAGTTTTCAAAGCTGGCACTCTGTAAAACTCGCTGGGTATATTACAAAGCTTTCTAAACGAGACTACAAAGTTTGACACCCCCAGGTATTACCGTTCAATACTTAGGCAAACTCAAACCTCACACAAAATTTTCGAAAATTTTGAGGAAAACTTTGACCCCAAGTTGTGTCGAAACTTGATCGCTTCGAGAGCCGCTGATTTTATGAGGCTTAGAACTTTTGGAAATGTACGAGCTATCAAACTTTGAAAGATTTAACCTGCGTGGTTTTCTCAAAATAATTCTCCAAATTTCGTCAAAAATACCCTAAAAATTTTTCGCAAACTTTGAGGGGCAAAGAGGGATACTTTTTACGAACGGATCGCAAAATGGCAACGTTGGCGTATACTCCATTGTTTCGTCTACCACATGCTGGAATAAGAGCCGCCTAAAGGCATTCTATGGGTGTTTGGCAGCAGTTTGAAAATGTGTCATTTCGGTCGATTTTCGACCTTTGAACGGCCATTGAAGGAAAAGTTCTCGCACGATCTCGAAGAAAAAAGCTTAGGTTCATGTCAAAAGGGCCTTTTATGTGCCTGCCAAATTTGAAGGCGCTGCGATGACGCGTTCGAGGGGCTACCCTATAAAAAGGCGACATCAATAGAAGGAACAATCCTTCGGTGAACGCCACGCGGCGTCTAGGGTAAGTGGTGTTCATCTTCCTTTGAATCTGTGCGCGTATGGGTCTTGGTTTTTTCACCGGATTTTCGCTAAGACGTCCGCCGGGCGCACAGAAACCAGTTTATGAGATTTCTCCTATTTCTGTGGTAACCAATAGCCGTCTCGCAAGTGTGACGTCAGCACGGAAGCCAGTTACCTACTGACTACGATAGAGTGCGCACACGCTCGCTGAATGCTCTTCCAGCTGTTGAGTTATTCGCATCATCGTTAATGATTAATTTGGGATTCTAAGACTCCGAAAGATAATAAATTGTGTTTCCTCACCTGAGGACACTTAATAATATCAAAATTACTAGCAAAGATACATTAAGAGTTGAAAACTATAAAGATTACAGGCCCTTGATTACAACAAATTAGAGCGACTTGCACGCACACCTCACTCTTTGACATGTGGTGTGGTACTAATCTTGCTTTGGAAAATGAGAGGAGGGGTTGTAGGGAAGGTGGGTGGAGCTAACTTCAGCCAAGCGTCTGTGGTTGGCTCAGAATTGTGACGTGTCAGGCCTTGACAGTACCCGAGTCTTTCAGCTTTTGCAGCCAAATTGAGCCCGATCGGAGTGCGCTATGCTGCCTCCATATATCCTAGCTCCATGGTCGCTGCCTTGATAGAGTGGAGAGAGGTTCTATGCGCCGTAGCCTGCAGCATGTCATCAGAATACGTTTGGACATGCCATGGTGTTGGAGAGATTGATAGACCTCTACGCAACCATGAATGTTTTTGGCGAACCTCCAGTAAAACCTATAAAAACCGAAACATTTAGAAAGAGCTTCCTCACGAGAACAAGTTTGCGGAGCGTTGCGCCATTCATCATCGCGTCTGAAAGGCAACTAAGCACTCTTCTGCACGCCTGCAGTGCCCTGCCCTGCGTTCTTCCACTGTAAACACTCGCCATTCTTTTGCAATGTGCACTTTACCGCGACCAAAGGATGTGAGCTTCTAATGTGAGTGTAAACGCAGCTTAAGGGGCCGAGGTTACTTCACCTTGCATGCCACTGGCGCACTCCGTATGATCGAAGACAACAGAAATAGTGCCATGTATCGACACAATTTAGTGAAGAATCTCATCCGGGCCTCAACCCGATTGAAAAGTGTTGGGAAACATTGACGAATCCCATCGCGAAAAAAGTCTTTTAGAAGGGAAGAACGTGTATGGATGAATGGGCAAATAATCTATGAAAGACTTGCGAACGCCTAATTTCGTTATGTGGAGACCATCCCAGAGTAGTAATAAAACGAAAAGTATTGTATCTAAATATAAAACACAAAATTGTTTCAACTGAATATTTTGTTGTGTACCCTGATGTTTTTGTTGTAGATGAATTCAGATACTTTAAATTCTTATAATTTATTTAACACACAAAATGTAACCATAATAAATATAATCTCGCTCTGTTCAGTATGGGTTAGCAGTTTGAAGTACGTAAAATCACATAAGTGCAAACATGTCCTCCATTGTTTTTAAATCTTTGCGCGAAACGGAATTGGCAAAGTCTGTATTGGGATCATCACAACATGTAAGGGCCAAGCGACGGAGGAATTCCGTACTGTTCTAGTTGTGGAGATGTCGGGCTATAACACTCTCGGCTCTCCGACCGCCTCGGGAATTGAAACACACACGATAACAATCAATAAGCTTAATGACTACATAAAGTGAAAAAAAGATATCTTAACTTAGAGCCAAGAATGAAGGTGGTGGTGGGCGAGTACGACAGTGGCACGCAGGACCCGTGCAGGACACTGGCACGCAGGACCCGTGCAGGACAGTGGCACGCAGGACCCGTGCAGGACAGTGGCACGCAGGACCCGTGCAGGACAGTGGCCCGCAGGACCCGTGCAGGACAGTGGCCCGCAGGACCCGTGCAGGACAGTGGCACGCAGGACCCGTGCAGGACAGTAGCACGCAGGACCCGTGCTGGACAGTGGCACGCAGAACCCTTGCAGTACAGTGGCACGCAGGGCCCGTGCAGGACATTGGCACGCAGGACTCGTGCAGGACAGTGTCACGCAGGACCCGTGCAGGACAGTGGCACGCAGGATCCGTGCATGACAGTGGTACGCAGGACCCGTGCAGGACAGTGGCACGCAGGACCCGTGCAGGACACAGCCAGCGAGTGAGCTAGTTAACTAGACAAGACGAGCAAGTACCGATCCGATCCGTGGCTCCCCGGGGCAATAGGGTAAGTCCAGCCTGTGGACAAACACACCACTATAACACTGCTAGTGGCTAGCTAGGGTCAACCTCTAATAACTGGCGAGGGAAAAGTCTCACGAGCAGGCCTAACGGGAGCTGGCTCAAACGCGTAACACAGTCAGTAGCCAAAAACGACAAATAGAGCAGATACAAAGAACGAATGCAGTAGAAAAATGATTAGCTAAAACTGACTTACCAGCCAGTCTAAGCCTACCCATCCGCAAAAAAGGTGATCCAAAGAGAGGAAGGAAAAGGCACCACCTAGCATAGCGTAGAGGTAACTCGGAACCTATGTAGAAAAAACACGGGTACAATTAACTGAGGAAGAAGATTATGACAGAAGATCAAATTGGCGTAGAAAGTAGCAAGTGCTGAAAACGGTACAGCAATGAACCGGAAAAAAACATGGTATTTCACATTACAAAACACTTAGTTTCAACAAAGAACGCCTACCTAACTCTCAGCTCGGGCCCTAACATCACAAAAAACGCAGATGGTGACACTATCCAGTGCTTACAACAGTTAAGTTCACCAGGGAACTACTGTTCAAGTCTAGAATAAAAAAAAACAAATTAGAGACAGGGCTTAAACTATGTGAGCTATAAGAAACAGGTAACAATAACACGTTGGAAGGAGACTACAGAAGGCTCCATCCATGATCACAAAAAGAAAGGTGCAGATCTGCGAAACGTCGCTGGCTAAATAGAAGATTTATCTATATCTTAAGGTCACTGGGAAGAAGTGCGGAAGGCCGGCAGCGTCGCCCCTACACGACACGTAGGAGACGACGTCGGCGCCATAGCAGTTATACTTCCTTTCTCTTTTTCTTATTTGCACTGAAATTGTTGCTACTGAAGTGGTGAATAGATTCGTGGTATTGTGATACATTGCTCGTTTCCAAACGAGTCAGCAAGTTCTCAGAGCAATATCAACGAACATAAAATTATCAAAGCGAGCAAATGATTGTGTCGAGCCTGAATTAAAGGAACACTGAGGCATTGTGGGTAAGAGTACGTACCATTCACAGGAAGAGTTGGTGGTTCTATTCCCGGCTGTCAGCCAAGTGATTATTGCTACTGGGAAATGAGAGATTTTAGCCATAATTTCCCACTCGAGCGAGGTGCGGGAAATGGGTACTGGCTAGATCGGTGGTAATCATCATTGCACATCGTGAGCTCCAAAGCATTTGAAAAACAAATATACAAAATCATATGCAGCCAATTTTATGTCAAAAACACCCAATACCTCTGACGTAATTTCTTATCATTACCGATTATTCATCCGTTGATACTTTCAATTCAAACTCGTTCTAGAAAATATAAAATGCCATTTTCAAAATACTGTAGCAATAATAATGAAGAGATTTTTCTTCAATTTTTTCATTCAAATTAATTTCCTTGATCTTATCTCTATTAATCCCCATGAAAAAACATGCAGTCTTCTTGTGTCTTACCTTCCACTCTCTTAAAACTCTTTTCTTGATTATTATTATCATTATTATTATTATTTTAGGGTTTCCCCGCCGTATCCGAAACTAGTCGATATCACAGCTCAGCTGGGTCTAGGAGGAACAATCAGTTGCGCAGTAGAAGAAAGCGGAGAGAGGACACGTTTAGGTCAAAAGATGTGTCGTAGTTAAAGGAGCAATCAGGTATGGTCGAAAACTAAGGTGGTGGGTGGTTCCTGGTCACGACAAATGCATGAATTGAAAGGCCGAGGGCCTCAGAAGAGGCACTGAATTACACACGAGGGGTTGTACAGGTTTAATCTGAGAATGGTAAGAAAATTAGCTTAAGCCTCGTGAAGACAGTGGATATCGGACAGAAAAAGGTGGATTGGATAGTGTGAACTGTATGAGGCAGGGCCAAATAGGATTCGATGAGGCCTAGTTCAGCGAAGAGACGGGACCGCCGCGCAGGTCCATAGCCCGGGTATTCGAGTAGAGCCCTGTTTACACTGGTATCCATTTTGCTGCAGGCTCACGTGTAGACGCCTAGTGTGGAGCTTCACATGAGCCATGTGCGTTTAGACTAGACATGGAGCGTGCCACGGAGCGCGCGCTGCTCAAAATCAGTCAGTGTGTGGCCAGCTGCTATGAAAGATGGGTTGCAGTCGACGAGGTTGTCTGAATATTGCTGCTGCATCATAAACTACGTAATCTCTTTTTTATTTGCATGAGTGAAATGTTACTATATTCGTTTATTTTCATTCAAATATAATGGAAAACAGCCTCCTAATATTTGCAGCTTTTGGTCTGCCAAATGCATTGATGGGCTTAGTAAATTTCAATTAAAAGCAATGTAGTTTCTCGTGGCAGTGTAATGTCAGCCATAATCGATGAGCAAAGGGCTACACTTCACCTAATTACTGCTAACTACACACTGACCGGGGACTGAGCTGCGAGGCTCACGTGCGTCGCGCCTCACGAATTCGATCAGAGCGAATAGGGAACTTCGGGCTCACACATACAAATATGAGCCTCAGTGGTGAGCCTCGTCCACACGAGTCGTGCCTCACGGCTGAAATGTCCCCTAGTGTAAACACCCATTAAGACGTGGAAAACTGTGAGGGGCATTAGACAGTTATAGCAGTGCGGTGAACGATCAAGTGGAGATGTGCGAGATGGATATGTCAAATGTAGTGCTTGGTGAGTGTTAAGTTCCAAAAACTGTCTTGCCTCACGCGGAAAAAAAGATCGTGCGAAAAAAAAGATCGTTCCGTACTAACGCAGAAGTGAAAGGCCAGAATCAGAGAGTAGATTTGACATAGAAGAGTTTCCGTCTTCACTAGTAGCAACGCGAATGACAGAATTGTGGATGGGTAATAGAAAGCCTAGAGTAAATTTGGCCGCAGAGGAATAACCCTCGACACCATAGTCTACCTTAGGTTTCAGAAGCATCGTATGGAGTAAAAGCAAGAGGTGTGGTCAGCGCCATGTGATTTACAGGAGGAATTTCAGGAGATTAAGTGGTACATCAGTTCTTCAGGTCTAAGATGTGCAACCTTTAGGGAAGGAAGATGTTGAAGATTAGCCCCAAGGATTTTTTTCTCCACACATCGTTTGGGTCATTAACTGAGGGCTAAGATATGAGCGATCATAGAGCAGCGGTATCAGAGACAGATATGCACTGAGACCATCTTCCCTACATTGAACTCGAAGCCTGTGAGGCGGCGGCTCCAACGCGTCTGGAAGTTGCGGAGAAGGGGCGATTGACGCTCGACGACTCGAGTGCACGCAGCAGCGAAGCAAATCGCTACGTCATCAACATACAATGAAGTCCTGATCGTTGGGGCAAAGAATCTGCAATATCATTGATAGCCACAAGAAACAAGAAGCAGGTCAAAACACTACTCTGAGGGACACCTCCAGCTGCTGGGAATGCGTTCAGAAAGGTTTGTCCCACTCAAACGCAGATAAGCGACCTCGTAAAAAGTAGCAATGAAGTATGCCAAATTTCCGCTGAGGCCAAAGGTGTGAAAGGAATTGCGGATGCATGATCACTACGCAGTACTATACGCTTTATAAATGTCAAAGAAGATCACATTGAAGTGTTGTTTCGCTCCTAAAAAATCGCCGATTTCAGCCTCCAAAAAGACCAAGTTGTTTGTTGCGCTGCGGTTGTAACGAAAGCCGGACTGGACAAGGGTGATGTGATTCTTACGTTCCAGAAACCATACCAATCTGGTATAGAAGATACTATCAAGTACCTTACTGAGAGTGCTAAAGAGAGTAATTGGTCTGAACGGATTTGCAGCACACCTGATTTGAGATTAGAATAATTATGGCAGTTTTTTGAAAGAGATGTAAAGGGCATGTGAGATGTGTCCTGCAAAAAATAGTCAATTGAGTAATTCTTCTGTTTTTGGTGAATACGAGCTTATATTGGGGCGGGCTCAGTGAAATGCAATATTATCAAAAGTAGGCGGGTTGCGGCGTTATTTCAAGCCAAATTTTCGATGCCTTTGAAGAACTAGGTAGTCTGCTGTCCAACAAGAGTCTGATGCCTTGGTGAAGCTTTGACTGACGTTCGGGGGATCGGGGCTGTAGCAGCTGTCATGATCTCCTCTTCCTGGGAAAGAAAGGCGTCGACAAAATCTTCTGGGTTCCGCGATCCATCAAATTCAGTAAGGCCGTAGAAGAGTGGTCAATTCGCCTTCTGGACGTTGGAATGCGGCATTGCTCGAAAAAAGACTTAGCACAAAGTTTTCCTCACTAAGTAATGCTCATTACCACATAGGTCGTCAAGGACGTCAAAGTTAAATTCTTGCAGGGCATCAGACGAGGAAAAGGCCAGGTCAACGATTGTGAAGGAATTCGTCTGTGAGTGATATTGAGTCAGTCAATTGATATTGAGGAGAGGGATGTCATGGGAGAGGAGGAGGATGAGGTCTGCAATTAGTTTACCTCACCGGTTCGCTCAAGGAAGTCCCACAGAGGTTCACTAGCATTCGTGTCCCCACAAAAGCAGAAATGGTAGTAACAGGTGCTCAAAGACGGGATGAGGTAATAGGCAAAACTATACAACTGGGACAGACACAGAGAGCGCACTGTATGAGTCTTCGTAGAAAGGTAAAGCTTTTTGGATGCTACATGAAGGTTTGTATCAAGGGGGAGAACTTTGTAAGGGAGTACCGCAGATGTACCAACATCGCCGATCTCGTTCGTGGCCATGGTGTCGCACAGGAGTCGAGAGTCCAAAGCAGTAGTGGGAAGGAGGGTGTGCGCGGCGTTCAGTTAAGGCCCCGATACACTGGCGTTCATGACTCGAGAAATTGCGGCAGTGGATCCGCCCTCCAGTTGAAGTGAGAACTGGCGACATGATACACTCAGCACGCAAGATGAAGCACCACAGAACACTTACATAAGAAGAAGTTCAAAACTACGGTGGACCGCAAGCCCGGTCTACACAAACGTACTCACACACGTCAACCAATCAGCTTCTAGCAGCCATGACTGGCAGCTGACGTCATTGGTGCCAACGCTTTCAATTGGCTGCGTCTCCAGGCTTTACTATGACACTCGTTCGGATTGGAACTCAAGTTTTTATTCAAAAGTTATGAAACGTTTCTTGGCGTAATAAGGATAGTGAAAGCCAAAGCAGTATATTTCGATTACATTGATAAAACTTTTTTATATTGTCCTTCACTATACATACACGTAAATGTGCATTCATGAACATATATACAATTTATATTTAAAAACTAAGGTACATTTAAATTAGACTCGGGTTCTAAATGTGATAAAACGTCGGTGCCGTATATTAAGTTTTTCGGAAAGAGTTCATCACCATTTTAAACCTTTAAACTCCAGATTCTAATAGTAGTCGAAACAATACGATAATGAATAAATTAAGATGTTCGAGTGATAAAGAAAACCTGCTATAAATAAGTAGCACAATTTTCCATTGAGCATTTTTTAAACATACGTAAGGAGCCATTCCTGCTGCAATTTTTGATACACCTCTGTCAGAGGCTCACAGCCGACTAACGTTAAACGACTTCAGATTCAAACAAGAGTCACGTAACAATTTATCGGCTCCGTCATTGGCCAATTGGCACCTACGTCATTGTCGACAGGGCTGAAACTCACTTAGTGATAAGTTGAGGATCTTCTAGTATATGATCTGTGTGAAGCACCGCGAAATGCAATGCAAGGCGTCAGTCTGCCTCAGCGTGTCGTACGGGTAGGAGCGCGATTGCGACCAGCCGTATGGAGCGCAGGATTAAAACAAAGCGCACATTGCGCTGTGCTTTAGCCTTCTGTAAGCGCTGCTTATCACATTCTGCAAGCAGTCGAATTTTTTAAATGCGTCAATAGAATTCAGCTTTCGAGTTTTATAAACTCAATTGTGGAGCAAGACATTGCTGCGCACCTCTCCCGTCAACTTTCAAAACGGTACTGCTCATCGCAGTGACGAGTGACGACCAGGGCTGACTGAGGGTTGCCACTTTTGTCTGTGCTAAAATATCTAGAATCGTTGTAAAATATAGCTAGAAATAGCTAGATTCGATGAAACATAATCCAGAAAAATAGCTAAACACAAAAATGAATACCTCTCAATAAGTGCTGTGATTATTTTATCTGTATCAAATTAATCCAGTTGTTCCAGTCCTAAGTAGGTCGATTCAGCTTTATTAGATACATTACTGAAATATATTACTGTAACTCCTACCAGTTGTGTAACTGAAAAATCATTTGATTCGTCCAATAACAAACTAAATTTGTTGTTAAGCTCTTCCTCGAAATGAGGACAGAGCACATTCTGAATAATATTCGAGTACTTAGTGCAATGCATTTTCACGTGATCGATTGTCCTTCAGCTGGATATATTGTTTTTTAACAAGTCAATCATGTGGTCACTGATAGAAATAGCATAATGAAAACTCAAGAACAATTCTATGGACCCTTCAAGTTTGCAAGAGTTATTACTTTTCTTCTTTTCAAAAATGGCATTTACTTCTAAAATTACACCTGCAGTACTGACAGTAAAGTAGGCCCTAGACGATCAATCATTTTGATTTAAAACTTCAAGCCATTCCTTGAATAAAGCATAGTTGACCGTCTAGAAGCTGTTTAGACGATTGAGCCTAGCGTTGACGATGATTGATAGAAAGTTTGAATGACGTAAACTCAAGCACTGATGCTTGACCGTCTAGGCCAACTTTGATCAAGCATTGCGTCAATTTTCTCTATCCTGGGACGTACTAAATTTTGCAAAAATAAAAGCTCTCTTCACTCGGGCAGAACGTTGAGTAAATGCTGACGAGTGGAACCGCTTCTCATTTACTACCACTGCTGTTAGACCAGCGTCGTTTCCTCTTTACTCTTTACTCGATTTTTCCGTTTGAGGGCAACTAGAGTCAAAGCGGGAAAACCCAAATTTGTACAGGAAATTATTGTTAAGTACTTCACTACAGACTATCCTCTTCAGAAAGTCAACTAAAATGGGTTTCGAATGCCTATTGAAGGATTAATTGAAGGTCGATTGCGCTTGCGTCAATCGATTGATAGCATAGCTTGAACAATCAGCTTGATCGTCCAGGGACTGCTGAAGCCTCGCTTTCGTCAAGTTCAGATTGCATAACCCACTCCTAAAAAATTTCATCTTGTAACCACTCTTTTCTAAATTTTTGCTGATATTTGTTTAAATTTCGGCATTTTCACGGGAGTCACAGTATCACAAACAAGTATCCACACAAACTGACTGCAACTGAGAAACCCAAGTCTAACTATTAGTAACTAACTTCCCGCGGAATCTCACACTGACTCACGTGACTAAACGAGTAACGACGCTCAAACAACATTGAACGCCTTTCAAACATAGAAAGAACGGTCTCTACTGTTGCCATATTCAATGCATTTTAGCTTGCAACTCATTGGTTATGCTTTTAGCTAGAAACCATCTAGGATATTTTAAAAATTATCTAGATTTATAGCTATTAGCTAGAATACCATATTCGCTATCTAGATTGAACGAAAACTATCTAGATCTAGCTATTTTATAGCTAGAGTGGCAACTATGGTGACGACCGTCTCAACTCTCAAGGCCCGTCCACACCACGGTATACAGAAGACAGGTAAGTCCACTTCAAAGGGGACAGCTGCTCGAAACCGTTAGACAAGCCAGCCAATAGGAGACGTTTGAGCTGATACGTCACCGACCCCATACCACGTGATTCACACGTCACTCGCGGCAGCGATGCTCTGGCTGCCGTACGTATGATTGCACCATGGCAGGAACTGCCGGATTTCCGCACATACGTATTGAAAATTTTTTGAATAATATGGAAACTATGATACTGAAAAACTTTGATAATCTCGTACGCAATGCTTAATAGCCACGTAATAATTAAAATTCGTGTGCACACTGGGCAAAAGTTTCATATTTATCAATACAAAGCTCCGTTTGCGACTTGCACACTCATTGTAATTCTCGAATTCTAATTTTTCTTCTAGAGTGTTAAAGGATAAATCAAATGAAAGTCCTCATAATGTTACTTTATATTTCAGAACGAAACCCTGAGTTCATCGTTTTTCAACGTAAATAAAACACAGGATAAAATTACTCTTGCAAACAATGCTTTCCGCTTCAAGAAAGTCTTCTATTCTTTTAGAATACTTGTTGAACGATATACATAGGAAGCAGGATTAGTTATTGTACAATGTCCATCATCTTTAATGGACATTTATTTTAGACTATATATACACACATATATTGGAGGCCTCGTATAAAATCAAATTTTAAGAATAGAAAGAAAGAAAGAAAGAAAGAAAAACAGTTTATTTCCAATAGAGATTGTACAATATTACAATCATTGGTTTTTAAATAATGTAACTTCTAACTATTTAATAGGCTCCCGAAGTACAAATCTTTCTCTTGCACCTTTTCCATATTCTGCTGTGCTCTTTTACTCTTACCTATCAATTTGTTCAGAAGATTTTTGAATAATCACCGCTACATCAAATTGCGTTATAAAAATGTGTTTTCAAGATTAGTTAATTTTCGAATTGCTCTGTATCCATGATGTACGTGTTAATAGTTGAAAATTTGAATAACGAGCATCATTGAACTAAAAGTGTAGCTGCTCTGAGTAACCACAGGAATATTGGCAGTATTGCTGTAGTCATTCCAGCAGCTACACTTTTCCCCGTGAAAATACCTCAATACAGTAAAACATGCATTTGGCCTAGTTTTACTACATGGCAAAAGTAGCCTTACATCCATATTTATTCGATGAATACATTATTGTAGCAATTAAATATTGAACACTACGCACTTGAATTATTTAATATACATATACATATACGGCACACATCCTATAATATGCAACTTGCTCCGGTTAATTATAATAATAATAATTATTATAATAATAATAATAACAATAAACTCAGTTACCGACAACTTCGGTTATAGCTCTTTAGTCGTCGCTTTGGGCATTGCTACCAAAGTTGCTCTGCTGTTGTAAGGTGGTACGCTGAAGTCATCAGTGCCTTCCTTCTTTCTCTCCGCTATCTATTCAAATTACTTCAATTATGTTATTGCTCGCATATTCCATCATACTCAGTCAAGTGCGAAACCACTCAACACAATACACTTTTCCCCAAAACAACAAAACTCATGTCCGACTTCAACACATAAAGTATGCCCTCCTTTCGTGGGGCCACAACAATTCTCCAGAACTTCACCCCCATTCGTTACACAGATTAGATTAGATTATAAGTTAGTTTAAGCCTCCCTAACCGCTACAAAAATAGAGCGTATCGAAGAGAGGAAGGAGGAAGGCACCATTTAGTATGGAGATAAGAGAATGAGGAATCTATGCAGAAAGGGCATAGAAACAGTAAGATGAGAAAGAAGTTCATGAAACAAGATAAAAGTTGAAGAAGAAAGTCTGAGGTGCTGAAAAACAGGACAGTAGTGAACCGAAAAAAGGTGGTCCTTGACATAACAAAAAACATTTTATTTCAACAAAAAGAAGGCCTCCCTAACTCACAGCTCGGGCCCTCACATTTTTCCCCTGGGAGCGCTAATTCCCATAGATACAATACTTTAGTCATACTTTATGAATAAGTCCCCCATCAGACAACAGGTTGGCCACACTTATGTTTCCTCCTGAGACCGCTTAGAAATATCAAATCTCATTTCCTTCACTGTTGGACATAACAAATTATAAGACTTTAGCTATAACCAGACGCTTGAAATGTAAAATACACATTATGATCACTATATACAGAAGAATTTCATGCTACGCCACTATTTTTCAGTAAATTCACATTAGTATTCACCATTCAATAATTTGCACGTCAGAAACCTGAGAATTTAAGCCAAGAGCGTGTTTTGGTTTCTTATGAGCAAATAAATAAGTTTTAAATGTGAAAGAATGAAGCTCCATCCTGATACAGGACATTAGACGAAGATAAAACGTACCTGTTTTACTGCCCTAATGTCCTGTGACAATGATGATCTTAATGCTCATATATCTGAAGTGAGAATGAACTCAACAGGGAGCATGTGGTTCTCGGACATGACTATTAGTTAGGGTGTAAAATTTAACATCCTCACCCAATCTTCTTGCACAAATTAATGAAGCCTTGCCTAAACATTCGTCACACGAGGAACGAGAAATGCCGTCAAACATCTCCGTCAAATATGTACTACGGTAAGCTAGCAATGAGGTCGTTCCATTCAACTGTGATGGAGGAAAACGAACGCTGCGCACAACCGATACTAAAGGAGGAAATCTCAACGCAATTTCTCACAGTTCTATAATTCTTGAGGTCAAGTATAGCTAACCTAAGACTTTAAATCAAACTTGCAATCTACCCATCTTGACACATTTGTGTCTAACACGTGGTACTACAAAAAAAAAGACTCACGCATTGCAACCGCCACAGCAAATTAGTCGTCCAATGATTAGATTAGATTATTAGTTAGTTCCTCCCTATCCGCAACAAAGGTTATCTAAGAGAGGAAGGAAGAAGGCAGCATTTAGTATGGAGTTAAGGAAACGCGGAATCTATGCAGAAAAGGCACAGAAACAAAAAACTAAGAAAGAAGATCATGAAACAAGAAATAGTTGAAGGAGAAAGTAGTAGGTGCTGAACAACAGAACAGCAGTGAACCGAAAAAAGATGGTCCGTAACAAAACAAAAACCTATTCTATTTTAACAAAAAGCTAGTGTGTTTTAACAAACACACCTCCTCACATACGCAGACGACCTAACCATCTTCTCCCTACACCCTAAACACGAGACCGCCGCCACTCAACTACAAGATTACATCCACATAATCGAGAACTGGCTAGAAACAAACAGACTCAAGGTCTCCGCAATCAAATCCTCACTCACACTCATCACACCTTATAATAGAGAATACAACATCCATCCCCACGTCACATTAAACAACACCCCCATCCCCTACACAGACACACCCAAAATCCTTGGAGTTACATATGACAGAGGTTTCACGTTCAGCCCACACACTAACAATGTCAACACTAAATGCAACATTAGGCTGAACGTCCTCCGAGCACTAACACATACTACATACGGCCACTCCATGGAAGACATAACAACAGTATACAAACAGTTCATCAGACCCATCCTCACTTACGCACACACATCTTGGTACGCAGACACTGCTCGCACTCACTTACAGAAACTACAGTCCACACAAAACACAGCGTTGCGCATTGCCACGGGCTGTACACGATCGACTCCTATAGCTCACACCTACACGAAGAAGCCCTTGTCCTCCCCCTCCTTGACCACATGAACACGCTAGGGAGAAACTTCTACACCTCCACACAAGACCCTGCCCACCCGCTACACTACATGCAACAACCCCGGCCAACCCAACGAACATTACACACCACCCCGGCCACACACCTCAAAACACTATACGACTCCCTCCCTCCCTGCCCCCCTGACACCTCACTACGTACACACATACACACACAGTTCACCTCACGCGCCCTCGCTGCCCTCCCCCCTAACTCCCTCCTCGGAGTGAGACCCCCCCCCCCCCCGTCCCCTCGACGGAGCGATCCCTCCCCCGGCAGGATCGAGTCCACCTGGCGCGGCTGCGGTGCGGGCACCACACTTCACTCCCCTCATACATGCACAGAATAGGACTTGCGGAGGACGACAGCTGCGTCTGGTGTCATGCCAACGTGGGCGATCTTCCGCATGTCCTCCTACACTGTCCCGCCCTACACGCACACCGATACACACACCAGATACATGCACTGGAGCACCCCTGGACTCGCCCGCGGACGTTTTGAGGTTTCTGCACGACGCGGGCGTCTTCCAGAGGCCCATATAACCACACCCCTCTTCGCCTCGGGCCGGGCCCGGTCTGGGGCGGCCCTGGCCGCGGCGGACCCCTTCGAGCGGCCGTCGGGGCAAAACAACAACAACCTTGGTGGTGGTGCACTGCGTCCTGAGGTGGGCAAGATTAATCGGTTTCAAGTTAGTTTAAGCAGGCGTTGCTATAGCGTGAGGCCTACAACACTACAGCATGAGATCTAACTCTAGCTAGTGCTATAGCGTGAGGTCTACCTCTATCTAATACTATAGCGTGAGGTTAGGTTACTAATGAATATTACCAATTCTCATACATTTGATTTGGCTAAAAACAATTAGTACATCTCAAACTGTACCTGGGTAGGCGATATATGGCAATAGACCTCACGCTATAGTAGCACCGTTTGAGCCTCTCTAACCACAACAAAATGTTTCAAAGAGAGGAAGGAACCATGTAGTATGAAGTTGCACGGAAACTAGCGAACGTTCCCACACAAGGTCTCTAAGGCTTAGAAACTGTGAGCTAAGAATGACTACATAACTCAAAACAGGACAGCAGTAAACAGAAAACGATGATCTATTACAACAAAAAAAAAAGTTTTATTTCAATACAAAGAAAGCCTACCTCTCATCTCGGGACCTCGCATATCTGAGGCGGGGAAAGACAGTTCAGTCCCACAATTGAAATTTTTCTAAAAGCTTGAAAACAGAAGCTACACCCTGAGCTAAGTTTGAATGAAGAAAACGATCAATTCACCACTCGTAAAGACACGAGCAAAAAACCTCAGTAACGAAACTTTATTGAAATGGTTTTCTGAAGAGGGATAAATATTCTAACCTTTCCAGATGATCTTTGTCTTGATTGAGATCTTAGTTATTTGTTGGGGGAACATACATCTTACTAGGGTTACGATATCTGAAATAATTGATCTCCAATCACTAATTTTATTTCATCATTAGAGAGCTGCAGACTCCATTCAGTGGCTACTGAGAAGTGACATTCGAGTAGATGATTACCTACGGCCAAAAACATTATATGTTTTGGGCCGTACCAAAACTCCTACTCGAATGTGAATTCTCGGTAGCTGCTGAATGGAGTCTGCAGCTTTCTAATGATGAAATAAAAGATTAGGTATGGCCACAAACACATGTCGAGATAAGCACGTCGTGAAAACGCAAGAAAACAGTCGTATTCCTGATTGTGCCAGTAACGGGCAATTTCACCAAATTTTTACAGTATTCTTTTTTTGACAGAAAAACCATGACAGAAGAGCATTTTAGAACATAACGTATATACATACATTTTTTTAAACATTCTATAGAACTTAGAATATGCAGTTGTGTAGCAACATGAAAATCTACTAAACCTCACCTAAGAAAATCAAGGTCCGAAACGACCTGGGTGAGCTCGGTGTTCGCGTTGCTGAGGTTCTTGTTGAGCAGTACCTCTGCTGCGTCCAGGTCATACTCTAGCATCATATTCGCCTGCACACACGAGTCATCACTGTATTATTTAGGTTAAAACCATGGGTTTAAGTTCAATTAATAAGTTTTCTACAATTAACCAAGAGATACATAGATCAGTAACAAAGCATCAAAGCAGAGGAATTTTGCTGTAGCAGTTTGAACTAAAGCATTAAAAAAATGCAGAAAATCAATGTCTATGTTGGTAGACTTCGATCTATCAATGGAATTGGAAGAGATGCAAAAATTTACTTTCAATAACTGAACTGATGAAATGAAGTAAGCAATCACACATAACGAATTACTTGGTTAGTACACTGGGTTCTCCAAAAGACCAGAAAAGAGAATACAACCAAATAAGCACTGATGCAAAGATCTTACAGTATTGCAGTTAACACTCGTTATCTGCAAAACACACTCATAGATGTAATTATTGCAGCTGAGATTGCAGTTTCATTTCAGAAAAGGGGATAGACATAGTAATTCAAGAGGTTTCATATATTGATAAGAAGAGGCACTTATGCATATGTACCTTTAGCAGAGCTTAGAAATTGCTCATACTACTGGAGAGTTTTCAGTCATTCTGACTAGATATTTTAAGCTTTCACAAAAAGGGGTAAAACCGCCAGTAAAATATACACAATAATTATGTACACTGGTTTGATTAGATAACATGAAAAATTAGACACCAGTGAACAAAAAAAAATTGCCTACGACAAAACAAAAATTTTTCTACATCAACCAAAGGAATACCTACCTAATCTTCAGCTTGGATCCTCACATCTCACCCCTGGTAGTACTAATTCCTATAGATGCAAAAGTTGTTCTTCCATGAGAGGGCGCACTGATTATATTGATCTAACTATGGCACAGATACTTTCAAAATTAGGGCACAAGCTGCTTCAAGTAATTAAATGTAAAGGCAGTAGCAATGAAGCAAACACATGAGCAGCATACTACAAAGTACAAAGCTTCTGCATAAAAATGACAGATATTACAACCGACCTAAGAAAATAGGTTTAACAAAAATCATCTACAATTAAAAAGAAAAATACAAATACATAATCAAACTTTTCTGCTTAGCTCTTATTTCGAACTGAAATAAAAATGAAAATAAATTCCTACCTACCCAAACGTTATGTCATTAAAAGAAACAATTTGATTAAAATCTTTCACCTTTTAACTTCTCCTAATTTCTTACAGCAGTTGAACTTAGTCCAGTTTCACTAACCCCAAGCCATAAGCAGACTTTGTTGGAAGGAGGAATGGTACCTTCAACATAGAGTTTGTCAGACAGCAGGAATTGAGTTTCCAGATCCTCCGTGCTGTCTTGTCGAGCCTTCATTTCTTCTATGATCTGCAGTCAGCTTTTGATGTCTGGCCCCTGGTGCTTCAGCCTGCACCAATAAATAATGGATAAGTGAATATTTCTGCAGATGTCAAAAATATTCACTTCATGGAACATAAATTCTAAACATTTCTTGACAAATAGTGTTAGAAAAATTAAATACTGCACATATGATTTTAGTGTATAATAATAATAATAAGGCATCTACGGATGCTTTATTTCTAATTTCAAGCCTGATACATATCACCTTATACATTGGATTTTCAAATGCCTTATAACTAACGCCAGGACGCCATTACGCTTTCCCCCGGTCAAGACCGGTACCCATTTCAGACACCTGGGTAGAGTGGGGTATTGTGCTTGGAATTTTTCCCCTATACCCAACAGAGAAAATCGCCACCAGCGCCTGGTGTATGAAGAACAAGAGATTATAACCAAAGAGGAAAGTTTTAAACTTTCTGAATGGCAATTAACAATATATCCCACCTACATGCAATGCATGCTGGAGAAGGGAAAAATATTACTTTGGCAAGTTGGCTTACATCAAAAACATTAAGACATCTTAATTACACTAATGAAATTAGATGCATAGCATTACATATATTAGAGCAGCACTTTTTACAAAAACCCATCCTTTGTCTTGCCTAATGAGCAACAAATACTAATGATGAACTTTGATACAAAACACTTGTGTCCTCACCAATAAGCAAGAGAAAATTTTACATTGGGCATAAGAGCGCTTTTTTGATTTAGTCAAAAAATAGGATACTACTTCAACTAATACGGACATAGTTGACATAAAATAAATATGCTCTACACAAATGTGCTTCTTTTAAATCTTTATTATAAAATAATAAACCCACTTCAAGCGAGTGTCAGTGAGGTGCGACTCCATGCAGCGATAGTTGCTGAGCTGCTCATCAAGGCGCCTGATCACTTCTTCTGCACAACCAGATTTTTTGCTCATGAACTCTTCAACACTTTCCTGTGAAATGAAAATAAGTTATAAAAACATGAACAGTATTTTAACACAACTCACTCACCGATACACCCAATGCATGAATCTATATATAAGATATTTTATCACCAAATGCAGTTAAATTAAATTCAAAAATTGTTACACTGCATCAAATATTTTAGACATTTTAATGTTTCATTTCCCACAAAACAATGAAAATTTCAGGATAGTTCTCTTAGGCTAAATTCAATTAGATTATTAGTTAGTTTAGGCCTCCCTATCCTCAACAAATGAGATCCAAAGAGAGGAAGGAAGAAGGCACCATATAGTATGGAGTTAAGGGAACGCAGAATCTATGCAGAAAACACATAGAAACGGTAAGATGAGAAAAAAGTTCATGAAACATGATCAAAGTTGAAGAAGAAGTAGTAGGTGCTGAAAAAACAGGACAGCAGTAAACCAAAAAAAGATGGTCCGTAACAAAACAAAAACCTATATTATTTTAACAAAAAGAAAGCCTACCTAACCTTTAGCTCGTGCCCACACATGGTCCCCCTCGGAACACTAATTCATTCCCATAGAGATACACTAGTTGTAATCCCCCTGAGAGGGGCTAAAGTCAATTAATATTGCTATGAGATATAACTTGAACATCCTTCAGAAAACAGAGTAATTCAAAAATAGCTAAAAATTATTATAATTATAAAATACAATATATAAAATTGTATTTCATATATTTTTTCAAAGTGTTGTAAAATAAAAATTGAGTACAGTTATTCAACTGCAGCAAAATTGATTAACGTAGCACGCTTACTTCAGTTGACATGAG
This sequence comes from Morinoia aosen, assembly GCA_030386875.1. Lineage (NCBI taxonomy): Eukaryota > Metazoa > Arthropoda > Malacostraca > Amphipoda > Talitridae > Morinoia > Morinoia aosen. The sequence continues at coordinate 14,027,397 of CM059577.1, read as the reverse complement.
CTACTTGTAGCTTTACCTTCACATCCACAAAAAATTTTCTTTTCAAATTATTGACTAAGTAATTCAGGATAATATAACAGATTTTAATTCATTTGAATGTTTCAATACAAAATGAGCCTTAGGGCACAAAATAATTTTTTGTCTGAGGGAACTATGGTAAATATGGAGTTTAATGCGCTCACAGAAATTAAAAATTATGTTCCCAAGAATCACTACAGGAACACATTTAAAAACGTTTTACATGAATGACATTCTGCTCGCTGATGCGCAATTTTTAAATTATTCAACTCTAAAGTTATATGAATGTTGTACTTAAAAGTGAAAGAATGGAGACGTAAATATGCTCTAATACGGTACTGACGTTACGGTGGGTAAGGTTAAGTTAGGTAATGTTAGGTTAGGTAAGTAAACTAACCTAAAATAACAAAGCAACCTAAAATAGCTTACCTTAACTTATCCAAACTGAGGCTGTTATTTTCCCGCGAAAAAGTGGACGTGTCCATCCAAAAAAATAAGTGTGACCCAACAATGCGGCGGCTAAGCAACCGACTATATGAGGTTATTCTTATTAGAACGTAATGATTGCTATGTCTCATAAATAAAGGATCAGCACAGAATGTCATTCTTGTAAAACATTTTTAAACGTAGTCCTGTAGTGATTCTTGGGAACAGGATTTTCAAATTCTGCGAGTTCATTAAACTCCAAATTGACTGGAACTTATTTTGAAAAATGATAAGTAATCAAGGTTGCAAACAATGCAAATAAAAAACTTTACCCCAATGGTCTCTAAACATTCAACAACTCAAGTGAACTGTTGTTCAGTCAATGATGGATAGAATAGAAGGTACCCACAGATGAAATCATTATAATTTGGCAGACAATAATTATAATTCAACATATGATGCAACAGAACCCTTCAATCATATAAAATGAACTGAATTATGAACAAATTCTAAAAATCATATCCTCAGAGTGTCTTTCAGCTATAATTCTCAGGTCAAGTCATACTACCAGCAGCCCTTAAAGTATAACATATAATTTTACTTGAAAATGAATGCAGGAACTGCAATTACATGGGATAATTCTGAAAATTATTTTCATAGCTTTCAATTTGTTTAGCATTACAGATTTACTCTAAATAACAATAAATTTGGTCAATATTGAGTTTAATAAGTCAAATTTTACTTTAATGTTGTCAACGATTTTCATAATTTTGTTGCTATAGATAGGTAATATAGTCGATTTTAAGACGTTTTACATGAATGACAATGTGCTCGCAAATGCTTAGTTTTTGAGTTATTTAAGTTTGAAGTTATACGAGCGGCGCTCCTGAACGGCCTTTTTTACGCAATTTCAGAGTTGAAACGGCAGCTAACCCTTTATTACAAACGTAAAGAGGTTGGGTCGTGAGAGGTAGCCACAGTTCTTCTACTGAAAACTATAAATAAACGTTTGTAGTGACGTCCGTGTACATCGGCTTCATGATGGCGGACGCCATCTTGGGTACCGGGTGGCTGTCATTGGAGATGATGTAAATAATAATAATGAATAATGAAGGCATCTACGGATGCTTTATTTCCAATCAAGCCTGATACATATCACCTTGTACATTGGATTTTCAAATGCCTTATAACTAACGCCAGGACGCTATGACGCATTCCCCCGGTCAAGACCTGTACCCATTTCAGACACCTGGGTAGAGTTGGGTATTGTGCTTGGAATTTTTCTCCTATACCCAACAAAGAAAAATTGCCACTGCCAGCGCCAAGATTCGATCCCGGGTCTCCCGCACGGCGGCAGAACCCTCTAGCCATGTGGCTATGGCGGCACCGCACAGTGGCGGCACCGGAAGTAAACGGAAGTAACTAGAAACCTTTATTTATAATTTTCACTAGAAGAACTGTAGCTACCCCTCACAACCCAACCTCTTTACGTTTGTAATAGGGGATTAGCTTCCGTTATTAATTAAATTACGCTTGGCACTCTCGCTTCCCTGGCGTGCACAAGCCAACTTCAAAGTTGAATAATTAAAAAATAACCCATCAGCAAGCAGAATGTCATTCGTGTAAAACATTTTTAAATGTGTTCCTTTATTGATTATTGGCCACAAAATTGTGAAAATTGTTGACAACATTCAAGTAAAATTGGACCGTTTAATGTTGTCAACTATTTGAATAATTTTGTTGTCATAGATAGGTAATGTGGTAGATTTCAAGATGTTTTCAAAGAATGACATTGTGCTTGCAAATGCTTAGTTTTTGAGTTCTCAAAATAAGTTCTAGGTAGTTACCATCTGTAGAAATTGTCCATACCCCTACTTACAAATTGTATAATAATCCCTAATTAGCCAACAGCTAGTAAAATTTGTCAAATTAGGAACAAAAACATTCATTCCAATTTGCACCATTCATATAAATTTACCAAAAATATTTAAAACTATTACCTTGAATTACTCTTCTCAAAATTAATTTACCTGTTTAATTATTCTTCTACGGGATCTCAACGTGTCACGAAAGCTTTCAACAAAATTGTACCACCATCAGCCAATTCACGGATTGGAAACGTACTGATAAATTCGTACAAAATTTACACATGATGACAATTGTATATCTTACCTCCAATACTCAAATTCATGTCATTATAAGGCAATTGCACCACAATGTTATCAAGAAGTACTTTTGTTTTGAACGGCGAAACGATTCTTCTGTAATCTGTTTTCGAAAATGGCGGCTACACACAATATGTTTTAATTGACCTAAAATTTCACTACCACTTGCTCTTGGCCACTCTTTAAAATATGCATGATGATATTGGAAGTACTTGATATCAGGTTGATCTCTAGAATCATTTTCAAATTCGATGAAAGAACATTTTTTCATTCTATTTGAAGACGCCATTCTTGCAGACACCAACGCCGACGAGTTGTCTTGTTACTGGTCGCGTTGTTGTTGTACAAGTTGTCGTACAGCAGACTCGATATTGTCGCCAGATAGCGCTACTCTGTTGATCTGTGTTGCTATTCGTTCTGGACCTGTGACGTCACCGTCCCCAGGGCTCTTTTAAGAAAAGACTTGAATGCTACTACCTTATTATGTACCGTGGTCCACACTATCAATCTTTCGGCCGAAGTCCGTGTTTTTCGGCAGTCAGCGAACACGAACACAGATGAAAAGTTCGCAGATTTCGGTGTGTTTGTGTTTTCCATCGTGTTGGAAAACAGGAACAAGAACTTTCGGTCAAACAGCGAACACTCGCTTGTTCATGTGCTGTGAAAGGTGGTTCTGCGAGTGCATTACTTGGTTTCTATGTATTTTTTTCTATTTTATCGATTTATTTATGTTTTTGGTGCAAATTAAGTTAATTGTAGGGCGGCACGGGTATTTATTTACCAAAATGAACTACGTAACGTTCTTATTTCATTTTATTCAGATATGGCTGTAAATGTAAGTAGGTTTGGATTTAATTAATGTGAATGTAATTGAAATATTAAGTGTCTGAACAGAAGCTGAACATGCATAAAATTATCAAAGTGTAGTGATTTTGACATCTAAATAAGATTTTGGAAATATTTCAGTAGTATTTCAACAATTGTAGCTTTTATGATGATAAAATTGCCACAAAAATTGATTTGCACAATATGTGGCTTTTATCTATTGTACTTCTTGGTAAAATTATTTTATTTTAATAAAATACTTCATTTCCCTTATAGCCTGATGCTTACATTAGAATCAAGTCCCCATAATAGAAATTGTTTTATAAAAGAATTATCAGGGAGAAATTTACAATATTTTACAAACTTATAGTTGTAGTTTTAAAAAAGCATAATTGTAACTTATTTTAAAAATTTACCTGCCCTGTTGACCAAATTAGTTGGTACAAAATCACTAGCTGTCTGTAGTCAATTACATATTTGTTTAGAATTTGAATATTTATGTGCATGCAAAAATATTTGGACTCTTATTATTTATGTTTCTGTTTGCATATCTAGAAACTGCTTGTTGGGACTTTGGTAAATATGTTGCATTTGGTAGTAATCAATTTTCCAGTTTTTGGTGCCTAAACATAGTTAATTAGGTTAAAATAAGGTCAAAGTGAAGCGTGATGAATCACGGAAAATAATAATTCCGACCCAAAGAATGACTAAAGGAACCAATTTAAGAACGTTTTACATGAATGACATTCTGCTCTCTGATGCGTTATTTTTTAATTATTCAGCTTTGAAGTTATACGTAAAATCGCTTTCCCGCGCAAAATGTGGAACACAGATTACGACCAGGTTGGGTTGGGAAAGGCAAAGTTCGGATCATGAGGTGTTAAAGTTGTCACCAGAACTTCTTAGAAATGAAAGAATGATAGAAATTGGTAATAAAATAATAAGAAATATTGTTATCAGTTGATAACACAAAAAAGCTAACGTACAATTTCTCGTATTTGGTGCTTCTGACGTTATTTTTTAGTCGTCATTATTACGTCGTCACCTTTACAGTCAGCTCATAGATGGTGCCACATAATACCGTCACCTTTACAGTTCGCTCACAGATGGCGCCACTTGGTACGGCCGCCGCAATCATGGAGCAGATGTAAACACAATTGTTAGTGACCTTTATGGGTTGCTTTCAACCTTTATTTATAATTTTCACTAGAAGAACTGTGGCTACCCCTCACGACCCAACCTCTTTACGTTTGTAATAGGGGGTTAACTTCCGTTATTAATGAAATTCACCTTCCTTAAGCGGCTTCCTTTGGCGTGCGGTAGCCAACTTCAAAGTCGATTAATTAAAAAATAACGCATCAGAGAGCAGAATGTCATTCATGTAAAACGTTCTTAAATGGGTTCCTTTAGTGATTCTTGGGAATAAAATTTCCATTTTCTTTGATTGCATCACGCTTCACTTTGACCTAAAATAAACAAGTTTTCTTCTGTACACTTTCCGTCACAAATAAGTATTTATTGAATTATAGCGGTAGGTTTAGTTTCGTCTTTGAGGACGAATGCGCTCGAATAAACAGCTACTCGTCGATTTTTTAATTTTTGTTGCTTGAAAAATGGTAATATCAAAATTAACTACCTTTCTTCTGTACAGTTTTTGCGGCAAATGAGTATTTTACGAGTTAGAGCCGTAGGTTTAGTTACGTCTTTGATGTCGAGCGGGTTGGAAGCAAGACTCCATTGCAGTGTTGCCATTCGACGTGGTCGATAAATTACTTTCCGCTTCAAACACTTGAGTTGCCGTAACTAATTTAAAGCTATAACACGTAAAATACTCATTTGCGACGGAAAATTCATAGAAGAAAACTTGTTTATTTTGACATAATTAAAGATGATTAGGCACCAAAAAGTAGAAAATTGATTCAAACCCATTGCTACACATTTACCGGGACTTGTTACTGCTTTTGTTTCTGGATCCAAAAGTAGATTGCTTAATATTAATTAAGCCTTCTCTACAATTGTGATAACAGCTAATCCTATTTAAACCTTGCTTAGTATCTTATGCTTTAGCTAATGTATAGTTTTCATTTGTTTTATGCTTTTATATGGTCTTATTGAAGTGTAATAAATTAGCTGTTTCAAATTTTTATGTCCTACTTTGAATCAAAAAGATTACTGTTATCTAGAAAAGGTGATTTGGGCATCACAGCATCCTAATGGTAAAGTGTGTGCTGTTGTAAAAGCATAAATTGGAATTGGATTGATATCTGTTTATATAGGCTGTTTGTTGTAACTGAGTGATAATTATCATTCAGTGCTGTTTGTAAACTATCAGTGGTCCAGCCTTTGAAATAAGACTAAAATTTTGTACCCATTTCTGTGTATTTTTAAGATTTTTTCAAATATTTGGCTATTCTGTTAGTAAGCAATGAATGAAAAAGAATGGACGAAAGAGAATGTCCTGTTTTTAATTTAAAATCTAAGACATTTTCCTTGCCTTTGGAATGTTAAATGTAATGGTTATAAGGTAAAGTCTAGAAAAATTTAGGCATGCAATGATTCAACATTGCAACTGCTAGAATCGTGTCCATCAATGACTGTTGAAAAAGTCAAAAATAAAAATAATATATATTCCGCACACAATTTCGGAGAGAGATTCGTCAGCAGCAAAATAGCCATCGAAGCGGGGCAGGAGCAGACGATATATATATACCTCTCCTATAGTGCTTCAAAGAACTTCAGTTCTTGAGCAATGGTGACACAATGGCTCTAGGTGTCTCTGCTATGGAACTGCCAGCTGGGCCTTCGGTCTCTTCGCAAGTGGTTAGTTTTTTATTTCATTGCATAATTTTTCTCCAAAAATTCATTCTTGAATATTGAGATCAGTGATCTAATGATGGTTGATAATGCAGTATCATGTAAACAGGAAATTTTTTATTTGCACCTTTATTTCCAGACTTCAATTATGATGAAGACGTCAGAAGAGATGTCCTACAGAATTACTTCCTCAGATAGAAAGTCTAGTCTTTAGAATAAAATATGGTTTATTATGGATGCAGAAATAAGTTCCTTGAACTGTTATAAAGTTGCCACCCAAGACCCATGTCATGACAGACCAGTAACCCATACCACCCATGAAGTAACCCATGTCATGGCAGACCCAAGACCCATGTCATGGCAGACCCACGACCCATGTCATGACAGTCACTCATATTTGTAACTCATGCACAGGCATGATTACAATCATTCTATTTAATTGAATTTTTAAATGTACAAATTTTACATTTGTGACAATTTTATTTATATTGTATGCTTTTTGTGATTAGGAAAGCTTAAAATAATATCTAATGTATATTTTATGCTAAAATTGAAGGCATATCTATATTCATTGAAGGCATATATTCATAGTCCATGGCTGTAATTAATATTGTTTCAATTTCCTGATTTTGTAATTTTATTTCATGTATGATATGAGGAAAAGACCCAGGATTATAAATGCTTTTTGTTTCATTAGGGTTAAAATGAACCACCAGCATGGTATGAAAGACTGTACTTCTTGAGCATTTGGTTTTCATGGCATTTATTGATCAAAAATAAGTAGTGGATAAGTGTGAATTAAAATTAATTTCTCCATTTATTCGCTCCCAGGGGGACTATGTGAGGGCCCGAGGTAAAGGTAAGGTAGGCTTTCTTTTTGTTAGAATAGAATTAGTTTTTGTTTTGTTACGGACCTTTTTTTTTTGGTTCACTGCTGTCCTGTTTTTCAGCACCTATTACTTTCTTCAACTTTTCTTGTTTCATGATCTTCTTTCCTAGCTTACTGTTTCTATGCACTTAGTGCATAAATTCTGCGTTCCCTCAACTCCATCCTAATGGTGCCTTCATCCTTCTTCTCTTGGAACATCTTTGTCTTGGTAAAGAGAGGCAAAAAGTTTTCTTATATATAATAATTCTCCATTTATATCTGAAATGAAATTTTAATAGTTTAATGAGCAAACTTGCATGCAGATTATAAATTGAATTAGTTATTTCCTAATCAAGATTATTAGTTTCAAATTATACGAGTAATTTTCATTGACTTTGAATGCTACATGACAGTTCCAAAGTCTGCCGAAGCTTTAGCTTTGTCAAAACTCTGGCTTTGTCACATCTCCAACAAAAACTATTTTGATGAACTTCATCTGTTTAATTCAAATGTTACAAAATCACCCCTCAATTTGCATAAACGTGTAATTCTAATGTAACACGTCTCAGCATTTTTTTAAACTTTTGTTCATTTGTAGAAAGAAATGTATTCTTATTAAATACATAATTTTCTTCTTTTCCATCAGGTTGATGATGACCTTCAGTCCATTGCCGTCGAAGAAAGAATTGAAGTGATTGAAGGCCATCCACAGGCCTTCTTAGAATTGGTTACCTCTGAGGAATCCCTACCACCATCAAGGCCATCCTCTTCTGTGCTGGTGTCATCCCCACAGTTGGATCTTCCTTCTTCTCAGTTCCTGTCAGCAATTTCATCACATTTGCTGCAGTCTTCTACACCATCGCCACAAGAATCTGTTGTTCAATCTGAGTCATTGTCAGCAATTTCAATGTCTTGTTAAAATTTCTCAGCACCTGCATCCCAACCATCCACTTCGTCTGTTGAAGATGATTCTGCCCCAAAGCGGAAGAAGCCAAGAAAACAGTTGGGTGAAGCTCACCAGCTCATTTCTGCAGCTACTGAAGCTTTGGGAAGAATTCAGGCAAGCAATAAAAATTCCATTGAATTTGCAGGCATTGCTCAAGGTATTATTGAATTACTCCAGAAAATGAACCCAGATCAGGCTATTGAAGCACAACGAATCATATTTGATGCCTTGTACAAGGGGCAGAGAGGAACTATGAGTGAAAATTCTCGCATAATTTAAACGTAGGGTTATTGTGGCGAGTCATCTGGAATGTCATATATTGGAAATATTCACGATAGTGATGAATGCTTAACATCCACGCTTAATACATATCTTATGCTAATACCTGATATCATGCACTTCAGAACTTTGTGTCAGGTCAGACTGAATTCAAACCAATGTGTGCCATAGTGTTGGCAGCCAAGATGCTCACTGGTTATTCGCTCAGTATAGTTCTTTGAAGCACCATGTGCGATGGGAAGGTATTTGCTATCGTCTTGTCGTTCATCCATGTACAAAAAATAGATTTATCATAGTTGGAATCATTCTAAGCGGACTTGCATCAGGTATGTCATTGATTAGACCTATAATAATTGAAAGGTAATGGTCAAAAATTTTCAATAGAATGGAGTAGGATGCCTTCTCTTCATCGTGAGTCTAACTGATTTGGCTGTTGTATTCTTTCCTCTTATTATTTTGCAAAGGAATTTTTCTGCCCATGAACGGAAACCAAACAAATAGTCAACGACTTTGTTGGCATTAGCACTGTGATGTACTTAGAGCAAAATGTTTGTATTTACTTTAGTAGTATAGATGTTGTAAAGTAATTATATATGAAGGATTGGTAAAATTTTTCTGCAATGCTGGAAACAATGTTAGGAGAATAGAATGAGTGAAGTGCATATTGATGCTATTTTAGTCTTTGTTTATCTTACTCATCATGTGCCTAATCAGTAATTCGAAATTTTATTTTGTTATGCTATAGCTGCTCGTGATTACCTTATTTGCTGTTGTCTGTTCGATTTTAAGGTAATCTGATGTACAATAGGGCTTTCATGAAAAAGTTATGAATACGTAAAAATACACTGTCATAGGGCACTTCAAGCCTTGCTTCGTTGTACTTTTTATATTGGTCACCAACAACAAATTTGAACATTAAAATTATCTGTATTTGATATGTAAAATATAAAACGCTATAGTTCTAAGAGATATTTTTTTATAATGCTTAACATTTCACAACATTATTTACAATAGTGTCATTTCGAATAGCAATGATTGATGATCTACATATGAAACATGTATTCACAAAATACATTTTATCAGTATGGTTTCAGAATTCTAAGGCTTGTGAGGAATTATTTTTAGAAATTCGCACTGCATTTTGTTGAATGCTGGTTTTTGTCAAAGTATGATTATATATTCATTAACTGTGCCTGCAATAAGTCACTTGTGCAACTTTTCACCTTTCAAGGTATTTCTATAACTTCAACCTTAGCCTCAGCCTTTGGCGATGTGTTCTTTATTCATGCTTCTTTATTTTTGCTATAAAATTTTAAATAAAACTGAATATGCATGCTTAGTCTTTAGAAAAATACAGCTATTACATGGAGAGAAGTGTGGTACATTTATAAAGGTTACGTATACGTTATTGTCATTCAAAGGAATTATTGTTTGTTAATGAACACCTTTTTGCATTCACTGTTATCCTCTTGTTAATCATTTTTTTGAACATGCATTCTTAAACTAACATGGTAATAGGCACCGGGCCTAAAAAATTTCATTCGGAATAGGTTTATCTTTTTTCATGTGAACTATCAATGTCCTGAACAATTGGGATAATAAATACATTGAATATTCAACTGTTTATTCCCCTTGCTTAGGTTCAGGATTACATGATATTGAAAACTTGATAAGAAGAATAGTTTACATAAGTATGTGTAAAGGACATTATTTCCTGCCATGCACACCATCACAAGACAATCATTTTGCCAAGAGACTGCACCTTCTTCTACAAAGTACTTGGCAAAGGAGTCTCTCACTGTCTTGGCATCACCAGCCACATTGCGAGGATGTGTTTGGAGGCCCAACATTTGAGTTGGCATCCGCCAAAGTTCTCCAATTGAGACGCCAGAACTTTGGTCAACATTCCATGAATCTGGGCATGTGCGGCGTAGCATGTTGTGCATTGCTAAACAAGCAAGAACTATTTTCGCAACTTTCTTGGGATGCAAATTGATAGGAGAAAGAAAAACTCTAAACTTATTGGCAAGAATTCCATACGCATTTTCAGCAGCTGTTCATGCACGTTACAATCGATAGTTGAAAATGCGTTGTTGGTGCGATAAATCACGCAATGAATAGGGTTTCATCAAGTAGCTTTTCATAGGGAATGCATCATCTGCTACATCAGCGTGTGGCGCGATCACATCACTGTTAGGAAGTGCTCGAGGAGAAGGAATGCCTAATTTATTTGTTTCAATGTAGTGCTTCAAATTGGACATTTCCCAGGCACTGGCATCCAATACCCTGCCATTCATTCCCACGTCTGCGTACAGAAATTCATGATTAGCATTCACAAGAGCCAGCAATATTATGGAGTGTGATCCCTTGTAGTTGAAGTAGTAAGATACACTCTCTCTGGGGGGTTGTATGAGTACACGTTTGCCATCGAGTGCTCCGATGCAGTGTGGGAAGTTCCACTTCAGGTAAAAATCACTGGCTACTGATTCCCACTCTGCTTGAGTTTGCGGAGTCTGTAAAAGAGTAAAACAGAAGGAATTGCAGATTGAAGTCCACCACAATTTCATTTGATGATTAATACAGCAGCTTTTCATGAGTTCTGAACAATTTTATTGGAAGAAGACAGTGATTACACAAATTCCACTACTATCCATGCATTAATTTATTGCAAAAATATGCATTTACCTCATGCATCTAAAAGTTCACTGATAATGGAACTAGTCGTAGGTTACAATGAACTGGAGAACAATCAAAGAAATCTTATACGTACTTTGCACACGACTAACTTTCTGACCAATTGTTCATCAATTCAAGTAGCACCCAAAGATCAGACTGCATCTGAAGAACATTGTGCACTTATTATATTCATCCCCATTGTACCAAGTCAATGCTGTATTCATGATGAAGCGTGAGTCAATTAACCCATTTCATTACCCTATTTTGAGGGATTTCAACGTACTGCAAATTTTAAAATGGCCGCCATATTTCAGAACATTTATTTTTCCAGTTGAATTACATTATAATACTCATTACAAAGTAATGTTTGAACACAGCACTATAACGAGATCCTTACCTTCATGTATTCATCCTTAAGAACAGTATAGATGGCCTCACAAGTTTCAGGTATGATGATGGAGAGCGACTGCTTAGATATTCTTGTCAAATATTGTAGAGTAGTGTATGAACCACCTGCTGCCAGCCACCTCTAAAAAATAATCCATACATGAGAAACACAAACATGGTTGTGCACTAGCATCTGAATTTCTGAGATATAATTTCTATGAGGTCCAGAGTAACAACAAATTTTTCCTAATCAACATAAGTTATGAGTTCTCTTATAATTAAGAACTGTAAAATCACCAGGAAAAAACCTTTTACTCTCGCATTTCCCATAAAATATGCAAGTTAGCAGCAACTGAAGAAAATGAAAACAGCCAAAAAAGATCGTCCATAAGAAGCAATATCTATTTCAGCTAATTCATGGCATGCTTAACATTTAGCATTGGGTTCTCACATTCTTCCTTTAAAAGGTCTAATTCTCATAGATATGTTCAGTAGTCAAAACAGCTCTACATGAAAGAACAAACAAAATTCTAAAGCATTATATTAGATATAAGGTCTGATTTGCTGGGCCAAGCAATGGATGCCTCAAAAACGTGCAGCAAAAATATAGGTAAAGCATATAGCACATGGAAAATTACTGTGTATTGATGTAATTGTTGCTTTATAACTGCATTTTAAACACAATTGAAATGTATTTGCCCAATTGCAATTTGAGACACAAGCTGTGAGTCATTTGTCAACTTTCTAACTTCCAATTATTTATGCACATGTACTACAGTTCAAACTTGCTCTTTTCTGACTGCTCATAGGTGATTACATAAAATATGAAATAAAATCAAAACATTTCTTCAATAGATTAATATTGATGAAACAAGGAAAAATGGATACAACCTTATAATGAATGTTTTTAATTCATCATGAATGTGAAGATAGAATAAAATAAAAAAACACAATAAAGTTTGTCATAAGAGCATAATTTTGCCCTCTGGGGGTAAATGATTTGGCACTCTGAGGAGCCACTCTCTTCAACACAAATAAGGAACCCAAAATAAAAAACTATGCTCATATCCATTGCAAATAGTAACTAAATAACAATTTTGTGAACTTCATTTTTGTGACATTCTCATTTTTGTTTTTGAGATCTCTTTTAATGACTTTCGACATTTGTTTTCTTTTTTATTGCAGACATAATGACTTATTTTTAAACTGATGAAGGAGGTGGACTCCCAAACATTTTTGAATTAAATATGATCAAGTTCTTTTAAATTTTCCTCATTTTTAAATTCATAAATTTCAAAGAAACTATGTTACATTGACTAGTAGCATCAAGTACCTATATAACCTTTTCGTGTTACACATTGTGAATGCTTATCTAGGAAAACAACATTCGTATATAAAAATTTTCATGGAAGACGGTGCACAATGAAGAAAATATAAAATTACTTGCCTCAGAGTAGCTTCCAGTCGAGCACCCACAGGGATACTCTCACGAAGATGAGTGTTTTCCTTCTGGACGAGTGGAGTTATCTTCTGCTGTAGGATGCCAAATATTTCTTCACTCATCTGATATAGTTTTGAAAGTCTGCTTTTTCTTTGTACAATAATTCTGGCAGCAGTTGATTATAACTGCCTTGATGAGATTTCAACCACGGCTTTTTCCATCGTGACCTCCGAGCACCTTCTTTCTGGTTTTCATCACATAGAAGCTTAGATGCCCAACAAATTAGGGCAACACATGCACTTTCTAAAGCAACTTGAGTTTCTGGGGCACTCATTGTGTTTTCAACTACATCTGCAACAAGAGTTGTTAATGATTTTAAAGAATTTTTTGTAAAATGCTGATAACCATTTAAAAAAAATCAATCTAATTTTCTACACCACTACAGGGTGGTTCAAAATTTTATATACAAAAGCGAACTAAACATTCTATATTGAACAAATATTTATTCATATGATAAGGCCTATATGATCACCGTTGTTTCCGATACACTTATCAACTTGGGTATTCAAAATAATGATAATCATGTAAAGCACATATGAATATAACATTGTTCAACATGTAACATTTCTTCTACCTATGTATGGAAGCTTATAGCCCACTCTGTAGTCTTTTATATGATCTAGGCACTGTATGATTTGGATCAATGGGAATTGGAACAATTGTTTTACGTGCGTAGAGGCACTAGGTCTGTAACTATCAGCATTATGATATTTATGATATTAATGTTCAAAATTTATGTATTCTACCTAGTACCGTTTCAACTTAAGATTCATAACCAATGAAAAGAAAACCATCAGAATATGGTTTTAACCCACATGCATGTAAATGAAATTGACAAATTTCACAGCAGTTAATTATTCTGTAAAAGAACTGACAAAATAATTGCACATAGGAATTTAAAAAAATTTATATTAGCTCAAACATAAAAAAATGTGAGAAAAATATAAGTAAATTTCAAGATTTGAAATAAAAATTATCATCAATTTTCTAATCACTTCAATCAATGTGATTTTTTTCTAGTACACTGCACCTAGGTTTCAGTTCTGTTCACATATGCACACACACACTTCAGTTATGTTTACTACCATCCAAAGAAATTCATTTAACAATAATATGTATCAATTGACTAAACGCACTCGAGGATCAGCCTTGTTTGTTTACATATTGTTTGCGAACTTCACACCGACGAACACGTTGTCTGGACGTCTGGACACGCTTCGGAAAAGTTCGGGTTTTTGTTCGCGTTTTGGTGTGTTCGTGATTGACGAAAAGTTTGATAGTGTAGACGGGGCTTGCCATCCAGACATGCACGGATCGCTGAAAGCTCGGTGGCCACTCTGCCAACTGGCTGGTGTGCAGGGATGGGAGGCACATTGAGAGGGGTGCTGGCGGTTATCAAAGTGATATTTGCTCAGTGTATCAGGGCCTTTACGAGTGTTTCCTGGAGGCCTAAGCAAATGGAATATACTTTGAGGAGAAGCTTTAGATTGTCAAATTTGGTGCGATAAGACAGCAAGTTCTGCTGCAGAATCTTTGTCATGAGTTATACGGTAGGAAATACAGGGCCTATGGATTTATCTGAATTTAAAAGTATAGGTCAGGTATTTGAGCTTTACACTTGCTTGGAGGTGGATCCTAGAGGATGGAAATGGGTTTTCTTTTTATTTCAGAAGTATCAGTAAGTGATGCTGGTGTAGAGAGGAGTCTCGTTCTTGTACGTTCATGAACCAGAAGTCCACGTTTTCAGGGTAGTGGAGAGTACGAGGTGTCGGTGGAAACAATGAGGCAACCAGTGCGTGACGGACAGAGGGCTTTGATTTTTGAGGCTGAGAACGAAAATGGCATAGCGGTGTTTCCAGACCGCAAGGATTAGACGAGCATAACACAGAGGGCTGAATAGTTGGAGATTTGGCGGGAGGAATCATTTCGTCAGGCGGTCATTTTTGCCTGGCCTCTGTGTGATGGCACGGGTGCTGAGACACAGAAGGAGTGTTTCGCAAAGTACGCGCACCATTAGGGCCCCTTCGGTAGAGGATGTTGCCATGAGGCTTTCCAGTGGGGCGTGTAGGTGTTAGTAGGTCCGTATAAGGGGTCTCTCCGTATCCTCCCGGAGGGACGGCTACGACAGGGCAAGAGAGCAATTGGAGGTCTGTCCTTGGTTCTGTGTGAGATTCGAGGTCGAAATCGAGAGACTACTAGTGCATCGCCAGTACCCAGCATCTTAGCACTCACAGGGCGAGCAATGGGTTGTCGCACACTCGTCCTAGATGGGTTGGGGATATAGTGTGTCTGGAGGGATGCGCCGGAACGGCTACTGCGCCCCTGACGAGGCGTGGGTGGGAGCACCAGTCGGATGGCTGATGTTTGCGTGGGAAGCAGATTTTCCTTATTCTTAGGACTCTGGTTAGCTGTTGGCCCTTGCGGAGAGGATGCAGTTGTCTTGGCGAGAGAAGTTTGGCATGTGGATAATTCGGAAGGTGCAATCATTGGGGTTATTGCGATCTGAGGGATATTCGAGGCTCGGAGTCAACAGTGATAGTGAGATCACTTTCCCTCTCTCGCGACGGCCGCTGTAATGCAAAGCTGTAGATGCGATTTTTTATCTATACCAATCTATCGCTAGTACTTTAACGATGCTGAGTGTTGTGAGCTATACCATGTTCGAGATGATTTCCTAGCGGAACAGGTTGGGTGGACATGTCGAACTACAAGCCAGGTGGGCCTCTCCGCAGTTCATGCAGGATGCAGTTCACGGGCACACGCACTGGAATTGTGTCCTTCAGCGCAGCACCGGGCACAGATCTCTGCCGTTTGGGGACGTCCTTCCTTTGTGTGGCCGATTTATTAAGAAAAAAGGGTTCAACGTACTTAGCGTGCCACTCACAAAGTTGCGCAACTGACTGAAAGCATTTGCGATTGAAGGTGAGAACAAATCGGTTGGTGAGTTGTAGTTCACCGTCTCTGGGCTTTTTATGGCACCAGTAGCGTGACATCTTGGTCTATTGAAAAACAGAGTGGGGATAAGGATGACGCAATGCTGGTAATTATTTTAGTATTGCAATGCACAAAGACAATGGTGATAAATAAACAGGAAAAGACGTCTAAATATAAAGGCACGGCGGAGACTTCTTGGTACGTAGTAAGTCGGAAGTTGGTGCACCCGACGGCCGCCCACATAAATTTTGACAATAATCGTGAGCAGTTGGAGGAAAATGACACGGCATGTAAACAATTTGAGGTGGTAGAACGGAAAGAAGTCTGAGAATAGATTTAAAGATTTAAACAGATAAGGCAGTGCACCCTACACCTGGAATATACTCAAGACATTTAAATTTACGTGGTGAAGTCCCGGCATAATTTTTAGAGTACGACCCGAGAGCGGGAACTTCAGCCATAAGGCGGTGTAGAACTGTAAAAAAACCCTGAGTCACTGAATTATGTGATGGCAACATGAAGCAGGAAAGCACTTTGGGTGTCATTCAGAGTTGGTTTCATTTTGTGAATATGCAAAGATTTTTTGCGACGTTATTTTGCCAAAAACGGATTTCCTTCTTCTGTTATTGACAGGCATGTTAATGAATTTTTCTGAAAAATTTATGAAAACTCTCAACTTGTTCAATCTTGTGCACAACAAGCTTTCTTTATGAAGTTATCGTATTTTGGAGATCAGTCATTGAAACTAAGCGAGGATGTTTAATCACTTGTTAACAAGTTTTTCACGTAGCTCAAAGTTCAAATGATCCTCATGAATAATTATTTCACAATTGGTTCTCTATTTCGTTTCAAAGACAAACTGCCATCCTCACTGTGCTCGTCTTTGGTGTTCCAATACAGTTGCTCGCGTTGTGAATCTCGGTACGTTGGTTCGACCTGCCGTACCCTGAAGACTAGAGTTTTCGAGCATGCTGGGCGTAGTTGAAGAACTGGTCTTCCTCTTGGGTCTCCCTCACTGTCCTCTGTTAGATCTCATGCACAAGAGTGCAATGTTCCGGCCTCCCTAAAATGATTTTAAAATCTTGGCCGGTACCTTTTACAGAACAGATCTGCGCATTCTCGAATCTTTGCATATTTACAAATGAAACCTACTCTGAATGACACCCTAATTGCTTTCCCGCTTCATGTTGCCAACACATAATTCAGTTACTCAGATTTTTTAACTTTTATTTTTTTTACCTTTGTTTGTGTTTTTTCAAAGTTTAGATTTTTTATAGATACTTCATTAGTGTATTAATTCTTTCTCTTTTGGTTTCGTTGTACAGAGATCTTTGCTGATGATGGACAGTAAGTCCGAAACTTTCAGTTTTATTCGATCATTTTTAATAAAAATGACTACGTGTAGCGATTTTCGCCTTGCTTTTTATTCTCAAGCTTAGAAGCTACAATGCCGGAGTTATTTTAGAATATTTCGAAAGTATTCCAATATTTCTTCTTCCATGTCAGGATCCCTTAATCTTCTACGGCGTCCTCCTTCATATTGTTCTCTGTTTATTGCTATGTCTTCACACAATCTCCGGTGTATCACTACGAATGTTGGATGCGATTGAACAGGCTTCTTGAGATGTCTTTCATGCGTAAATTCTGACAGCCTCCCTAGAATTACCATTTGCTGCACAGTAAGCCAAAGGCATATCTGCTAATTTAACATTAGATACTCGCACAATTGTCGTTAATTTAATTAAAGAAACAAGTTTTATTCTTTGATGTAATGGAACACTCAGAAAACAGGATAAAAATTTCAACTCCTTGTAACTCTTCAACGAAGCATTTTTGATCACGCGGATATTGAATAAAAAGTGGTTATTTCTACGGTCCCAACCTTATTATACTGAAGTTCGTTCAGCGAAGTGCCGGTCACCCTATACACTAAAACTCTTCTTCTCAAAAGTTTCTTTTCAATCTCAGGATGTTTTGCAATGTATTATTCTTATTTTTTGTCAATGCACGAACTACAACACTGCCAGTGAGTCTGTTCGAGAGGGTATTAATACGTATAGCCAGTGTTAGTTCATTATTTGTCTCTACTGTCAGACCACGAGGTTCTTTTGAATTTTTTTAAAAATTACCGTTCATTTGCAAAGAAAAATTTTTCTTAATGAGTTTTACAGCCAGATGTGGGTGAACCATCTATCTGTGATCAGTTCCGATTTCTTGACTTCTCCCCTACGGCTTTCCTTGAGATGTGTTCGCTGTGCCAAAGTGACTGCGAGCTTAGTGCTTTCCTTTCTTTCCTGCTACGTTCCACCCAATTATGGTAACGTTTTAGGGCTCGTGAGAATAGACTCAAGGATCTAAGGATTTATGAATCAGTTTAGAGTTTAGAGCTTGCATGTACTTGATATATGTTTTTAATATTTACTCTTTTTAATTTTAAGAACAACTAAGAACTCAGCTCCTTTTTCTGTATTTGATGCTCTGGCTGGCCTCGTTTTCAAGTTGCCCGAAGGCAGTTGAGTTCTCCTTTATACGACCTGGATTTCTAATGTTGGTTCTTTTATCAAGTTGAATTTTTATATAATTTTTTTCATTCATTGTACTAGTATTAATGACGGCTTAGATTGCGTCTGTTACTTCATTATTTTCCATTTTTTGTAGTTTTCGGCCTCGCTTTGTTCATTGATGTGAATCAACTTAGCTACATAAGCAGTCTCAATTTCCTTCTGAATCGATGCTTGGTGAGTTTCAGTCAGTGTGATCTTGGCCTTACCCTATGTCGAAGCAAAGTAAAATAAAAAATTAGCCATCCACGTGCACAATCGACAAGTTCAGGAGACAAGCTCATCAATTTTATTCGAGCATAGACTAAACAGGCGAGTTCGTCTAGCAGATGATGGAGTCTGACTGCAGGAGAAACTCGTACAATGGAACAGTATTTGAACTGAGGCAGTAATAATACACACATTATCATTAACTAGTGTACGCGCCGGTCAAAAATGAGGGGATTCTATATTTTCCTTATAATCTCCTTCCATATGTGAATGAAAAACGTAGATATACATCCCATAGTACCAGCGATAAAAATATTTTTGTACTTGAACACTACGACCATTAAGCATCCTCATGAGCAACACAGAGAGACGGAAGAAGCGGACACCAAACAAATAAACACACGACTGTCATTTTTAGTATTAGATTGTAATACAGTATATATTGTAATATGCAATACCCCGCCGAACTCCGTATCCACGATGCGAACTCGAGTATATAAGGCTCTGGATCTCTACAATTTTTTTAAAAGTGACTTATTATAGTACACTTGTTCAGCGAAAATGAGTGTATTAATTACCAGTGAAGTGAAACTAAGGCCACCAGTGCTAATTTCCTCCTATCTATTCTACGTAACAAATATATATACAAACACACGACGGTCATTCTTAGTAGTAGATAAACACAATCTAAGCCTTGTACAGAGCCTAACCCTACTTAAAGCACATGAGACAAAGTGCCTGTTATGAAAACTCATACGTAAGTTAGTTTGTTCCTTACTTCAAAAGCAGGTGCTGGGGTAGAAGTATTTCCACGGGTCCTTATACTACCTACCTAATAATACCTTTGATTTATTTGTTTGGAGTCCGCTCCTTCCATTTCTCTGTTTCGCTCATAAGGATTGTTATAATGACCGTGTGATACGTGTGATACGAGTTTTACCAGTGACCAAGTACAAGAATATTTTTATCACGGGAACTGTTAGGATGGATACATTTGTTTGTCATCCAAATCTGAAATTTCATTCAAGAAAAATATTGAATTCCGTCATTTTTGACGGGCAGTGCACACTACAGAGTGAGTTAAGAAAACATCTATATAATATTCTGCTTTTTTCTTCCTTAGTTAGTTAGTCTGTCCGTATCCCTCTCATCCGAGTTTGCGGTATCATGGATACCGAATGCTCGAATGCTGAGTGTTACTTTAAGGGTACCATCCGGATTTTTCAACTTTTTTTCGTCTGATTCGTTTGAAAATTGGCCAGTATATGTATTTTTTGAAAGTAAACTTTTTTTATTCATGTCACTTTTTTTGATTTAGGCCTTATTTTTTTCCGAAAAAATTAGTTTTTTGGGTCATTTTTATGTATATTTCAAGACGTATCGACTCATTGAGTTTTGATGCTAGAACAAAACCAAAGACAGTTTTAGAATTCTTGAAGCATTTCTAACAAAAGTATGTTGTAAAATTATACCATTTTGAAATTCTTTTTTCGTGATAAGCGATATTGTATCATTGCATCAAAGAAAATCATTTTTAAAGCTATATAACTTTTTTTCTCAAATTTGGAAGAAAGCCAACATACTATTGTTGGAAATGCTTCAAGGATTCTAAAACTGTCTTTGGTTTTGTTCTAGTATCAAAACTCAATGAGTTGATACGTTTTGAACGTTGAAAGTTAGAGGTTTTGGGTATACGAGCCACAACATTTTTTGTTGAAGTGTAATATAATGGACAATTTATGTAATTGAATGCTGTGTTCATTTTTTTTCGATAATCTCCATGCATAACTTCATATTCACACGTGAATTGTAATTTGTAAAATTAAAATTATTTATTTATTATAAAAATTATGAAATTTTATATTTGTAGTCTGATTCTTATGAAATTTGACTTTTATATGTAAATTTTGAAAAGAACCACAATTACTTTTATTCATATTTTTTGATTCAGGCCTTAGTTTTTGACAAAATTGAACATATGGGTTTTTTAGTTCATTTATATGTATATTTCAAGACGTATCAACTAATTGAGTTGTTATGCTAGAACAAAACCAAAAACAGTTTTAGAATCCTTGAAACATTTCTAACAAAAGTACATTTTCAAATTATCCATTTTCTGTTTTGTTATATGGGGTCGAAAATTCAAGATTTTGTCCCCTTATATGAGACAAACCCAATAGATCCCCCTCCCCCCCTGGGGGGGGGGGGATCTATTGTCCGAAGTGCCATAAAATTTTAGGACCGAGTAGTCCACCACCTAAGGGTTCTTTTCAAACATAAACATGAAAAAAGTTCACCGGACCGACAGGGGCCTCGGATGGTAGCCTTAAAAGATCGCCTTTACATGCATAGATATATGTTTGACGTTTTATATCAACTTCTCTTAATTGTAAAGAAATATAATCAGAGAACAGTTCCCTTTCTTCATGTTTAAGTGATAATTGCGCCGATTATAGCCTTAGAACCACTCAATGGAGAGAAGATAGGAAGCTACTCGCGATAGAATGAGACTCTACCGACAGCGAATAAGGAATGAACAACGGCAGGAAATCCTTGAAAGGGACAGGCAACGTCAGCAAGTGAGGCGAGCTGCAATACACGATATACATGAAGTGTAACGTCAGCGAGACAGTCGAAAAAAGCAAATAATGCATGAAAATATGGACGTGGAGCAGCAATCATGGTACCTTGAGCGGCAGATAAATTTATTTCAGTAAAGAAGGCAAAATATGAACGAGGAGCAGCAATCGCAGTATCGCGAGCAGCAAAGCAATTTATCCCAGCAAAGAAGGCAAAATATGGATGAGGAAGAGCGGGCACAGTACCTAGAGCATTAGAGAAATTTATTTCGGCAAAGAAGACAGAATATGAAAGAGGAGCAGCAAAGGGTTAGGTTATCATAGGTTAGATAATGTCGATGAAATATTTTCACGGGTCCACGGTATTTTATGTTTGACATATTATCAGGATGGCTTCGGTTAGGATACGATAAGTTATTATATGTTAGGTTAGGATAAGTTAGATTAGAATATGTTAAGTTAAAAATATTCATGTAATTTTGACCGAATTTTTTCACGAGTCCATCTATCTCAGCAATGACATTGGTTAAGTTAGGTTAGGATAGCAGATATGTTAGGTTACGATAGGTTAGGTAATGTTGACCAATTTTTTTCACGGGACCACGGTTTTTTATGTTAGGTTGGGAGAGGATAGGTTAACATAGGTTAGGTAATGTTGACGGAATTTTTTCACGGGTCCGCTGTTTTGTTATGTTTAATTATCAGGATCGGTTCGATTACTATAGGTTAGGTTAGGTTATGATTAGTTAGGCTAGGATAGGTTAGGTTAGCATTGGTTAGGTTATGTTGATGGAATTTTTTCACGGGGCCACGGTTTTTTATGTTTGATATATCAGGATCGGTTCGGTTACTATAGGTTAGGGTAGGATTGGTTAGAATATGTTAGGTAAGGGTAGGTTAGGTTAGAATATGTTAGGTAAGGGTAGGGTAAGTTATGATATGTTATGTTAGAATTGGTAAGGTAATGTTGACCGAATTTTTTCAAAGGTCCACCTAGCTGACTGACGACATTGGTCAAGATAGGTTAGAACAGGTTACGTTAGGATAGGATATATTAGGATATGTTAGGTTAGGATAGGTTAAGATATATTTGGCTAGGATAGATTAGATAATGTTGACGGTATTTTATCATGGGACCACAGTTTTTTCTTGTTTAAGATATTTTCAGGAACGGTTCTGTTAGGATAGGATAGGATAGGTTAGAACATGTTTTGATGGGTTAGATTAGAATAGGTATTGTTGGAATTGGTAAGGCAATGATGACCGAATCCACCCAGCGTAACAATGGCACTGTCCGTGAAATTTCAACGGGTCCTGCTAGAAAGTAATATTATTCAATGGATTATTTCTTATCACATTTATTACCGAGTTAATACCATAGCGCAGTAACACACGAGCGCTAACAAATCTTGTTTTAAACTTTAACCTTCCTTTTTAAAAAAACTTAATCTTAATTATGAAGAATTAGGAATCAAACTTCAAAAAGTGAGTAGAGGACGGGTGTATCATAATTAATGGCCTGAATAGTTATGGCGGGCGCCAAGGACAGTCGGGCTCCCGAGTGAAAAGTGTTAAATTGACACAGAAGAAGCCAGCTCCAAGAACGGCGCTGCTCAATACCCAGTGCTCGGGTCAAAACTTAGGTAAAAAACCGCATTCCTCAAGCCGGCTGGTCGATTGACCAGAAATGGTCTCCAGGGTCAGACGTTAAGAAGCCCAATGGGGAGCCGCTCCAACTCGAGTGCTGAACTTTGCTAGCAAACAAAGTGTCGCTAGGCAATTCGGAGAGGTCCGCTGCGCTCTCATGACACCAAAACGGCTCTCAGCTCGCTTAGCCGTCAGCAACTCTCTCGCAGCCAGCCGAACTAAAAGAAAAATTTATCTAAGCGTCAATTTTCGTAGTAAAAATGGTGCTAAAAGCCTGATATTTGTTCTTTACCGTTAATAAAGAATGTGACAATAAAAATTGAACCTATTGTTCAGGAAAATACAAATCATCGGAAGAAAGATGACATTAAAGATCATTTCAAAAACTTCTTTGTAACCATTAGCAAAAACAATGTAGATAGAATTACATTTTCTAACTACAGAGAGCTAAATCAAGAAAAAGATAAATCGCTATATTTTACTCTAGCTGAAGCTATGTCGTTCTCGATTGTAAGGACAATATTGGAAAAAAAACAGTCAGAGGGATAAAAATCTCTTCTGTATAAGCATTGAAATACGTAAGCGATTGAATATATCGGATTCTTTCTACCTTATTTAGCTTTTTAGCATACCCCTTTCCAATGGTATAGCGCCAGGCCGCCAGAATCAAGCTTGGTTAACTCATAATTTCGAAAAATGGTGAAAAAAATCAATGATAATAATTAAAGATCTACTTTTTCCTGACGATTTCTAATGAAATATTAAAAAAGTATGAGAAAGGGCTTTCTTCGAACAAGGGCTTCTACTTTTTTTGTGCGAAACAGTATGGCTTAAGATCTAACTAATCAGCCGCGCAAGCTATTCAGAATCCTCCGCAATATCTTTACTCGATATCGAAGAAGCGAATACTGTTTTCTATGTCTTTGGTAACTTCCGCAAATCATCAGTGTGTTGATAACAGCATATTGCCCTCGAGGCTCCACTGCAACGGTGTAGAGCAGTTTCTTAAGCAATGGCTTAATTACACTTTACAAATCGTTAACAATTTCTTGAAATTAAGTAGGTCTTTCCCACTAGAAATTACTTGATATTACTCTTATGATTTCACAAAAATCAGTCTTGGGATCTCTTCAGTTTTTAACATTCATCAATGATACTGTTGAATGGGCTTCATTCTTTAAATTCACACTTCATGCTGACGATAGTATTCTCTTTTCAACCATTCTCAGTGAAAATTATGATGCATAGGCTAAAATAAAAATGACGAGTTTGAAAATATTTTTATGTTGCTCAAAGCATGTTAAATATGCATCAATGTCGATAAAATTGAACATATTCTTTTCTCATGTGGGCGAAATGCATTTTTTGCCTCCAGAGTCGGGCTTGGAAGATTGAGGAAACTAATATATTGAAATTTCCATAAATTCTCTGATAAGAATCTGACTTTAAAAGAGCGTTCCTCTTTAATTAGTAATAAAACATCTCATTCAACTAGGTTTAAACGGAGTATTAAATATGTATATCACCTGAAGAAGCTCAAGAAAAACTGTACAACCCGATTCTTCAAAATTGAAATGGAACAAGTTATTGACCTGACAAAAACCAAAGTAATATACTTTCACTAGTAAAAAACATTGGAGAGGTAAAAAAACTTAGAAACCACGCCCATACAAATGATTCATTCAAATGCCAAAAAACTGAACTTCTCTGATCAGCATTCCTTGTGTAACTTCAATTTTAAATCTTGGATTGAAGAGGGTGAGGAGGATCTTAAACAATTAGGATATTCTTAAACTAGCCCTCACGATCAGGAATCCGAAGTGAGTTTCTTCTCTCTTTTTATAAGAAAACCCGATCTCAAAACTCGATGTCTACTAAAGAAAAAGAGTTACTAAATGAAAAAATTGTAACTAAGCATTTAAAAAGAATCTAACGTTATCCCTTAACTAGGTGGCAATGAATCGTATGGTCGAAAAAAGTACCTCTCTTCTCTCTATTCAATGATCTTAAATGATAGGCCTATGGTCCTGCTGTACTGTAAAACTAATCCTAAATAATTTTTGAACATGCAGCTCTCGCATCAATTAATCACCAGAGCGAGTTGACCCCATTATTTTTCGTCATCTTACGCCTACAACTATGCAAGCAGTCTAGTATTTACGATGAATGTTGCAGATAAGATGAAATTGTAAACGTAGGACAAGGATGTGTTGAAGTTACTGAACCTAGGCCCTCAAGTTGTTATGCTTCGACGAGTACATTGAGATAGTTTTATATAAATAATTATTTTACCGATGCATTGTTTCTAGAAATACATTATTCTAAATTATTAAAACATTTGAAGCGCGTTAACATTACTGATGGATGCTTAGTGTTTTCTAGCTCAATAATTCAAAACTTAAATTCTAATCAACAAGAAAATATAATAAATTCATTGATGGGTTTGGTTCTTGTGCAAAACTAAGCATTTTGTTTCGGTTCCTGACTCAGGGATTAGTTTCTCCGCGGTACGATTCTCGAGAACTTCAAGATAGGTTACGTGGCATGATTTGCTTTCAAGTTCCTTCATGTCAGCAACAACTTCTTCTCCTTTCACGCATGACTGTTATTCTTGTGATAAACCACATCGTGCTTCTCGTACTTCAACAACCAAATGTGAGCTAAAAGCGGAAAACAACGTTTTATTTAGTTTTCGCTCGCTTCATTTTAATGGAGGTGGAAAGATTGATTGCATTGTTCAAAGAAGCAACGTCGTCGAAATTCTGGAATTCTACTTTCGGATCAATTCTAGTGCAAAAAAATTATTTGACTCTCAATTGTGAGTTGAGCTACACAAATTGCACCCACGTTTGTGCAGAACGAGAAGGAGAAATAGATGGAAACACTTTTAAGCATGATGTTTATTTGGAAATGTCAACGGTAACTTCATCGCCATATTCAGTGCCTTCCTCTTTTGTTTTTTTTCCGCAATTTGTATCGTCGAGTTTGACTTCGGCTGGCGCTCTGCGTCTGTCTGAGTACATTCTGGTTGCGGACGGTGTGGAGACGGGTTCAATATTCTTTATGTTCTGTATATTTTTCATGTTTAATGATTGGGACCTTGTTTGTGTCATGCACGTTAGATTTGATTTTGTAATGCTTGTAAATTTAACATCTGTTTTTTTTGTTTCAGCTCATTATATTGTACAAACTATTCGAAACCATTTATTAAATAAAATAATCAACTAAGACACGTATCGAATGAATTCCGAATAAAATTTCCATTCATAATTGCTTCGGCAGTTAAATTTCACTTCCAGGTTTCCATTTTGAGCAGCCGTTTATTTCGATTGTTAGATGCATACTGATTTTTTATTTATTTGAGAACTTGATTTACTACTTCCAGAGGCAGAACGCAATGTTTGGTTTTATAAATAAGTACAGCGTGTTTTACTTAACACATTTTGTTGACGCGTTGGAGCCCCGTGTATTGGAAAGCTGAATCCAAATGCTTTTAGATTTCGATGTGAAGTAAAAATTTAAGACATATTTTGACACTATTTGATAAAATTAAAAACAAAAAAACTGTAAAATTTCAATTTCACTGAATGAATGAGTGCAGTTTCAAACTTTCTTTTACCAATTGTGGAAAATTTACTATAAGGAAAAAAATTCATCGGACCCAACGGTATATTCATTTCTTCGTATAATGGTACTCAAGCGGGAGATTCACCCACTTTATCAAAACTTAGATTTTTGATTTCACCTGCACCATGACTTTAAATACCTCATGCGCTCACTGACACACTTCGTATGGTCATGACCAGCTAACAAACTGATTTTAGTTGAGTGGAGCGAGTTTCCGGAATGCCTCGATAAGGCAGAAATGGGCAAAGTGTGACCACATCACGACGTTATTGTTTACCTTAGTCACTGAGTACTCATGTGAGTTAAAGTGTATTGTGAAAATTGGAATTAATTAATTTTTTAATAGTTTAAATGAAAGTAAGTGCATTCATACACACAAAGTGGCAAAAAAAAGAAGCGCGGTTCAGAAATTCGTTAGAAAACGATTAAAGAGCCTTTAGCTTGAATTACAGTTTTCATTATACTAGACAATAATTCTATAAGATTCTGGATCTTCTACAGCTTTTTTTGCCATAAGTGAAGTTACTTGGCTGTCCCTCAAACCCGTCAATGTTGAAGGAAGGGGCGATGACACACGCAGGTTCTTCTCAAGTTCTTTTCATGGTTTTTAATGGGATCCAAATCAAAAGATTGTAGTGGCTTGTTCAAGTGATCAAATGTTCTTTCGTTGGCAATAAACCAAACTTCTAAATTTTTGTGTCCTATGGATTCGAACATCGTCGTACTAGAAAATCTCACTGCGATCAGATGAATGATCAACGGAAGAATTAACGTAGTAAGAAAGAACTCGCAAATAGTCGTGGGAGCTCATTTTGTTGCTGTAAAAATTGGCAGATCCATGTTCATTCCAATTAAAACAGTCCTGAATCACTTCACTGCCAGATGCCTGAACAAATTCTGCAGAACCTTATTCGATATAAATGTTTTCTAGTTCAATAATTCAGGGTCAGCAATAATAAAAGCATCGAACTTTGAATCAAGTTATTCAACAAAAAATTGGAAATTGACGTATGGAAATAAAGCTGAAAAGCTCTTTAACAATATTAAAATGCATTTATTCAAGATAGCCTCCTCTGTTTTAACGACAGACTTCAATTTCCTCAGGTAAGAAAACCAAATTGCGCTGCATGTCGCTTTCCAAAAGGTTAAGAATGCGTCAAATTCTAGCTAATCTCGTATCTTCATCAGTGTTCGAATGTCCGTTTCTTTTCTACATTTTGTAAGGATATACCTTGAGATCTACGTTCATGAGTTGATGCATTTATGTCGAACCCGAGTGGTTGATTCTGTACCAAAGTGGCGCGGATTTATTTTTCAGTCTTTCGCGCATGCATGCTTTTGATGAGACGTTGTATTCTGACGGACTATTTTTTGCCCTGGCCTGGTCGATTATCTGTTTTGTTAATTTTTTTACAATTTTTCACTTCTGAACTGTTTCGCGTCAAATTTGCAGCTTTTTGGCTGAGCACGAATTACGCTCACCGTTTTGATAAAGGATCATGCAACTTCTATAGTTCTGCAGCTTTTCAGCAATGCACGTTTTTCCACACTTCTTTCAATAATATGATCACTGATAAAATTTGTAATGTAAAATGGACATAATTTGATTCAAAGTGAAGTGGAAAGCTAATGACATGGCTTTGAAGTAAACCTCTTTATTATTGTTTCAAATTCGTGTTGCCAATTTTTAAGCCGGACCCAGTATTTGGCTTGCAAAATCTCTTGCCTGATGAAACCAACTTGCTCAGCTATATCTTGTTTGCTTCTACTTAGCATGGTAAATTTTGGTTCTCAATTACGCCGTAAAATATTTAGAGTTAAATTTTATTTCTATGAGGTGAACAAGAATAAAAATGATTAAAATGCAAAGAGCAGCCATCCCTGGTTGCGTTTTAATGACTCTTACCACTACTTCCCACGGTTTAGTGGCAGCTGAATTTTACGTACTAAAAATTTTAGTAAATGTAAAGTTTAGAATACTTTCTGTGAATTCAAGTGCAATGATAAGAACCAATCTGAACAAAATTTTTCGTTGCAGTCGTCTTTGCGATTCGCTCTTATCTTCAGAGGCAACGTTCTGTATATCATGAGGTTAAGGCGAACGCTTATGAAAACTAATGTATTTTCAGCTTATTTAAACGTGGAATGGAAAACTTTCTAAGTTTTGTTTTCCATTTCGTCCGACACGACTTTTCATAAGGCTGTTTCCTTAAAAGAATCAACCACTTGAGATGTGAATTTTTAAGCACCAACTCTTTTGAGCTCTAAGCTAGTGCACGTGTTTAGATGGTAAGCAAGTATCAATGCAACTGAAGTATGATGCTGTCATGCCAGCTTTCATGTGAATATTTCCTATTTTCCCCTCAGATAATGCTTGATGACAACGTACAGGCTTAGCCAAAGTTATTACAACAGATTTTGTCAGTTTTCAAAGCATAAAACCTGTCAGAACGAAGTTTTATTGAATTAAATTACTGGTCGAGGATGGGATCATATTTTAGAAAAAAATTCATTCAATATGGTCTTATTTTTCTTGACGATATCCTTGAATCGTGTTTTGGAAGATTATTAAGTGACATGGAGCATATATTGCAGATAATGGGCATATTTGAAAAAAAACTTTCTGGTCATCTAGCAATACATGAATAGGTATGCAGACTTCTTTTTTTTTAAAAGTGGCATAGAAATATCAATTTGGTGCAGATCCGGACTAAGTGAGGGTCATTCTTCTTAGCTGATGAACGCTGGAATGAGTTCCTAATCCAAATTCTTGGTAATTTCAGAGCTGAGTCATGAAGGGGAATTTTTTAGAAGGGTCCATGATCTACCGTCAAAATGTACACGAACAAATGGAGCACTCCTGATTTTAAGATGTGAGGAATGTGTGGCGGACAGTTAATCTAAATATCCCAAGGGGAAAAAAGAAGAGATTTTCAAGAAATAGTAATTGTAATGAAAACTTCAACAGAAAGCGTATATTTAAGTCCATTTGGTTCATTCTCCTACCTTTCACTGACCCATCCCTGCCCCGAGTACATTAGAATGAATGTTAAGTCTTGCAATACCTGACATGTCGATCAAAATCTGTCGACCTTCCTCTCTACTAATCTGAAGTAGGAATGTGTTTCCATTATAGTTGAGCTGTTGCAATGTTTGCTAATTGCGTTAGCACACCAGAGGCATTGAAGCGATCGATTTAACCTATGGGCAAGTTTACTAATTATAAGTTCTTTTCACAGCAAACTGACGTCATCAGTGCTGTTAGCACACCAGAACTGTTAGCTACTCTGTGGCATAATGTTAAACTTCTTCGCACATGCTTCAGATTTAAATTAAGCATTTCTACAATTTAGATACGTTTTTTTTTAAACTGCGGCTTCCCCTGCTTTCCAGCCAGCTGGAACGTTTTCATGTTTGAATTTCATTTTTTTTGCGCTTTGATTGCATCAAATATTTTGAACATCATTGTAACATTAATTTTCTTGGACGCATAGATTGCCTTCTTTAATGGAGTGTAATTTTGAATCTCGAGGCTTGCTATAAAATGCCTTTGATACGATTACGATGACCAGTATACAAATCACCAAACACATTACGCAATATCGACAAAATGCCACGTCTTCCCAAATAACGTGCTCGTTATCTCCAATTCTAAATGACCATACTATGATCAAAATGAATTTCAATCGAGACTGCGGCTGTCCTTTCATAGCATATTGAGAATTGGCAAGAATCACTGAGTTCTTACGCTGTCATCAAGGAAGCCCGTTGTTTTTCTGCGCTTAGCTTTGGTATTTCTCAAGAAAGATATAATGACCTTCAGATAATTTGAATACGGTGAAAAGTCACAAATGTTAGCATTAACAATTGTGTGATGCGTAGAATGCACCAAAAAAATTGGTTAGTAAATTTTGAGATTGTAAAAAAGTTTCCACTGCTGAAATTCCTCATTAATTTTCAATTTAATTCAAAGCTATTGATGTCTGTTTTTCCAACCAGAGTTAAAATACTTGAAAGAATTTGTTTGCAATTGGTAAGTGATCGAAATACAATTATATTCTGGCATCAGAGGGATGAGAATATTTTTTCAATCTCAAAAAAGAATAAAGTTAGTCGTGAAACAGTGTGCAAAATTTGTAAAGCTTCCTGACCGAAGAACTGCCAGCGCAACATCGTGACTCATCAAAACACGCGAGAAAAGTTGAAAAGGAAATTTCGTTCCTCTTTTGGAAAATTGATTGCAAAAGCAGGGGTAAGCCAGATTTCAATGTATTGATTCTTTGATGGAGAAGCTGTAGATTTTTCCCGATCAAATACGGGAAAGGCAAGAGGTTAAAGCCATTCATGAAAGCTTTTGTCTGAACAGATTTTTATACTTCGTTGATTTCCCGAAATAAGGTAAGCTGTCTAAAATAATCTTCATGCGCTATTTGACGATCTAATCAATTCTCAACCATTAGAAGATAAAAACAGGACAACAGTGAACTAAAAAATGGTCCTCAACAAAAGAAAAATGTATTTTATTTGAAAAAAAAGGCCTGCTTAACTCTCGGCTTGAAATCGAATTTTTTCTAATTAGGAGGGCTAATTTTAAAAAATGTAATAAGTACATTCTGCTACGGGGCCATGATGAAGGAACAAAGGTTCTCAAAATAAATATTCCAGTTCATTTCTGGTTCGATAGTGGAGTGAGTGATAAAATATAGTTTTTGGGGTTTTGGATTGAAAATTTATCTCTAGTTTATCAATGGCATTTCTGGTACGAGATTCTCTTCCCATTATCTACATTCATGCATCGTGCTGTAATATTTTCTCCAGACGCAATATCTTCCTGAAGGACTTACCAGAGAGTCAAATTTTGTGTCATCGTGCAAATTAATACAAATCACTCTAAAGATATGCCACGAGAGTAATTTTTAACAAGCCCAGTGTTAATTATAGACTATTTAAAATATGCACTTGGAGAGGCCGACTGTTATTCTTTGATTTTCAGAAGCCTTTAATTCCAGTGAAAACAAGCGTCAATCTGCCATAGTCAAAGTTTAAATTTATATCTAGTACTTTTGATTACCTTGACAAATCACAGCTATATTTGGTTGTCGATCTTCAGCCATTTGGATAAATTTATATCAAATCAGAAGAAGGAATCATAAACTATTGCTCTCAATCGATTTCTTCTGAATTACAGACAATATATAACACAAATGATATTTGAAACTCTGGCAGTATGGGAAAAAATTACACTACGGAAAGAAAGTAACATTGAATGAAAATTTATTGGCCGTATGTTTTAACTATGATCATGAAATGAGGGCTTGCACAAATATTTATTTAATTTGAGCCAGCGCATTAAATACTCAGTGATAGACTACTGCTAATGGTGATGCTTATTTATCACAATATGTTGCACCAATGCTCACACGATTCTCATTATCAGTGATGCACCTTACTATCTATTTGCCTGCATATTGTTAAAGCTGAAAAATTTCCTTTGTGAGTGATTTGAAGTAAACAGCTTCAAAGAAACTTCAATTACGTCATAATACAGAGTAAGAATTGACAATGGTTTTGCTGTTTACAAAATTGTAAATACATCAGTGCACCGCTGAATATTCCCTGTTTTTCAAGTGCTAATTTCAATTAAAGTTTTTTATTGCATAAAACTAGTAGCAAAGTCTCGAGGAAACAAATGCAGCTGGACTGTCATAGAGACAAAGTTAAAATAACTATTAATTAATTTGATTACACATGCATCTCTCAAAAAGCTACACATTTTTAGATGGGGAATATTCAAAGTACAACTGTTGCCTCATAATAAAATGAACCATAAACTAACTCCACGCTGCAAGTTGCTGTTCAGGGCGTAGAAGGTCAACCTGTGGTCACTGAGGCTGTTCAATGATCAAAGAGCTAAATTTAAGTAAATTCGTTCCTTTTTTGTTTAACATTAGAATGTGAGGTGATTATTTCAACATTACTACACAAACTAATGACAGGTGATTTCCTGGCAGAAAAATAGCGGATCCCAACCTCCTGTCTGAGCCAGGTTTAGCTAGTATTGAGTGTGTTAGGGAGCCTTTGGGGGCTTTTCAGTATCAATTTTTGGATTGTTTCGGCTGTTCGTATTTAGTTCATCGTACTTATCGACTTCTATGCTCCTTTAATTTGACTTTCTAGGACGGTTGACTTCAATGTTTTTATCTAATATCGTCCTTTGCATTTGAATGTGTGCCAGGTACAATATATGAGGTTACTGGGACTTTCTCCGAAGAACTTCAACATAAGGTTAGGACCGTTGAAATCACTTTATTCTCAAAACCGGTGTGGTCGAAGATGCTTTGTTTTCCCCTGGTACCCCCGACAATTTTCCCCTGACCATTAAGGTCTCCTTATATTATGCCCTTAGATTTTACTTCTGGGGACATTTAAAGAGTTTGGTGCACGTAACTACGATTCATTCTGAACAATATCTACCTCAACGGTAGAATTGTTGAAGTCTTTGCAAGGATTCGTGAAACTCCGAGCATGTTTGATCACATCCACTTGAGCACTTGCATCGAATCAGATGTGCATCGTGTTGAATATTTTTGTGAATACCTAACCTAATTAAAAAAATCTGTTTCTTGTGGCCATAATAATTAAGGTTACTATTCGATTTCTTACATTCATAGTGGATTCTAAATTTCGAAATTTCTGCGTCTCATTTCCCTGACACTCTCTAAGTGCGAATTTTTCTCAATTACGTTTCAAGTTTCTTATTATTAGGTACATCACGTTTGCGTAGCAACTTTAAAAGAAATGATACAGCAAAGAAGTATTTTAAAAACATTTAGTTCGAACGTTTCGAGCACTAGGCTCATTCTCAACGAAATCTGCAAATACAAAGACACAACTTAAGCACAGTTCACAAATAAAATTCATTTGTTGACAGGCAAAAGTAGAACAGCAAAATAGACAGCAATGAAATAGGAAGGCGGTGAACAAGGTTTCTAACACTTACTACGCTGACGCTATTCAGAAACACGGACAAAAGTTAGCGGTTTACAATTTTTAGTTGATATGAGCTCTGCATGTCATTTAACGGAGGTTTTAACTTATGTATATACAATGACTCTAATATTCGGAGGTCAAAACTAGCTGAACATGAATCCAGTATTTTAAATTGATCACTATTAATGACTTGATCACATGAGGCATTGCAGTGCTCCCTTATACTAGAATGAGACGGAGAACATAATATCCGACCAGTACGATGACTCCGTCCAGCATGCTCAGCTATCCGTATATACAGTGCCCGCTGGGTTGAACCAACGTACTGAGATGCGCAATGCGCACAACGGAAATCATAGACGACGGAAGATCGCATGCTTTTAGGAAGTACATCTTTAAATCGGAAAAATGAACTAATTGTGCGTTTATTAACCAATATAATGCGCAAGGAAATTTCAGGAAAATATTTAGAAATGAGATTAGTGAGTTCTAGTTTTAATTTTTCTGACTGATGACCGAAGTATGGAAAAACACAATAGACTTGAGAAGCAGTTTGATTAGAAGCAGGAGAAGGGTCATAAACATTCGATAGAAATTCTGAAAAATTCAAACTGCTTCTCAAGTCTATTGTGTTTTTTCCATACTTCGGTCATCAGTCAGAAAAATTAAAACTAGAACTCACTAATCTCATTTCTAAATATTTTCCTGAAATTTCCTTGCGCATTATATTGGTTAATAAACGCACAATTAGTTCATTTTTCCGATTTAAAGATGTACTTCCTAAAAGCATGCGATCTTCCGTCGTCTATGATTTCCGTTGTGCGCATTGCGCATCTCAGTACGTTGGTTCAACCCAGCGGGCACTGTATGTACGGATAGCTGAGCATGCTGGACGGAGTCATCGTACTGGTCGGATATTAGGTTCTCCGTCTCATTCTAGTATAAGGGAGCACTGCAATGCCTCATGTGATCAAGTCATTAATAGTGATCAATTTAAAATAGTGGATTCATGTTCAGCTAGTTTTGACCTCCGAATATTAGAGTCATTGTATATACATAAGTTAAAACCTCCGTTAAATGACACGCAGAGCTCATATCAACTAAAAATTGTAAACCGCTAACTTTTGTCCGTGTTTCTGAATAGCGTCAGCGTAGTTAGTGTTAGAAACCTTGTTCACCGCCTTCCTATTTCATTGCTGTCCATTTTGCTGTTCTACTTTTGCCTGTCAACATATGAATTTTATTTGTGAACTGTGCTTAAGTTGTGTCTTTGTATTTGCAGATTTCGTTGAGAATGAGCCTAGTGCTCGAAACGTTCGAACTAAATGTTTTTAAAATACTTCTTTGCTGTATCATTTCTTTTAAAGTTTCTTATTCTTGTGAGTCTTTAATGAGGCATTTTCGGCCACACGGTTATTGAGTAAAAAATGCTTATTTTCACAATCCCAATCTTATGTCAAAGTTTGTTCAACAAAGTACCAAACACCCTTATACAGGGTGCTTACAAAAAATATATCCACCGACCGATATATGCATACATGATAACGGAAAAATTTTTCAGTTTAAGGTTCCGGCATCACACATACATATATCGATCAATGGATACATTTATAGGGTGAGTGCAACGCTGAAGAATGGTAGTATGATTGTCGCATGACTGGACAAGTTTGGAAGATAATTACCGTGAAGAATGAGATGAAAGTGAGCAATTGAACAGCTGAGTATTTGCTCACATTTTACACGGTACTCGTATTCATCTTACCAAAAATACGTTTGGTAACAGTCAATAGAAATTATCTCTCCCAATTAAATGCAAATACATATTCCCTAAAGTATCGAGAGTTCACAGTCTAGTAACCCCCAGAAACAGTTAATGAATCTTAGACGGGAAGCTGCTGCTTCCACAAGTTCAAATGAAATAAATGTACAAGAAGCTCGCGAGTGTGCTGGCGCGGTAATTTATAGTCCTGAGTTCGAGTCTCGCGACCTCCTTGTACATTTAAAAGCAAATACAATTCACACATTTTTAAAACGTTTTCTCACAACACACTGATTATTACATCGTATTGGTTTTGAATTCTCTAGTTTTTGTTCCACAAAATACACCCTGCACAAAGAACAGCCCCTACTGTTGCTCTTAGAAGCATGCTGGCGTCAGCATTGTAGCATTGTAAGTTCAGGCTGATGAGGTGATGCCCTGCAAGACTTCAGGACTGTTAGAGGTCTTCACTCAACAGTCGCTCCTTGTTTAAAATCTGCCATTCCCACGATTGTGCTTGAGTGTGGGAGTGATTTTAGAATCAATGTATTATTAGAGGGGTTAAGTGCGTTAAAAGTAAGCATGGTGGGCTTTTAGTGCATCGAAAATGAAATTGGAAAGTCAGTGAGCGCAGAGAGTTTTAGAACATATTGAGGGTAGTGTTTACTACGCAGCTAGCATTGATTGCCTTACTACGTGGGGAGCGTGAAGTGAAATACAACATAAAGCGTGGAGTAGAGGAGTGCTTTAGTAACCTTCGAGTGCGTGGTGAGCGTGAAGATATTTAGTTCGTACTGAGCGTGAAGTGCTTTAAAGGAGACGACGTAAGGATTTTAGGGCCCAATTAGCCATTTTTTGTTGAAAGAGATCCTTAGATGGTGGGCTATTGTGTCTTAAAATTCTATGGGGCAACGGGCATTAGAACCCCCTAACTGAAACTGAAAAACTAACAATAATATCGAAAGAATGATTGAACAAAGTGTGCTTCTTTTAATAATAATCTATATTGGCTTATTTCAGAAGAATCAGTCAACAAATTAACATTTACCATTCCTCAAGAAATAATGGTTGTTGAGCTTGAGGTTGAAGTTGCTGAGGTTGTTAGGGTTGAGGTTGTTCGAGGTTGTTGAGGTTATTGAGGTGGTTTAGGTTGTCGAGGATGTTGAGGTTGTAAAGGTTTCTGATGTTTAGGTTGTTGAGGTTGAGCTTGAAATTGATAAGGTTGAGGTTGTTGAGGTTGAAGTTGAGGTTGTTGAGGTTGAGGTTGTTGAAGTTGTTGAGGTTGATGTTGATATTGAGATTGTTAAGGGGAAAGTTGAAATGGTCGAGAATGAAGTTGAGGTGGTCGAGGTTGAGGTGTAGGTTGAAGTTGTTGAGGTTGTTGATGTTGGGGTTCTTGAAGTGGTTGAGGATGAAAAGGTTGTTTATGAGTTTGAGGTTGTTGAGTTTGAGGTTGAGGGTGTTGAGTTTGAGGTTGTTGAGGTTGAAGTTATTGAGGTTGAGGTTGTTTGGATTGGGTTTAAGGTTGTTGAGGTTGTGGTTGAGGTTGCTAAGGTTGGGGTTGAGGTTATTAAGTTTGTTGAGGTTTCTGAGAATGCTGAGGTTGTAGAGGTTGTTGATGTTGAATTTTTTGAGGTTGTGTGGGTCGTTGAGGTTGTTGAGCATGTTGAAGTTGCTGAGGTTGCTGATGTTGTTGAGGTTGAGGATGAGGTTGAGCTGATTGAGGGTGAAATTGAGGTTGTTGAGGTTGTGGTTGAGGTTGTTGATGTGTACGTTGTTGGAGATGAGCTTGATGTTGAGGTAATTGAGGTTGAGGTTGTTGAGGTTGTAGTTTATATTGAGCTTGGTGATGATGAAGTTGATCTTGTTGAAGTTGATGTGGTTGAGGTTGTCAAGGTTGTTGACCTTGAGGTTGTTGAGGTAAGTTTGAGGTTGTTGTTGAAGGTTGAAGTTGTGGAGGTGAGGTGGGTGAAGTTGAAGCTAGGTTTTTTGAGGTTGAGGTTGTTGAGGTTATGGTATAGATTGATGTGGTTCTAGTCGAGGTGAGGTTGAGGTTGTTGCAGTTGAGGGGAAGTTGAGGTTGTTGAGGTGGTTCAGCTTTTGAGGTTGTTGAGTTTGTTCAGCTGTTGAGGTTGTTGACGTAGTTCAATGTTCAGCTGTAGAGGTTGTTGGGGATGTTGAGGTTGTGTAGGTTGGTGAGGTTGTTGAGGTTGCTGAGGATACTGAGGTTGTTAAGGTTGAGGATGAGGTTGTAGATGTTGAGGTTGACGTTGTTAAGGTTGATGTCTAGGCTGTTGAGATTGAGGTTGAGGTGGAAGTTGTTGGGAATGAGGTTTAAGTTGTTGAGGTCGAAGTTGAGGTTGTTGAGGTTGAGGTTGAGATTGTTGAGGTTGAAGTTTACATTGTTGATGTTGAGGTTATTAAGGTTGAATTTTGGGCTGAAGTAGTTGAGGTTGAGATTGCCGTAGTTGAGATTGAGGCTTCTTAGGTTTAGATTGTTGAGGTTCAGGTTGAGGTGGTTGAGATTGAGATTATCGAGTTTGAAATTGTTGAAGTTTTTTAAATTGAGTAGGTTGTTGAGGTTGAGGTTGTTAAGGTTGAGGTTAAAGTAAAGGAAGTTGTTTTGGGGTTGAGGTTGATGTAGAGATCGAGGTTGTTGGGGGGAGGAGTTGCTGAGCTTGAGGTTGTTGAGGTTAAGTTTGAGATTCTCAAGGTTGTTGAAGTTTGATTTTTGAGCCTGGATTGAGATTGTTCTGGTTGAGGTTGTTCAGGTTAAAATTGTTGAGGTTGTTGAGGTTGAATTTGATGTTGTTTAGGTTGTTGAGGTGGTTTAGGTTTTGGTTGAGGTTGTTGAGGTTGGGATTTGTGAGTTTGAGATTGTTGAGGTCGAATTCGAGGTTTAGGCTTTCCAGGTTATGATTGAGGTTGTTGAGGTTCAGGTTGTTGAGGTTGATTTAGACGTTGTTTAGGTTGAAGTGTTTGAGATTAAAGGTTGAGGTTAGATTTAGGCTGTAAAGTTGAGGTTGTTGAGATTGAATTGCGGTGTTTGAGGTTGAGGTTTTTAAGGCTAAGGTTGAAACAAATAAGGTTTTTGAGGGGTTGAGAATGAGGTTGAAATTGTTGAGGTTGAGATCGAGGTTGTTGAGGTTGAGGTTGCCTATGTTCAGGTTGTTGATCTTGAGGTTATTGAGGTTGAGGTCGAGGTTGTTGATATTGAAGTTGACATTGAGGTTGGTGATGATGATGTTGAGGTTGTCGAGATTGAGGTTGTTGAGATTGAAGTTTAGGTTTTTGAGGTTCAAGTTGTTGAAGTTGGGTTTGAGGTTGTTACGGTTAAGGTTAAGGTGAAGGTTGAAGTTATTGAAGTTGAGGTTGTTGAGATTCATGATCAGATTCAAGTTTTCGAGGTTGTTGAGATTGGAAGGTCGTTGAGGCTTAAAGGTTACTGAAGTTCTTGAGACTGATGAGTTTGAGGTGGAGATTTTTGAGTTTGAGGTTGGGTTGTTGAAGTTGAGGTTGTTGAGATTAAGGATGAGGTTGTTGAGGTTGAGGCTGAGTTTGAGTTTGAGGTTGCTGTTGTTGAGGTTGAGGTTGTTAAATTTGAGGGTGTTGAAGTTGAAGTTATTGAGGTTGAGGTTGTTGAAGTTGAGGTTGATGAGGTTGAAGTCGAGGTTGTTGAGTTTAGTGTTATTGAAGTTGAATTTGAAGTTTTGAGGTTAAGGTTGGGAATGTTGAGTTTAAGATTGAGGTTGTTGAGGTTGAAGTTAAGGAGGTTGATGTTGTCAAGGTTGTTGAAGTTGAGGTTGTTGAGGTTGATGTTGTTGAGGATGAAGTTGTTGAGGTTGAGCTTGATGTGGTTGAGGTTGATGCTGTTGAGGTTGAGGTTGTTAAGGTTGAGGTCGTTTAGGTAGAGGTTAACATTTTTGAGGTTGAGGTGGTTGAGGTTGAGTATTTTGTTCAACCTCAACAACCTTTTGTAAGGTGGTTAAGGTTGAGTAAGGTGGTTAAGGTTCAGAATTTTGAGGTTGCAGTTGTTGAGGTTGTTGAGGTTGAGGTTGTTGAAGCAGTTTTGAGATTGTTAAGCTAAAGGGTGTTGAGGTTGAGGTTATTGAGGTTGAGGTTGTTGAAGTTAGGTTTGACGTCGCGGTTGTTGAGGTCAAGGTTATTGATGTTGGATTGAGATTATTTAGCTAGTTGATGTTGTTGAGGTTGAGGTTGTTGGGGTTGAAGTGGAGGTTATTGGGGTTGGGGGTGAGGTTGTTGAGTTTGAGATTAAGATTGTTGAAGTCGAGGTTGAAGATGTTAAGGTTGTTATAGTCGTTGAGGTTGTAGTTGAGGTGGTTGAGGTTGTAAAGGTTGAACTTAAGGTTCGTGAGGTTGACATCAAACTTGTTAAGGCTTAGATGGTTGAGGTGTTTGCTATTGAGGTTTGTGAGGTTGAAGTTTTTGAGATGTATGTTGTTGAGTTTATTGTTGAGGTTGTTGTGGGGAAGATTGAGGTCGTGAGGGGAAAGTTGAGGTTGAGGTGACGTTGCGGTTGTTGAGGTGTAGGTTGTTGAGATTGATGTTAAAGGAGAGGTTGTGTTTGAGATTGAGGTTGATGTTGAGGTTCAAGCTGTTGGGTTGAAGCTTTTAAGGTTGAGGGTGTTGGGGTTGAGGTTGTGGTTAAGGGGGTTGAAGGTAAGGTTCAGGTGGTTGAGG
Source organism: Morinoia aosen (assembly GCA_030386875.1). Classification (NCBI taxonomy): domain Eukaryota; kingdom Metazoa; phylum Arthropoda; class Malacostraca; order Amphipoda; family Talitridae; genus Morinoia; species Morinoia aosen. The sequence continues at coordinate 13,987,484 of CM059577.1, read as the reverse complement.
TTGAGATTGTTGAGGGGAAAGTTGAGGTTGAAGTTGTTGAGGTTTTCTAAATTGATATGTTTTTTGAGGGTGAGGTTGTTAGGTTGAGGTTGAGGTTGTTGAGGCTGAAGATGCTGAGGTTGAGGTTACTGAGGTTGAAGTTGTAGAGGCTTAGGTGTAGATTGTTGAGATTGAGGTTGAAGGAGAGATTGAATTTTATTCTGGGGTGGTTGTTCAGGTTGAAACTGTTGTGGTTGAAGCTGTTAAGGTTGAGGTTGTTGAGGTTGAAGTGAAGTTTAAGGTTGTCGAGGATGATGAGGCCGTTGAGGTTTGGGTTGAAGTTGTAGAGGTTAGGGTCGATGAGGTGGAGGTTGTTGAGGTTGTAGTTGTTGAGGTTGGATTGAAATTGTCGATTTTGAGGTTGTTGAGGTTTAGGGTGAGTTTGTTGAGGGCGAGGTTCTTGGGTTTAAGGTTGGAATTGTTGAGGATATTGTGGTTGAAGTTGAAGTTAAAGGTTTAGGTTGTTGAGGTTGTTGGGGTATGGATGGTTGAGGGTGAAATTGATGAGGTTGAGGTTGAAATTGTTGAGGTTTTTAAATTGATATGGGTGTTGAGTTACCGTTGTTGTGGCTGGATTGAGATTGTTGAGGTTGAGGTTGTGGAAGTTGGGGTTATTAAAATTTAGTTTGACATCTTTGATGTTGTTATGGTCGTTGAGGTTGAGGTTGATGAGTTTGTACTGAGATTGTTGAGGTAGAGGTTATTGAAGTTGAAGTGGTTGAAATTGATGCTGAAATTGTTGAGGTTATTTAGGTTGATGTTGTTGAGGTTGTGGTTATTAAAATTGGGTTTAAGGCTGTCCAAGATGTTGAGATCGTTGATATAGAGGTACTTGAGGTTGAGGTTGATGAGGTTGAGGTTGTTAAGGTTCGATGGGGTTGTTGAGGTTGAGAATGTTAAGTTTGAGGCTAAGGTTGTTAAGGTCGGGGTTGAGGAAGTTGATGTTGTTATGGTTATTGAGGTTGAAGTTGTTTGGGTTGAGGTGGTGTGAGTGGTTGCGGTTGAGATTTCAGATTGAGGTTGTTGAATTTTTTATTTGGTTGAGGTTGTTGATGTTGAGGTTGGATTGAGGTGGTTGAAGTTGAGGTCAGATTGAGGTGGTTGAAGTTGAGGTTAAATTGAGGTTGTTGACGTTGAAGTTGAGTTTTTTAGGTGTTCGACATTTTTGTGGCTGTTGAGGTTCTTGATGTGTTGGGGTTGAGGTTGAGGTTGAGGTTGTTGAGGTTGAAGTTAAGGTTGTAAAGGTTTTAGAGTTTGAGGTCTTTGAGGTTGAGGTTGAGGTTAATGAGGATAAGGTTAAGGTCGTGGAGATTGAGGTTGTTGGGTTCAGGTTGTTGAGGTTGAGGCTGTTGTCGTTGCTGAGGTTGAAGTTGAGGTTGTTGAAGTTGAGGTTTAAATTGTTTTTGCTGAGGTTGGAATTTTTGATGTGTTTCAGGTTGAGGCAAAGGTTGAAGTTGAAGTTGAGGTTGTTCTGATTGTTGAGTTTGAGGTTGTTAAGGTTTAGAATGTTGAAGTCGAGGTTGTTTTGGTTGGATTGAGGTTGTTGAAGTTGGGTGAAGGTTTTTGATGTTGTTGAAGTTTTTGAGGTGGTTGAGTTTCATGAGGTTTTTGATGTTGTTGAATTTTTTGGGGCTTTTGAGGTTGTTGAGGTGTTTGAGGTTGAAATTGATGATGTTGAAGTGGTTGAGGTTGAAATTGATGTTGTTGAGGTTGAGTTTGATATTGGTGAAGTTAAGTTATATGTTGATGAAGTTGAGGTTGTTGGGGGTGAGGTTGTTGAGGTTGAAATTGTTGAAGTTTTTTAAATTGATGAGGTTGTTCAGGTTGAGGTGTTTGAGGTTAAAGTTGAATTGGAGGTTGTTCAAGTTGAGGGTCTTGAGGTTGAGGTTCTTGAGGTTGGATTAAGATTGTTGATATGGAGGTTGTTGAGGTTGAAGTTGAGGTTTTTGAGGTTGAGGTTATTGAGGTTGAGGTTGTTGATGTTATTGAGGTTAAGGTTGAAATTGTTGAGGTTGTTGAGGTTGAAGTTGAGGTTGTTTAGGTTGTTGAGGTTGTCGAGGTCTAGGTGTAGGATGTTGAAGTTGAGGTTGTAGAGGTTGAGGTTGGGGTTTTTGAGGTTGGATTGAGGTTGTTGAGGTTTGATTGAGGTTGTTGGGGTCGAGGTTGTCAAGGTTAAGGTGTTATTTGAGGACGTTGTTGAGGGGGTTGAGGTTGAGGTCGAGGTTGTTGAAATTAATTGTTCAACCTCAGGAGATTGTTGAGGTTGAAATTGTTGATGTGCGTGCGTGCACATATGCTCCATTCACCCCATGTGATGTCGTTGAGGTTGAAGTTGAGATGGGTGAGTTTGTGTTTGAGGTGCTTGAGGTTGAGATTGTTGTTGAAGTTGTTTTGTGTGCGTGTGTGCATATATAAGCGCAGGACATTCAGGTATAGGCGCTAATCGGCCTACGCACTCGGTATCTGTATCATCACCTGTCCGCCTCCGCTCGTACGAAGTAAACGTAAACCGAGAAGTGCGTTTATCTATTGCTCCAAGCAGACTACATTCTGGTTCCACGTTTGAGCGCGATATGTGGTGGCCAGGTTTGAAGAACCCACGGAAAGATTTGTTTCCGAAGATTGTGATGTGATTTTTAAGATTATCAAGAAAGGATGATTGGGGAATAAGTGCGGTGCGAGGTGATGACTGCCCAAAGCTGTGCGAATACAATTCGGGAGTGACATACAAATATACTAAGAAGTATTTTTAGGATCCCGTATTCAGTATTGGTTGCTCCCCACAACGTTTCAACTATCATCGTGGGAAGGAGCTACGTTCTGAACGCGAGTCCTACTCTTCGATGCAGGAGAGGAGCTCGAGATAGTGCTTGAATTGACGTTCGGTTGAAATCCTGAGAAGAGTGAAATCAGCATCTAATCTACAACGACTACATCTACTTCATCTACGGAGTCATCTACAGTCCCAGCGTGCGTCTGCAACAACAGTGTAATTGCGAGAGTCTACAGCGGGCAATCGTCTTCATATATGTAGAAACGAGTTATGTAAAGATAAAGAATAAGTAACAATAACTTGTGCAGTGCAGTTGCTTGGCAGCCAATTACAGACAGTTTGTCAGTTTTTCTAGAGATTTTTTTTTAATGCGTCGGCTCAAGGCCGTAAGCGCTTTGCGTTCGGACAGCGACCAAGCGATAGTACTCTGCAAGCGCAATCGTGGCGGTCGTGAGTGAAAGTAGTGCGAGAATAGCTATAGCATTTGGAAGTGAGTGCCGCTATTTCTTTTGAGTTTACGGTTCCTTTTATTTTTAATTCAATGGCTATTGCGTAAATTTGTGGTGTTTTCTTTTGTGAAAAATTGTGTTCAAGAATTGGAGTCTCATATGTCTGACTCAGACTCGGGGGAATACAACAGGTCAGCTACGTCGAAGACAGCAGGAGGTCGAACCTCGGTACCCCGATTCCGTGCTGAGAGTAACACGACACCGACCATGACTGAACCTGCGATTACCTGTGCGGCTGGACCAAATACTATGACGACCACCACCAGCAGCGCCGTTTTTGCCCGCGAGGTTGTAGCTGCAATGCCTAGGGTGGGGACCATTCTTTCTAACCCCGAACTTCAGTTCTTTAGATGGCGCAGGCGTACGGATGACCCAGAATTTTGTGAGAATAAATCGTTCAAGACGCACGTCGCAAGCTCAAAAGCGTTAATGAGTTCATTACCTGAGGTCAACTCCGATAGTATAAGAAGGAACTGCTGGTTCGCTCGGTCCATAAACAGGAAGGAGATTTCCATTCAATAGGTACTAAGTTGGTGAACTTGAATCTGCAGTGCTCTTTTGAGGATTACTAAACATCCTCGATGACATATACATCGCCAAAGGCGAGAAATCTGTACACGCAGATTTAGCTTGTGATTTGAATCAGTTGAGTTTCATGAGAAACGAAAGTCTTGCTGCGCAATAAGTTACCGCTTTTGCAAAGATACGCAAGCTATCGGAACACCTGCTTAATTCGGCAGCAATAGCGTGGCAAGGCATTCTTTTTTCACGGTTAGTGCGAATCAGAACGAATTAAAAAGGTTCGTTGGTGATTCAATTGACTTGAGATTGGCAATGAATGTGCTAACGCCTTTGCTTGACAAAAATTTCTCTACAAAAATTTTCGACGCGTCGTTCAACACCTCAGAGGAGTTATTAACCCGAATAGTTGCAGCCGTCTAAAATCATCCGGAAAGAAATCCTATTGTAGCTACGACTAAGCATTCGACCAGAGAGACCTTTTTGTTGGACGTTCAAAACGAGACTGAAGATGACTTTGACGCTCAGGAACCCATTCAGGAGAGTGAGATGTATTATGGCTCGAATTACCGCAGCTGCCGTTTACCGGGGTGCAAGTTGTATCCCCAACCTTGGTTCAGGAGCCCTAGATATCCTAGATCAAGTGGATATGTGGTGGACAGGGCCATGGGATCCGTAGAATGTCATACAGTGCAAGCGGAAAGCTCGAGTCGGGAAAGCTCGAGTCGAGTCAATTATTTTGCAGCTACAACGATAGGATATCCTTCCTGTGGTATATGTCATCAGGTCATGTTAATGCCAACTGAAGGTCAAAACAAGGCGATCTGAGCAAACCCCGTAGACCAGTTGATCCCTGCTATGTTTGCGGGGGAGGGGGGGGAGGGAGCACTTCGCTCGGAGCTGTAAAGCGTCAGGAGACGAAATCAGACAGTATCGTATTTACATGCGTAGGTAAAACGCAAACAGAGGCGTCAATAGTCGGGGTAGGCATGAGATCCATTATGTCGAGGATCCTGAGAGCGAGCACGACAATTTTTTACTGTGAATGTGGGAGGTGTAGGTAGGAAGCGTGTACCGATTTGCCCTAGGATTACCGCAAGGCTCTCGTTAATCCAAACGTTGTGTCATTTACGGGTCCAGATACAACTGAGTTGACCGAATTTTTAGACCCCTTGTATCACTGCAAAAACAAATTCGCTGTGTTGAAAAAACAAGAGCAGCCCGATAGGATATCTCCAGACAAATCAGCTGAGGTTTACATAGCAACTACGATTATGAAGGCGGGACGTCTTAGAAAGAATGCCGCTGGTCTTATTACCATTAGGAAGTCAAAGAAACCAACAATAATTTTGAATGACACCGACCAGTATTTAAGCATGCTGTTAGACAGCGGCAGCGATAAATTCCTCATCAGTTACGGTAAAATCAAGTGCCTGAATGAAAAATTGAAACCTAGTAATTTGAGCATTTAAGACATTAAACGCTATGAGTAATGTTACTGGTGAGGTTGATTCAACTATCTCGCTACCTGGTACTGAGAAGGTACTAATTGCTAGCGCATTGATTATTAAGAACGCTCAATATAATTACGATTTAATTCTAGGAAGAGATATTTTGAATAATGCAATCAATAATTTCAAAGACGGTTACTTGGTGTGGGAAGGAGTTAAGATTCCTTTCAACGAAATAGGTGATGTGAATACTCTAAGTAAGAAGGAAGTGATAATGAGCATCGTAAGCAACAGCGACTGTTTGATGTCGGAAGCAGTTGCTAAGAGCATGCAGATAGGCAAGCGAGTCCGCGGCGGAGTGAGTGATCTCGAGAGAATTAAAGAAAAAAAGCTGTCCTCGAGTGAGTTGCCGGGAAGCAAATGAAAGAGGTAAAGAAGGAAAGACCGCTAGTGACCCACTGTGTTGCTTTAGAGGTACCTGGTAATTCAGTGAAACTAATCAGTGGTTTCGTAAGAAAGCTAAACCAGGTAAATACATATGTAGTAACCAAAAGGTTGCTTCCGAATGGGTTACTGATCGCAGAAACCTTAGTTACGATAAGGCAGGATGGTAATGTGCCACTTTTTTTGATGAATGACACAGATGATGCTATTTATTCCAGCGACAACAGTATTTTGTGCAACTTGAGCTCTGTAGATGAAGAAGAGGTAGAAAAAGAGGTTTACCTGACTTCAGTAGATGAAGCTTTGAAGGAAGCAAGTTGTTTGGAGCTTTGATTGGTTGAATTCAACCGAAGTCATCTCGAGATGTTGTGGTGAAAACGTAAATGCAATGGCTAAGGAAGAGCTTCAGTTGAAGGTTGACGAACTGGGGCCGAATTGTCATTGTTCTCGTATTGATGAATAGGTATGCTATGCACAAGCTAAGGATGTGCCCAAGGGACTTATTTAACCCAAAAACGGACGGCGTCCGTTAACGATTGATGACGTATCTTCTGACGATAATGACGCAAAAGCATTACTGATTGACATGTTAAACAATTTTCGTTACGTGATCACGCTAGAAGGCAAGACAATAGGAGTTACGAATGTAATGAAACACATAATTCTGCTTAAACCTGATGCACTAGTACTAAATATCTCGCGCTACCGCATTCCTCATAAATATCAGGAGGAGCTGGTTAACGTAAACAAGCAGATGCTAGTACAAGGAATTATTGAACCCTCCATGTCAGATTATTATTTCCCTGTTATTTTTGTTAAAAAAAAGATTGGCGAGATACGGCCAGTAATTGATAACAGGGCTCTAAATACGATAATAGTTAAGGAGTCGTATCCGATCCCGCGGATAGATGAAATTCTGTTCACACTTGGGGGAAACAGCGTTTTCTCGACATCGGATCTATGACCTGCATTTCATCAGGTAGAACTAGAGCGGCCAATCAAAAAGTTTATAGACTTTAGTATAGACTACGAGAAGTAACAATTTCGTAGAATTGTCATATTCTTCTTTTACTTCGAATCCGAGTTTATGATTTTTCAAATTTCTCTCTTTTCAAGTCCAATCTTCAAATCAAAGGAGTTATTTTCCGAAAGAAAACACGATTCTTTCAACGTGGCCACGTCGTTTTTACTTGTTATAATGAAAGATGTACACAAAATATGACAATGGGGTAGATGAGACTAGCAAATTTAAGAACAATTGCTACGATGGTCTTACGCAACTTTGGATATGCAGCGATGACGGAGTGCGATATTAAGGTCTCGAATTGTACGTTAAATTATTACGTGAAGTTAACACAGAGTCAGGGTCTAATACGGAGTGCCTGCCGTATGCAAACAAAAAAAATGAAGTGGCACGACGAGACCCTCTAGTGACGGAGTTTCGCTCTCTAATGATGATGCCCTAGCCCTCGTCGTACCCTTTAAGTATTCTCGCGCCGTGACCGTTACTTCTGGGGCATGCAGCAAATGCCGCAGCTGAACACCCCTGTCGTCGCTTAGGCCCAGCCGCGCCCTCGGGTAGCGCCAGCCGTTGCCATCTGCTGTTGCCGTCCGCTGCCACACTGGTGCCACGCTGGTGCCACGCTGGTGCCACGCTGTTGCCACGCTGCCACGCTGCCCCTGGGAGCGCAGGTGTTGCCTCTTTTTTTTTGTAACGGTCGAGCCCTCGCTGGGTAAGCGTTGCCCTTTCTCACGCCAGGTTTATGCTGAATTGCAGGACTCTTTTTTATAGCAGTCCAGATGTCGGACTCACGTTCAACCGTCCTTACTCCTTTTTTGTGGTGAAAACTTAACGGTTCGTACTCGGGACACAACAGAATCCCCCCCACCTATATTAATCAGCATCCTCCTGGATGTAAAATGGAAGTTTCCGTCTACTGAAGTCACGCATCTGAGATTCGTACTTCATTGCAGGGGTGAAATTAGACAAGCCTTGAGATTTGTGCTTCTGACGCACTTCTGAATCGAAGATCCTGAACAAGCGATAGCTTACTGTAGTCGTCGGGACGTCCTATTCCAGTTCACTATCGAAGACCTTCTCTCTTGGCTAATGACGTTCTATCAGAGGCCTTCTGAAGACGTTCAAGGGGGTAAAAACCATCCTAATAAAATATCGAATATGCATTCGATCAGTCTATACTCAACCTCCTGCGTGTAGTTACTACGGACATATTGCTGTCCAACGGTATCTTCTTATTATTTTTTTTTTTTTGCCGTTGTTGAATCCGTGTCTGGCGAAAATATAGATGTTCAGGGGAAAGTCCAGTCCTTTGTACGAGTGAGTGTACTGTTGCTGCAGATGGGAAGCTGGGTCCGCCTATTGCGCCACGTCCAGCTGTGGTCGAGGCGTGCCAGGACAGCTGTAGCGGGCTCTTTAATCGCAAGGTCGTTGTAGACCGCGCGTAACTGAAGTATGTTGTGACGGCCGGCCAGACAGCGGTGTTGCCATAACGTTGGTAGTGTACTGTGCGCCTGCACACTGCCCCTGGGTCGCTGCACTGCCGCGCTGGCGAGCGGTGCGTGAGTGCTGTGCGCCTGTACACAGCTTCCCAGCCGCGGCGCAGCTGCGGTGGAGAGAGGAGGGTGTGTGCTGCCGCTGCTCAGGCCCCAGTCGGCACAGCCTCGCTGCAATCAATCGTTCCACGTTAATCTCAGGCTTTGACAAAAAAATTTTCTCCCGGATTTCTTTGACTTATCGTAATCAATTGTGTCCATCTACTCATCACATCTCCCCCATGCCATTCACATCCCGGTGTACCATCCTTCGATAGCATTTTAACTAGAATCAAAGTAATCTAACGCAATAAGTTCTAAGAAATCCATTTAGAGAATATTATAACTAACGCAAAATAAAATATATGCAAGGTAAATGAAACTTATGAGAGATCAAAGTAATCTAACGCAATAAGCTCAAAGAAATCCGTTAGAGAACACAAAATGAAATAAATGCACGGTAAATGAAGTTAATCAGAAATACATAATATGACATTCAATATTTCGGATAATTAGTGGGCTGTAAAGGAAAGTTCCTACGTATTAGCAGGCATTCCTGGGGAAGAGCTATGAAAAGACATACGAACGGGTTACAAATTTGACATCGAGTAAAATTTCTAACTGATTAATGAGCATCATCAAGGTAAATACATAAATTGATTCATAAATCGACATTAATCATGTAATACATCATACCCGCATTTCGCTGGAGAAATCATTTAATTTTTAGTCGAAGCACTTATCCTAAAATTGAAATATGAAAGAAATGTTAAACACAAGGGAAATGATTAGAAAACATTCTTAATATTAAACAGAGTACATTTGGAAATGAAATGAGGTAATCATTATTGAAGTTTCGGGACGTCCTTGTGAGACACAAGTAATCATACATAGTTTGGGCGTCTCGTCCGATTCCTCAGAGAATATCTAGGAATCATTTCTTCATTTTTCTGGCTTGTGCTCGGCACTGTAGGAATGTCGTTCGTCTCTGCCCCTTGCAGTTCGTCTTCCTCGTCACCGTTATTGAAAGGGAAGGCCATGGCGTCGTCAAGATAAGCACGTTTCACACGGTTCAGGTGCACGGTCTGCTCCTTTCGGTCTGAATATAGACCTTTGATAGTGACGTTATTTCCACGTCTGGAGGTAATTCTGTACGGGCCTCTGAATCTCGATGGGAAGGCTCTGTCCTCGACCCGCCCTGCTTCATTCCTCAACATAATAAGGTCCCCAGCTTGGACATCACATTCTTTGACCGTTCGATTGTAGACCTTCGCCGCAGCTTGCCTGGCCGCCTCAGAGTTTTTTCTAACAGCAGCAAATGCTTTGGACAGTCGGAGCGAAACTTCTGTTGAATAATCTTGGTCACATGCGTAATTGATGGGCTGCTCCTTGAAGATGTCGTAGTAAGGAAGGTTAGCATCTCTACCGTAGAACAAGAGGAACGGCGTGTCTTTAATCGCAGTCTGATAGGAAGTATTCACCGCGAGAGTCGCAAAGGCAACGCTCTCGTCCCAGCTAAATTTATCTTCCGCGGCCAGGTGAGAAATTGCAGTTTTCAAGATGCCATTGAGTCTCTCACAGCATCCATTTGCCATCGGGTGGTAAGCAGTAGTCGTTTGTGATCTCGCTTTAAGATTCTTGCAGACGTCCTGGAATAACCTATTGGTAAATTCGCTGCCTCTATCACTGACGATCGTATTTGGGGCTGAGAACTTTCCGACGTATTGGACAAAAGCTCTGGTGACAGTATCAGCAGACTTATCTGTAAGGGGGTAAGCATCGACATATCTTGTGAAATGATCCACGATTGTCAGGAGATATTTATTGCCAGCGTAACTAACAGGAAGTTCAACAAGGTCAACTGCAACTCTTTCAAGGGGATATGAAATTTCAGGGAATTTTCCCAAGGGAACTTTAAATTGACCTTGCCATCTTGTTCGTTGGCAAGCTAGACATTTCTTTACATAGTCTTTGACGTCACGAATCTGATTAATCCAGAAGAATTTATCTCTGGCACGTTCAAGAGTTCTCAGGAAACCCATATGAGCGGACAAATCGTTGTCATGGCTCAACTTTAAAGCTACCTTAACTAAAGACTTAGGAATGACTATCTGTACATTACTTCTACCGTTTCTGCGTTTCTTTCTCGACAACCTACATAGGACATCGTTATCATCAATAAAGTATTCGTCAATATTAGAGATCTTACAGTTACCTCTATCATTATTATTTATTACATCTCTAACGGAAGACCAATATGGGTCCAAGCTCTGTTCCGAAGCTACATCATCCAAGCTCAGTGGCTGGGCAGTCTCGGCAGCGACACCTGTCTGCTCGCTGGGCGTGGGTCGAGAGCACACGTCGTTGACTGGAGCATCTGTTACGTTATTATCAGAACAAAGCTTAACTCTAGAAGGAACATCAGCATTAATTTAAGGATCATTCTTATTACTACAGTTGGACTCAGCAGTGTCAACGATAGCATTGACGATTCTTTCGGATCTAGACAAATAGTCGGGCAAATGGTGTTGTGCTCCAGGCTTGTACCGAACAGAGAAATTATACTCTTGAAGAAGCAGAGCCCACCTTGAAATACGGTGGTTACCTGTTTTATTAGCAAAAATGAACGTTAAGGGGCGGTGATCCGTTACCACGACTAACTCGTTTAAGTACAGGTACGCATCATAATGCTTGATTGAATCGTGAATGGCAAGAGCTTCGAGTTCTGTTGCAGAATATTTAAGTTCGTTTCCCTTTAATTTCCGGCTATAGTATGCTACAGGTAACTCGATGCCGTCATGCATCTGAAGTAATGCTCCTCCAATTGCAATGCCCGAGGCATCAGTGTGCAACACAAATTCTCTCTGAAAGTCAGGAAATTTAAGTATAGGCGCAGACACAAGTTTATCTTTCAAGTCATCGAAAGCTCGCTGATGAACGTCCGTCCATTTGAATACGTTCGTCTTTTTTGTAAGCTCGGTTAGAGGTGCCGCAATATGAGCATAATTTTTAATGAACTTTCTAAAGAATCCGGTTGAGCCTAAGAATCTCTTCACCTCTTTAACACTCCTAGGTCTCAAAGCATCCGCTAAAGCTCGCACTTTGTCAGGTCTGGGAGTTAGTCCCTCTGAACTGACTTTGATACCAAGGAAAGTCACGCTGCTCGCCGCAAATTGGCATTTCTTGAGACTTAATTTGAAGCCTGAAGCAGCTGTTTGAAGCAGCGCCTTATCCAAATGTTCGACATGAGTCTCGAAATTTTTAGAGTAAATAATGATGTCGTCAACATAACAGAACAGAAATTTTGAAATGAATGGAGAAAAAGCCATATTAACTGCCCTTTGGAGTGCAGCTGCAGAAGTGATAAGACCCTGAGGCGAACGGCAGTACCTATAACTACCTGTAGGCGTTCTGAAAGCGGTAATGTCTCTGCTCTCTGGGGACAGTTCGATCTGATGATAGGAGCTTCTCATATCTAAAGTGGTGAACAAGTTTGAGCCCTTTAGAGATTCCAAGGTGTCTGTCATATTCGGAATTGGGAAAGAGTCCTTCCTACAAATCTTATTGATAAGTCGGAAGTCAACTACGATTCGATGTGAACCATCACTTTTACGTACAGCTAAGATTGGGGAAGACCAAGGCGAAAAACTTGGTTCAATAACTTTTTGCCTGAGCATCTCCTGGACATGCTCTTCAACCAATTGCTTTGTAGCGTGGGGGACTCGATACTGCGGGGTATTTATGGGGGAGTGTCCCTGAACGTCTAATCTATGCACAGCATTTCGCGCATGACCAATCTCGTCTCCAACCGCGAACGCATTCCTGTGTTTGTTAATCAAATTTACAAGGGTCGTTCTCTGATCTAAGTTCAAGTGAGACAAATCAACATCGTCTATCATTTCATTGAATTCAGGTTCATTGCGTTTCTCTGCGACGCGTATGAGTCTGCTGTTCCCAATCTCTGCCTGCTGGTCAGAGCGGCATTGAGCTGACTCGCTCGTTTGCCTACATCCATGGTCGCTGTGCACTACAGCCACCGCCTCATAGGCCTTGCGCCGCGTCTGCGCTCGAGCATCACTCTCACTTTCGTTTGGGTCTGACTCTGGCGGCTCCGCGATGGCAACATCTAACGTAGCACAAATTTTATTCCTAGGTACAAGAACATTCTTATCATTATAATTTACAAAAACTATTGGTACGACGCCATCACGGACTGTGGCTAACGTGCGAGGCACTGCTATTCCTTTGCACGTAACGCTCTGTTTTAGAACGACTGTTTTTCCATTCATGTGCTTGGGAACTCTCAAATAGGAGTGACACAACGTGCCTCCCTCAATAGTCAGATCATGTGACATTCTCGCGACACTGAATGATGCATCCTCAGATTGTTTCACAAAATTTACTGAATTAGAAGCAGCAACTGATTGAAATGGGTAAATTTTATCATTAATTCTCACGTGACCTTTCTCATGCTGACTGTATTTTATTTCAATACCGAATCTCTTAAGGAAATCTCGGCCTATCAAGACAGCCCCGGGGAAGTAAGAATCTTCCACAATGATAGCGGAATGGCAATACTCAACATCACCTAGTTTAAATTTCAAGTCAATCGTACCTCGAGTGTGGAGATTACTTCCATTAACAGAACAAAGAACTTTAGTGCATCGTTTAATTCGGGGTGGAGTTTTGAATAATTTGCTAATTACACAAGATTTCACAAGAGTCACGGAAGAGCCTGAATCAACGAAAGTGGAGCATTTTTTCTGTTCAATATTTAGCAAAATCACGGGGGAAAAGCTTTTCGGTTGCTGTGGAAGTTTTTTTGACTTAACTGCGGCGATGTCACCATTCTGACTCGGATGGCCATTGAATTTGCGTTGATAATTATTAAATGGGCGAGCATTTTTGTGTGAAGCACTTTGCCATTTGAATGGATTTTTAGGTTGGTACGCTCGCTTTTGTGGTGAATTGTATTGATATTTCTCCACCACTACATCACTCTCGTGGGCTCTTCTTTTGCGGTTCAACAAAGATCTCTCTTCGATCAGAGATTCCTCAATTGATCTCGCTTTATCTAAGAGTTTGGTCACACTTTCAGGATCAAAATCATGAGATAATTTTTCACTGATCTTGGGATTCATATTCCTAATGATAGTAGGAATGAGTATCTTTTGTGCTTTGCTATCCTCGTAGTGCCATTCTGGACCGAACACGTCCTTCCAGCTAGCAAGAACGCGAGTTGCAAAGGCGTTTACAGTCTCATCATTTTCTTGATGCAAATTAAATAGAATTTTGTGGACTGTCTTTCGGTAATTCATGGCTCCCTTGTAAACAGAAACAAGCCAAGTCTTGACATCTTCCAGTGTGATAAGTTGATCTGACTTAAGAACATACGAATCCCAAGCTTTGCCTGTAAGTGCATTCTTCAAATATCGACATTGTAAGTCTTTATCATTAGTGTAAATGTCAACTCTGGTCTGGAAGTGTTTTAAAAATGAAGTTACACAGCCTTCACCATTAAATTTAGGCAGTTCAATTGCATGATTTAAAGTGAATAAGCTACTTTGACTATTCTCACCATTATTACTTTGATTACTTTCATTATCGTCCCCAGCCATGGTTTCAACAGTTAATTAGGGCAAAATTGGCGAAGCAAAATAGATTCACAATGAACACTGATAGCAATTTTAGAGTTTCAAATTAGGAGTTTAAATGCAATATTTCGTACAATATGTTTCCAAATACACAGACATAATTGAGTTTTTCGCACAATAAGTTTCCAAATGCACAGAAATAAATGAGTCGTCAATAACATCAACAACAGTAATGAAAAATAGGGTCACAATAGGGATAAAATGGGGTTTGAAATAGGCATACTAATCATATTAGAAAGGTAAATGGGTTAAATTACGCAATGGAAATGAGACAATAAATGGGTAAAGCATCAAAATAGTAAATATGGTACAAGTTCACACGAAATAAATCAATACACTGACACAAGGTGCAAATAATGACAATAAATCACATGGGAAATACACAAGTAAATCAATACAATGACATAAATTATGTGAATAGAATGGGTACAATGATGAGTGAAATAAACTTCCTAATCATGTGGCCATTCATGTTACGTTAAACATCTAATTTTTTTTGAATAGGTAGCGTGGCAACAGCGGTCTCTTCGGAGACGTTAAGTTTTAATGGGTTATGATCCCACACTCGCTGCCCACCATTTTGTCATATTCTTCTTTTACTTAGAATCCGAGTTTATGATTTTTCAAATTTCTCTCTTTTCAAGTCCAATCTTCAAATCAAAGGAGTTATTTTCCGAAAGAAAACACGATTCTTTCAACGTGGCCACGTCGTTTTTACTTGTTATAATGAAAGATGTACACAAAATATGACAATGGGGTAGATGAGACTAGCAAATTTAAGAACAATTGCTACGATGGTCTTACGCAACTTTGGATATGCAGCGATGACGGAGTGCGATATTAAGGTCTCGAATTGTACGTTAAATTATTACGTGAAGTTAACACAGAGTCAGGGTCTAATACGGAGTGCCTGCCGTATGCAAACAAAAAAAATGAAGTGGCACGACGAGACCCTCTAGTGACGGAGTTTCGCTCTCTAATGATGATGCCCTAGCCCTCGTCGTACCCTTTAAGTATTCTCGCGCCGTGACCGTTACTTCTGGGGCATGCAGCAAATGCCGCAGCTGAACACCCCTGTCGTCGCTTAGGCCCAGCCGCGCCCTCGGGTAGCGCCAGCCGTTGCCATCTGCTGTTGCCGTCCGCTGCCACACTGGTGCCACGCTGGTGCCACGCTGGTGCCACGCTGTTGCCACGCTGCCACGCTGCCCCTGGGAGCGCAGGTGTTGCCTCTTTTTTTTGTAACGGTCGAGCCCTCGCTGGGTAAGCGTTGCCCTTTCTCACGCCGGGTTTATGCTGAATTGCAGGACTCTTTTTTATAGCAGTCCAGATGTCGGACTCACGTTCAACCGTCCTTACTCCTTTTTTGTGGTGAAAACTTAACGGTTCGTACTCGGGACACAACAGAATTCCCTTTGGACTTAGTCAAGTCCGCGCGCTTTTCAACGTTTTCCGTTCTTGCACGTATATTAGGAAGTTTGTGTTTCGTATTTCCCGATAACATCTTGGTGCATTTAAAATCCAAAAACAAACATTTTACTGGTATTAGGACTGTCCTTACCACACTAGGCGGTGGAAATTTATCGCTTAAGCTTGAGAAATGCCAGTTCTTTAAAACGTCTGTAAAATATCTAGGACATGTTGTCTCGGCTGAAGGTATTCGTTGTAAACAATCCGAAAAATTGCAAAATTTTCCGGCACCAGTAAATGTGAAGGAATTATTTCCATCGATATATTCCTCTGTTTGAAACAATTTCATATCCCGTGTACACACTTTTATGAAAAAAACGTTAATTTCGACTGGAATAACGAGTACCAAGTGAGTTTTGACAGTATTAAAGCAGCTCTGACTTCCGACAACGTTTTACGACATCCTGACTTCAGTACACCATTTCATTTGTTTACAGACGCTTCTAATGCTGGATTAGGCGCTGTTTTAATGTAATCAGATATTTTCGGAGACAAGGTTATGCGACCTGTTTCTTATTTCAGTAAAAGCCTGAAGGCTAGCGATAAGCGTTTTAGTACAACCAAAATAGAATTTTTTGCTATTGTAAGTGCTCTTAAAGCTTTCAAATACTTATCCTTTTTATCCTATTTACCTGTATATCGATCACAAGCCCCTTTTTCCTCTCATTACTAAAAAATTGTCTGACGCTACTACGATGACTAGTTGGTGTATTAATTTGCACTCCTTCGACCCTATCGTTAAAGGGGCTTTCACACGAACAGTTTTTCCGTCAGTCACACTCACACTCATGGACTGCAGTCAAAACACGTGCGTTCACACGTACGTTCTCTTGACTGAAGTGGCGCATCTCTGGTAAGCTTGGCAGTGCCATGGAGCTAGGATATATGGAGGGAGCATAGCCGTCTGTGAAGAGAACCAGTTTTTGAGATTTCTCCCATGTCTGTGGTAACCAATACCCGTCTCGCAAGTATGACGTCAGCACGGAAGCCAGTTACCTCCTGACTACGTTGGGATGTGCACACGCTCGCTGAATGCTCTTCCAGCTGTTGAGTTAATCGTCAATCATTAATTTCGGATTCTAAGACTCCGAAAGATAATAAATTGTGTTTTCTCACTTGAGGACACTTAATAATATCAAAATTACTAGCAAAGATACATTTAGAGTTGAAAACTATAAAGATTACAGGCCCTTGAATATAACAAATTAGAGAGCGACTTGCACGCGCACCTCACCCTTCGATTTGTGGAGCGGTACTAATCTTGCTTTGGAAAATGGGAGGGCGAATCGTAGAGGAGGTGAGGAGGCGAGGAGGAGCCAACTTGAGCCAAGCGTCTGTGGTTGGCTCACGTGTGGGGCCTTGCCAATGTCCCAGTCTCCCAACTTTTGCAGCTAATTTGAACCCGATTGGAATCGGCTATGCTCCCTCCAGTATATCCTAGCTCCATGGGCAGTGCTTCATTATGCATTGTCGGGAGAGGTTTGTAGAAGTCAAAGTAAGTTTACTCATCGGCTTTGCCGTCAAAAAAGAAGAAGAAACACCGCAAATAGAGAGTGGATAAAAGATTGGCTGGCTAAACATAATGAAAATGGGAATTATAACCGGATTTGCAGAAAGTTAGGGCTAAATATCCAGATTTCGTTCACGAATTATTTGTCGCATTCCTCCTTCCCTTATTTAGTATTTGTAAATTTCGTCACACCAAGTCTAACAACTACTACCAATCTAATAATTTACTTCATATTGATAATAACTTCAATTGAAGGTAATATATTTCTCCCGTTTTATACAGTTGCGCATGTAGCAGTATTGGTGCAGCTCGTAAATTGATTTTTTTGTTGAAGAACTATATTGGTACATTTCTTGGCATCACCGTGATTAGGATGTAGATATAGCAATTAGAATCTTACGTGCATTTATTTTAGAACTGTATGATAGAATGCACGCGTAAAAATGGCATCCGTACGAAAATATTCTAAAATATAACAAACCACTCAAATTACTGCTTGACAATATCTAATATTAAATGTGAGTGTGACAGCGGTACGGGTAAACTAATAAACGTTTAGACTTGTTTCGCGAAACATTTTTATGCAGAAATTAAATATTAAAGAGAATTCATATACAAAGTTTTGAAATTATTCATGTGTACAAAGTTTTGAAATTATTATGAAAATACCGGATGAATTATTGAAATCGTACTTATACGTGAATATTGATCTGTTTGTATTCTAATAAACTAAATAAATGTACATTTCCAGTATCTCTTGAGTGAATATTAAATAAGAATGAAAATCCTTTGTAAATGGCTCTGCCATTACAATAAGACGAATGCGCTATGATAAGCTTGTAACATAATTAAAAAAATTTTCCAACATTTAACGAATACTACAAAATTCGCACCTTTAATTCAGGTGCTATCCTCTCAGAGGTGCTATCCATATAAATTACGAGCTATCCCCTGCAAAACCATAAATTTATTAGAAGAAACGTTTTAAACTAGCTTCAAAGCGTATTAATTTTTTCTTCAAACCATTCTCATGTTAACTAATATTGTGTTGCTTCATTGCTTCAATAACATATTTGAACGAATTCCTTCTTATATCTCTGCTCTTGTACGGTGGCTTTTCGCTTTCCAAAAAGCAGACAGCTAACGAAAATATCTTATAAAAGAAACCGTCGTTTCTCAAGGCCAGACGGAGACCATTTCATTCGCAGGAGCAGCGACAGAAATCCTCATTAGACGCCGGGAGGGTAGAAACTGACACGGAAATAGAAGCAAAGAAGCAGTCAAACCAAGTCCGTCAATGAGTGACGATTAGAGAGCAATGAGGAACGCATGCCCAAATATGGTGTTTGCGGAGCTGTTAGTGTGAGTGTGACTGACGGAAAAACAGATCGTGTGAGAGCCCCTTTAAGTATTTACCAGGTAGACATAACGTCGTTGCCGACTGCCTAAGTAGATCACCTGTAAATAATGATCGACTCACTGCTAAAGAACTACAAGGTTGCGCCTAGCTGCAGGCAAAAGCACAGCTTGAGGTATGCATCGCGCTGACGAGACAGAAAGCAGTGGGACTGACACCAGCGTGGAGGGAGCTCCATGGTGCCCGAGTCTTTAAACTTTTGCAGCCAATTTGAATCCGATAGAAATCGGCAATG
Organism: Morinoia aosen; assembly: GCA_030386875.1. Classification (NCBI taxonomy): domain Eukaryota; kingdom Metazoa; phylum Arthropoda; class Malacostraca; order Amphipoda; family Talitridae; genus Morinoia; species Morinoia aosen. The sequence goes on along the minus strand of CM059577.1, from coordinate 13,968,913 downwards.
CTCCCTCCATATATCCTAGCTCCATGGACACCAGACGTTCCCAATAGCTAGGCGGTACAACAGACGCGAAGACAGGAGATGCAGACGTGGTACTGGTACCCACGACTGTGCAAAAATTAATTGACTACATTCCGACAGAAAAACAAGTGGCATCGTCCCTGAACGAGTTCATCTACTGACAAAAACAAGATCATTTCTGTGTGGAGGTTAGAGAGGCGTTACTACATAATAGTAGTTCAACGGTTCGCGAATTACAGAGTTATTTGAATGTAAATGAGATATTGTACCGACGACGACGAATTGACTCACGGACTGGCACTATATTGACATCTGCTAGGCCAACTTCATTGATGGAAAAGGCAATTCTCGGCATACATTCTAAGTTTCATACGGATGCATTGCACACTTTATTTAAGGCAATCTACTATCCTGAAATCACCTTTTGTACCTAATTTGTCAAAATTCACTGTACACATTTCTATTGCACCTAGGGGAACGAAAATGCATACAGATATGTAAAATTGTATTCCAAACACATTTGCTCCCATAAAAATTTTCGATTTTCGGGGAAAAAATGTTATTGCGCGATTACAAGAAAAATAAATATCCCTGCCCCAAATTTACTTCACTCAACAATTTTCAACGTAGATACGTGATTTTAGTCTCATTCGATGCGGAAAAACTGTAGGAACCTCGTAACGACGGATTTTTGTGCATTTTGAACCAGAAAGAGTTTTCGTTCCATATTTTGAACTTTAGGATTCTTTTATTTAAGTTTTCTCCAAATAAAAATTTAATTTGGACTTCAAATAGAATTTTGCTTCGGTAGGCTGTTTTCACCGTCGAGCCGCATCGAATGAGACCAAAATCACGCTTCTACATTAAAAATTGTAGAAGGAGTGTGGCGCAAAGAAATGAAAATGAAATTTATATATATATATGTTCGCCCGATAACTTTTTTTTCTAAAATCGAAATTTTTTAGGGAAGCAAATGCGTTTAGAATTCAATTTTGCATTTCGCTATTTATTTTCGTTCACCTAATGTCAATAGAATGCTGCAATCTGAGATTAGAAAAAGTATATAAGATTTTTCATTATGATACATTTTTCGGACATATGTATCCATAATATTTTTTTTTTCTAATTCAAAATACAAAAAAATCCATCGTTACGGTCTTGGTACAGTCCTTCCGCGTCAAATGAGACCAAAATCACGCTTCTACGATGAAAATTCTTAAGTGAGATTAGTTTGGGGCAAGTGTATATATTTTTTCTAATAATCGCGAAATTATTTTTTTGGCAAAAATCGAAAAATATTATATAGGCAAATGTGTTCGGAATTAAATTTTACATATCTGTACGCATTTTCGTTCACCTAGGTGCAATAAAAATGTGTACAGTGAAGTTTGAAATTTGAGGGAAAGTGCAGGGTAGTAGATCCCCTTAAATTGAAGTTCGAATATTATCACGCTTTATAAAGGACTATCATTCGTAAGTTGATGGAGCGATGCGAGGATTGTAAGCTTTTAAAATCCCACCCGGCCGTTCCTGTTGAGATTTAACTGCACCAATAGCGAAAGAGCCTTTTGAAGAAGCGTCAATGGACTATTTGGGTCCACTTCCTATCACTGATAATTATAATCAGACCAAGTATATACTCAATGGGACTGATTTATTCTCTCGACTGTAAATTGTACGCTACCACTAACCGGCGAACAGAGATGGTCAAACCATTCCTAGTGAATTGTTTCACGACGTTTGATTACCCGAAAATATTACTCAGTGACCATGCTCTTGATTTTGAATCAGTGACAGTAAAACAATTAACCAAGATTCTTGCAATTACAAAGAAAGAAGTTCTGCCGTGGAGTCCACACTCGAATGCTATTGTTGAACGAAAACATAAGAAAATTACAAACCTCCTGATATTGTACGTAAATTCCCTGACTCCCACGGAATGGGATAGGATTGGGATCATCGCTAACAATAATTCTTTAAATTCTACCGTGTGATATACTCCTTGTTATGTTCTTGGCAGAGATACGTACCTCTATTTTCAGGCTGAGAATTTTGTCGTTTAATACAGCTACGATTCCGAAGGTTGACCTAATGAAATTTCGCGTTAAGAAACAGTTGGGATTGTTGAAAACGTTAGTACACTAATTTCAGTTAATTCAGCTGAACGAACAGTGTATCATAACTTTAGACGTAGGGATCAACATTTCGATCTAGGTGACCGAGTAATGCTGAAAAATCATCAGAAAGCAAGTAAACTCGATCTTTCATGGTTGGGCTCCGGAATTATTACCAGGGTTAAAGGAAATTGCATTGAAATTAGAATAGGAGACAAAATTCACAAAAGTAACATGAATCATGTGCTGCTTCTGCGTAAAGCGGCATGAAAACGTTTACAACTTACAACGTTTACTTTTACGACTCTTACTTTACGACTTACGTTGTATTACGACTTGGCTGATAATTATGCCTGAATTACTTCTATTAGTGTTATGTATTCATTGTGTAATAAGTATTTTAATTGTATTGCTTGCTTATGCCTCATAATAACCTAGTATACGCTTGTGCTTATAGTTTAGTTGAGTTTTAGCATAATATAAGCGCACTTATTCGTTTATTCGCTACAGTAAATTATAATGTTTTCTTGAATTACATTACCATGTGGTAAGCTTGAAGTTTTCGCAGTTTAAGTTTAGTTTTAAAAATAGATTAAGTGCATTTACAGGAATTGTTGCGATCTGTGTGGCTTGCACATGTTTTTTTTGTTCCTTAGCTCATGCCAGACGACGCTAACGTTTGCTCGAATGTTAGTGCTGAATTAACAAAAATATTGGTGTGTGAATTCCGCACTTGCGAAATAAAATTGCTGATGCCGCTTCTCGACTCAGGACACTGTAAGTTTCGGGACGTAAGCAAAATTAAAAAGTAAATTAAATGGATCATCGGAAGTTGTTTGCTTGTTATTGAATCAGCATTCAAGATTAATGGAAATTTCCTGAACGGTAATAAGAAAGCAACTCTTGTTTAGAAAAACAAATGATTGATTCGAAAGGAACTTGTATTTTACTGCTAAAAATAAAATTCAGAGTTGGGTTAACCTAGCGAAAGCGTTTTTGGCTTGTGTTTTAATGCAAGCATTTAGTTATACATCAGTATTTTTATTCTAGTCGTGCTATTCAGTTCTTTGTATTGTCTCAATTGCAGGTCGGCATGTGTACGTGAGCAGACTCGAGTTGTTCTCTGTTGCTCTTCAAATCTTCAAGTAAAACACGTCGGGTAACGTGATTAAGATTACGCCGGTGAGGCCTGTACGATGGACAACACCGTCTCGTCGGTTAGCGTAGATACTGTACGCTCACTGCCGCCCTGTTTGAGTCACAGGGGAAGTTGACCTAGGATTGGGTGACTTCAAACGCCCAAATAGATGTAATGCCGGACAGAGTGACGGATGCACTCTTGATGATGGTGACTATCGCCATCATATGCTTGGTAGTCGTTGCGTACTACCTGAATAAACAGGTAGAGTTGCAGCCCGAGCGTGTCCGTAAGGAGGATTTTATCCCCTGACGGCAAATATTAAAGCCTCCCCCAAAGGAAAATGCTGCAATGTAACAATTAACAGTCGTCCTGGTCCGAGACGGCCCAGACGGCCTAGACATCAAATTCCCACCTTGGGTCAGACGGCCCAGACGGCCTACAAGCTAGGTACCGATGTTTGAATTTTTTATCTTTTCTCTTCTTTTCCAGCGTTCAAAATTTCAATATTAGGAAATTTCTATTCTTTTCCAGTTGTCTGTTACTAGAAAGTATGTTAATTGTAAATTAGGACTTTTTCAACCATTACCGGCTTGGCTTAAGTTTTGTTACAATGTTTTTTTTTTTGACCCGAGCGCTCGAAACTAATATAATTTGTGCTAAACTTCGACGTTATGCGAGAGGAATTGACTTAATTTCACTTGATTCTTGCCGTTACGTAACTGTTACTCATTTTTCCAGTTAGATTTTCTAAATATTCGAAACATGTTTATAAACCATCCGGTGGTAGTGGACCTGGTTCAACTCTTTGTGGCTTTTTATGTCAAAGTTTCCTCGATGAATTTGCGTGGTAAAAGTCTATGACTGTTTTAATACTCGTATAAATTCCTTGCCTGAGCACCTGAAACGTAAACATATTTAATCCTTATTCTGCCATATTTAATCAAATACTGTAACCATACTTTTAACGTTGATGGCCAATTAGTTTTGTTTCATATTTTGACTAGGACTTTTTATCCGTGTACCGGTGGTTGTTTTGTTATTTGTACGTAATGCTGACAAAGATGAAATTCAAAATGTCTTTCGATGTTTTTATTTATTTCATTTTGATGATTCTCGGCAAAACTATTCACCATATTTTGTGGTCTCTAAATTTTTTACTGTGTTTATGTATCAATTCATTTATTAAAATTTTTCCTTTCATGTATCGTCATAACTTCGATGTAACAGTATGAAGTGTTTTATGCGAATCCAAGTATTCATATTTCAATGAAAATTGCCGTATTAATATTGGCGTTTTTTGCGTAAATGTTTCTGTCGTTGTTTCTAACAGGCGTTTTACTCATGTTGTTGCAAGCGTTAACTAATGCCATTTGATGCGTTTTTAGAACCATGTGTTTACTTGCATTGTTTGTCTAGTACGAACCATGTATTGAGTAATTGAGTTAACTAGTACTTTAATTTTAAATTTTGAAAAAAGGCATTTTTTGTTAAATCACTTCAGCTACCCTTTTCATTTTTGCTTTGCATTGATTTATTTGACCCATTTTTGGTTTGCGCTGACGTATCTAATCTATTTTTGCTTGGCATTATTTCTACCCAGTTCTATAGTGTTGTGTTTAAGTTTTTTTGGACTATGTCAGACAGTGGTATTTTAGTTGTTTTTAAAATGTTTTTCAAAATAATTTCGAGTTTTAGCCAGCTATATGTTCTGTACCACAAGTAATCAATTAGTTTTACATTGGTTTTCGGTGCTTGATTCTCAAAAGTCTATTTTTTATGTTTTTTGTTGTTGTAGCCTTTTGGGTACCTTACCAAACCTCTTTGGGTGGGGAGGTATATGTGCGTGCGTCTACGTATGCCCCCTCCAACCCATGTGCCTCTTTACCTATTTAAGCGCCGGCCATTCATCCATAGGCGCTAATCGATCCGCGTCGCTCTCCGTATCACTACTATCACTTGTCCTACTCCACTCGTACCAAGTAAACGTAAACCGAGAAGTAGTGCTTTTATCTAATCCTTCCAGCAGACTACCCACAGGCTCCACGTTTGGGCGCGATATTAAGGTTGAATTCACAGTTTAGGTTACTGAGGTTATGATTGAGGTTATTAAGGTTGTTGAGGTTGAGTTTGTTGAGGTTGAAGTTGTTGAGGTTGAAATTGTTGAGGTTGAGGTTGTTGTGGTTGAGGTGTTTGATATTAAGGTTTGAGTTCGTTTGGTTGAGGAGTAGGTAGGTGTGAGGTTGATTTTGTTGAGGCTGAAGTTGCTGGGGTTGAGGTTGTTGAGGTTTAATTGAGGTTGATGAGGTCGAGGTTGTTAAGGAGGAGGTTGAAGTTGAAGAAGATTTTGAGGGGTTGAGGCGGAGGTTGAGATTGTTGAGGTAAAAGTTGAGGTTGTTGAGGTTAAGGTTGAAATTGTTGGAGTTGTTGATTTTGAAGTTTAGGTTGCTGAGGTTGTTGACGGTGAAGTTGAGATTGTTGAGGTTGAGATTGAGGTTGATGTGCTTGAGTTTGAGGTAGGGGTGAAGTTGAGGTTGTTGAGGTTGGGAATTTTGAGATTGATATTGTTAAGGTTATTGAGGTTGATGAAGTTGGATTAAGGTTGTTGAGGTTGAGGTCGTTGAGGTTAAGGTTCAAATTGTTAAAGTTAAATTCGAAGTTTAGGTTGTTGAGGTTAAAATTGAGGTTGTTGCGGTTAGGGTTGTGATTGTTGAGGTTGTTGAGTTAAGGTTGTTGAGGTTGAGTTTGTTGAGGTTGTTGGGATTGAATTTGAGGTTGTTGAGGTTGAAGTTTAAGGACATAGGGGTTGAGGTTGAGGATGTGGAGGTTGATTGAAGTTGAGGTTGTTGAGGTTAAGATTGTTGAAGTTGAGGTTCAGGTTGAGGTACAGGTTGAGGTTGAGGCTTAGGTTGAGGCTGAGGTTGTTGAGGTTGAGGTTTGTTGAGTTTGAGGTTGTTGAAGTTGAGTTTGAGGTTATTGATGTTGAGGTTGAGGTGTAGGTTAGGGTTGAGGTCGAGGTGGTTAAGGTTGTTGAATTTGAGGTTAGTAAGGTTGAAACTGAGGTTGTGGAGGTTGAAGTTGAGGTTGTTGAGGTTGACCTTGAGGTTGAGGTTGTTGAGGGTGAGTGAAGTTGAGGTTGTCGAGGTTGAGGTTGAAATTGCTGAAATTGTTGAGTTTGACGTAAAGGTTGAGGTTGTTGAGGTTGAGGTTATTGAGGTTGAGGTTGAAGATGTTGGATTTAGGTAGTCGAGGTTGGGGTTGAGGTTGTTAAGGTTGAGGTTGTTGAGGTTTTTGAAGGTGTTAAGGTTTTTGAAGCTGTTGAGGTTGTTGAGGTAGAGGTAAATAGTGAAGTTATTAATTTCAAAGACGGATACTTGGTGTGGGAAGAAGTTATGATTCCTTTCAACGAAATAAATGAGAATTCGCCAAGTAGAGAGGAAGTGCTAATAAACATCGTAAGCAACAGCGACTGCTTGTTGTCGGAAGAAGTGGCTAAGAGCAAGCAGAAAGGCAACCGTGTCCTCGGTAGAGTGAGTGACCGCGAGAGAATTAAAGATAAAAAACGGACCTCGAGCGATTTGCAGGAAGCAAATGAAGCAAATGAAGGACGTAAAAAAAGGAAAGACTTCTAGTGGCTCAATGTGCTATTTTAGAGGTTCCTGGTAATACAGTGAAACTAATCAATGGTTTCGTAAGAAAGGCTAAACCAGGTAAATATATAGTAAACAAAAGGTTGTTACCGAATGAGTTCTTGATCGCAGAATGCCTAGTTACGATAAGGCAGGATGGTAATGTGTCACTTCTAGTGTTGAATGGCACATCAATAACTATCAGGAGGAGCTGGTTTACGTAAGCAAGCAGATGCTCTCACAAGTAATTATTGAACTCTCCATGTCAGACTACAATTTCCCTGTTATTGTTGTTAAAAAATGGCGAGATACGGCCAGTAATTAATTTTAGAGCTTTATATAAGATAGTTAAGGAGTCGTATCCGATCCCGCGGATTGATGAAATTCTGTTCACACTTGGGGGAAACAGCGTTTTCTCAAATTAAGGCCAGGGCAGCGAAGGTTCGGACTTCAAAGTGCGGTGCTGGTCGCATTCCTTCAGTTAGTTGCTAAGTAGTTGTACGTCCGAAAGTAAAATTAATTAACCTGACTCGGTCGTAGCATCTTGTTGGAATCGATGTAGATTGTTGACCTTCGTCAAAGAGGGCCGGTGTAAAATAAACATATTTAAAAAAAGAGATTATTAGCATAGGATTGAATCGCGTTATAATAAAGGTGAATACCCTTCTCTTACCTCCTTTCCGTCTATAGTTTGTTCAAGGGTTTTTAACTTACTGGCATGGTTTCGCTGCAGTTTTGATCTGTCAGCAGTTAGATGATCATATTTTTCTTGGTTAGTTTAATTACTGGTCGTTGAACTCAAATGTGTCTACAGTTTAAGTGATGTCGGCTTTCCTGGCCGCTCGGGAACCGACCTCCCTTCTCGTCATATCGGCTTTTGCTTGTAGATTTCTATTAGTGCAATATCAGTGCGTTGATTCTATTGACCATGTGAGCTGATTTGTTGCCACTCAATTTGGAGTCTATGATTTTAATGCTATTTTAGTTCTGCGAACGCTTCTTTATGAATTTTACTTATGTGTGTTGTTCTTGTCTGTGTGCAGGAACAATAATTATATATATATATATATATATATATATATATATATATATATATAATATAACTACTGAACAACAAATTTTTTTTACTGGAGATGTGTAAATTGATATAGACTAATTCGGGTACGCTGATTTCAAAAATCATAACCGTTTTGCTGTATCACGTCAGGATTTTCAGTTACAGAAGTACTTTTCTTTGTGTTTTCAGTGTCGTCACTGAACGTGACACAGCAAAACGGTTATGATTTTCGAAATAAGCGTACCCGAATTAGTCTATATCAATTTACACATCTCCAGTAAAAAAAAAATTTTTGAAATTTTTTAATTTCAAAAAGTCATTTAAAGTCATTGCTGAAGTAATTTTATTTCTTACACACATAAAAGATAGTTTGTGTTTGAGTAAGACTAATTTGGGTACGCTGATTTCAAAAATCATAACCGTTTTGCTGTATCACGTTCAGTGACGAGACTGAAAGCAGAAAGAAAAGTATTTCTGTAACTGAAAATTCTGACGTGATACAGCAAAACGGTTATGATTTTTGAAATCAGCGTACCCGAATTAGTCTATATCAATTTACACATCTCCAGTAAAAATTTTTTTTGAAATTTGTTGTTCAAACTCCAAGCTGACAGCTGAATTGATTCCAATTTATTACAAGAGAGCTCTTGTAATAAATTGGAATCAATTCAGCTGTCAGCTTGGAGGCTCCATATGTTTCCAAAAAAACCCGCATTTCGATGAGTCTGGGAAATACGTAAGAAATTGTTTGAGGTCTTTGTCACCATCATTGGTCATTGTTTTATCATGAAATTACGTAAAGAAAGTTTGTAAAGATCCTGAAGTTCAAGTTCTTTTAAACTTTTGCATGAATCATCTATATGAGCATGATATTCTAGTTTCTTTACTGCTCTTATGGCTCTTTTTTGTAGAGGAAAGAGTACATTGATTTTATTTTTATCAGCTCCATGCCATGCTTCTAATTCGTATTGTAAGTATGGTGAAATAAGCGTCCAGTAAAATATTCGCAAAACTTTTTCACGTTTTCTCTTCTTTTTTTCATTTTATGAAGGATTCCAATGGATTTTGATAACTCAATACTAATATAAGCAATGTGCTCGTTGAAGGTCAAATCCATACCTGGTACAATGGCCAGGAACTTACCTGAGTTGGTTTCTTCGATTTTACCATCGCCAATTTTAACCCAAGGAAGAGATATAAGTCTCTTGTGTGAAAATAAAAACAGTTTGTTTAATCGATATTAACGCTAATTTGGTTTGCTTTAAGGGGTGACAACCCAACGATTTTTAAATTTTGACCCGGCTGGTTTGTAATTTGGCCAATATATGCATGTGTTGAAAAGAAACACATTATAATCGTGTAACTTATTCGATTTAGGTATTGTTTAAAAAAAATTTGGAATATATGTTTTGGTTTATTTTTAGGGAAATTTTAAAAACATAGAAGTTTTTATGTTTGAAAAAGTTCATAGACAGTTTGAAGGCCTTGCAAAATTGCAAAAAAAAATCCAAATTTTTCATTTTTTAGTTATCTTTTGATAGCCGATTTTTGATCACCAACTAAAATATGTCAAATTTTTTGTTTTGAACTGTGCTAAAAAAACATAAATGAACAAATAGAAAAATCGGGATCTGTTGGTTTGTTAGAAATGTTTCAAGGATTCCAAAACTGTCTTTATTTTTTTCTAGCATGAAAACTCACTGCCTTCTATTCTTTTTCATGTCGAAAATGAGGATTTTACCTAAAAAGCAAGAAAATACATTTTGTGGTCAAATGTAATATAATGGAATTTTTTTTCCTGAATGCTGTATTTATGTTGTATTATCATCTCAAAATGATATGCATGCATAATTTCATGTCAACACTGTGAATTGCATGTTATACATGGATAAATTATATACTGACTTATTCTACTGAAACCAGCCATTATATGTTATTTAAAAATAAACACATTTTGTCCCATTCATTTTTCAATTTTGGCCTTAGTTTTTCAGAAAATGGGAAATATTTGTTCATGTTTTTTATCAGATATTTGAAATGAATACAAGTCAATGAGTTTTTAGGCTACAACGAAATCAAAGATAGTTTTGGAATTCTTTAAACATTGTTAACAAACTGAAAGAGCCAGATTTTTCATTTTTCTTTTTGTTTTCTTTTTATATTTTTTCCTTTCGATCCCTTTCCTTTTGAGGAGTGGGGTGGGGGGGGGGGGGGAGATCTATTGCCCGTAGCCCTATATAATTTTAGGCCACAATAGCCCACCACCTAAGAATCCTTTTTCAACATAGTAACAAAAATGGCCATTTGGACCCGAAAATCCCTGGGCTTTCCCCCTCAAGACGCATTGAAACCTTTTGGAGCTCGTTATTAATACTCTTCTCGATTAGACCAGGATTTTGATAAGGAAAGACCGTAGAATGCTTACTGTCATTCACAAAAAACATGAATTTAAAAAATGATGTAGATTTGATGGAAGCATTGATATAGATTCAAAATAGGATGGCTAATCGCCTGTAGTTCCGATTGTTCATGGTCATTCACAGCGTATTACTTCTGATTTGCTAGGTATGATCTGAACCAATCTTGAGCAACTTATCTAATGCCATGACAGTGGAGTTTCGAGAGTAATATGTTACTATCTACCCAATCGATTGCTTTTCGAAAGTCAAAATATACGGAAAAAAAACTTTTTTCTGCTATATTGGAATACAGATATTGTAAATGGTTTAACATGGCCTGTGTTTTTAATTTTTCCGAACGAAAAGTAAATTGTATATCATAAAGGAATAGTTTATGTTCAAAATAGGAATGCACTGTCTTATATACAATTTTTTCGACTATTTTGCTAATGATTGATAGCACAGAGTCTATTATAGTCCATGCGAATTTTTTCATCATTTTTTTAAAATATGGATTTCTTTACATTACATCATACCGCATTTCCCAGTCAGAAATGCTAGTGCGGATCGGCATCGATTACTTGTGGACAGTGCATCTTTTTTAGGATCAGTGCGGGGCCCAATTCGGGATGAAATTTTTCTTCAACGGTCACTGCAGATCAATGCAGAAAATTCGGGACAGAAATGTCTGCAGTGATCTTAACAGAAAAATCGGCACTGCTCATCAATAATTCCAATGAGAGGTATTTGTTTTTAAACCAGTGTACATTATGAAACCGAAATTTGATTCCAAATCGAACAACCAAAATGCATGGGGATATGTAACATTGATATCCTAACACATTTGCTCCAATAAAACTCCGCAATAGGAAAAAATTTGTTGCGCGGAAATATGTAAAATATACATATATCGGAAAATTTTTAGATATATATAAATATTGCGCAAAGCACTTCTCCTTCTACAATTTTTAACGTAGAAGCTTGATTTTCGCCTCATTTGACGCGGTAGGGCAGTGGAAACAGCGGAGCAAAGCAGAACTTTATTTGAACTCTAAATTAGATTTCTACGGTGAAAAATCTGAGACTTTAAAAAACATTTTTGACCAATATGTCAATAAGTTTTTTCTAATTCAAAATGATCATTCATTTTCAAATTGCTACATTTTTTCCGCGTAGAATGAGGCCAAAATAAAGCTTCTACGTTGAAAATTGCTGAAGGAGAAGTGTTTCGCTCAATATATATATATTTCCATTTGTTCGCATGATAACTTTTTCTATTGCAAAAATGGAAACTTTTCATTGACGTAAATGTGTTTCGAATTCAAGTTTATATATCGTTATGCATTTTCGTTGCCCTAGTTGCAATAGAAATTTGAAAAGTGAAATTTGAAAAAAATTAGGTCAATTTTAGTGTTAGAGAACCCCTTAGATTAAGCCAATTCACAAGTGAACTTGCTTTGTTTAACATCAAATTTCACATCCATTACGTTTTCAGTGATAGTTTACCACCAAGTAAGTACAATTCTATGTTCTGATTTTTCTAAAACAACAACGCTCGAAATTTTAGATTATTTTTTGTAAAATGTGCTAGCCATGATGGAAATTTTGTTTGCTTATTTTCACATTTTAAACTCCTTCACTCAGTCAATCTATTCAGCAATTATTTTGTTGTAGAAATAAAATACCAACTCCCTCAAAATCCCTTCGTCGTTCTGCTCCTAGTTATGGGAACTTAAAATTCTGACGACCAACATAAATGACTCGATCAATTTCATTGGAAACAAGCATGGCGTAACACACGAACGAATAAACATGCGCTTTGATATAGGGAAAATAATTCTACTTGCAGCAGGGCTAAAATTATTATGAGCCATTGAAATGCAACTTCCATATTTTAAATGCAGGTATTGTATAAATTGTACAAGCATGAACATAAAGCGCCTGTGGTATTACTCCACCATAATAACTACTGCTAACTATGCCTCATATTATTAAATTCATTCATCAACTATTTTTTTTCATAGTGAAAAATATTTGAATAATTTTGATTGCCTGCGAAATAGTTATATTCCTGGGATTCCTGGGATGTAGTTCGGGCCCGAAAGGCCCAGGCCATGCTGATGCACCACCCCTCAACGACGACTCGCCGCTACATTTCCTCCACTCGCAGCTGCGCCACCTGCTGCAGGAGGCTGTTGCCCGCCGCAGGCTGGTAGTAATGCGGAGTCGGATGTCGATTCGGGACCGACGCCAATAACTTATCCAACCTTGATTTGGAGGCAGCCAGTTTCCCACGGGACTACCTCAGTTCGATTGGGAGGCAGTTGAAGAGTCTTGGGCCAATGACCGAAAAGGATCTTTCATGGCGCGCCCTTACGCTGGCTAGAGCCCTGTTGTTGAATGGCGGAACGACACATAACCTCCCTAATCGGGGATGCTGTCTAATTCTCAACGCCAGACTCGGGTAGACAAAGTTTGGTACCAGTCCCTCCAGCATCTTCCAGGTGTAAATTATCAAGTACCGCTCTCGTCGTCGCTGCAGGGAGAACAGTGATAACCTCTGGAGCCTCACCCAGTAGTTGAACCGCTCCATTCCGACGATTTTCGACGTGAATGTTCTCTGGATTGCCTCCACTTTCTGGATCTCCCCCGTCGCAATCGGACTCCACAGCTGGCAGCAGTATTCGGCCAGGGGCAAACTCATCGCTCTATACAAGGTCATCATGGCCGCTGCTTCCCGGGCACGAAACGTCCGGAGGATCCATCCGAGTTGGCTCCGACACTTTTTTGAGACCGAGTCTATGTGCTTTGTGAAGCTTCCCCCGTCCTCCACGATCACGCCCAAATCCCTGATTGATGACCTCCTTTCCACAACCACCCCACCAGCAGTTGTGTAGGGGAAGGTTTCATCCGGATGGTGACAGCAACGAAGGAGCTCGAATTTGCTCTCATTGAAGCACATGTTGTTCACCTCGGCCCATTCGTAGATTTTGCTTGGGTCCTGCTGCAGGGCCTCGCAGTCTTGCTTGCTGGCCACTTCCTTAAAAACTCTTGTATCGTCCGCAAATGACGAGGCGCAGGAGTGGAGTAATCCGGCGTCAATATCATTGACATGGACCAAGAACAAAAGTGGTCCAAGCACCGAGCCCTGGGGCACTCCACTTACCACTCGCGACTCGGCTGACCGGCATCCGTCAATGGCCACAACTTGTTTTCTGCCAGACAGGAAGCACCTGATCCAATTCCACAAGTCGCCACCAACGCCAGCAGCCCTCAACTTTCTAAGCAAGATCCCATGGTCTACCTTATCGAATGCCTTAGCAAAATCTAGGTATACAGCGTCCACTGCATGACCACGACCGAGGGCCTCCGTGATGTGCCGCTGGTGCTCAAGCAACTGTGAGAGGCAGGACCTCCCTTTTCTAAACCCGTGCTGACTCGGGTTGAACAACTCAGCATCCTCCATATATCCCACCAGCCTTCTCACTACTATTTTCTCAAAGATCTTTATAATGTGGGAGGTCAGTGTGATCGGCCTATAATTCCTAGGTAGGTGTTTCTCGCCACCTTTATATATGGGGGTAATAATTCCCAGCTTGAGTTTGGTAGGTATGGACCCCGCACTCAGTGATGCCCTCCAGAGCAGGAACAAAGGCCTGCTGATGGCAACTCTACAGTTGCGTAGGAGGACAGCCGGAACACTGTCTGGACCCGTCGCCGACGAGGATGAGAGCTCGCCAATGCTTTCCTCAACGTCTCGTTCACCGAATTCAAAGTCCACCAGGTTTATCGGTGGGGTACTCGGCCACTCATTCGGGCCCTAGCCGCCATCGTCTTCCCCAAACTTGGGCCGACAAAATACCGCCTCATACTGTGTGCGCATCACGGCGCATTTCTCTTCAGGGGTGCACACATTCCGTCCGTCGACTCGAAACGGTCCCACAACCGACTTTGTGCGAAGTTTCCTCCTGGCGTACGAGTAGAAGTATTTAGGGTTATTTTTTATGGCGGCAATAGCTCTATCTTCGCAGGATCTTGCCTCTTCCTCATGTGACGCCTCGAGCTGCCTCTCGATCTCAGCTACTCTCTCAAGGATGTCATCTCTGGCGGACCCTGAGCGCGCCAACGTCCCAACTCTTTTAAGCAGCTTTGAGCGCTTTCTCATTAGTACCTTCCGGTCCCTAGGTATTGGGTTTATCCCCCCAATCTTCCGTGTTGGGGCATATCTTGGACAGACCTCGGACAAGACAGCGAGGATCTCGTCGTACATATCGTTGGGGGTACGTCCAGCCAAGCGTGCACCCCAGTCAATGTCACCCAGCGCTCCCGATAGGCCCAGTCTACGCGATAACTCATAAAATTGAGAGAGTCAAGCGGCCCTCCCGACGCTCCTCGGTCCCAGATTGTCTGCCGCTCCAGGCCAAGGTCACCATATATGAGGATACATCTGTCGGACATAATAGTCTCCTCAACCTCAACCCGTCTGACCAACTCGTCGTCGTTTGTTAAAAACAGGTCTAGGACATTGTCTAGTCGGGTTGGGCTGCGGACGTATTGCTCCAGGGCTAAGCTCTCCATAAAGTTTCAGAGGTACTCGCTCTGCACTCTTGACTCTCTCGTTCCCCCATAGGCATGACCCGACTCCCAGCACATGGTTGGAAAGCTGAAGTCTCCCATAACAGCAATTCTGGGGAGTGGAGGTGGCAGAGATTCGAGCGCCGAGGATATGAGGCTAATTGCCTGCTCAAAGTTAGCCTGTTGACAAGTTGGAGGGCGGTAAACAATCACCACCACCAAGCCCAGGCCGGCAAACCACAAGACCAGGTGCTCAACCACCGAGTTTGTGCCGGCTGAGAGGACTGTAGCATGCCGAGATATGTCGTTCCTGACATAGCATGAAACTCCCCCCTTCTTTATTCCAGCCGTTCGATCAGCTCTGAACAGGCAGAAGCCATACATTTTAACTTCAGCGTCCAGGATTTCTTCGTTAAGGTGGGTCTCAACAAGGGCCACCAGCCCCGCACCAACAGCCAAGGCCCTTTCCCTCAACATTTCCACCTTGCGCTTCTGCCTGTAGGGCCTCAGACCTTGAATATTCAAAAACAAGAACGCAGCGCTGTCCTCCCCCGCTACCAGTGGACCTGGCAGCTGCCAGCTGCGGGTCGCGTCGCCTGCGGAGGTCGCTCTATCCTCGCGGATCCAGCTCAGTAACCGGGACAACTGCTCTTCTATGGTGCTCACCTGCCGGCGTAGCCCTAAAAAAAGCCGAGAAGTTTATTGCTTTCCCGTCACTGGTACCGCGGCTGCGGTTACCAACTACGCCAGCTGGTTCCGGTGGGTCAAGGTTGGCATCTACCGAATCAGGGGCGAACGCGATGCGCCTCAAAGCCGGCTGCTCCTCGCGTCGCCGTTCTCAATTTGTAGGCAAGGGGGACGCCCTCTGGGCTCCTGCTCCGATTGGAAGAGCCTCAGCACTCAGGCTGGAGGGATGTAGGAACTTGCATTTTTTGCGAGTACACTCCTCCCCGCCTTCAGCTTTACGGCACATAGCCGGGTGGTAGAATCTACAGTTCTCTCCCTTTTTGTAGCCCACTCTCATTTTGCCACCAAATTATAGAAACTTGTAGCAGAGTTTCGGGTGAGCGAAGCGGCACTTCTCACCCCCTCGACCGTGCTTACGTTTTTTATTGAGGAAGGGCTTACACACCTCCCTCTGCGCACGTACCTCATCAGGACCACTAACCGACACCTCCTCATGGTCTGTCTGCGCTTCCGTACGCACACTCTCCTCTGCGGGGTTACCAGGATCACTAGGATCCACCCCCACATCACCACCGGGGGCATAGGCGGCACAGCTACAGCCACCGCTGTTGGGCAGCCGGCCTGCCCTGCCCGTGCGGCTAAGTCAGCCTGCAATCTATTCGCCGTCTCGTCGTACTTCTCCTTAGAAGTCTTGAGAACCGTCGGCGTCACGCAGGTCTGGCAGACGAAGGATGTCCTCGTGAGCTCCAGGCGCAGCAGATGGTAGGCTGGGAGGCCAGAGCAGTCCAGGTGGGTGAAGCCGCCACACTCGCCACACTTCAGGCCAACGCCACTCACAGCGTCCCCACAGCCCCACGTCACCCCCACAGGGACCAGCCGGCACACGGAACTCACGGTCATTATTGCACTCTTTAGTTATTGCACTTATTTAGTTATTGCACTGCTTAGCTTATTTTATTTATTGCACACTTTTTATTCGCTCGTTCACCGAGTTTACATTTACATTTAAGCAAACAAAGCAACGTGCAGTTTTAGGTCCCAGCACAAATACGGGACCAGCCTTTACGCATCGACAATCCTGAAACAATCAGTAAAACGTGGTAAAGGGAACAGTGAAAATTCCAGTGATATGGTCGCATGAAATAGCAAAAATATAGAATTAGTTTTTGGTCGCGCACATTTCACCACGGTAGTGAGCAACGGTGAGCGGTCAGTGTTGACATCAGTCGCAACTTCACAACAAGCGCGTTAAGGACCGTTTACACTAGGGGACATTTCGGCCGTGAGGCGCGAATCGTGTAGACGAGGCTCACCACTGAGGCTCATATTTGTGTGTGTGAGCCCGAAGTTCCCTATTCGCTCTGATCGAATTCGTGAGGCGCGCCGCACGTGAGCCTCGCAGCTCAGTCCCCGGTCAGTGTGAAGTTAGCAGTAATTAGGTGAGGTGTAGCCCTTAGCTCATCAATTATGGCTGACTCAACACTGCCGCAAGAAACTACACTGCTTTTAATTGAAATGTACTAAGCCCATCAATGCTTTTGGCAGACTAAAAGCTGCGAATATAAGGAGGCTGTTTTCCATTATATTTTAATGAAAATGAACGAATATAGTAACATTTCGCTCATGCAAATAAAAAAGGGATTACGCAGCTTACGATGCAGCAACAATATTCACACAAGCTCGTCTACAGCAATCCATATTTCATAGCAGCAGGCCACACTGACTGGTTTTGTGCTGCATGGCTGCCACTTTTGTTTGACCAAAAAAATCTAGTGTGACCTCAAAAATATCTAGAAACATCTAGATTTAAAAATAAAAAGTCCAAAAATATATCTAGAAATAAATTAATTATCTACTATTATAAATAGTTAAACAATAGCAAATAAGAATATTAATATTATAAATTGCTTTATATTAGGCAATTTATCTTTATATAAATTATCTAGTATCCTGATATTTACGCTAATAAAGCTTGGTATCCAAATATTCTTCAACTTCACACGTGTTGCGAGTAGGAAGGTCAGTCTCTATTGCATTGCAATAATCAATGCTCAGATTCCTACTTATCAACAATTGTTTTCAGGCTTTCACACCGCTATCTTCATCACTTTTAATAATTTTATAATTGCTAAGTTAGTTGATTCTATTTCATTAGATGCATTACTTTAGTATATAACTGATACACCAAGTAGTTTCATGATAGAAATATCATTGCTTCCATCCAACAATAAACTGAACTCATTGTTACCAATATCATTGGTCAGTCTATCGTCAAAATGAGGCCACAATACATTCTTGATAATGTATGTGCATTTTATTGCATGATTTTTTGATATCATCACTAGTTTTGCAATTGGAGATAATGTGCTTTAGCTTATGAACCGTGAAATAGCCGTCTCGGTGTCGTTCATAATCTGAACATAACATGATCAGAATATGGTTGCTTCACTATTCAGACAATTTGCTTGAGTAAATTAACAAATATAATATGAATGAAGTAGTAACCGACCATTTTGGTGAATTCCTAATTCGAATTTACAGTAATCTATCATATAGATGGCTTAATTGTAATTCTAGCTAAAAAATTTCTAGCACGCTGAAAAAACTATATAGATTTTATAGTTAATATCTAGGTTCGAAATTTTACATCTAGGCTTCAGCAAAAACATCTAGATCTAGCTATATAATATCTAGAGTGGCAGCCCTGTTGAGCAGCGCGCCGCTGCGCGCGCTCTATGGCTAGCTCTAATGGTGTCTAGTCTAAACGCACCTGACTCTTGTGAAGCTCCACACGAGGTGTCTACACGTGAGCCTGCAGCAAAATGTAGACCTGTGTAAAAGGACCTTTAGTCAAACTAATCCTGGTCGTCTTAGTTTGTGAGATATGCCTGAAATGTAAAAAAATCCGCTTAGCAATTGTGCTATGGTGATGGAAAATCAAAGAATGAGAAATTTATTCTATGAATAAAGTTAAAGACAGAAAAGGCCAAGGATTGTTGCTTGTTTAGAAAATTCAAACCGACGAAGGTAGCTCTTCAGAAAGTCATTTCTCCAGATAGAGTTAAAAAACGCGCAGTGAATCAGCTGATCGACTGATAATTCCAACAGCTCTTTGTCAGTTTTTAGCAGTGAAGATATGATTTAGATGTGAAGTGAGTGACATCTGTAATTAAGAGTGTGTGCACGTAGATTGGATAAGCAATTGAAAAAAATTAAAAAGAAATGTCTAAAATGAGTCTCCTACTCTCATTAGTTTAAAGTGAACATTGATGGCATACCCTTCTACAATATAATAAATACACAGCTGATTCAATCCTTGTGTCTGCTATTGAATATCGAGCCATTATAATTTGTGTAGGTAATTTTTGCTCTAATAAAGTCTCTATGAATGAAATACCTAAACCAGACTTATTGCTAAAAAGAATTCTAGAAAGATCTGGAAAACTTATCTGGTCAGTAGGTATGAAAGACATGAAAAAAATTGCAGCAGTTGAGCCTACTTATGAGAGAACAAGTGCTGTTGTGTCATGTTCTTGGCAAAACTCACATGAACAATCACAAAAGAGCAACATCCAAAGACCTCCAAATGGCAGCAGTACCTGTGCACCGTGCTCACAACTTCAAGTAAGGAAGGTCCTTTCCCTTGTATTTTGAGGTCCCTTGTATTTTGAGGTCCTTTCAGCTTCTGTTGCATTAAATTCTGATTTGTCAATTGCAAGATGAAAGTCAAAATGCAACATAATGCCAATATTTTAGATGTCTTGAATTTTTGTGCAAAACATTTTTTCAGATATCACTCTGTAATCACGAATATTTTCAAAATATACCAGAAACTGTGTGTTTTTTATCATTGTACGTATATTTTAATTGTCCCAACCTAGTGTTGAAGTTCTTTGACACAGTGTGAGCACCTTGCAGAAATAAACATGTGGGAAATAGAAAATATTTATTTTGATTTAAAATAAAACAAAAAGTTAATTATTGCTTGTGAAATAGTTTTCTATGATGAACAAGTAATGAATATGCAGCATATGATAAAATTTTACTCATGTATTTCAATTATTCTTCAATATTTTAAAATATAATTTTCTTCATTCCCCAGCAACGCAGAAAAAACCTGTTTGGTATCACTGGGACTTCAACTTCAGAGTGAGAACTTGGTGAGGGCAGGGCAACTTCTTCTCAGCTTCCTCAGTGTATCGTTTTCACCCGGACAGCAGGACACTCATCTCTCAGCCAAAGTAAGTTTTATTTCTACTTTGAATGATATATTAATTTAAGCTTTGCTATCCTAATCAAAGGTTTAGGAAAACAGATATAATGAAAGATCATCTCCTAGTTTTTGGAAAGCAATAGAAATATTTATCTTACTAATTATGTTTTTGCCAGAATGTATATGCCAAAGTTTATTCCTTCCATTAAGAACGAATTGCTGTAATATGAACACACAAAGTGTTCTCAAGTGAATTTAAAGCACCGGCTTATAGTTTATATCTGTTAGATAATGATATATATCTAGTTTGTTTGTGCCTTATTGCAAACAGTCTAGAAAACGCATTGTAATGAAAATTTAATTTTACCTAATGATTTTGTATTTTTAGGAATAAGATGAATTAACTGTATATGAGAATGCCTGGTTTATGATGGACAGTTTTTATGTAGAGTTGTACTTTTAGAATGATATGTTAGGATGATTGTTATGCTTGTTAAGTGAGTGGATAAGATGAAAGGAGAAAGTGAAAAATTTGGAGTTTGAGTGTATTGAAAGCATTGCACATGTAAAAGTGAAAAGGGCTAAGATTGAGGGCTTGAAAACAGAAAATCAGCAAAAAGGTGGAAGATAGGAGAAGGATGCAAAACATTAGAATCAATGTATGTTGATGCAAATGACTGGTGGAAGAAATGAAGCTCATTCTAGGAATAGAGTGGAATAGAGTTAATTATTACATACTGTATGTACCATAGTTTACTGTGAGGTAAGAAAGTATGTTATAGAAATTTTAGTAGGTGTAGATTAATTTGAATGGAGTCAAATCATCATAAGGAAGTGGTCAACTGGTTCTGGATAATGAAGAATTTAGTACCGATGAGTGATGTGAAAGAATTAATATTCAGCAATCAGGCATAGGTATGAAAGGGTATGAAAGTTTAAGGAATATGAACAATGAAATATAAAATTTTTTTTGAATGTTGCAGTAAAAAGTATGCAAAACATAAAATGTAGAATAATTCAACTAGAATAATGTGCATTGCTTTCCTCCTTAAGTTATTTTTGATCATGCGCACAGTAAACTTTGATTTCAACTGAACTATTACTTTCAGATTAACAAGCTTAAACATTACGTTGGGGTCAACAGTGGAGACACCATAAGCCGTATTCTCAAAAGAGCTTGCTGTCACGGGAGCGTGTTGTCCAGTTTAGCTACACTGGGCTTGGGAAAACCGGCGGCGAGAAAAACAAGAATTCAGAGTGCATCCATTCTGCCTCCAAATCATTGGTGAGTAGACTTATGGGAGACGTCAACCCAAAATCAAGGAAATGGCTGTAACGTTTGTTTTATGAGACATAGATCTATGAAAATTAGCATACGTATGTATTTCTGAAAGTAAATAGGGGTCGTCTCTATAAATTTTTCCCACTTCCGACGTAATTTTGGAGACAATGGGGAAAAGGGTAGGGGAAAGTGCATACTTTTCAAGAGATATTTCCTCAAAAATTACTTATCGTAGAACAATGAGTTAGGTGTCATTGGATGCGCAATAAATTGCTGCATGACAAGTCGAAGGATTATTTTGGTTTTTATGAAAATTTCTGATTTACGTATGAAAAATGTGTGTAAAGAATTACAAATTGGAAGATGTTAGTTAATTTTATAAAATGACTGTAACGTTCTTTCTATAGATACTAGATCTACGAAAATTAACATATCTATGTATTTGTAGAAATAAATTTAAACAATTTAAACAATTTATTTACCGCAGGAGATACAAAGGTAGAATGTTTCTTAAGTCTAGTACAATGGACAAGTTTGAATATAGCTACCTGTGGG
The DNA here is from genome assembly GCA_030386875.1 of Morinoia aosen. Lineage (NCBI taxonomy): Eukaryota > Metazoa > Arthropoda > Malacostraca > Amphipoda > Talitridae > Morinoia > Morinoia aosen. The sequence goes on along the minus strand of CM059577.1, from coordinate 13,947,246 downwards.
CCCGAATAAGTTCAGCGACTTCTGGGGCATCCTACCATCACGTTATTCAAAGGTTTGCAATACTGTTTTACCTAAATCATTTAACCTAGTTTCGCATTAGACTGATCAGTGAGATAATTTACTCGATATCAGATATTTCATTTTACAATATAGGTCATATGGACTGTATTAACAGTACACTCGATAAACGATTTAACAGTAGATTGAATATCGGCGATATTACCCATGGCATATTACATTATTGGAAACAGTCATGTAGGAGACAAGATTTTGACTTGGTGATCTTACACGACTAATATTTCGATAGGAAGTGAGACTCAAGATTTCTTTTGAATACCTTGTAAGAATTACTATCACTGATCTCCGCAGGTATTGAGTTCTAAGTTTTAGTTCCAACGAAGAGGATACTGTGTTGCGACCAGGCCTTTGAATAATAAGGAAGCATGAATTTACTTCTATTTCGGGTTAAATGGTCGTGATGACCAGTTTTCGCAGTTAATAATTGTTTTAGGCTATTGTCGCCATCAATTGATAATATTTTGTAAATGAAATTGCAAATGGAGATTTTGTAGAGTTCCGAAAGTTTAAGTATTTGTAAATTTTTGAATGAATCTTTTGTGTGAGCATTATATGCTAGATTCTCTACCGCTCTGATGGCTCTTTTTTGCAGAGTAAAAATTTTATTGGTTTTATTTTTATCAGTTCCGTGCCATGCTTCTATTCCGTATTGCAAGTATGATGAAATTAGCGTTCGGTAGAGCATTCGTAAAGCTGTTTAAGGCAGGTAATTTTTAACTTTATTCAGGATTCCGATGGATTTTGATAATTTAGAACTAATATGAGCGATGTGCTCGTTAAAGGTCAGATGTTTATCTATTATGATACCCAGAAACTGGCATGAGTTGGTTTCTTCGATTTCACCTTCGCCAATTCTTATGCGTGGGAGAGATATATTTTTCTTGAATAAAAATGTAATATATTTTGTTTTATGGATGTTGAGGCTTATTTTATTAGCTTTAAGCCATAATGAAACCTTATGGAGTTCATTATTTATACTCTCCGCAATCATAGTGGGATTTTGGTTCGGAAGGACCGCAGAAAGCGTGCTGTCATCGGCAAAAAGTATGAAATTGAAAAATGATGTAGATTTGATAATATCATTTATAAATATCAGAAATAGGAGAGGCCCAAGGACAGATCCTTGTGGAACTCCATGGCTAATTTTCTGTGGGTCTGATTTTGCATTGTCAATGACAACGTATTGTTTCCGGTTTGTTAGGTATGATTTGAACCAATCATGGGCGATTCCTCGAATGCCATAACGGTGTAGTTTCGAGAGTAATATGTTATGGTCCACACAATCGAATGCTTTTCGAAAGTCAAGAAACACGGAGAAAACAAGCTTTCCTTCATCTATATTAGAGTAAAGGTACTTTGAATGATTTAAAATAGCTTGTGTCGTTGTTTTTTTAGAACGAAAACCGAATTGTTTGCCGTAGAGAAAAGAATTTTGTTCAAAATACGAATAACCTTTTTTATACACAATTTTTTCAAATATTTTGCTAATAATTGGCAGTACAGAGATAGGTCTATAATTATTAACGTAATTTTTATCACCATTTTTAAAAATAGGGGTCACTCTGGCAGTTTTGAGAGAGTTGGGGAAGATACCTTGAGAAAGTGAATGGTTGATAATATTAGATATGTACGGTGCTATTATATCAGCTATAGCCTTAATAACTTTAGCTGAAAATGTATTTAATCCATTTGATTTGTTTTTCAAGTTGTTTATGCGCGTAATTACATCGGAAGGATTAGATGGCGTGAAAAAGAAAGAGTTGTGTTCACGGACATGGTCCATGTGTTGAGTTGTGTACATAACAATTGGGGTCGTGTACATAACATTTTCCCATTTTTGCCATAATTACGGAGATAATGGGGGAAAATATAGGGTACATTGTTATTTTTCAAAATCTTTTTTCTCCGAGGGTTTTCATTGTATTGCAATGATTTAGGTATCATTAGATGCGCAAAATGCTGTTCTAACTACTTACATACGATTTTTTTAATTCATACTAGTTTTTGGTTACATTAAAAATATGGAAAAAATTTATTTTTCACACAAATAGTTTTGAATTTTATAACAACTAAACAATCGCGAAATATAAAATAATCAAAATAATCCTTTGACTGGTCATGCAGCAACACCAATGACATCTAAATCATTGCTCGAAAAATAGTATTTTTCAAGAAAACGTCTCTTGAAAAGTATGCACTTCCCCCTTACTCCCCTTTCACCCATTGTCTCCAAAATTATGTCAGAAGTGGGGAAAAGTTATAGAGACGACCCCAATTTATTTTCAAAATAACATGTGTATGCCAATTTTCATAAAACTAAATTCTGTAGAAAGAACGTTACAGCCATTCCATTAATTCAGTAGATTTCAGCGTGGGCGTTTCCCTTAACAATACGTGCATTCATTCAATCTTTAAGGAGGGAGTACCCCATGCGGGCTTTTTTTTATTATTGAACTTAGAGCAATAAAATTTGGTATACTAATAGACAATGAAATTTAGAATCGTTTATCTTCTATTAAAAATGCGATTTTCTTTGAAGAAAACGAGATATTCATAGAAAACGATGTTTTTTGGGTGGTTATTAAAAATGCTTCTTGTCGGAAATTTTTTAAGCTAAAGTGATGATATTGGTATCATTGGATGCGGACAGACGCGGAAATTCCAAAAACTCCAATGGTTTTCTACAAATTTTCAGTTACAAGCAAAAAATGGAAACATTTGAGAACAAATCTAATTTTTGAAAAATTTCGGATTTATGACGTCATAACTTTTGAACAAAAGTTAATTTGGAAAAACGATTGACGTTTTTGGAATTTCCACGTCTTTTTGCATCCATTGATACCAAAATCATTGCTGCAGCTTAAAAACTGTAGGATAAGAAGCATTATGAAACCCCACATTCCGGTCCTCTGAAAAAAAGGAAATTAGGTAACCATAAACAATCTCAATTTTTCTTCGTTATTATTTGCTGGGTCAGCTAGGATCCTTGAAATCATTATACAGTAATAAATAGACATAGAAGATGACATATCAACGTCGCGCCGTGAAGAAATACCCAAAGGGGAGGTGTAACATGAGAAAATACCACTTCGCCCTCCCTTCCCCCCTATTCTTCTAACCCCCGTAGCGGGCGAACGAGCGAACGTACGAACTTCATTTTTTTACAGGATGTACCTGACCTCTTTCCCCTCCTATAGCAGCTAAAATTTATTTCCTTCCTAAATTTCCAATTTCTGGGGGTACTCTCCCTTAATGAAATATTCAATTCAACCTACTAAATAAACTTATAATATTTTATTCAACCACTGCTTCTTGCTATTCTGATCCAATATACTGATGCTGATCTGTTCAAAAGTTATTAATCGCATGTGCTTAGCATGTATGTGCACAGAGTTTGACAATTCATTTTTCCATGCAGTCTAATCTTGTTCTCAACTTTCTTCATTTGATTGTTGATGTTTTTGAATCCTACACATGTTTTCTTGTCAGTTAACCAAGATTCTACTTTGAACCTAGCAGGTTAGAAACCCTCTCGTTTCCGCTTGGCGTAAATGTTTCATTTGTATTTCTCCTTCATATCACCCACTGAAATCATGCAATGAAATGTTCAAATAATTTTATATATGCTCCAAATCTATTCCTCGTTGTTAAATCCACCACAAAATTGCTTTTAAGACGGTCTGTCATCAAAAATGTATATCTTCATATTGAATTGAGCTCCCAGGGAGATATTATACGGGCTAAATCTGACGGTTAGGTAGACCTTCTTTTCGACGGAAAAGTGTGTTCTATGTTTTGTTAAGACCATCTTTTTTTGGGTTAGTACTATCCTTTTCTTCAGAACCTATTACTTACTTTTTGAACTTTAATCTTGTTGAGACTTTCTTTCTGACCTGCTGCTTCTATGCGCATTGTGTTCAGTTAACTGGCAACACACTGGTGTTACCTCACAAAGATGGCCCATTTGGGAACACATGTTGTGCATAGATTCCGCATGCACGAGTCTATTCTAGAGGGTACCTTCATTATTCCTCTCTTTGAAGAGCCTCTTAGGAAGCTTAAGCTAAGGGGTGGTTAGGGAAGCTTTAAACAAACTTATATTGTTTAAAGAAAAACTTATATTGTTGAAACTTATATTGTCGCCGAAAAATTGCAGAACTTCAATTCACCTCTTCAAGTATCACCGATTTCAACTGAAGCTATTTTGCGGCTCCTCAACCTATGCCTTGAATCTAATCATTTTTAATGGAATCACAAAATTTATCAACAAGTAGAAGAACACCGATGGGTTCCCCCCCTCTCTCTGTCGCGTTGGCCGAGACAACAATGCAAGCAATGGAGGATTAATTCCTATCAACACCCCCGTGCCAGCCACTGTTTTGGAAACGTTACGTTGACGATATATTGACTGCACTACCAGAAAATATGCCTGATACATTCCTCCAGCATATCAATGGGTTCAACACCAACATATAATTTACTATGGAATTAGAAAGTAATGGATGCATCCCGTACTTAGATGTATCAATTAATCGATTAACCAATAATAGATTATAATTCTGGGTCTACCGGAAACCAACAAACACAGGCAGGTACTTAGACTATTTCAGCTATCATCCCTTATCACAGAGGAGGAGTGTAGCGAAATCCCTTTATCAGAGAGCAGTTAATATTTGTAGTGAGCAAAATTTGAATTAAGAACTTTCAACAGTGGATTAATTGTTGAAATAGAATAATTTTCCTCCTTAACTACGTAATAGCAACCGACTAATGATTGGTGGAAATAATCAAAACCTACCCATACTTCGATAAAGCAACGAAAATTCCTAACGCCCCCTGAAATGTGTTAGCGTCCCGTATATTAAAGGTTGTTCTGAAAGAGTCCAGCGAATCTTAAAACCATTCAATGTTGAATTGGCTTTCAAATCTTCGAATACAATAAAAAACAGCCTAATCAGACTTGAAGATGAACGATAGAATTGTGAAAAAAGTAATCTTATATATAAATTATAATGTAAAAATTGTTAAGCATGTTACATTGGGGAAACGGGTAGAAATCTTTAACAACGAATTGATGAGCATGCTAAGAATGTGCAGAGGAAGAATAGGTTATCCCTTGTCTATTAGCATTCCGAAGAAGAAAACCATTCTTTTGATTTTGAAAATGTATCTATCTTATAAAATGTTGAAAATTAATTCGCCCGAAAAATTGTCGAAGCAATGTACAGTGTTTAGGAACCAAACAAAATTAATCGTCACCTTGATGTCCCCACGCAGTTTCTTCCTTTGCTCATCAGTCGCCCTTGATCAATGATTTTCGGCTTGCATCTAAAAATTTAATAAAACGTTTTGTATACTAGATACACGCGGATACCATAAGAGGTTTTGTTTAAAAATACATCGTTCCCCTGATGACGGCTAGAGCTAATCTAGCCGAAAGCTTGGGTCAAAAAATTAAATTTGTCTTTGCTGATCCCAAAATTTTGAAAAAATGGAAATAACCAGTATGTTGATTGGTACACAGTTTTACCTCATTGTACTATAGTATTATCCTTCAGCCACACTTTAATTTTTAGATTGCGCTGCAGAATTGGGATTGAAGGCAAGAAGGGCCTGAGACTGGCACGGGAAACGAGGATCATCTTCGCTGAAGATGATCCTTCAGGCGTTGATGAAAATGCATCGCAGTTGAAAGTATCGGCATCAGACATCGGAAGCAAGGACAAGGAATGGAACCCTGAAGAACTTGACCTCAGGCTGCTCATGTGGGCTCGTTTGTGTGAAAAAATCATTGGTGCATCTGTCGTCAACGAGAGAGGCTGTGCGTATTCGTTTTTGCTGAACACTGGCTGTTTGAATGGTCATGTTTTAAAGATATCAATTTATTCTTTTTCTCATAGTATTGTTTGCAACTTTATGCAATAGCAAAACTTAAAAATGCTTCTACTAGCTAGGAAAAAATGTGTATTTTAACTACGCTTAAGCCAAAAGCTCTTTATCATAAGGAAATGTTCGTAGCAACCGAATATTTGCAATGTTGTAAATGTGGAACCTTATTAGGTATTGGTACCGTTTCACCTGACAGCAGCAGCCTCTCACGACCTGTATTTTATACTTAGGTTTTACAATGGATGCAAGCCATTCCCATTGAAGTAAACATACACTGATTCTAATTCACAAATTTCGTGAAGTTATTGAGAAACGAGTGGATGATAATCAATATAAATTTTTACTAAAAAATGGAAGTATCTCACGTAAATGAAATAGATGAAAAAATTCCTCAGAGGCGTCCACCTATAATATTTACAATACTCGTTTCTATCAGAAGAATATACACGTGATGATATGTGTTGTAAAATTATGTGATTGATATTTATTTAATTACATTCAGAGCAGATGTGCACAACTGGCAGCCCCTGGCCACTGTAAAAAATGATTAATTTATAAATTACTTACCTTTTTTACATCACTCCCCTCATAGGGATACAACTATTGTATCTATGGGAATTAGCGCTCCCGGGGGGATTAGGTGAGGTACCGAGCTAAATGTTTCGTCGGCTTTCATTTTGTTGAAATAGCATTGGTATTTTGTTTTGCTACGAACCATCTTTTTTCGGTTCACTGCTGTCCAATTTTTAAGCACCTACTACTTTCTTCTTCAACTTTTTTCTTCTTTCATCAACTACTTTCTTAGCGTACTGTTTCTATGTTCCTTGTGCATTGATTCCGCGTTCCCTTAACTTCATACTAAATGGTGCCTTCATCCTTCCTCTCTTCGAACATCTTTGTCGTGGGACTGGGAGGCTAATTAATTTTTAAATCATTTTATTTATAAACATTGCTGCGGCTCTAGAGCAGCCAGGTTGGACTCTACAGTAGTCCGGTCAGTCTCACGGCAAGAAAGTAAAAAGATGGTCTGCTAAGGTCATAGCTAACTAATCTCAGCAAAGTGTCCCACAATGGTCCATGAGTATAAAAAATTTATGGGAGAGAGAGGTTTGTGCGACATGCTGCTCTCTTGACACAGGGTCTAAGTCAGAAATAACAAGTGTTATATTCCTATATTTTTTATTTGTTAAAGATTGCTGTTACAAATGGGTGTTGCCGTACCGAATGATTATATTGGTAGTTTGGTTTTATTTTTAATCTCTGATGCTAATGTTTTAACTTTTCTCACCGAAGAGCTCGGCTTGGTTTTAATGTATAAACTGTTTTCTGATCCAACTCGCGATGTAATAATTTTTTTCGGAAAATCGTAGGTCAGTGTAGAGAGTCTTGCCCCTCTGTCATAGAACCGAACGTCTGTATAAGTCGGGAGAAACCTTTCTCTCACACACACTTTATTGAACAAAACTGCTGACACGCACTTACATAATTTCTTTTCTATCTTTTCAGCTTTACGAAATAGTCTAATTTCTTCACGTGTTAGTTGATTGAGGAATGCTTCTAGCGTTTTTGTACTGAAACACAGCAATTCATTAAAATCTATATCTCTGTCTTCTGTTTAGGTTGCATTATATAATTAGACCGATGTTTTGATTTTAATGAATTGCTGGCTGTGTCTTAGTACAAAAATGATGGGAGCATTCCTTAATCAAATTGCACGTGAAGAAATTGGGCTATTTTGTAACGCTGAAAAGTCATAAAAGAAATTATGTAACTGCATGTCAGCCATTTTGTTCAATAGAGTGTGTGTGAGAGACCCCTCAGGGGGATACAACTATTGTATCTATGGGAAATAGCGCTCCCAGCGGGACTATGTAAGGGCCTGAACTAAAGGTTAGGTAGGCTTTCTTTTTATTAAAATAGAATAGGTTTTTGTTACGGACCATCTTTTTCGGTTCACTGCTGTCCTGTTTTTCAGCACCTACTACTTTCTTCTTCAACTTTTTCTCGTTTCATGAACTTCTTTCTTAGCTTTCTGTTTCTGTGCCCTTTCTGCATAGATTCCGCGTTTTCTCAACTCCATACTAGATGTTGCCTTCTTCTTTCCTCTCTTTGGATAGCCTTTGTTGCGGATAGGGAGGCTTAAACGAACTAATAATTTAATCTAAGTGTGTGTGAGAGAAAAGAGTTTGTCCCGACCTACACGGACGTTTGGATCTATGACAGAGGGGCGAGACTCTGCGCTGACGAACGATTTTCGGAAGGATAAACTGTTTTCTTGTTGGGTATAATGTGCAGCAATTTATCCATGCGTTTTTTCTCCTATTTGGTAAAGATCGGTATAGATTTATTTTGAAAGATCTCCATTGATTAGTGCAGTTTATTGCAGATTAATGAAATTTTTTGCTCTTGGTCGGTGAAGATCTTTGCAGAAATTCGATGCCGATCTGCATTTCAAAAGCGGACATAGACTGCACTAATTCTGCCCTAAATCCGCACTGAATGCAGATACTTCTGCAAAGATCTTTAATGATCTGCAAAGAATGTCTGCAATAAACTGCAATAATCTTCTTCGATCGATGAAGCATTTCTGAGTGGGATGTAGTATGCGTATGTATTTTGATTGCGTGTATGTTAATATTTGCATGCATGCATATGTATGCATATGTGTATGTGTGCGTGTTATGTCTATGTGTGTGTGCATGTATATGTATATATGTACATATACATATTTGTAGATTGAACTATCAAGTAGCATTTGAACTATAAATACCGCTCTTTTTCTGTTTACTCTACACTTGTAACGTTACCAAACTCTTCATTTCTTTTTATCATTGTAAAGCATTTATATAAAAACATGTGATGCTTATAAAGCATCACACAACAATTTGTTGTGTGATCACCCATATATTTTAAATAAGATGCTCATCAGCTAAGGACCTCATGTTGAAACATTTAATTAGAAGAAACAAAACTTGTAATTTCATGCTTGTATCCTAGTATCTATGAACATATGTGTATGTATGTATGTATGCGTACATTTATCTGTATGTGTGTACATTCATACATTAACACACAAGCAGTTTCTGCAAAATTTCTTATCGAGCGACTTGCATTTGTCCTATAAACATCGTATTTTTTTCAATTTTCTCCCTATGTTATTGTCAAACCTTTAAAATAGAAATCTCATAAATTTGTTGTATGAGTTAAGGCGTGCTCCTTTGGGCAGTCAACTCACTTTGATTTATTTTTGATGCTCGCTCGAAATCATACATCTGAATATCAGCCGCAAGAAACAACTCAACTATTATTCCCTGATGACAAGAAATCCAAAGCCTGTACGTCATTGTACGTGTAAACTGTCGCAAGTATTTTCACCCCACAAAGTTTCGTTATCTTCACTAGTCCACCCCCCATCCCCCTTATTTGAAATAAGAAAGAAGGCGAAATGAAAGAAAGTCCGTATAATAAAAAAATTCAATCTCTCGAGAGTTGATGAGGCCGAGTGCACATGGCCCGCATCACAGATACGCTCATCACACACTTTCGGCTGGCTTCGGACAGACAGACGGACGCGGCTCTTATTATAGTATAGATTGTTTCCATGAATTAATAAACACTATTCAACTTCAATTAACCAGCTATAGGATACATTTTGATGTTCTTTCTCCCCGTCTTTTTGCAAGCATTTAACTAGACCGTCATGGCACCGATGTTTGTTTATCAATTGAAGACATTTGCATCATGACATTTCTAAAATAATGTAATTTTTTAATGGGGTTACCTTATAGGACATTTATGTTTGTCGTAAATTATAAGTATTGCATAAGTGTTTTAAGTATAATCTAAGTCCAAAGTTACAGTTGGAGTTTTTAAGTCACTGGGTACATGACGGAGATCTATGTCTGTGTATTCCGCCTTTCTGCGTCTGCACAAACGATCATAAGCAGCTAACCTCTGTGCCAAGTTATTCTTCAGCCACAGCATTGTTAGCGGGAGCAGCCCCAGTGTGTTCATCGCGGAGCCCTACGTTGCCGCCGGAGCCTCCGTTGTGGACTTCCTTGGCCGCTTGGCGTGGTAGACGGCCTTAGTTGTACCCAGAAGATTTGGCGCCTTTGGAAGCTCCACTTTGTGAGCTGGAACCTCTGGGTCCTGTATTACTCGGCCTCGGCTCTGGATATCCCGCGATGATGGGGTAGGCTTCTCCTCCGTCTGGTTGCCCTTACCTACGCTGCGCGCCGCTCCTCTTCGGACCTCTGAACTGCTCAGCGCTGTGAGGACGTGAGTCACGGTAGTAGCTCTGCGTCTTTGCCCAGTGACTTTCTCTAGCGCATCATGTGAGCCTGTCTCGTAACCTGTAATAAATCGCAGTTTCGCCCTCTACCTTAATTGATAATTCCTAACTAATTGATAAATAAGTGATAATTGATAAATAAGTGACAATTGATAATTGAAAAATATGTGATAATTGATAATCGATAAATAAGTGATAATTGATAATTAATAATTCATAAGTGATCAATATGAAAGTGACGATGTCACGTAACTTCAAATTACTTCTTAGTTGAAGCTTATTCGCTTCTTATATCTGGACACCAAGTGTATTCTAAGCTTTTTCAGTGTTTCGGTGTACCCAATCTAGTTCTCGCATTTTTCATTCGACAGGCGAACTTCTTAACGAAGACCTAGCGGGGCTTGTTTGGCATGAGTGACGCAGCGCTAATTTAACGAATTATGCCATCCACAATTCCTCAGTTCATTTACCGTTTTAATATTACAAGTTACCTTGCTAAAAATCTAGGCTGTAAAAGGTGTAGCTATCGTTTCGTTACAAATATATTATCGTAATTTCTTGAGTTTCATCTCGCCCTGCTAAAGTGTTTTTGTTATGTTTTCATCTCTCTGATTCACGTCGTAAAATGTTCTTGTTAGCTTTGTGTTGTCCAAATTATCATATCATTTCTTACGCTCTTGAGCATGTTATAACAACCCTATCTAGGTGGCTAACTTCACGTATTATTCCAATTACGAGTATGTTTTATATGTCTTGGTTGGCGTTGTAAAACAATTTTTTCGTGTTTCTGACTCAGGTAGACTCGTTTGTGCCACTTTTATTGTCATGCAAATATTATAAATACGCGGCGTGATAAAAACATTTTCTCGAAGTCCCTTGATAGGAATACTAGTTTATACGTAGGAGTGAAATTATAGTTTTGAATGCCAACAGCGTTGCCTTCGTAGAATTATTTTAATCCACCCGTTTACGTTAAAAAAATTCCTTATACCACAAATCGCTGAGCTCGTATTTTAATGTTTGTGTGCACTAAAAAGAGTGTTTCCAACAATGCATTGTCACTGTATAGTAGTGTGCTACTATTTTGAATCTTTGTTATTGTTAGTTGCGTTTTTGTTTGTTAGTAGTTGCGTTTTATACTCTGGAAAGTAACATTCACGTGCGACCTGTTACGTGTAATAGCGAGAGCATGTGGAGGGTTACCGAGGATAGGTTAAGAGAGTTAGTTTTGAAGCTTGTAGAGGTCGGTTGGCTACCTTTGTACTCCTCCGTGTATACTTTCATCGATGACTACGTTGTGCGTGATATGGTGGGTCTGAGCAAGGACAAGTAATAAAGGCTAAAGTCCGGTGCTAGAAGACTCCGCCATAAGATAGTCGCCAATGTATGAAGCAGGATGGTATAGTTTCATGTAGCATAGTCATGCCGACCGGTTTTATCGTAAGTGGTATGTTTTAAAGTGTAATACCCTGAATGTGGCTACCAATAAACGTAAGTTTCGCATTTGGTTGTTTTCCATGAAAGCCGGATAGAGAATAGCGCCACAAGTTTGGGTCTAGAGGTAATAGAAAGGGCTGGTGCGAATTCAAAAGAGAAGTTCGGTCGTAATTTGCGTTCAGGTGTATTTTGGTAAACCCTTTTGTTGGCGACTGTACCGAAGCCTGGGACGGCTCTGGAGCTTGTTGGCTGATTCGAGCCTTGGATGCTCTGGAGATAGGTTGATAGATTAAGGCGGATCCTGGAGGGCATTGAAAATAAGGTAGCAGCGCTACGACCCGTGCTTTGCGTTGGTTAGGCTGGTGAAGTGGTGGGCGCGCAGCCCCGTGTATGTAAATTCCGCGACCCCGCGGCATCAGAACTACCACAACTGGAATGGTGTTTTTTCCTAATTGTAGTTATATATATTATCAAATCTAGATTAACACATTCATTGCGGTATGACCCACCGGTGGGTCGTAGTTAGGTTTTACCTGCTGCGAAACGACCCATCGATGGGTCGTTTTGAAAAATTCTAACAACCTTTCGAAATTAATGGTATTTAACAGGCCCAGTCAATGTTTGATATTTACAAATTTGCTAATCACTTTTGACTTTAAATTTAAGTTGAATATTGAACTTCAGTTTAACATATCGCAACTAACGTGTTAAGTAGAATTAGGGATGCATTGCCCTCGATCATTTGTTTAGACTCGTGACATGGGCATTACGATACTCATGTGTATGTATCATATAAGGATCTTTACTATAAGACATTTTAAAAACCAATGATGAGTTTTGTTGGAAATAAATTGTTTTCTTTTTTTTTTGGCAACTTTTCGGGAAAATGCCTAGGAAGAGATGGTTCATAATATTGGATGGGAACGGGGCTATAATATCAACCATAGCTCTAAGGACTGTAGTTGAGAACGTTCTTAATCCACTTGACTTATTTTTGAAGTTGTTTATGCACGCAATTACATCGGATCGAAGAGTTGGTAGGCGTAAAGAAAAAAAGCGCTGTATTCTCAGATATGATCCATGTATTTCAAATGATTAGTAGGTTCTCTAGGAATACCATCAGCTATAGTTTTTCCTACATTCACGAAGAAATCGTTAAAAATATAACCAACATCTTTCTTCCCGTGATGTTTAACATTATCATGAAAAATAGGCTCAATTGTTTTCTTAGCATTATTATTCAGTTTATCCCTTTAACGTCCGAATTTTTGTACTCATATTACCGTTAACACAACCGCCGTCACTTAACTGGCGCCGGCATCAGGCAGTCACCAATATCAGGATGGGATAGGAACTGCCACTCGGCAGAGAACTTCAAAGAACACATTAGGGAACTAATTGAACAAGAAATACAATATATTGAGGGCATTTTTGAAAGAGGACACTGGTGTCCTCTGGGGCGTTAAAGGGTTATAGCAAAAATTGAATAGGTGCCAGGTTTTTTACTATCAGTTTTGAATTGACAATGTGAGAGTAAAGTAATTTTTATCGGTGTTTTTATCTGATTTATCACAGAGTTCCTGAATCTGTTAATCGTCCTTCGTAGAGAAGAGACGACGTTTCGCTTGACGTTTCTTTATTTTAATTACGATTTTTCTTCAGTAATCTAGGGCTTATGTCTTTTTTGATGTTTTTGTTCGAGTGGTGGTCGGACAACATTGACAATACACAGTCGTTGTAATTTTAGTCAAGTTTAGTATTGCTTTATCAATGTTCATTGCATTATTGTTCTGTTCAGAATTGTCTAATGTTGGTTGGCATTAGTTCTTCTAGAACTGTGCGCATTTCTCCCAATTTAGATTCATTTAAGCAGGTATATGAGTAAGTTTCTGTGCGTCGTTTTTTGCAAGTGAAATAAACATTTTTCTTTATAAAAAAATTGGAAAACGATCCGGTAAGTCGGAAGTAATCATTTCAGTAAGAAAATCAGTTTGATCTGTCCTGAAAATTTTCTCGAACAGCGTAACAGACTCTAAAGATATACGTGTAGGCTTCATCATAATTGAAAGGAAAGATTTAGACTGAAAAGCATTTATGAAATTTGAGATTTGTTCACAGGTTTCATGTTTCAAAAGATCATAATTGAAGTCACCACAGATTAAGATGTCACTGTGTAAAGACTTGTTAAACTGCTACATAACACGATGAAGCTCATTCATGAAAGATACCTGACAGACTATTGGAGGCTAATACACTGTCCCAAGCATAACCTATTCACCATTTTTCGTCAGCTCTATGAAGAGTGTCTATATATGATCCTAATCCATTGCTGCACTGGCTATGATTCTCAATGTACGTACTGACGCCTGATGTACGATGATATATGATGTATGATATACGCCTCCGCACTTATTATTGCGTAATGAATGGTGGTTATACATACTACTTTTGAATTTGAATCATGTCTTTAGTTAAGTCATCTAGCCAGCTTTCGGTGAAGCTATGAACGTCAAAGATATAATTAAGCCCAGCGATAGTACATTGTATTTCATCATTTTTTTGGATAGAGCGATCTACAGTTCCAATAAAGCACGGAAAAATCATAGCGACTTACCGTCATCGATTCATTGAATTTTTTGTCATTTTTGGATTCATAATTTCTGCTTTCATTTAGGTTTGGATGCATAGTGTTTAAATGATTTAGACCTCGGTCAATATCCTCATATATATCAGTATGATTAACCATCAACTGGATGTACAGTAAGTAATATACAGTGTACCCCAAAAATCAAAAATGTCAGAAAAAAATATAAAGTACAGATAAAAAAAATAATCCGCCCAATGTCTGAGAAAGAGGAAAAAATACGTGTAAAATATTAAACTAAACTATTTCAAGCTAAAAGTAAAAGAAAAGAGATCACACGTGGATGATCAGTCATCAACCTAGTCTAACTATGGAGTGCGAGCACTCAATCCAGGGCTTCCACGAGTGCGAGAGTTCCTACCCTAAAAATTTGTTCATGATTACCCTAAAAATACATAAATTACCCTAAAATGTCAAATAAGCCCATATTCAATGTTTCCATGTGTATATGTGTAGAAATGATACGACATCAGGGTCATGAGGATACAAGAAAATGAAATTCTCTGACTTTACGGAGCCATATGTGTCACGATACGTGCAACATTTTATGTTGCTTTCACTATAGATTATCTTCTTTGTATGGGTACCTAGTTGCAAACTTTGTTCAATGAGCGTAAAGTTTGAGGCCAGGCGATTCATTCCTGACTATCAGAGAGAAGCAAAGACATAGTAAAAGGAAATGAACGACAAAGTAATACTCGAAACCTTTATTTATGGAACACAACACAAACACAGTTTCAAAATTTTTGCGCAGAAAGATTAAGAGGAATTTAGTTGTGGAATAAGTTCATAAAAACACTAATTCTCTGTGCAATTGCGAAGAATGGGGCAAAAAATCTAATGCACTGAATGAAGAATTTCGACTTCCCCAAAATTTTCGCGATCAGTTTACTTAATTGGCTCGAATTAAACTACGCATAGAGGTAATTTACGTTGAGTTAACGAAGCAGATGTTGCTCAAGGCTTAAAGTTAGCCCAATTGAATTACAAATACGAACCTCCTTACAATTAAGAATCTCGGCCTATGGCCAGATAATTTTTCGACAAAAGCCACCATGCCGAAAAAGTCAAAATCCTACAGTCGAATACATGTAGCTCCTCCAAGAATCGGAGTCCTACGTTAGTCAGCCCTTGTGCCAAAAATAATAGAAGAAGAACCTCGATTTCTATCTCACAACCTCTTTTATTCACTCCCAATATCTGTATTTCCACCAAGCCAACATTTCTTCTATGAAGCCGAACATTCATTTTTTTTAACAAAGAAGCCACAGAATGTTTGGATCCCATCAAAACGTTAGTCGTGTCAGAACAGAACCCTACAATGTCGCTCAATTTAATATTTTTATCACTCGCCTCAGGGGATACAATTATGGTATCTATGGGAATTAGCGCTCAAAGAGGGACATTGTGAGGGCCCGAGCTGAGAGTTAGGTAGGCTTTCATCTTTATTAAAATAAAATGTATTTGTTATGTTAAAGACCACCCTTTTTTAGGTTCACTACTGTCCTGTTTTTCAGCACCTACTACTTTTTCCTTCAACTTTGGTCTTGTTTCATAATCTTCTTTCACAACTTACTGGTTCTATGTCTTTTCTGCGTAGGTTCCATGTTTCCTTAACTCCATACTAAATGGTGCCTTCCTCCTTCATCTCTTTTGATCGCATTTGTTGCAACTAATCTAATCTATTTTTATCACTGGAATCTTTTTTGTAGTAAACAATCCTTTAGGTGTGCTATCCTTTTTTTCAACAAGATGAACAGAGGAGCTCTTAATTGCACTCCCACTTCATTATTGGACGATGACTCCGAGCTGTTTAGCTTTACTGCGATCAGTTGTTTCATCAATTATTACATAATCTAAACTTCATTAAGGACAACGACAAGATCACTTAGTAGATGTTTACCCAAACATTGTCTAATAATGTTTGAAGCTCTTTGTTTCCCTAAGCTTACTTTCTTTAAGAAAAATTTGTTTCAGTAGTAACGAAATAGGTAAATCATGCTCAGAAAGATTTGCACTTATCGGCAGTTCAATTTTCATACCTGACTTGTCAATTGGATCGTGTGATAAAATGAGCAAAGTTATAGCTTGTGTTTTCCTTCTCTGCACTGAGAGATTTTATGGCGTTGCGTGTTAGCATGAAGAATATTCTCAGATTTACCAAACATAATGATAGTTGAGCATATAGTACAGTATGCCATATCCTTAGTTGAAGTATAAGACTAAGACTTTTCTAACTAGCCTCGAAACAGTTGTCTCTATCCTTCCTTCCCTTTTCTTGAGAAGGGCTTAACAGACGATACATTTTGGCTTTCCTTCATGGGTGGTGTAGCAGCTCCATCGTACACCGAATTTATTCAATAGTACCAATTTTACTGAAACGCAAGTGACCAAATGTTTTGTCCCGATGCAATATTGCACCTGGCACAGTTAATTGCACCTGAATGAAACAAAACTACCTACCCTCGGCTCTGGCAGTGTCGTTCTGTACTCGTTATGTAGCTATTCAATTCCAGTAAACGACGATAATCGATGAATTGGTGTAAATCTTGATACAGTTACGTGTTAGTTATGTAAACCTAAAAAATATAAAATTCCCAACATTATATCAAGTTGTATATCACTTTAATTATTGTAATTACTTTTAATTAACCAAGGTGTTATTTATGCAGCAAATCTGACAACATTATACAGAAGAGAGATCTGAGTTCTGGGAGATCTGCAGCGATGTGCACAGCAATTTGCGCCCTATCGTAGTGTACAATAAAAACTAAATTCATAGCGATTTCGGGCAAGTCTGTTCCAAATATGACTCTTATTGAACATTTTCATAAATGCTTCGGTAGCGTTTCTTCCGCAATGTACCTTACACGAGGTATATTGTAGCACTTGAGAGCAAACTTGATATTGGTAATGAAAACTGGCCATTACCCTACAATTTTGCTGTGCTACCTCGACAGAAGTCGAATTACCCTAAAAATCATGGAATTTTGCTCTACCCTAAACTCTACCCTAGACAACACCTGATTACCTTAAAATGGGGTATTTTACCCTAAAGTGGAAGCACTGACTCAATCCATGAGTAAGAACATTGGAAAGTATAGATCGCTGATAGCGTTGTTACAGAACTCGCATACATCAAGTAGTACCTGCACGCAACCACGTTAATGTTGTGAAAAATTGCATCATTACGTACAAATAATTGGATGCCAACATGTTCCTCAGAAATTATATCCTCGACCCACATCTTGATTTCGTCCCCGAACACGACCCTATTGAAATTCTGAGCCTTTTACAAAGCATTTTCTGTCAGTTATAAGCCAAGAGATTAGTCGTTTTCAAGCAGTAAATTGGCTCATTTCAGGTTGCTATGTCACTTATTTTAAGCCCTGTTAAAAGGCTCTTTATGGGCATCTCAACGGCTAATGCTACGGCCATTTTGGGCTTCATTACTGCTTGACCAAGGCTAATGACGGCTTTCTCTTGCTTCTGTACGACTTACAGTGGCCGATAATTATTGCCCCCTCGAAAACATATATGATTATAAAGTTGCATGACAGGCGGCGAATGAAATGCATAAGTATACTTACTATTGTATACAGTTTGTATTTTCATAGTACGTTACACAGACGTAAATACATGTATTTTTGTGTGCCATTATTTAAATCCATGCGTACCGTGAGTGTTTTCAGCTATTATAAAGAAGCATATCCCTACCATTCGAAATTATCGCTGCTTCGAATGGATAAATAAGCATAATAAAGCGAAAGGCAGCGATATCATATCATAACTATACATTTTTAATCAACCATTAAAATTAATTAGGTTCAAATACATCAACATCATTACATATTTTATATTTGGTCATCTATTACAAACTGAAATTAAACAAGAATAGACCGACCGGGGTTGAAAATTTGGCCAGGGCCGGGTACAATAAATTTGTCATGGCCGGGGCCGGGGTTATCAAATTTACCACGGCCGGGGCCGGAGCAGGGGTTCAGATCGTGTTAGGTGTCCTGACACCATCATCTTCAGATCCATCTTCTTGGGCAAATGTATTAGAGGACTCTGAAGACTTTGATGCCAGTTCAGAAGTGTGCCCAAATATAGCGGAACAGAGCTGAGAAAGTACTTGGAAGTGAAAGTAATAAATGTAAAATAAATCCTTTAATGTTTTGGCAAATAAGTTCGGCAGAATTTAAATTTTTGACAGCACCAGCATGAACTTATCTCTGTCCACCACCTAGTTCAACAACATGTGAACGCATATTTAAAAGTGGCTAAAAACTTGCAAAAAAACAGGGTACGGTTGACACCTGAAAGTGCTGAAACCCTTCTATTTTTAATTATCAGTATAACCTTAGAGCAAACCGCTATTCAACCGACATCGACGCTTACCCACGGCGTTGCACCCAACTCAAAATTACACGATTCCAAGCCGGATGTAATGGAAGAAACGAAGCCTGTCGATGACTGCGATGAATTGGAACTTGAATTGATAGCTTAAAAAATACCAATTACACTTATTAAACATGAAGGATAAACAAAAGTTACTTAATGTAATTTTTTTCAATGAACCATATTTTGATGTAATGATTATGGGTCATGACATACGTTACCGTAAGGTGGGGTCACTTCGGACTGGGGGTGACTTAGGACAGTCAGCCCCATCCAAGCATTTGCTTGGATGTTCATTGTCCAATCTTTTACTGAACTGTCCGAAGTGACCTCACCTTACGGCATTGTTATCATGCGATTTGAATAATTGTGATATATTGCCATTTTTATTTAAATTTTTAAAATATCTACTATACCGGATGTGCCACAAAAATGTCCCCGACTTTTAAATTCATTATATCTCCGCTTTATGTTAATACATATGAATTGTCTTTTTATTCACAATGTAGCAAATTTTGTTCCCTTTTCGAATAATTTCAGTTTTTGAAAATCGTATAATAACCACTTTAGAGTCGTCGATTTACTGAAAGAGGTAGAAAAACTAATTGCTGAAAGGAAAAGTTTTAAAAACAATACTGGGGTTCATTTCACAATACCTACTGCTAAAAATAATTTCACAATAATGTATTCTACTTATCACCAAGTTTTTAAACCCTCTGATAGGTTATTTACTTCCTTATTTCATCATTTAAAAGACACCTAAAATGAAGCGATCCAAGACTTTTCATTGTATTCGAATATGAGTCCTGAGTTCGAATCTCGTGAGCTCCTCGTACATTTAGTTCGATGAGCATTTAATGAAAAATTCCCGGAAAGGAACTCGCCCGATAAGAAGACTGTGTTTAGCTCAGTTAGAAAGTTCAATGGACATGACAGCAAGCTAAACTGAAAGATAGGAAACTTAGGACGAAAAATAACTCAAAGAACAGAAAATAACATCGCAATTCTTTGAGTAATTTTTCCTCCTGAGTTTCCTTTGTTTCGGCTGAAGATGCTTCCATGTTCATTGAATTTTCTAACTGTGCAATGCACAGTCTTCTTATCGGGCGAGTTCCTTTCCGGGAGTTATTCATTAAATACTCCTCTGACTTTTTAACAGTTTTTCGTTGTTTCATATTCCAATACGATGAAAATTCGTTTATCGTTAGTGAGCTGCAATTTAGGTGTCTTCAAATGATGAAATAAGGAAGTAAAGTACAGGTTCTCAGAGGGCTTAAATACTTAGTAGGATACATCATTGTGAAATTATTTTTAACAATAGGTACTAAGAAATGAAAAAGAACACCATTGTTTTAAAAACTTTTTCTTTGAACAACTAGTTTTTATACCTCTTTCAGTAATTCTATCACTACAAAGTGGTTATTAAACGATTTAAACAAATTAAATTAGTCTAAAAGGAAACAAAATTTACTACATTGTGAAAAAAAGACAATTCAAATACGTTAATTTAAAGCAAAGATATAATAAATTAAAAAGTTGTGGAGATTTATGTGGGACATCCGGTATAATAAACATCAGTTGTTGCTCGCTCGCTCTGTACTAGTTCTGTTGGTCAGACTGTCCATCTATGGCCTCTCCAATAATTAGATAGACAATAATTTTTCAGTATTATTGTTAATATCATTATTATTATTAATATTATTATACAAGAAAGTTTTAGCCTCCCTTTACCACGACAAAGATGTTTCAAGAGAAGAAGGATGAAGGCACCATTTAGTATGGAGTTGAGGGAATGCGAAATCTATGCACAAGGTGCATAAAAACAGTAAGCTGAGAAAGAAGATTATGAAGTAAGAAAAAGTTGAAGAAGAAAGTAGTACGTGCTGAAAAACAGGACAGAAGTGAGCCGAAAAAGATGGTTCGTAACGAAACAAAAACCTATTCAATTTTAACAAAAAGAAAGCCTACCTAACTTTTACCTCGGGCCCTCACATAGTCCCCCTGGGAGCGCTAATTCCCATAGACACAATAGTTGTATCCCCCTGAGTGGATAATTCTTCATTAGTTAGATAGCCATAAATAGCATAAAGCCGCGCAAAATATTTATCCTTTGAAATATTTGAGAACATTAGCGTTTGAGAACATTTGGAATTTTCACGTGGGGTGTACTAGACATCTTGAAATAGGTTTTAATGGTAACAGAGATGCTGTTTTTCTTTTTCGTGACTGCATGTGCTTCAGGATTGCAATGAAATTGCAAATCTTTTGAGAAATCGTTTCAAATTTCATTAAAAAGAACTCGAATTTTTCACGTGCGGGGCGTCGGGTAAACTAGTACAATCTTAAAAACCCCGGTTTAGGGCACTATTTTGCCGGGGCCGGGGCTGGGGCCGGGTCCGAGCTCAGCAAAAATGGCCGGGGTTGGCCGGGGCCGGGGCCCCGGTCGGTCTATATAAACAAGTAAACACTGAAAAATAAAAACAGTATCATAGAGTACTTATAGAATATATCTTTTTTGATACATATCACAGCCTATTTACCAGAGTTTAGGTAAAAAACATCACAGACTAATAATTCACCAAGAGAGGGTAATGCTATAAGTTCATCAGTTGATAGTGGGTCTCTGATGACTTACAAGAATGTTCAGAGCGAGCCACTTGTGCTACATGGTATACGATCTCTTGCCCCTTAATTCGTACTTAACAAATGCACTGATATAAGAACCAAGTCTGTCACTTACACTTCTCAGGAAATCATCTGTGTTTAACTTCCCGTAGAGTATCTTTGATTTCCTCTTGAGCTTTTTCCTAAGTTGTCTCTGAGGAGCTGGTCTGCATTTTTCAATGACAATCGTCGTTCCAGAAGAAGAGACAAACATCCATCGCTTACAAGGTACCACTGGAGGACCAGTGTCTTCCAACAAGGAACAGCTTCTTTTGCCACATGAATTCTGCAATAAGTTTGCGAATATTAGATCGTATATTACATTCACTCCCCAACTTGGAGAAAGTATTAATTGTGAACATAAACCAAACTTTAAACTAATTTAAAATTCAGGTATTGAACACAGCACATCTAATTAAAAAATATGCCATATATAGTCTACATGGATAGAAGTAACAGTTCTGGTCAGTATTCTTTTTCCAAGGTTACAAATTATTAAACTATGAATGAGTTCAAACATCCCTAACAGTATAAAGTGAGTACTAATGAGCGATAGGATAGCCCTATTCAGTACCGAAGAAAGTCAGCGAGTATCGCGAACCCACCCTTTTCATGAATCAAGACTTGGTGTAATTGGATGCTTAATACAAGGAAGCAAAACCTAAATGCATGCATTAATTAATTCCAAGTACACTGAAGGAACAAAATATAGTTCGGGAATATACTACGAGACTCAGGAGTTAATTGTATTATACCCAAAGAGAATGATATAATTTCCAGATAGATGCATAAAATTGAGGAGTGGAATGATCAGAGAGGTAAGAGTGTAAGTAAATATGGTATTGAGACTGACGGAAATGAGGGAAGGTAGTTCCCCTTATAATTCTACAAATGTTGCTGGGCCTTACAATAATGTGTACGCGATGATTTTTCAGCAGTCTTTCTAGCTTTTGCTGCTAGCACTCATCCAACGCTGTCCAATTCTGGCTTGTAATTTGGCAAATCCATCCTGCTACAATTTAAAGAAACTTCAATGAAGTACGAACTCAGTGGTTATTTCAACACGACTATCCTGTTTTGCCTACCTTCATGAAAATGAACAGCATTGTTTGCTGGAAGCACTGATGGCAGGCCTTGAAGTGCCAGGAGTGGCAGGTCTTGAGGTGCCAGGACTGGCAGGCCTTGACGCCCCAGGAGTGCCAGGTCTTGCAGCAGGAGATACAGAACTAGCAGCTGATAGAGAAATAAGGGAATAAATTGGGAACAGTGGTATGGCATCTTGATTGAAATTGATGCACACTACACAATGAGTAGTACTTTCAAAAAATTTAATTCTTCTAGAAAGTCTACTTTATGTCATTAAATTTTCATTCATTAGTAGAGAAGGCGGTTTAAGGCTCCACCCTCATAACATAACTTCACAGAGAAAGTAGAAGAAAGCATCTAGTATGCAAGGAAAACATTTAAGTACGAACAAAAAAGAAAGCCTACCTCACCATCAGCTCAGGCCCTCACATTCTCTCTCATGGAATACTGCTTCCAACGGATACATAAGTTTTATCCCAATTATTGGCATATCATCAAATGTACGTGATCCTTCACAATGTGAAATAGGCGAGGCCTATTGGTAAATTAAAGTGCTGCTGCACTGTATGGGTACGTAAGGAATTAGACACTGGGGTACAAAGGAGGTTCACGAAAAAACTGGGAGAGCTCGTCCAATTGAATGAATACAAAACCTATTTTGTCGACCAAGACTAGCATGTCTACAGAAACACTGCACTAGGTATATCTCATTTATGAATTGCCTCTGTTAACTCTGGATTGCAATTCAGGTCACAATAAGTAACTTTGGTGATAAGAACAAAATTTTTTAATATTTCACCTATTTTTCTGAATTCATGACTTAATGTACAATGGAAAAAATTGCTAGTAACATATTGACGCTTGTATCATGTATGAAATAATTTCTAATTCAATACTGAAGTTTTTTCCCTACAAAAAACTTTGCTATGTTTCTTTGAGTGTAATAATGAATAATTCATTTCCTTGATAAATGCTACACACTTTCATTAAAACATGTATGAAAAACATTCTCAAAAGTATTTGAAAATACACTACCCTTCCTTTGTGTACACTAAAGCTTCATAAGTTACAGCCATTCACTATATACACAAGTGTAAATTGAGCTTATGGGTTTCAATTTTCATGTGGAATGAATTTTCTTCAAGTGACCTTGACCTTCCAAAATTCCAATACAAAATACTCAGCTTAAAAATTATTTTCCTTCATTTCAGTATTACTCAAATGAATTGGACCTACATCATTTAAATTCTAAGCCTACTTCTGTTTGGAGTGACAGGCATTGCAGCACCAGGCATTGCAGCAGGAGGTGTGGCAGGCCTTGACGCCCAGGAGTGCCAGGTCTCGTAGCACCAAGAGCAAGAGATACAGTACCAGCAGCTGATGGATAAATAAGGGAATAAATTGGGAACAGTGATATGGCATCTTGAATAAAATTGAAGAACACTTTACAATTAGTACTTCCAACAACCTTAATTTTTCCTGAACTTCTATGTCATGGCATCGACTAGTACTTACGTGGAAAATAAGTCAGTTTAAGGATCCACCACCGTAACATGGTTTCACAGAGCAAGTAAAAGGGAATGAGTAATATACTCATAGGACTACGTAACATTCAATAATAATCCCCACGAACAAAAGAGTCATTAAGCTCCTGTTTTCAACTAAAATTTACATTAGACTCATTTCATAAAGTGCTCCCAACTGTCCTGAATTACCACAGGTTACTAGACTGGCCGTATTTTGTTCACTAGTAGAAAATGTCTGACGACGAGGATATGTACCTTGAACATGATGGCCGACTGTCTCGGCCCTTTGTAACTGCCTAAAATTTCCAAAAACACAACAGTCATGTAAAAATCCAACGCCAGTGTATTAGACTTGTCCGATGAACAAGAGCAACCAATCGTTCTTGTCACAAGCAACTATTGTACGGTATTACTGTCATATCCAACACATCAAAAGCAACCCTCAGTTATGGCAGCTCACTACAAGCCACTCTAGATGACTAACTCAATCCAGTCAATGTCTCAAACATCAGGCACGAATAAAAAAAATTTTGATAGCATCTACAATAATTAAACTACAATCCTGATCCAATCCAGTCCTATAAATAATGCCACAATCATCTTGGGTGCATTTGGCATATCACACATTCTCTCCATACTGCTCACACAACAAATTCAGGAAGGTTTCCTTCTCCTCTCTCATACTTACTACGTACAGTCCAAGGACAGAGTGTTCAATACTATTATTAACTCCACAATCACACTGCTGACCTAATTTACTATTATTCTCATTCCACCTTCACGTGTGATGCGTGAGGGGGCTCCATCGCTGACGGCTGCTGAGCCAAGGCTGAGCGTCGCAGCGACGCTGTTTGGTGGGGGATTGGAGTGGGGGAGCCAAACAACCTGCCTCCGTTGCCTGGCCGCGCATAGAAGCGATCCTGGCGCCAGCAGCAGCCCGTGGAACTTATTTTACGGACACGCCTCCTGTGCGCCAAGCGCCATCCATGCCCTCTTCCCCCGTGCACCTCAGAGGTCTTATAAGCGGTGAGCTCTTTAGGGCCCGCGCATTTGGTTCGCATCTCCACCTGTACTACATCGTCACCAGTAAACTCTGCAGTTCTCCATTGTTATCTCTAACCTCTGTCTGCCTGTATATTTGGTGGCCAGAGAGTTGACGGACCCACGAATTCGTGAAGATATATTTGGGAAGTCAAGTAGACATAGTATTCGACGTACAGAAGTTTGAGAAGAAGAAGTTTGAGAAGTACAGAAGTTTGAGAAGAAGATCCAGTGACTTCAGCAAATCAACACGGCGGAGGAGATTACTGATAACTACAGAGAAATTAAGAGAACTACCGAGAAGATCGTCTGGTGACGACAAGAATTATAACTTCTAAGAAGAATCTGAAGAGACAGTCAGAGCAACAAGAAATCGAGAATAAGGACAGCGTCTACAGAGAGCTTCAGAGATCTGCGAGAGGGCGGTTACAGATCTTAAACTACATATACGAGGTGTGTCAACCGACTACAGCTGCGTTATTTTCGTGCTACGGACGAAGCAGTAACGGTGCATCGCTTCCAACGACTGCAGAGACCGCGACATCGTTCGACAACAACGACAACTAAAACTACAATTTAAGATAAGTAACGCAGCAACAATAAATATTTATAATTGTTACAGTTCCGTTGCAGCCTAGATATTTATTGAGCGTGAGGCAGACAGCGTGCAGTGCGCCTCCCTTCATACATTCATCGGCCGAGCCGCGTAAAAGCGCTCGTCAGCAGAAGTAGAGTTTTTGCCAGGCAGTTTTTTTTGCATTTGCAGAGTGCAAGCAGTGTGTTCAATAACCCCTAGACATGAGCTGTTTTTAAGATGTTATGAGAGCTGTTTTTAATGTGAGTGGCACTATTTTCTCGAAGTGTTGCTATAAGTGTTTCAAGTAATTTTGTATTGTAGCCTGAAACACTAATTTTGTATTGTATTTGTATTGCAGCCTCAATTAATTTTCGCTTGAGCAATCATTAAGCTCAGTTGAGCAGTAAGGTAATTTGTAATACCTAAACATCAAACTAGTAACGTAACTATGCCTGAAATTTCGGTAACCAGCGCTCCTGTAGTGAGTACAATGACTGCCACGAATATTTTTCTAGCGATGATATGTTGGCGAAAGAGACATAAGTATCCTTAAATGCCTCCTGTAGCCAGTGCAACAGTTAGGTCATGTAATGCTCCCTGTAATTTGAGCGAGGCGGTCAGTTGCAAAATGCTCTTTAAAAGTATCCCTGTTTGTTTGCGGGCAGAAAGGTCATTTTTGGGGTGACTATTTTTTGGACATTTATTGTGTCATTTTTAAAGATCATATTTGAGTTTTTTTTGCTGGTTGCGTCTGATGGGATGCTGCAGGGGGAGGTGCGTTTCCAATTTGCCCAAAGGTAATGCTGAAGACCTTTGTAAAACTCAACGTTCAAGCAGTTAGAGAGTAAGAGGAAAATTGTTTGCAAGAGAATCATTGCATTTTGATTTCGAGGAAGTACTACTGATCAAGGGATCAATTATTGAAAGAACAATTCGCTGTATTAAGATGACAGGAATTAGTTAAAAGATGATTTAAAAGTAGTACAATGCATTGAAATGATGTAATAGTGATGAAATATGTACTGAGAAATGCAATGTGATTTCGAGAATTAAAAATATATTAAAGTTGGAAGATACTCTTTCAAGTGAAGTAAGTAATAATGGATGTTCAGATGATACATTCCTGATGTTATTGCTCTGAGTACGATAGAAGAAATATGTGAGAAATATGTGAGAAAAATAGAGCAAAAAGAGAAGATACCGCGGCAGAGTGAATGTCCGTGAGAGAATAAATAAAGCGTTGCAGCGCTTGGTAAAGATACCGACAAGTCTGTGGATATATCTGGTAAAATGGTTTAAGGTTACCAGGTACATTTACCAGCGAGGTCGAGTAATACTGTTGAGTAATTCGCGCAGACAATTAAGTGAATAAGCTTTTGCAGAAGCTGTTACCGTTGATTTTCATTGGGACTCTGATTTCAGTTCATAATTTCATGTGGTGGAAGTAATACCATTGATACCATGACGGTCAGAGTTAAGCATTGTAGATTGCGGTTGTCATTGTACTGGCGAATAATAATGAGAGGCGATAGATGCCCGTTAATTAACCACACGTGGTGGTCTGGTAATAAGTTAAAGAGTAACGAGTATCGAGTATCAAGTATCACTGGTAAAGAGTATCGAGTAAAGTTACCAGTGCAGCTGCACTGCAGCGCACACGAGTGAGTGTGATGTTTTTTTGCTTGATGCAGAGGCAGATGTTTTTTTTTGTACGCCGGCGCAAGGCCGAGAGCTGTGCTCAGCACAGGCTGCACAAGGCATTGAACTCAAGCAAGGCCGTGAGCGCTTTGTTGGCTTTATTTCCTGTGGCTTTGTCTGGCAACAGTTGACAGCTGATATGAATATGACTGGTAAATAGTCACGAATAAGATGTGTTTTGGAAAAATTAAGGAGACCAATTATGAAATTGTGGAGACTAATTAAAAGTAATAAAATTTGATTTATTTCTTAGCTATTTGTTTAACGAGAGTGGCTGTTTTTAATGTTTTTTGAGCACGTATAAACAATCTAGTACGTCATACAGTCATTTTGCAAGCCTACTCGAATTTCATAATAAGTAAATTTGAAATTAAAATAAATAAATTAATGCATTTGAAATTAACCAGACCTTAAATGAATGTAAAATTTATCGTCAAGTCTCCCAAAGTTTCTACGGGATAATTAACAGCGGCTTGAACGATTAAAATTCAGAGTGTTTAACGTCAATATTGATTTTTTACCTTGACAACAAATCGTGTTTTTACCGTAAAAAGTACCTTATGTATTCAATCGTGTTTTTGAAATGAAATTTAAAATGTTTTAATTCTAAAAGAATGCAATTTATTTTCTTGAATAACAAAATTGTCCAATTGACAATTTACAACTGATTGAAAGATTTAAATTGATTGTCAAGCGTTTAACGTGAAAATTGATTTTGATTTGATTTTTGAAGTACGTTCTTACGTATGTTTCTTATGTATATACCAAGTATTTTCAGTGTTTTTGCTTGTTTCATTGTATTCTCGTAAACGTTTTGCTTATAATCTATTTGCTTCTAATTTTGCATTGTAGTGTTCGTCTGCAAAAAGCAGCATGGTGAATCTCTTTGAACTGAAGTAAAACCTTTCTGGTTATGTTTTTAAATTCGAGGTTTTATTCGGTGAATACGTGCTTGTGAGGAATTTGCTGTTTATGAAAGTTTGTTCTATTTTTTTTTGTTTTTCCTTGCTCACGCCTGTGAATTTTTAATTAGCTCGTTGCCGGCGAGAGGCATGCGCTGACTTGGCTGACGAGTCGATGCGGCGGTGCACTTTTGCTGTCTCAGCAAAATTAAATTAAACTTGAAATCGATTTGAAATCAGCACTCACGTGGCTGGAAATTTCCCGAACGAGACTCAAAAATGTAGTTCTCAATTTATAGGTAAATACTTTAGATTAATGGGAGGTGAATGGACTTTGCCTAAACTTATGCTTTAACATTTGGGGTCATGAGTAGACTGTTAACTCAATTAATGAGATTCGTACTTAGTATTATTTACCTGTTTGAATTTTAATTTCTTTATATTTTTAATTGGTTGTTAACTCATGTTGTTGATATCGGGCCATGCTAATTGTTTCTTTGTTTTCGTTTCATTTCAGCTTCGCGTGCTGTGCGAGTGACAGCGGGTACGGGCAGGTACCGCGTGTTAAGCACGTGGCGAGTACACGTGGTTGAGCCGTGCTCCGCTCAGACGGCGTGGTGCCTCAGCGACTTTGTTCTCAAAAACCAAAAACACATAAACTTTGACGACAGTAGAGTTTCAGAATTGGAAATTGAGATTGGAAATAATAAGAAAAATTATGAGAAAATTGAAATTGAAATATTGGAAAAAGGAGCTGGAAAATATTACTGGAAAAATTTATGCGCTCGTTGGAAATCGAGTTTATTTGTATTTGAAAATGCGACTAAAATTCGGACTGAAGATGGGAAAGCGTTGTTGAATATTATGCAAGAATTATGCTTTTGTTTGGATGCGCTTAACTCCGTGAAAATTGGAGGGTAAAATGTAATAAGAAACATGTTGAAAAGTTTTATGCGTTCAAGGGTTTATGCGTTTTAATGTGTTTAATCCGTTTAGATGTTTTATAATCGTATAAGCTATATAATCACTATTTAATCTAGTTCTCGCTATGTAATAACTATTTAATCATGCTAATGCTGTATGTGTTTTACGCTCACTATGCGATCGAGCGAGTGTAACATGTTTGGAGAAAACGATGGTGTTAACATTTGTAGTTGTGCGAAATTTAATTAATGGATTTGCTTTAATTTTGTTTAGTTATTATTTCGTTATTAATGTTGTTTTTGGACTTATTTGAAATTTTTTTATTTTTCATGCACAAGGTTTTGCGAATTCACCTTCGTGAAAGGGAAGGAGAACAACGGTGAACCATTGATACGGTGAACCATTGACTTTGAACGGTGAACCATTGATACGGTGAACCATTGACTTTAAATACAAAATAACCCAACTTGAAAAAGAGTGCCTATGTTCTACAATGTTACTTTACCATGTTCGTGGTGTTGCCAACGTGGTTTAAGTATATTTAGAAACTTGAAGTAGGTAATTATAAATTCAGTCGTTCAAAATTATGTACTTTGTTTACATTTCATTACTATTGGATTACGATAATTTGAAACGGTTTACCGAATTTCCATATTCATACTTGATGTTTTAAACTAGTGTGTGTTTGATTTTACTACATGTTTTCTTATATCTTACTCCACATTCTATATCCTTATGTATCGATAGAATTAAGTCTTACGAGTCTACGGCACTCTGTTTATTTCGATTATTCTTTTACTAATAGTGGAAAAGTTCTGTTCTAATTGGAGCGATGTTTGGCTTTAATATTATAGAAATCAATAACAATAACATACGCGTATGATAACAATAACATTATCTAACTTCTATTTTTAAGTCTACGGTAACGCAGACGAGGTTTTGAATTTTTCTTTTTGGTGAAAACTTTAATGATGCTTTAATTTGATTTTCAGCTAATTTAATCATCCTTTCTGAATTATTTTCCATTACCTACGAGGTAATAGTTTTGATTCTTATAAAATTTTCCGAAATTGCCTTGCCGGTGAACTCGTGTTTCACGTTGCAGTTAATCTATAACCCCTATAATCCCTAGGTTTATTTTGTTTTTTAATAATAATATTTGTGTTATGCGCGACTTTGTTAACGTCAAGTGGCGATGGTCAATTAATTTGGTGATGATTTCAGTGAAGGAATTTTGTTTTTGACGGTTCTGAAATTATGCATGTGATTACCTGATGTCGAAATTGCTTGTCATTTACATAATTGTTGCGGTATTGAAATATTGTGCGACATTACACCTTTAATTGCGAGGTATCATTTACTGGGTTTGATCAAATTTAATTGTTTAGTTAATAGATTTACCTTTGAGCATGTGAGGCGGATTTGGTGTTTGAAATTAAAATTTTTGTTGGTATCCGCCCGAATATTATTTTTTTTTGGTTTATAATTGAATACCTATCCGGGTAAAGGGGGGAGGTATGTGCGCCAAGCGCCATCCATGCCCTCTTCCCCCGTGCACCTCAGAGGTCTTATAAGCGGTGAGCTCTTTAGGGCCCGCGCATTTGGTTCGCATCTCCACCTGTACTACATCGTCACCAGTAAACTCTGCAGTTCTCCATTGTTATCTCTAACCTCTGTCTGCCTGTATACAGTACCAGCAGCTGATGGATAAATAAGGGAATAAATTGGGAACAGTGATATGGCATCTTGAATAAAATTGAAGAACACTTTACAATTAGTACTTCCAACAACCTTAATTTTTCCTGAACTTCTATGTCATGGCATCGACTAGTACTTACGTGGAAAATAAGTCAGTTTAAGGATCCACCACCGTAACATGGTTTCACAGAGCAAGTAAAAGGGAATGAGTAATATACTCATAGGACTACGTAACATTCAATAATAATCCCCACGAACAAAAGAGTCATTAAGCTCCTGTTTTCAACTAAAATTTACATTAGACTCATTTCATAAAGTGCTCCCAACTGTCCTGAATTACCACAGGTTACTAGACTGGCCGTATTTTGTTCACTAGTAGAAAATGTCTGACGACGAGGATATGTACCTTGAACATGATGGCCGACTGTCTCGGCCCTTTGTAACTGCCTAAAATTTCCAAAAACACAACAGTCATGTAAAAATCCAACGCCAGTGTATTAGACTTGTCCGATGAACAAGAGCAACCAATCGTTCTTGTCACAAGCAACTATTGTACGGTATTACTGTCATATCCAACACATCAAAAGCAACCCTCAGTTATGGCAGCTCACTACAAGCCACTCTAGATGACTAACTCAATCCAGTCAATGTCTCAAACATCAGGCACGAATAAAAAAAATTTTGATAGCATCTACAATAATTAAACTACAATCCTGATCCAATCCAGTCCTATAAATAATGCCACAATCATCTTGGGTGCATTTGGCATATCACACATTCTCTCCATACTGCTCACACAACAAATTCAGGAAGGTTTCCTTCTCCTCTCTCATACTTACTACGTACAGTCCAAGGACAGAGTGTTCAATACTATTATTAACTCCACAATCACACTGCTGACCTAATTTACTATTATTCTCATTCCACCTTCACGTGTGATGCGTGAGGGGGCTCCATCGCTGACGGCTGCTGAGCCAAGGCTGAGCGTCGCAGCGACGCTGTTTGGTGGGGGATTGGAGTGGGGGAGCCAAACAACCTGCCTCCGTTGCCTGGCCGCGCATAGAAGCGATCCTGGCGCCAGCAGCAGCCCGTGGAACTTATTTTACGGACACGCCTCCTATGTGAACTCTGAATGGTCACCTTTGATGGCAAACCCTGCATGGCCACCTCTGTGAACAACTTTTTTCGATCACTGTTCATGGCATTAAAAGTCACCTTTGAAAGTGACCAGTTGTAGGATGGAAAGCTAACTTATTCAAAATCTAATAATTTATTTGAACATGTTAACCACCTTGGGTTACACTAAATTTCAGTATTCTATTGAAATTTAAAGTTGATTGAGGAGAGCAATTTTGAAAATAGTAAACATTAACTACATTGTGCCTTCATTTAGCTTGGATTAAGTATGTATAAAAATTGAATTTGTAATTACTGGTTAGTTAGCAGCAATATGAAAATTCCCTCCACGTACCAACAGTGGCTCACGTGCAACTAACTTGTTGATGCTGTGTGAACTCAGAGGAGGTATGCTACTATTTCCCTACTAAAGTACAGAAGCTCGCATGATGTTTCTCTTCATTATAATACAGACAACGAGCAGGAAGAAAATAATTGCAAAATTAATAAGCAAAAAATATATGACATGGGTCATTCATACTTATTGTGTGAAATCAAGATATCATACGGACTACGTCACACAATAGCCGTACACAGATTATTTGAAACATTTTATAAATTGCTAACAAATTGAAAGAACTTGGGTAAAAATCATCGAAATATTCAAACTGTTTAATCATCACTTATTTGAAAAACTAATAATGAGAGATTTTGATTATGTTAAATTTCAATGTGAAACAAGCAATTAATGCCAATACAAAATTTTAGCCAATTTGAAACAGTTAGAATCAGCGTTCATACATAAATTAAATCATCACTTTTAGAATAGCATTTGTAGCTAAATCTTGCATGAAAATCATACAATTTTTTATCTTAATGTAAATTAAATTTTTTGGATGTCCACTGCATTCTTTATTTCAGTTAAAACTACGAACAATATTTTTGCTATATATTCGTTAAAAAAATTGAAGCACATATAACTTGTACTCTTGATTAACACAGTACTATAATGGGTCAATCAAACAGCCATTCATTTTTCAAAATAAAGGGTATTAGGAAACTCATCAATTAGCAAAACTTTGATTTACTGCGTTAACTTGGAATAAAATATACAACTAAAAGTTTTACATTACCTGAACGGCAGAAATGTTCGGCACACACATAATCTCTGTTCTCTGCAGTATTTTAGATCTCTTATCCGTCTTCAACGTTGCCTTGCACACATGCGGCAATCCACTTGTCGTAATTTCCCTTTGGAAAGTGGAAAAACCAAAAATCAGGACATTGACGGTTATCATAACCACCATTTGCCATCAAACGCTTTTTATACGTACGAAAAATGCCATTTCTGCTTCAATCTTCATTACACCTGTGTCTACGCCATTCAATTTTTACAAGTACCAACCTTCGAAAATATCATAATAAGACTCAACCAGAGCTGCCAATGAAATCATCAGTAGATATTTTGCAATTCCAAGGGTTTCATATATGAATCATTAGAACAGTAAAATAACACAAAAGAACGTATTTTTATGTATTATTGAACTTGATTTCGGACATTACTCGCAAACAATACTAATAAATACGGTTTGAACAAATTTCCACAACGCTGTCATGGTAAATGGACCTCAAAAATATGATTAATACCCGACAACATACTTCAAAACTTTCTGATTGAAACAGGTTCACTTGATTTTAAGTCAACTTCTAATTGCGTGACAAAACAGTTCAAAAGGAGCATTGTGAAATTATTATCTTAAAAACTTGACTATTTTTTAATACGTAAACGCTAAGCTAAATCAAAACCAAGGATGGATTTTTTGTTACCTAATTTAAAAAACGAAGCACTTGAATGAACTCTGTGACATTCTTGTTCTTGATTCAGGCAGACTTTCATCATATGGATTCCTTATTTTAATTTTCTCCTATAATATTTCTCAACTTGGGAACAGAATATTCAATTCAAAATTTAACAATTGAATGTTAACGTTTGTAAATAACTACTCGTCCACTTTCGGATTCCAAAGGCATATATACATATATATTTATATATGATGAATAAATATATATGTATGCATGTATTTCATATCGATCTACAAATACAAATAAAAAACAGTTTAAACAGTTCAATAGCTTGAGATAAATCCAAAATTTCTGAGAAAATCGAATAGGCCCGTGCTATCACGACGACCTACCACCTCACAAATGTTCAAATAATGAGGTAAATTCTTAGACATCGAGTGTTACGTGTATATACTTGTATTGAATGATTCAATACTTCACGCGATTTGAAAATTTAAAACTTGTAATGCATTGTTACTCAACTCTTGTACCTCAAGGGTAAAATTCAAATTTAGGAGTTTATACCACTCCAAATTTTGAACTGGCGGAAGAAGAGCAATGTCGCAATTTGAGTAATTTCAATTACAATATGTTTCACGTTAAAATTATCAGACTGTATTTCCGAAATTCATTTGTGTCAAACAAGGCAGCAGTTTTCTAATAGACAAGAGAAAACTATTAACGCGTAGCAAAACTTGTAAATAGTTTGAAAATGTTGTCTACGAAAGCTATGTACAAGTATGTGCAATATTGTGAAATGAAAGTAAAAATTTGGGCCGCGCGGTCGCACTTGCAGTTTGAAATTTTTTGCATTTTTATGCAAAATGTTGTATAAAATTAATAGGTTGAGCGGCGATATAAATCGATAAGTAGAATTGCCGCCTCTTCGGCGGTAAAATCGCTTTGGGGCGAACACGTAAATTTTTTGAATGTTTATGCAAAATGTTATTTAAAAATGCACACATTGAGCGGCGATATAAATCGATAAGTAGAATAGCCGCCTCGTGGGCGATGAAATCGCTTGGGCGGTAAAAACATGCATGCTCTGGCGTAAAAGTTAGACTGAGAAGGCCCACTGTACTAACAGTGGGTTACAACGGCCGTTCCAGTTTTAAAAATAGCATTCATTCTTGAGATATTTTTACTTATAAAAATATAGGGTGTTAGTGGCCGTGATACATTTCACCCGTCAAAAATTTGCGGATTGGTCAATTTCGATCACTAACATGTTCTTTCTAGTCTAATGAGAGAGAACCAAATTATTTTATTTTAACTGCTGCCGATGACTGCGTAAGTTCATTTCGATTGTGGAATTAATTGTTATGTACTATTAGATTATTATTTACTGAAGTAATACGATATCCACAACATTCACGATTACAATCTCTTTTTCCGATATATTATGCGTCTAAATAAAGCTCGTCGAAAACGGTAAGAAAACGACTTTAAACAATCCGAATGAGCCCGAAAACAGCCATCAACTAGACCTATAAAATGCCAGTTGGATGATGGGCCCTTTTCAAGCCGTAACAGGCCAAGTATAGGTAGGAGTCGGTTTGAAATCGTGAATTATCGCACTTCTGGGCCCTTTTTGAAATTTTACGACTACTTTCCTATCTGATAAGGGCGATAATTTTCAATTGGGGACGGTTCAGTCAGTAACGAACACGGTGAACGTTTTCTCCAAATCATCTTGATGATTGAAACACAGCATCAATGTCAATGGAGTGTGGCAATATTGGCTGATTACAGCTGGGAACTTCAGCGTCACATACCGAATACCTGCTTTAAACAAACAAAGATTGGATTAAGAAGGAATTTTCCTTATGTGTAGATTTTATGTATGTATTATATACTGAACTAGATATTACTGTACATCATATATGCCATTGTCAGGCAACGCAAGTGGTTTCAACTCAATTCTGTTATAGTTACCCATAATCTTAGACATTTTTTTAAGTGTTCAGCTTCCTATACGCCTCCTAGGTCTGTTTCCCTACCCTGATGATGCTTTTGTGTATTTACTTTAGTTAGCCCTTAAGGGAAGAGTACCCCCAAAATGTCGAATTTTCTTCTAAGTGCTATTTGTATTGTATATCAACATTCCATGATTAATTTGATTACTTAGCTAAATAGCACTAATATTTTAAATGTAATTTTGCGTCTTGTATCGTGTTATGCGTTAACTCGTGTTTGTACACACTATTTTTGCCAAAAATAAATCACAGTCTTTGCTAGAATGTATATGTGTATTTAAGAGGCACTGCAAAGAGATTCCGCAATAAATTATTTACATCCTGAAGCCTAAAGGGTTTTCTTTTCTCCTTTTTGATACAGGCTTTAGTCTAATACGACACCTCGCCTAAAAAGGGGCTTGAGGAACCACCTCAGGAGGACAAACTATTTCGCATAGTATATCGAAAAGGAGGACGCTGTCGTAGTTCGGCGAATCATGGAATTCCCTGAGGAGCCCTAACGGACTGATTACAGCACAGACAGTTGCTCGACTTCCGAAAGGTACCGCCGTAGTTGGGCACAAACAGAGTTTACTTCTGTTGCCCTAGCGGACTAATTACGGCGTAAGCGGTACCCACACAAACTCCACTCTCGCGGTACCGCTGTAGTTCGGCACGAACAGAATTTCCTTCTGTTACCCTAGCGGACTAATTACGGCGTAGGCGGTACCCACTTAAACCTCACTCTCGCAGTACCGCCGTAGTTCGGCACAAACAGAAATTACTTCTGTCGCCCTAGCGGACTAATAACGACGTAGGGGGTACCCACACGAACCTGAGGAAGGGCAGCTGCGCGGAAAAGCTAGCGTCCCCAGAAAAAGGTAGCTGCACAGAAGACAGCCCCTTTTTCCACGAACCCTCACGTCGACCGCACGGCGGTATCGACATATTTAGGCGCCCAACGAGGGGCCCAGAAGCTTTGTGCGTCTACCAACGTTGCCTGTGATTTCTGGGTTCTACTCAACTACGCGGACACCCCATTATTAAAACAAAATGAACCTCGTCGCTCAAGCTCGAGAATACGTCGAAGCCCTCGGCCTCACTCTCACCGATACGGAGTACCGGGAAGAATTTACCTGCCGCTGAAGCATTTGGAAGAAGCGGCAGAATGAGCAGCGGAACGAAAAGCTGAAGCCGCAGAACGAGCAGCACAAAGAGAAGCGGAAACCGCAGAACGAGCAGCACAACGTGGAGCAGCACAACGAGACCACGAGCTCAGACTCAGAAAACTCGATGCTCAAATCGCTTCTCAAAAAGCCAGGGTAAAGATACCTCCACCGTCTCTATTCGTTCCCGCGAAAGAAAGGATGGACGAATTTTCGCAATGCTTTTGCACTCACACAACAGCAATGTGATTTACTGAAGTCGAAGCTGTTGTCATGCTCCATAATTTGATCACACCGAAGGAACGTCGACTCATCGATACACTGGCCGCAGTATATCGCTTCAAGCTTCCTCAAATCAAATTGCTTCTACTAGATGCTCATAAAATCACTCCGCTCCGGCAAAACTACGCGCTAACTACTACGAATTGAAGCCAGAAGAAGGCGACAAAATGCCACGTTACCTACGGTGACTAGAACAAGCCTTCGACGCTTGGTTAAAAAGATGCAGCATCGAAGCCAACTACGAGACTCTTCGTGACTTTCTTCTTGTTGACCGAGCTTATTCAAGCCTGCCTCCCTTCCTCGCCACTCAATTGCGTGACAGGGGTGGTAACACAGTCGCAAGCCTAGGAGTGCAGGGTGATGATAGCTTCTTGCAAGCAAGACCTCATACATCGCTCCATCAGCTTTGTAGGGGTCACACACTGACATCAACGACGGATGCGAGACCTCCAACACTCAAAGCTTCATTGGCGCCATAGCGACGCTTGACATTTCCTGTCCGATCCCCTAGCACTCCAGCAAAATCACCCAACCCCAGCAAAAACTCTCGAGGAACGCCACCAAGAACTTCTCACACACGTGGTGGTCCCAAAAGCTCAGGATCGGTCAACATTTCCCAGCGCTAGGAACCGCGAGGACCTGACACTGGATTTTACTGCACTTTCCATGGCCCCAACCGATCACATTCCAGTGGTGAGTGCCGCCAATTACAGAGGAGGCAAGGTGACAGCCACAGTAATGGAGCAGCCCATGTAAGCCCACCTTCATCCAGTACTACAGCATGAGTAAACAATCTAAAAATGCTTGAAGAAGCAAATGAATACGACGATATTCCCTCAGTCGTATGAAATCACATCGCCTCGAACAAGCAGATCGAATTGGAACAGCTGAAAACATGCTCTGGCACCGTGAACCAACAAACCGTTCAAGTACTACTACTCGATGGAGGAGCACAGCGGTTTTCGTCAAGAAGGCTCTCGTCCCAGCTGACCCCATTTTGAAGAAGGAAATTACCGTTCGACTGGCCAACAATCACTCTTTCGAGGCGCCTCTTGCCCGGATCTCTGTAGTTTGCCCCTTCTACCACGGAGAGGAGACAGCCGTAGCCATGGAAGAGCTTTCCCATGATGTCATCCTCGGCCGAGTTCCGGGGACCACCTCCTTCGAAAAACAGATAACCGTCCATGAAGAGTAACCCGTTACTGCAGAAGTCTTTCACGTCATCACAAGAGCAGCAGCTAAAACGAACGCAAATCCCCCTGCCGCACCCAGCACTGTCGAGATGTTGCGGCACAACAAAGAAGACTTCAAGAAATTACAGCGAGAGTGTAAAACAGTGCAGTTTTTATTCAAGAAAGTTGACGCTGGCAAAGAAGAAACGCACAAGGATGGCAGAGTAATTACATATGAACTCCATGACGGCATTCTGCATCGGAAAACGTTACGAGACGGTCAGGAAACCCATCAACTTGTAGCAACTGCAAGCGTGCACCCACAAATCTTGGAAATGGCTCACGACAATCCACTTGCTGGCCATTATTCCCAAAAGAAGACTCAGGCTTGACTAGAACGAGATTTCTACCGGCCGTTCCTGGCAAAAGATGTGGTCCAATACTGTCAC
Source organism: Morinoia aosen (assembly GCA_030386875.1). Classification (NCBI taxonomy): domain Eukaryota; kingdom Metazoa; phylum Arthropoda; class Malacostraca; order Amphipoda; family Talitridae; genus Morinoia; species Morinoia aosen. The sequence continues at coordinate 13,908,408 of CM059577.1, read as the reverse complement.
TCCTGTCATACCTGCCAGACGCACGCTCCATCTCGACCAAGAAAGGCCCCAATCTCAACCCCACCGATCACCACTCCTTTCTCCGCGCTCAGTGTTGATTTGGTAGGCCCCTTGCAACCAGCTTCGGCGAGTGGCCACCGTTACATTCTCACCGGGGTGGACCAAGCAAAGCGATACGCAGACGCAGCCCCGCTCAGACATATAGATGCAGAAACGGTCGCCCAGGAGCTACTCGAAATCTGCAGCAGAGTTGGTTTCCCTCATACGCTAACGAGCGACAACGGCACTCAGTTCACCGCCGCAACCTTTGAAGCTTTTCTGAAACTCATAGATATCCAGCACCGATTGACGCCATTATACCATGCCCAATCGAACGGCATTCTCGAACGCTTCAATGGTACGCTCAAAGTCATGTTGCGGAAATCAGCCGTAGAACAACCACGAAACTAGGACCTGTATCTGCCTTCCCTCCTTTTTGCATATCGAGACGCTCCTGAGGCCTCAGCAGGGTACTCCCCTTCGAACTCATCTACGGCCATCGCGTCCGTGGACCTTTAACCGTGCTCAAAGATTGCTGGACAGAGGAAAGTTTGCAAGACGACACGAGCACTGCCCAGTATCTAATGGAAATGAAACACCGATTAAAAGAAACATGCAAAATCATTCGCGAGAATCTAAACAGGAGCCAAGAGAAAACCGCCAAGTTCTTCAACAGACGTACCAAGATGCGAACTCAAACGTTAGGAGATAAAGTCCTCGTATTTCTACCCGACTCTCGAAAAAGTTACTAATGACTTGGAAAGGTCCCAATACAGTAAAATCACGCCTGGGGACCTATACCTATACATTGAACGTGGATGTAAACAACAAAGTTTATCATATCAACCTCCTTCGCCAACGACCGCGAGCAGCAAAGTTCCTTTTCCCCAAGCGAGAGCAATCTCGAGTAAGGCGACGAGAGAGTAGAGGAAGCATTTGCAGCGGCTGGCCTTGCCCTAGAACCTACCTGCGAAAAAGAAGAACTCGACCGGAAAGAACTAGAGATACCGTCACCCGTCGGAGAAACCATTGAAGACTGCCTCATCTACGTTGACTTCAACACAACGCTCAGAATTCCAGGAACTACTTGGAGAATATCGCGATCTCTTCACGGATACTCCCGGAAGAACCAGCACGGCTGTTCATGAAATAAAATGGAAGGATCCTGCCAGTTTTCGACTTCAACATTCGTATCCACTTCCCCTAGCGCTGAAGCCGGAACTGCAGTCAAGTTTAGAGAAGTGGATGAGGATGGGAATCGTGACGCCATCCACATCACCTTACTATTCACCGCTCCTTGCCGTCCGAAAGAAAGACGGTACTCACAGATTTTGTCTGGACTGCAGGCACCTCAACAGCCAGAAAGTATTCGATGCTGAGCCAATAGCAGACACCACTGCTATTTTTACCAGTTTAGCTGGCAAAACAATCTTCAGCAAAATGGATCTGACCAGTGGATATTGGCAAGTACCTCTACACCATGAGTCCCGCCAATACACCGCCTTCAAAACGAGGTCTGGCCTCTATGAATTCAACGTCATGCTTTTCGGCCTAGCAAATGCTCCAGCCACGTTTTCCCGCCTTATACGTCAAGTCACTGCAGGACAGCAAGATACCGAGGTCTACATGGACATCTTAAGGCCCGTTTACACTAGGGGCGTCACACGGGTGCCAAGCGCCTCACCGCCCCTCTGTGCAGCAGCTACGTGCGCTTCAGGCGGGCATCCGAGCGATTGCCCAGCTAGCGATTCGCCGCCGCCCTGCCTCATGCAACACAGGCGCTGCACTCAGTCGGCTGCTGGCCGTGGTACTGTGCGGAGGTCTATGTGCTAACGCTTCAGCTTGAACTATGGATAGCAACACCATATTTGTTAGGTCTCACTCTCTAGTAGAAACCTTAATTTAACTATACAGAGTTCTTGCTATTTATGTATTTAAAATAATCTTTTCACCTTAGCTTATGTGTGTTAGGTACATTTTGCAGTACAATTACTGGGAATTATGTGTATCTTCGCTTTTTCATGGAAACTTTGTGTCAAAAATTTATATTATTTTTCTCTTATTCATTTTAATTTTTTTTGTTTTGCCACATTGAAATGAACTGGAAATGTGACTGTTATTTTTTAAACCACATATTGATTTAACAATAGAATTGTTTTGAAAGGATTTAATTAACAAAATGAAAAATGATTGTTTCACCAACCTTCAAGTAGTCATCCTTCAATATATAACAATTGAACTCAACGCATATTTCGAATGCAGTCTTGTATAATTTTGAAAATCCAATTTATTTTCAGTTGAAAGTTCTCTGAAGACGTGAGTGTATGAACCCCTCTCGTCTCTTCTCTGCAACCATTTTTTAACCCAAATGCTGAGATGCCTACCCTTTTCTCTTCACAGCAGCACACACTACAATAATTGCCCACAGCTCTTCTTCACGCGCATCCATCCTCACAGCTGTCTAGATGGCGCGTGTTACGCGCGTGTATCAAAAAATGAGTGCGAACAGTTGTGGGCGTCAAGCGCTGCAGCAAGCGCGCGTCAAGCGCTTGCTCACCCCTGTCGTTGCCCCGGTGTAAACGGGCCTTAAATCGCCTCGAGTAACTGGGAAGACCATTGCGCAGCATTAGCTAAACTGTTCGAAGCTCTTTCTCGACATGGCTTTAAAGCGAAGCCGTCCAAATGCGAATTCGGATTTGACAGCCTCCAGTATTTGGATCAACTCAGCAGTAATCAGATCCAGCTTCTGGAAAACCGAATCGAAGCCTTAAAATCAGCTCCACTCCCAAAAACAAAACGAGAGCTCCGAAGTTTTCTCGGTACAGTTGGGTACTACCAACAGTACATTCCTAACTACTCTCAACCGACATCTAAACTCCATGATTTCCTAAAGAAGAATTCTCCGGAACAAATACCTTGGACCGATACAACAGAAGACCTGTTCGAAAGTTTGAAGACAGCGTTACTCAAGAGACCGGTCTTACAGTTACCAGACCCCAGATATCCTTTCATTCTAAGGACAGATGCCTCCCAAACTGGACTTGGAGCGGCTCTCCTCCAGCCAAGCAAACGAGACTTCCGTCACTACGCGCCGGTGGCATATGCTTCACGTCGACTAAAAGGAGCTGAAATGAACTATTCTACCACTGAAAAGGTAGCGCTAAGCATCTACTGGGCTCTACAGAAGTTTGAGGTCTACCTGTATGGACGAGAATTTGTGTTACAGACCGACCATCGACCGCTCCTTTATTTGCAACAGGCAGACAGGTTGAACCCCCGAGTGAAAAGCTGGTCTTTGTATTTCAGCCCTTTTAGGTTCCGAGCAGAACACCTTTCGGGAGTCGACAACCACCTTGCGGATTTTCTGTCTCGGCTATCGTAGCAGAGACACCCTCCCCCGGGCGTGTCAGGCAACGCAAGTGGTTTCAACTCTATTCTGTTATAGTTACCCATAATCCCATAATCTTAGACATTTTCTTTAAGTGTTCAGCTACCTATACGCCTCCTAGATCTGTTTCCCTACCCTGATGATGCTTTTGTGTATATACTTTAGTTAGCCCTTAAGTGCTATTTGTATTGTATTTCAACATTCCATGATTAGTTTGATTACTTAGCTACATAGCACTAATATTTTAAATGTTATTTTGCGTCTTGTATCGTGTTATGCTTTAGCTCGTGTTTGTACACACTTTTTGCAAAAGAAAATAACTCACAGTCGTTGATAAAATGTATCTGTGTATTTTAGAGGCACTGCAAAGAGATTCCGCAATGAATAATCCAAATCCTGAGGTCAAAAGCGTTTTCCTTTCTCCTTTTTGATACAGGCTCTTTTAGTCTAAGACGACACCTCGCTTAAAAAGGGGCTTAAGGAACAACCTCGGGAGGACAAACTATTCCGCATAGTTTGTCGAAAAAGGGAATTTCCTGAGGAGCCCTAACGGACTGATTACGGCGCGGACAGTTGCTCGTCTTTCGAAAGGTACCGCCGTAGTTGGGCTCAAACAGAATTTACTTCTGTTGCCCTAGCGGACTAATTACGGCGTAAGCGGTACCCACACAAACCTCACTCTCGTAGTACCGCCGTAGTTCGGCACAAACAGAATATACTTCTGTTGCCCTAGCATACTAATTACGGCGTAGGCAGTACCCACACGAACCTCAGGAAGGGCAGCTGCGTGGAAAAGCTAGCGCCCCCAGAAAAAGTAGCTGCACAGAAGACAGCCCCTTTTTCCACGAACCCTCACGTCGACCGCACGGTGGTATCGACAGCCATCAACCCCAATTTCATTATTTTCTCTGTGAATGTCATGTTCACTGTTACTCATGTAACAATTAATTGATCTTGTAAATTAAGTATAAATGATTTAAGGCGTATATATAATAAACGGTGGTGATAGAGAAAAATCATTTTCATATCCTGAATCAGCATGTTTAACTTGTCATAGAACAAGTGTTGGATACTAAAAATTTTCTCAACTTTAAAAAAATTCAGTGTTATTTTTCTATTGGATACCTAAAATTCACGGCTTTTACCTGCAAGCTGTTCAAAACTTCACTGGAATCATCAGTCATGCACTGTTCTTTATATTCGTAGGCAAACTTTAGAAGCAAGTAAACGGTTTAGCTATGGGACTTCCTTTAGCACCATCACTTCCCAACATTTCGCTGTTCTCTCATGATGCAAAGTGTTTGAAGATTGTACCCTTAATTTTATACTATTGTTCTACAATATTGTTACGTTGACGACGCTTTTGTTATATTCAGACATCCATACGACGTTGAACAGTTTTAAATTACCTTAATTTTAACAATGAATCAATTAATTTCATTAGGGAAGTGGTGCAAAAGAACAGCACTTGGCCCTCAAGGACCATCTCGCGATGTGAGACGAAAATCAGTTTCAGGCAAAAGTTCATCTTAAACCCTCTTTTACAGGATTAGGCTCCATTTTCTTTAGTTTTTGCTCAAACGATTTAAAAATTAGTTTCATTCAAGCTCTGATCAATAGGGGTTACATAGTATGTTCTGCTTTCAAAAAAGATTTAGCGTGAATTTGAATTTTTATGCGCACATATTACAGCTAAAAGTATTTTATAGGGGGTCATTGATCCACCAATCAATAAATTCCTTTCGAAGCAATACGCGTCACAAGCTATTGAAGAAAATAATAAAGACTATTTATACTGCTGATTTATGTATTTTGGAACGCCGTCTGAGAAGTTGTCACAGAAAATAAAATTACTGTGTGCAATATTTTCATAACTTTCAGTTACGTTCTACTCATGCTAAATATTTAAACGCAGTTTTTTCGGTACAATTAAACGTTTCCAATTGATATGCGAGCTTCCCTGGTTTACTCTCACAGTTGCGTGCAGTACACATCGTTGTACGTCGAGATAACGTTCAGAAATGTTTACATCAGAGTGGGATAGAATCGGTGTAGAAACTTACGGGCTGGGAATCATATAGCACATCCATCTCATTCTGCAGTGCGCAATCATGCTAAAAATGTAAAGTACCTATATCTGTTGCCGATTTCAAAATTTTAGACTCGCCTTCAACCCCTTATAACCTCAGGGTTTTAGAGTCGCTACATGTTTTTAAGCCAAAACCTCACCAAAACAATACGGATAGATCATATTCTTTGCAAATAGCAAATAAATAATAACCTGCCATATTACCTGCTCATTGTTTGACAGATTTTTTATTTTATTTCCTCGATTTCTTTCAGTGTCTCTTACCCACTATAGTTTGATCGTTTATTTCATGGACGTAATGATTTTTTTAACTGATGATGGAGCTGGACTCCGAAACGTTTTATTAGTAAGTGTGATTAATTTCTTTCAAATTTTCTTCATTTTCAAGTTTGTGCATAAAAGTACAAGTAAAAAACATGCACATAATTATGAAAAATACTTTTGATAGTCTTCACGCACATTGACATATCAGCTCTCGGTTTTGCGGTATAATGGAATAAGGCTGAAACTATAATGGATGGAGGTAAATAATTCTGGATCTAAAACTAGAACGAAACATTTATAAAAACGCTTTCATCAACTTTTGCCCAAATTGACATATGAGCTTGAGCTTACTATATCAGAGAATAATATTGAAAGTACAATGGGGGGAAGTGAACATTTCTGCATCTATAACTGAAAGGTTGACATGACAGAAGTCCGAAACTATTCTTCCGCGCGCGCTGATCAACCTAGTTAATGGTTTCATGAGCATGCTTTACAACACAAAAAATTTGTGATACATCCTATACTAAAATTTCGGCACAAAAGGTACATAGAAATCAGATAATCAGAAATCAGACAAGGATTGGTGCAAAAGGCTAACCAAAATATTTTGCTTCGCGAAAGGTTCCGTGAAAGAAACATTTACGCTAGTGAACCATACAAATATATCAATGGTATTTATTATTCACTACGTGATTGTAGTCCTCAAACTATGCGAAAGTATTTTGAAATTAAGTTAAATAAAGAATTTATGGCTTTTTATAAATGGTGATTGCTGCCAATGTTGAAAGACAGAGATTGTGAATAAAGAAAACTGAAATTGATTTTCAAAGGCATCAAAGATTCAGAAATTGATACATCAAGTAAAAGACTCGATGGGTCTTTCGTATGATGATTCTCGTTCTGAAATTATTTTTGAAACATTTATAATTACAACGCTTGAATTTGGCGAAAACGATGCTACAAAATGATGTTTAAAGCAGCAATTCGCAAGTTTATGCAAGAAATGTGGCATTTTGCAAAAATTGAAATTCCCTGGCTTAGCACCATTACACCAACTCCTGTACATTTACACAGAAGCACATACTAGCATGCAAGAAATTCTATCAGGTGAGCATAGAAGTAAAATTAGGATCAAAATTGAGCAATGCAGAATAATTAGAGGAAGTATTTCGAAACTACTCTTACAGTATGTGTTGCATCGTCCAGTCATAGTTGCGGCGCTAAATGAAGTATTTTTTGGCGTTGAATTTTCCACTGATTGAGGGATTTACCTTCTCTACGAAAGTTTATTCCACAGTAGGGCACCTGATAACGAGAGGCCATTTAAGTAATGTAATGAGTAACATATGTTACTACTACTACTACTACTACTACTAATACCATGAATTTAGGTTGCTGGAAAGGCTTCCTGCTTTTATTCGCCTAGCGTGTAGTTCATCGCCGTAAGAACGTCATCTGGAGACGTAGAAACTTTTTTTCCCAAGTACTGGATGAAAATCACTATTTAAAGTATAGTGAGCCAAGAGTTGAACCTTTGGGAGCACCGAAATAGCTTTGATCGGATTGAAACAATTTATTATCTTGGCGGTCAGAATGAATTTAAATTTAAATTTTTAACTTCAAATTCTAAACTTCAAAGAAGACTTGGAAGTTTAGAATTTACACGGTTTAGAGAGCGCCGACTAACCATGCTGCTGACATCAACTTCTGCGCTTTGTTTGACTGGAATCAACAGAAAGAAAAGGAGCAGCGTCGAATATTTTAGTCTTACAAAAGTGTATCGTTTCTGTGCCTCATTGTAATGAAAAACTTTATGCGAATTGTGACGAACATTTATCTGCCACTGAAAAAATGAAGGCATATTATTTAAAGCCAATTATCTGCGTTCTCCTTATTCAGAGATTCAAAGTTTGGAACTAAACTGATCGAAGGGGAACTGTCAGGGGCGTTGAAAAGCTTTTTTAGTTGCAAAAAACTCCTAATGCAAAATGAAGGTCAGGAATCCTGGAGAACTTGTCAGAGCTGCTAACTGAACCCTTAGATGCAAAATGAACATTTAAATGCATTACTTACCATTTTCCTTAGCATTTGGGGTCAATGAGTGACGAGCAATAAGAGAGAGATGCCATCAGGACTTCAAAGAGATGGACACCAGATACCTGGAACGCTGGAATGAAGATTTGATGACAGATTACAATTGGACTCGGAACAGAGACATCACCGCCAGTCAGCTTTCTAATCGCAGAAGAATCGAGTGCTCAAGCCTTGAATTTTCATCCTTGAGCACGCAACTAATTTTTAACTTACAAGTCACCTTCCTTGATTACACAACATTTACTTGATGAATGATTGACTTTTAAAGTTACTTCTTTCTCATGAAAAACCATTTCAAATTCGGAATATTAAAAAAACGAATCGATCAGAGAACCAGAATTTTTTCAATTTTCTTGGAAGATTTGATTTTTATACCGCTGGAGTAATACATAACATAATCTGGTGCAGAAAAACTAAAGCCGTTTACATTCGGGAGAAAAGTGTTTTCATCCCATCTTTTTATTGCCAGTAATGAGATGAACAGTAATTCTATCAGCTTGCCAGATCAACGGACTGGTGATTAAACGAGGTTCTGTATCGGAGGAAAATGTCATGAATGTATACATGCTTAGCGTATAAAGAAAATTATTCCTAGGAAAATACCACCACAGATTCGTACAATTGTACAATTTCTCAACACTTAGTGTTATATGCAAACATAGATCATGAAATAGCAAAACAAAAATAAATTAAATGGTCAAGAAAGTTCCATAACAACGATTTTAGACAGAAACGCTGTAGTTGAAGCAGGTCTTGGAAAGAGAATATCAAAACTTTTCAATTATCTAAACACTGTTGTTCTTTGAAAACTATCATGACTCCTAAAATGCACGAAACAAAGGGAAACTTCAATTCCATTTATGAAAATATTTCGAAAATGGCATTTTAAGAACTACTGCTTTCTCTAATCAACATCATTAGTGAGAAAAAAATATTTCTATTTATCTTTCTAAAATGTACCACAAAGTCCGAGGCAAAAGCTTAACGAAGCAAGTGTTATCGCATGTGAGTAGCGTTTAACGAATGTCCGGGCTTGAGAATGAGATAGCCTTAATGAGCAAAAATTCTGCAGTCTCGGCTACCTCGATGTGCAAAAATTTATGCGCACACTCAGAACGTGAGGAAAATGAACAGTTCAATAATTGTCCTTTGGATATTAGCAGCGAGTGATAAGAGGCATGATTCCTTTTTTATTATTTTCATGATACACTTTACCAAAGCCAGTTAGATTATCTGTGTAGCGCAAACGATGTTCTTGTATCTATAACTTCAAATAAAATTACACCATAAATGTGATTTTTTATAGCGCGTTATCGAGCCTATATTCTCTCCACCTTCATGAATCCTACGTTTTTCTTTTTAAATTTACGCGAACAAAACATAGGTTACACGAATCAGCATGAAAATTTCCTCATGGTTCCAGCAAATAATACGTGTAAAACTGTTTTACTCACGTAGATTTTCCATGAATACCATAAATAAATGGTACACAAACAATATAACTTACATAATGATGATTAATAATTATATAATAACAGATAATTAATAATTGTGGGCAAGTATTGTGTTTTGCTAGTTCCAGTTCATCGTGTGCTAAAATACGAAGAAAATTTTTAATCATATGTACTAAACACTGTCAATCTGTAAAATTCTTTCGAACAATCAGTCAATTTCAGGTAATATCAGTGTATCAGTTTGGACCCATAAGTCTATCAGATGTTACTAACATCATTTTTTCGGTTTAAATTGTACTGAATAATTTTTTACTGTCACATTGATAAAAATGAAAATCCAATTCTCAAGCTGCATCAGATGCAACAGCAGTATAGAAAATCACAGTGTAAGCCTACTAGATAGGAAAAATTTGTACAACAGACAAATGAAATTACCTGACGACTAGAGAACAGTACACAATGGTTCATGGCACCAGAGATAGAGGTGAAACGGACGATCGAACGGGTGTTTCAAACTGCTGTGCTGCATTTCTACTGAATAAATTTAGGGCAAAAATCGTTTGTATTTTCTTTGAGAACTGGTTAAATTTTATGGATATGCCATGACTCTACTTATATTTTGAGCATGCACTTTTTAACATTATACAAAATTTTGGAACTATAATGTAGGTTTCCATTCGAGGGCTTACAACTATGATCAACACGGAAATGATTATAAATAAAACCTTGATATAAGTGCGCTGTTAATCTTCGTTTCAGGGTCAACTTAATCATGCCGATGTAACATCTATCAAAAGACTTAATTCTCTACTGTTGCACTTGAACTGATGTATAACATTGTATCTGTCTAGATCACTGTCCCTGGATCTGTAAATGTTATTTATCACTAAGAAAACACTGATTGACAATTTTTATAGTATACACAAACTTACATACCTGCATCCAGATCTTTAGGTTTAAAATTTTTACAATGTTCTAGGGGACTAGTTCATCAATTTCGTAGTTCTTATGCACTTGATTTTCTGAAATATACTTATAAGACTCATATTAAGTTTAGGATTATTGTAACCGATCAAAAATTTGGCTAATAGTTGTATCAATAAGAGAATTTGGGAAATTGTTATTAACTAGCAGCTTTTTAGGTTTCTGAATTTAATCTCATCAGTTACTGCATACTTCAAAAGCTCTATTCAATGAGGCATGAATAACACCCTCTTTAGACAATCAAAATTTATGGTTTCCTCAGCACGAGAAGGTTTAACATATATGAATTTGAGAAAAGTACCATGTGACGCTCCAACTGAAACATCCAGAAATGCCAGCTTCCCATGTACACTTAACTCATATGTGGAACTCAATACACAATTTCGTCATCCGATTCCTCATCACCTGTAACAGCTTTACGCTCTCTCTTCCTAAGAGAATATGATCCCCGTCTCTGCCGTACGATATCGGCTTAGCAGGCATTTGCCGTAAAGTTCAACACTAATTTTGCTCAAAACCAATTTTGTGGAGTTGAGAAGTTAGAAAAGAAATTATTGTGTTTGAAATACTCGATTGGATGAACTTTTTTTTGACAAACTAAACAAACATCGTGCTGTTTCAGCGAGGAGAAGTAGTTCATATCTGAAAGCTGCTCCTAAAATTTAAACGAAATGACTCTCAGAATATGACTGCTTGTTTGCTTTGAACATTAGAAGGAGTCTGAGTAAAATTAATCAATCAAACTAAAAACGATAACTACACGGGGTCTAGTAAAATATTAAAATTTTCTCATGACACATAGCATGAATAGACTGTCAACATATATGTATGATACAAATAGTGTCATCACAGTTTTTCGCATTAGCTGCAAATTAACATTTCATTATTGTTGAAATTCAATTTAGCGTCAGAAAAGTGTATACTAAGCTCACGGGCATAAGTAAGTGTGTAATAGGTTACTGCTAATCACATTGTTTGATGTCATTTAACGACTAGTATCATTTTTTTCAACTGTTGATGTAGATATGAATAAAATCATGGTGACCAAACACTCATGAATACCTTTGCTGAAAACGAACAACCGAGTCTAACTCCAGAGAAAACGCTATCAATTTACTTTCCGAATTTTAAGAAATTAGCTATCATCTTTCAGAAGTACTTTGATTAAAATGGATATTAAAAACGTATGAGATGCTGCGTCAATTTCATAAATTGAAATTTACAAATAACTTTTTCACATGAACTTTCGAATGATTTTTTAGATATTTCGCACATACATATGTGAATGCAGCAGAGTTGATTTGCCAAGTTATTGGTTCAAATTTTCCAAAACTATTCAGGAATATTTTGCGAGAGAAAACTGAAGGTGTTTCATGTAAACGTGGTTCAAATAAAAAGACCATGTCTCTGGAGACAAGCTTCACCAAGCTTATATCGGCGTTCTGTGGGCAAACTTATAGGCTTCTATCGATGTACGGGTTGGCTCATTGGTAAGTAAACATAACTTCTATTATGTTATATAATTTAACGGATCATTTATTAATCATTTTTGTTACCCATGATTCCTCAAAATGACCAACTAATTATGCTGAATTTTTGGCTAACTTAATTTTGATTACAATGAACCTCTTCTAGAAGAGTGAAACGAAGAGCACAGCGCAAGGTATCTATCTTCGTGATTGCAAAAACCTTGAAATCGAAAGATCGCCTGCTTGGGTCCTAGTCAAGCTGTAAAAAGAGCGAGAAGACTTTGAGGACGGTTCAGCGATAAAGCCGTTCAAGAGCGGATAATAACAAGCAAAGAAGGCATTCAAGTAAACCTGAGGAGGCCATTCAGGTTAAACCCGAGGAATTCTTAAGAACGTTGCATGAGAGTGTAGAACCAGACTCAGACCAATGATGAGGATTTTCAAAAAATATATGAAATATTTTCTGTTACTGTTCAAAAAATATTTTTATCACCATTAAAATGAGGAAGTGAATGAAAAGAGGAAAAGTTCGCTGAACGACGGGAAAAGAGTCCAGGCACGTTAAATCGTTTGATGTGACCAAAAGTTGCCCACACTTGAAAATGCTAACAACCGACGTAATGATCGCATCGTTGAGAAGTATACTTCTGTAATTGTGCCTGATTAATGAGAGTTTGTCACACCAAGCATGAAATCAGATTTTACTATGATTTATGCAGGTGTCATTTCCTTACCCTAGCAGTCCTTTCCCAATTTTTGTCGAACCACTCAATAAAACTATTGCCAAAGCATACGTTAATGTCATTCCTAAATCTATGTAGATTCTGCTTCCAAGTATTTCATTTATGGTGTACTGTGCATTTTTCAGTAAAATGCTGCTCACCTATCGAACATCATTCAAATTTAGAGCTGAGACAATTTACCTCGATATTGGTCCCAGAAATTGTAGCCTCTCCAGACGCTAATTACCAATCCCTTGGATTTCTCAGCGTGACCGAAACTTGAGTTCTGAGCAAGTTCGAGTTCATCAGTCTCCTGAAAATGTAAAGTCTTCATCTCTGCGAGAACGAGACAATAGTCCCCAGAGTGCTTCGTGCCGCCTCCTGGGGCGCTCGGCCCTGATGTGATGCTGTAGCTGAAAAGGAGGGCGATTATATTGAATAAGTATACTTCTAAACTCAATTTTCAGGTATAGCTAAGCCATAGCAAATCATTCAGTTGAGAGTAAAAAGTAAAAAGCTTCACATGATTTTATAATATTTTTTCGAGTAAAATCGTACGTTTACTCGGCGCAGTTTCGCACTGATGCATAGTTTTTCAGGTTAGTTTAGTTTCACTCGCACAGTTGCCTGATATGAGTACAATTCTGTGACATGACGGCTTATGACAGCTTAGCTATTTAAGTGAATTTCAAAAATTCTATCATTACATCAGCAGGCGTTCAAATAGTTATCATATATCCTTAAGCTCAATCTTTATATTAGTAAAGAAATCTCAGCGTATTAGGCAGATAAGTATAGAAGATACGTATACCGTTAACGTGCAGAAAGTTTAAAATTTTGAAAGGGATGTAAACTGTATGTTTTAAAAAAACTTCGGAGTTTTGATGATGTATGTATGTTTTTCAAGTAGAAGTAAATGACCGGAACTGAAAAGTTTTGAAGGTGCTTAAAACAATTTAGCTTATGGTTCTGCCCTTGTTAGACTAGCGGTATACATAGAATAGATGAGGAGTGATTAGAGATGCATAAAGTGTTGTAAATGCTATCGAGAAAAGCGTTGGTTTTAAAGAGCGATATGCTGGATTGACGTCTTTGATGGAGAGTACACCGTTAGGGAAACAATTAAAGTGCGTTCATTTCGGAAGAGCAAGGCTCCGTATAGCTTGCGTCACTGAGTTGCATTGTCGGCTCCCTATTCGTGATGTGACTCGTGAATGAACTTCGCCATCTAGGGTTGCATAACTGTGTTGACTAGATTGAGCACTCAAGTAAATTCACAAGGTGTTGTCTCACCTGTTTCAACCATAAGAAAGTGTCTGGAACATGAACTGATACCAAAGCGCTATCAATTTTGAGGAATTTATCAGCCATGCGTATCTGCTTCCGTTTACATTCTAAAGCCTAAATAAAATGTTCTTTGTTTGGATTGAGGATATTCATTACTTGAACCTTTTGCAGACAGATGCCTAGTTAAAATTACCGTCCGACCATCAACCAATGACTTGCATTGATCGCTCAGCGACTCAGTTTTTGCTTACCAGGGATTTACATTCTTATTCTTCGAGTGCATTGTGGTGATCCCAGCGGCAAGCCGCGGACCTCCACAAGACCTGAGAAAAGCTGCCTCCAGACTACAACCGCATCCGTTCCAGAGCACCTCCGGACCCGAAGCGCCTAGTCAACCAAACACGGGACCTGAGAGAAGCCGCCTCGCGACTATGAGAAAAGGTGCCCGTAAGCTACAACGGCTTCCTGCCTCCAGCACCACAGGCCCACAAACTCGCGACCAATCAGGACTCACGCCCGGACTCAAGGCTTGCACTCGAGGCCTACATAAGGCGACCCCAACAAGGCTCGCTCTCACTCAAGCCCTCGTCCTCGTTCAAGTCACATCTCCAGCACCAGCCTCGTGTTCCTGCATCTAGCTTCCGAGATCGACTTTATCTCTCGCGTACCTGCACCAAGCTCCGGAGACCGGCCCTGCCTATCGACGCCCCAAGGTGTTGCAAGGTCTTAAACCTAGTAGCGTCTTGACGCTTCAAGGTGTTTCAAAGCCTTAAAAAAGTCACGTTGCAACGCCCCGCGCCGGCGTCGTCGGCCAAGCCGCTCTACGACATCTCTCGCCCGCTCCGGCCGGCTAGCCTCGCCGTAGCTACTTACCAGCTACAACGGTGAACCGCGTGGCGGCTGGGCCCGACCCAGCTGACTAGCCTCGTCTCGGCGCCCCGCTAGCACCAGCTGACCTGTTCGTAACAGTCGCACGACGTAGCACCAATCATCACGTCTCGCCGCTGCGTTCGTAAGTAGCGTCCTCGCGGACGTTACCCGCTATTGGTGCTTGTTTCATTCATTACGTAATTCTGGCATAGTATTGTATTTCAATCATCACGTATTAGTGCTATTCTCGCATAGGATTGTGTTTCAATCATTACGTAATTTATGTCATTTTCGAATAGGATTGTATTTCAATCATCACGTATTAGTACTATTCTCGCATAGGATTGTGTTTCAATCATTACGTCATTCCCGAATAGGATTGTGCTTCAATCATCACGTATTTGTGCTATTCTCGCATAGGATTGTGTTTCAATCATTACGTCATTCCCGAATAGGATTGTGCTTCAATCATCACGTATTTGTGCTATTCTCGCATAGGATTGTGTTTCAATCATTACGTAATTTATGTCATTTTCGAATAGGATTGTATTTCAATCATCACGTATTAGTACTATTCTCGCATAGGATTGTGTTTCAATCATTACGTCATTCCCGAATAGGATTGTGCTTCAATCATCACGTATTTGTGCTATTCTCGCATAGGATTGTGTTTCAATCATTACGTCATTCCCGAATAGGATTGTGCTTCAATCATCACGTATTTGTGCTATTCTCGCATAGGATTAAGTTTCAATTTATGTCATTCTCGAATAGGATTGTACTTCAATCACCACATATTTGTACTATTCTAACATAGGATTGTGTTTCAATCATTACGTACTTCTCGAATAGTATTGTATTTCAACCATCACGTATTAGTGCTGTGTTCCAATCATTACGTAATTTACGAGTAACGAACAGTGCTCATAGTAGTCACCGAGGGCCCAGTGTAATGGTCCGTGTTCCGTGTACCTAACAGTCACCAATATAATTACCGTGTTACCCCCGTGTTGTCCATATCCTGCCGAATACGGTTGTACCTCAGGCACTCGCTTCGGGCTATCCTATCACGAAAAAGATAGCTCAAAGCCTGCCCGAAGCGTGTTGCAGCCTGGGGGAGAACACTACAGCATCATCCCAGCACTCATGGTCAGACTTCTCTTTATCTCCATTCTATTCCAGTCATTGTCTGCAAAATTTCAGGAGCCTATTCCAGGACACCTTTGCTAACCATTCATAAGAAATAGGTTAAAGGATTATTTGCTAGTGTCGTCCTAAAAAACACATGAACGAATAACTTGTCCAATAATCCAATTGCCAGAATATTAGCGCTAGTGGTCTACACTAATTCAAATTTCATGATGCCAATGAATGAAAAAATCAGAATGATTGTGTGAACTATTTAATTTTAGATTCAATTTCCAAAAAGCAAAAAAATTGAGCGGACAAAGCTTGCACAATTATGTATTAGCCTAATTATAAAGTTTGATATCGTACATGAACATGACGCTATTTTCAGAGAAAGGCGTTTCTCGCACTCGTGCAGCAGAAAACCAGAAATTTTATTTCCGGAGAACCCCTTGAGGTAGAAAACGATGTCACATTGGAAATAAAATGTGCGCCTGCCGAACTAATGGGTAAATGTACGGTTTAGTTTACTTCAATTTTTTAACAATCTAAATAATTACCGGGGTTTTTGATTCATAATTCTTCATTGAAAGAGCTAGAATGCGATTCACGAGTGTGCGCCACTCTAGTTTCACCCTCGTAGGTAAGGGGATTCTTCAAGTGTAAGTGTATTCAAATTCGATCTGAGGTAGAACATTGCATTCAATTGTACCGATGTATGAGAGCCTAACAGCGTTTTTTACAGCAGGTATGGATGCCCACAGCAAGTTTTGTCGACGGGCAGCTTACACGCTTCGTATGCTCAATTTGAGTGAGATCAAATTAACTCATAAGCAGCTGTATTCATAAAATAAACCAAACCGAATGTTTCATTTTGCCCTTGTTAATGGTCGTGATAACTTCGAGATTTTTTGTATGTAATGGCGTTTGAATTCCATAATCATATATTGTTATTTATGGATCAAGGTGTTGCCAGTGGCCTTAAGGTTGATATAATTTTTTTCAAATGTGTGTGGTTTTCAGTTTTGTGGAATAACTGATAACCTAATTGCGTCTGACAGCCGTGAAATAATATGAGTTAAGTCAGCGTGTACAAATATCAGAGAGAAGTTTATCTGGCGCGTATCCTGTCCGTAATTGCGTCACCGAGCAGGTACCAAACCCTCGATAACCTTCGCCATTATATTTTAGACTCGCTGCGTCTACCTTCAGTTACAGGAGAGCTGGCGCTTCGGAAGCTCTACTTTCTATTCTCCCTCATCGGTAAGCATTTGTACATTTAGAATTTATTTTATCTCTCTGGGCTACATTTGACACAATAATTTGACTAAGGACTATTGCACTGAGCAAACTTTTACGTTAAGAGGCCTACAAGCCAGAATGAACTCGATACTGTTTCGTTCAGCCACTGTTTTCGAAACGTTGAGTTGCATCGCGTCTCATCACGTTAGATAATCGAAAAAGTTCTTGTTTCTTACCTATCACATCCCAATTTCTGCTAACAACGAACATTAAACGATCAAGGTTTTCTACCGTAGAGTCGGTATTTTCGAAACATCGACTAAACTGAGAACTAGAAGCTCGACCTTAGTAAGCCTTTGATTTGGCTAATTAAACTTTGCGCCATCCATGTTCCTGAATTTATTTGAACTCGTAATGAAACTGGGTTATGAGTTACAATTAGCAACGATAAGTACAATTTCACCATTGTCATTTGTTTACAACATATATGAGACACGTATCTGCGTGCTTTGGCACTGTATTTCTGATTAAATTTATTCCATTAGCACCCAATCTTTAATTTAGTTTTTAGTGTAATTTCTCCCCCTTGAGAAAACGTTACTGCGATAAATTTTACATTGAACGACAGAAAGAAAAAAATGAACGCAGAACATTTGTTTGTCTGAGACTCAGAATTGATAATGAACGAGGACTTGGCTTTTGTTTAGGCTTACCACATCATTTACATAAGAGACATTATTTAGTATTCACACCTAAATGATTGAAGACTTTTCTCCTAGGCGTAACTCAAAAGGTGGAACGTGGATGAAAAAAGAGATAGAAAATCCGAATTCATTGAATATTTAATTATCATGGAGTCTTGATTTTATTTCAAGTAATTTTCGCTACATAACCTTCAAACATGCAATGGTAAATTTGTTTTCTAGCTATAATTTATGAAGGAGCTCCATTTCTCTACCATAGAATGAATACTATCCTTAATTAAAAATGCGGTTTGATACACGTTCTTTTTTGAATATGTTTCAATGTACTCATTTCATTTCGAATTGCATTTACAAACGTCTTTTTGCAGAGCCGAAATGACCAGCTAATGAGTTATTCATGCTTGAAACCAAAAAATTATTTTTCTTTACTCCTCTTTGGCTTCATGACTATTTCTGAGCCCCAGTACACATAGTCATACAAAGAAACTGAAACCTTCAAAAAACTTAGAATATTTATCCCTACGATCATGCGCATAGATGCAATTAGGACTTAAGAATATGCTTTATACCTAACAGCTAACACACTTCTTTGGCAACCTATAAAGTGATGAACAAATTCTGCATATAACTATGGTGAATAAATTCTTGTTCTTATGTTTTAGGCCTGAAACAAATGATCAAATCAAATAAAACAAATTAGCTGATATGAAGCTAACTGAGAGTACAGTTTCATACACAGCTCAATGTTTTCTTCAAAAGATGTTTCGTTTATTGGAAGCATCATTGTAAGAAGTTACTCTTTCCCGTTTTTACCCTTGAAGAGTAGTCTTTAGAAACTATAATTCAAGTGATTTTTTTCATTTAGCCCACTTCCGTAATTTATTTTAGTTCTACTTATTTCTCGTTTATTTGCACTCTCTACGGTGAAGGGTTCTCTCACTGAACGATAGCAAGAACAGGCCATAACTGAGAATAGGAGTCTATGCGACTCAGGTAGTCATTCATGTTTGAAATTAAGCACTGTGACAACATTATACTCAAAGCTACTTCGTCGAATCTTCAGAGGAATCGCAATTCATTAGGAAAAAGTAAAAAAACGACGCCAAGCATTTTATTCGATTATAATTATAATATCGTTTCGACGTACAGAAGGTGTCTCAAAAGTGCCAGTCCGAGTTTCAACTTTTGAATTGCTTCATCCATAGCGGCTGTACTTTGTGTTAAACTTAATTAATACGCATGAAACTTCGCAAGTCTTGCTGGACAATTTTTTAGATTCTTGCAATGTCTGGGTTTGATAGTTGATCCATAAACTTCTTGTGTAGTAAACGAATTAAATTAATAACTACAGCGAACAAAAAAAATTATACAATCGCATCACCCGATGCAAGACAGAAAAACAATTTTTTCATTAAATTTCAAAATGTACGTGAAGATAATAGTTTTAGTCAAAATTTCGCACGAATAACTTTACACCAAACTGATATCCCTACGCAACTCGTCAACACGATCTTCTTTAAAGTGTTTTTTTTTGAAGATAAAAATGTAAGCACAAACATTTAAAGCTATAATTTAATTATTTATGATTCTACTTGATGAAAAAGTTGTATGACATTCATTTTATCAACGGCAATACCAAAGAAATGGAGAGCGGTAAAGTTGGAGGAAGATAAATAGTTCTCTTTAGTATACCTAGTACTGGCAGGATTCCTCTAATTTTACCGTATTTTATTCTACCGCTGCGGAATTAGATGTCACGATCGACTATTTTTCACCGTTCTTGTATTAGTATTTAAAGTTTCAATAATTTTATATTACAGGAATTAGGTTTTTGTAGAAATAATTTCAATAACACGGTACTAATATTCTCAAATAAGTCAAATTGCTTCTATATAATTACATAGTTTGTTCAATGAGGGATATATTGAATGAATAATTTTACTAATCGCTGTATGGTAACTCCTAAGAAAAGCTTGTTGAGTACATCAACGTAGCTGTGCTTCAAAGGCATCCATTTATGCGTACACGTTCAATTTCATTTGAAATGTTTTATACTCATCCTGTCTTTTCTCTTTCATCTGTATCATTCCCTCTCTCTCTCTCTCTCTCTCTTCCTAACTTGCAAAGGAAATAGAAAGCTTGTCATAACACTTATTTCTCTATTGAAACTGTGGAATATGGCGTGCGACACAAAGCTGTTGAAGGAGAGGCATAATTAGGCATGGGTATGATTACAGTAACGTCTCTTGCGGTCTTCCTTTGGGCTTCGTGGATGTGAAGACGGAGAGAGGCCTGGTAATTTTGAGAGAGGTCATTCAACTATAATTGCATGTGGAGACGTTTTCATATCGTTTGACGTGATTTTCGAAGTAAATGAAGCTAGATCATATAAACATTATCTCTGAGCCAAACACGCTCGTTTTTGTAGACACAAAAGCCATTCTCTCTTGTAAGTTATCTCTTTTATAATGTTGACTCCTATGCGCATTTTCACTAACTGCCTAAAAGTAAGCCTCCAAGCCAAGCTTTTCCAACACGATAGGGAACGTATCATGATACGAACGTCTAGGATAAATATTGAGAGTTAACTAGTAGAAAGATCCAGAGTCATGATTTATTAATGAGGAAATAAATCTTCCATCCCATCCCTAAACAAAACTGAAATTTTGTATAATGGAAAGTACAAATGCTTAAAAGTACAGTGGAAGTAGGTTCTTAGAAACGACGGGATAACTCGATAACATAGCAACAATAGAAGGAGATAGAGGATCAAGGTAGAGATGGGCAGACTGAGGGTGTCAAGAATAAGGGTAGAATAGATGTCGAGGGTAAAGTGTATCGGCAAACCTTCGATGATGAGCAAGAGTTGTGATGCCGTCGATCTTCGTATCAGATATTCATGATGCGAGAAGTCATCTGAAAGACTGTATAGCAGATTGTACAAATATTTTGTTGCTTAACGCGGGCATGTCTTTTACTAGTCATCATTTGGTTCTTTGCGAAGCATAATGAGGAGCCCAGTGGGCCAGATGCATTCATTTCTTGTTGAGTTTCTGTTGTTCGTAGGTAGCCATATAGGTATTTGGAACCCCCACAGTACATTATACACAAAAAAATCTCATTCTCTCTGAAACATTTAAAATCTACTAGAACTCATGAATTGAAAATATTCTTTGCCTGAGACGTACTGATAACGGTTTTCCTCGTTTTTAAATTACCTGAACAAATCTGGGCTGTGCATGCAGCCCGGTTATTCTCCCTGCTGGGGAAAAAGAGAATTCAGCCATAATTCCCCACTCTAACCAGGTGTCGAAAACGGGTACCGGATTAAGGGGGGGTAACCGGAAACCGTCATTGCGTCCTGATGTTTGTTATAAAGCGTTTGAAAAACCAAAGTAAAATGCGACATGTATCAGGTCTGATTTAAATAAAAAACATTCCAACTCAAACTGGAGCATCATCAAAACCAAAAATTCACTTCCATTGGTTGAGGATGCGCTGAATTGAAATAGAATAAACCATCAAAATCTCTTGCGGCTCCAATCATTGTATTATTTCCTCTACCTAACAGAATATGTTTAAAACTTACCACATAAAATATTGCCAATCTGACCATGATTATAGCACCTAATTCAGAGCAGAAAAAAGCAAATTCAACTTGGTCCGATGAGGATCAAATTTCATCAAAAAGATTATGACACAGCTAGTGCTCTAATGAGAAAATATAAGTTTTGGAGGACGACTTTCTTCAAAATCTGAGAGAGCAGAAAGGTAAGCTTTTGAAAGAAACAAGAAACATTTTTGAACGAAACGAAAAATAATGTTTTACTGAAGGGTATGAAATGAGACAAAGATTACAATGTGCATATGCAGTTGAAGTTTCTGAACTATCACTGTTACAATTTTGAAACATGTCATTTTGGATCCTAACTAATTACTTCCTTAAACCTTAATAGCATACCACACCTAGAACTTTGCGCGAGTCTCAGGTACAAGAGTTCTTACCAAAAATATTGGCGTGATTCCAATTTCGCCTTAACTTTCTAATATCTTATGTTTCTAATTTTTTATTGTAAAAAGTTGTTGAGTGTGAAAAAGGCCCGGAAGCGGTAATTTAATTGCATTGAACATTTTTCACCTTCCGTTAAGATCAGTGCAAATTCAACTCTAGTCATTTAAGATTCGCAGGTGGCAATCAAAAGGAAATCTGCTCTATCTTTAGATGCTCTGTCTTTAGATTACAAATTTATCCCCTAGTGATCCCTCTCTTTCACTTGTAGCATCTGCTAGTCCACCTAAATAAGAATATTACTCCAACTTCTTTTTTTTGCGTTTTGGGTGCTATGCACTTTCATACTCTACTTTCATTTTCACCATTTTTATAAATTTACAAAGTTTCTACCATCAAAAATCTTCAGGAGTAAATACATTTTACGTTTTATTATAATTTTACCAATTTAATTTCTTTCCCTGGTCGGTCGCTGCATGTTTGCTGAAAACTAAAAATTCAAGGCCGTGTAAAAAATCTCTCGTTAATTAAAACTATTCTTGCCTGCAAAAAGTCTTTTTTGTACGATGTTTAAAAATCTTAAGTGATCGCGACTGATTCTTAAGGGGGTCATCCGGATTTTTGACCTTTTTCCGTCCTCTTCGTTTGAAATTTGGACAGTATATGTATTTTGTGAAAGTAAATCTTTTTTACTCGTGTCACTTTTTCGATTTAGGCCTTAGTTTTTTTTCACGAAAAATCAGTTTTTGGTATATTTTTATGGATATTTCAAAAAAGGTCTTCTCGCTGAGTTTTGATCCTAGAACAAAACCAAAGACAGTTTTAGAATCCTTGGAGCATTTCTAACAAAAGTACGGTAGAAAATTTGAACATTTGAAAAAATTGTATTTTTTAGAATTTTTTACATCAGTGATACATTTTTTTTGGTTTTGAGCTATTAATTTTCTTTTCTACAAAATTTGGAAGTTTCTACCGTACTTTTGTTAGAAATGTTCTAAGGATTCTAAAACTGTCTTTGGTTTTGTTCTAGCATCAAAACTCAGTGAGGAGACCTATTTTGAATGGTAAAATGTGTGATTTTTCAGGAGAGCCCAAAAACAATATATTATTGAATTGCAATTTCATGGACAAATTTTGTACATGAATGCAGTTTCCATGATCTATTTTTATGTCCGAGTAATGAGCAACATTTTCCTTGTAAATTTTAATGTAATATATAAGAAATATTGTGCATAAAATTATATAGAAGTATTCTATTTTATTTGAGAAGCATCATTGACCAAAAATTTCAAATTTATTCGTCCGATTTATTTAAAATTTGGACAGTATATGTATTTTGTGAAAGTAAACCTTTTTTACTCGTGTCACTTTTTCGATTTAGGCCTAAGTTTTTTTTTACGAAAAATTAGTTTTTTCAGTGCATTTTTTGTACATTTCAAACCGTATCAACTCATTGAGTTTTCATGCTAGAGCAAAACCAAAGACAGTTTTGGAATCCTTGGAACATATCTAACAGAAGTAAGGAGTCTTTTTTTCCAAATTCAAATTTTTTCAATTTTTTTTCAAATTTCAAAATCAAAAAAAAATTCTTGAGTTTGACTTATATATTTTTTCGAAAATTTTGAATTTGAAAAAAAACCCTCTTTACTTTTGTTAGAAATGTTCCAAGGATTCCAAAACTGTCTTTGGTTTTGTTCTAGCATGAAAACTCAATGAATTGTCATTTTTCGGTCCCCTTTTGGACCACCCTGGGGGGGGGGGGGGGTTCTAGCGCCCGTAGCGCCATAAAATTTCATGGCACAATAACCCATCCCCTAAGGATCCTTTTTCAGCAAAAAAAAAAATTCAAGCCGGGTTTGGCGTGGGGGGCCCACTTTGGCCTCGGATGACCCCCTTAAATTTCCGTACTATTCTGCCTTGCCACGGGTGGTAAAAGTTAGTCTCTTAGTAATGGTAAAAGGAAACCTATCAGTCGAGCATCTGCCGTTATACGAGCAGTGATAAACATTCTGTTCCCAGAAAGGGGCTTTAAAGGTTGACGTGAGCTACAAACCAGAGGGAATTGAAGCTCGCTTCGCTGGAGTCTCCATGTCAAAAGTAAACTGCCGAACTGGTGTCAACAGGAACACCGTGACGTACATATATTACTCTACTTCACGGACGCAAACCTAAAGCAAGGGCCCTTTACGAAGCACAATGTGAACGAAACCCAATGTTGAGCGACCGTGGCACATCAACCTTAAAAATGATCATCTGCATACTTCGTAGAGCGTACTAGATTGCCAGACAGAACCTCTTATACGAAGACCCATTTCCAGAATCTCTCACCTAATAATGAAAATTACCAGAAACAGTGCAATATACTATGACCCTTCATGGCCGATAAGCTATTCTAATTATAGTACACGGTAGCCAATAAAGTTATCTCCGTTTTTTATTAGCCATGCAATGAAGTTGAAATAAATACGTAATGTATGTAGCAATTATTTCAGATTCAGATAGCGAAAGTAGGAATATCAGACGTTATGAAAACACGTGGACCCGGACGGTCGGACCGTGCTTGGCCATCAGTTATAAGCCGGGAAGCAGTGGAGAAGGATGCATGTGTCTACAGATCTCGTTGGGGGCTGTTTGCTTTACGACTTCGATATGGGCTAATCAGCAGCTGAATCAAGTTACCGCATATGTCAAGCGTTTGGGTATAGTGCTGTGAATGTACGTATGGTTAAGTGTTAGTTTCAAAAACTTAAGTTGGGAGATTTGTCCCTCCTTGATGAGCCAGCCCGGCAGTAAACGGCCGCAAGACTTGAATATCGGACTCCTGAATGCAGCCATTGAACAGCACAGTAGTCGTGTGGTGAACTTGCAAAACATTTCAACGTTTCCTCTAAAACAGTTAAACTTCACCTGAACCTCCTATAGGTAACGCGTACGAACTCAGTAAGTGGGTTACGCCCACGCTGTTGGAGGACCACAAGAGATAACGTATGACAGCCAGCGTATCGCTCGCCACCGTATCGCATCCGTATTCAATCGAGTGCTAACCAGGAATGAAAAGTGGGTTCAGTACGAACCTCCCAAGCGTTCCAGACATTGGTTGTCTTCTCAGATACTGTCCCTCACACCGCAAGACCGTCTATGCACCCACGCGAGATTATGCTTGTCTGGTGGACAGGTCGTCAAGTGGTTCATTACTAGCTGCTACCAACGGACAAAACGGGCACTGGAGACCTATACTCGCAGCAATTGGAACGTGTGCAATAGGTATTGTGCCAGAAGGAGCCAGCACTGGTGGATCGCAAAGGTGGACTTTTCGTCCATGATAACGCCAGGCCGCATGTCGCGCGAGTGTTCAGGAATACTATATAGCAGCTTGGGTGGGAGACTTTATGCCATCCACTTTATTCACTTGACGTAGCGCCATCCGATTACCACCTCATTCACTCCCTGGATGATCATCTTCGTGGGAAACCCTTCACCAATGAAGCAGACTAGCGCCAAGCCCTCACGGATTTCTTTGCCTCCAAAACCCCCAAGTTTTACCGCAAGGGGATTGAACAGCTGGAGACACGTTGGCAGAAGGTACTGGATGCCGATTGCAATTACTTCGAAGACTAAATATAAGTTACACATGCTGTGAAGCGTTTAATTTTTCCTTTAAAAACGGACAAAACTTTTTTGGTTACCTTGTAGTTAGAGTAGAAGGGCGATGTTATCGGGCGACAATAGTGGTCAAAAACTAAAAAAACTGAATGCAGCTACGATAAAAAAGGAAATCTCGTCTGTTGAACCATGACTGATTCATAATATTTCAGACAAACGGACAGCCGTCTGGCCAATATCATGTAAAGCATTTCATGGTGACCGTCAATTTCCTTTTGTGCAATATGGAGCGAGCTCTGTGACGTTGGACGTGGTATACGGACGCAGTTCTTATAATACTCTTAATCTGAAAAGATCACCGACCATAAAACATTTTTACAAGTTGTGAAATATTTTGTTCTCATCGTATCACTCCGTCTTTGTGCGATTATGTAGTAAAATAAGTCCGCGCTCAAAGCTTACGAGCAGGCTTTTTATTCGGTACTTGACACTACGTGTAGGTACTATTCGTCAAGGAACCATTAAACCTCTTAACCATTTCAAAAATTCTTGCAAAGGTAATTGAGAGAATATTTTATTGAAATTTGTTCAATTGTTTTTAGCGTATATTGAATTTTTTTGTCTTAACAGGCTTTTTGCGACATGGGCACCACAAGTTGCACGAAGCACATGAAGACGGTACTCGATTTCTTGCCTCGTTCGCCATCACTTGTGTTAATGGCATCAATAATTCTTTGCTATAGGCCAGTAATATCCCGTATCTTTGTTCGATACACGATATCTTTAACTTAGCTCCATAGAAAAAAGTCCAGAGGAGTGATATCTGGTGAATGTGGTGGCCCAAGGAATTAGCTCATCCCTTTCAATCCACGGGTCTGCAATTTTTTTAGTGAAAAGCCATGAATATGCAGTCCACAACGCGGTGGTGCACTATCGTGCTGAAAAATGATGGTTAATTGAAGGTCATCCAGTTGTGGTGCCACATGTTCAGTTAAAATAACAGGGGAAACATTTCCAGACCCTTGAAGGAAAATGGAATGCTGTAGCAAGGCTAAAGCGAACATGGTAAAAAATCGAGTTCCATTCTGATGTGTTTCGTGAAACTAATGGTAACCATGTAGAAGTTCATTAAAAAAGACTAAAAAGTTTAATAAACGCTGAGAACAACAGAACCAATCTGAATTGAAAATATACTCTCAATTGCTATTGTAACACATTTCTAAAATGATTAAGAGCCTTCATCGACATCCTGTATTGCTCGTATCGTCGCTGGTTGGCCACTTCATTGACTTTACTGCCAAAGCGCTATCCCACATTTACATTCAACTCCAAAATACTTGAATTGAATATATCACTTGATGAACATCAACTATGTTCGTGTTTGCTTGAGGTCAACATTTGTTTTGGAAATTTTACTCCCGTCTGTCCTTCAACTATTCTGCTTTTAGCCTTCATTTTTTTAGTGAAAATGATGTAGAGTAAAATGTGTTAGAGTTTTTCAACCCACTGAAATTCTATGTATTTTAATAGTTTTCTTACTAAGTGAGTACGTTACTTGACTTCTTGACTTTTTCTTTTGTCGCCATCACAGTCCTTGATTTTCTAGTGAAACTTAATTCCAGAGACAATTCTTTCAAATTGTTTGGTCTGAAAATATAATCCTGTTAGAAGTTATACTATCCTGCGAATACTTAACATTTTATTATGATTATATAGAAAGGAAGGTTGCACGTATTCTTCTCACAAATTTTTTACACAATCGGATATATTCTAGAATTAGAGTATACCTATGTTAATTATGAGGATCGTTAACTGCCAACAATAAACATCCTTACTTTTTAAATTTACTACAACGTGGCTTTTTCATTTAGTCGATACTACTTAGCAGGGGTACAGCCGAATGGAATTAAAACGCTCTGCCTGTCTATTCAAAAAAGCTTGTCACTGTTCTCGAATAGGTGATTTTATACATGTGATCTGTACACGAAATTGCTCATCATAGGCATAACGTTTGTGCACCAAGCAAAAATGATGTAATACCGCTTGTGAGATAACACGTGGTCGATACAAAACGTGTAAGACTAAACGATGACAAGATGAGAGTCCAAGAGAATTTGACTGAGGCGTAATTACGCTTTATGCCAAATAGAGGAAACTTATGACGAACTATTGATAAAATTCTTAAGTTCGACAAGAACCTGAAGCAAATAATTCACTGCTAACTGCAGGAAATTCTCGTCCCCAAGTCCCCAAGTCAAATCAAACTGTTCCTTCTTTTACGGTGGTTCATTCCAGATTCCAACGAAACGTGTCACGTAAACGAACTTATCAATAGATGCCTATGAGGCGAGACCTTTCGGATTCGTGGACCGTACTAGCTACTGATGCCTTACGAAAAGGATTTAATCCCACACAGCCATTCGATAACTATTCCATGAATCGCTTCCCGTGCGAGAAACAGAATAAACATCTATCATAAGCTATCATAAATGACCATCAATGGCCAAACTATCATGAGCTATGATTCATTTATCAGTTTTCATTCACATACCATGCATTTAAAAATTAGGGCAAATTCTCTGTTCGCTTAAGTGAAGCGTTCGTATTGTTTTAGAATATGATTTTAAGAAATGGACAAAAAAACATTTTTACGGCACAGTTTGATGAAAATGGCAGGAAAATATCAAAATTAATTTCTATCCTTTCCTTCAATATAGGTCAGTTTGATTACGGGACGGATGACTTATTTGTATGCACGTAGTAAATCAATGACTCAAGGATAATAAGTACATTAAATTTTTAATTCAATGTATTGTTGAGATGATGTTATAATTAATTTCTCATCCCATTGTGTTTCAGGTTTCTGAACGTTCTGTGTGTTTTTGTTTCCCGAGGAGAAAATTGATCAAAGACCGAGCTCTGCTTCTCGCCGCTGCAATGATTGTGAGTAGAACTCATCAAAACGTAATATGCAAAATATCTGGTGACACTTACTACCATTCCTCATGTTTATAAATGACAGGATATGTATCTTATTTCGCAGGTCATTATGCATACATGCAAGAAAATTTATTTGTTCTGTTCTCACATAGGCATGAATAGTCGAATTCGAATTGAATAGGATAAACCAAAGTTAAAAAGTCAGTCACTATTGGCTTTAATTAATAGTGGTTTTCATTTATTTCAAGTACTAAGAAATTTCCAGTTCCTTATTATGGGAGTTCTTTTAATAAACCAATGGACAGAAATGATTAATCCTCAATTTTAAACATAGTTTGTACATCTCGTGTATTGTATATCTTTCAATAGAGAGAGTTAGAACTTATACGCAATTTTTCGGTGACTTATTTTCACTATCCATTCAAAAAACATGTGTACAAATCTACTTTTCACTAAAAAACGGGTTGAGAGCCTCATTTGTTCTGGTATTTCATTTTGAAATAAATATAATATTGAATAATTCAGGGAATCAATTGTACAGTAATAATTATAACAAACTTTGTAGATATGCTTCATAGGTCATAACATCCTTAATCAATAGAGACAAAACTAATGGACAAAAATAAAAAAATATGATGCTCGTGTCTTTTCTCCGTGAATCATAGAATAATGGCTACGTTTCAAGTCAAGATAATTCAGTACTTTAACAAATCTTTGTGCTCATTTGTTGTGCTATGCGGCATCTCAATGCAAAATATTACGGCTCCTAATGTTCGTTCTGATATCAGCGCTTGTCAGACTCTTGATATTGTTTGTTTCGCTATGGGCTAGGTTCGGATCAATTCTGGTTTAGCTGCACGAAGTATAAGAATAAACAACTCAAACGGCCAAGGCGAATTTTGAAGAAGTGAGCTCTTTTAAAATGTAATAGGGGAAAATTAATAAAACTGGAAGCCATCGGCGAATAATTATTCCACATGGCGTTAAAACGTTGGCATGCACTTACTTCCGAATAGTTCCACGAATTGAATTGACATTACTGTCATTCTAATTTCATGAAAACACTAATTCTGACATTGTTCTTACTAACGACGGCCGTTCCAAATGATTTTTCCTAGGACAATTGTTCAATAACAACAGATCATCCTTCATTACATTAGTTTTCGCACTCACGTTGTAATACGCCCCTGGAAGTCGGTAATGTAAGATACTCAAGCATTATGTTGTCTTTCTTGCACGCTTATTGATTTTACGTAACACATTTGATACCAATCAAAGCTCGATCAGGTCAGCAATCTAAAATTCTATTTTTTCAGTTTCTCCAATGGCGCAGTAAGCGGGTGCTACTGCTACTGCTCACTGCTGCCTTTTGCTGCTCTACTCCCACTGAGGCGGTACCTGATGAATCTACCATTACAGGTGAGAGCACAGCTTTGCAACCTATGTTCATGCGATGAACTCCATCAGTTGCTAAATAAAATTCCTTTGTGACAAATTGTTCATGCCATTCTTGAAAATACACAAAAATGATCATGAATATTTCAACAAAATACTGCTACCTTCTGGTTCGAAGTTATGTCAACCAAAAAAAACACACATTAAAGTGTACACACGTTGATGACACTGTATTCGTGGAGTACGGTTCAGTATGAACGCACTGAACTTGATCTTAACCCCGCGATGAAATCAATAGAATACCTGTTGGAGTGATGCCTTCTCTTAAATATAAATTAAAACCAATGGCGTACACTCTTATAAGAAAATAATAAGAGCACAAAAATTGTGACTTATCCATCAAGTTTTTTCTTGATATCACTTAGAGTTGATATTGATAACAGAATAAAATCATGTGGAAAGATGATCATGCTGGCTGAAAGTTAAGCACTGAACTTTTCCTCCAATTTGTTTCTTATTCCTTGCTTGCGATAAAGCAACCTTGCAGATTTTGAGGGAACTTAGGATAAACACTTTGTCCACAATTATGTGTTGTAGAAGTAGACAGGAGTCAACAATAACCCTCAAAATCAGACCACTCTCAAATCCTGTGATGAACAGACGTAATACCTCTTTACTACCAAATTAAAACATTCCTTTGTAAACATAAATATTCCAACACATGCATAACTGTTCGTACAGGGTCTTCGAGATGAACTCGTACAAATCTAAAAACTTTAGTAAATCAGATCCTATTAAAAGCTGGCGACACTGAGGTGCATCAGTCCTGCCTCATTACCTACCTGTATGACTCCGGCAATAAAGATTTAGGATTCGTTACATAAACATTACGCAATAGGTCAGTCGGGACCGCATTTATCATTCATTATGATTTATCTTTCATCATGTTGGCTGATGCCAAGGTTGAAAGTTTATAATGTTTGTAAGCGTTTTGATGAATCTGGCTAAGATTGCAGAGCCTTCCAACCGCCATGAAAAGATAAATTTGATAACCTTTCATCATAGCCGATATCACAAGAAAAGTTAAGGCGGCCATCAAACCGAGCCCATATCTACATTGGCTTAGAAGAGGCTAGCCAGTGTCACAAAAACTTACGAAGTGGTTTTAAGATTTTGGCCTAATTTCTAAAGTCCAAACTATGGAGCATCACCTAACAAATATAATAAAAGAAATTCGTTTGGAGAGGAGTAAGATGGTTTTAGACTGGTTGAATATCAACAGATCGACAATCAAATTGTTTCATGATCAGAAGATTTTTTAGCGTTAATTGGACTTGTAACAGAGGTTATAAACAATTCTCAGTATCTCTGAACTCAGTTTTAGGATAAAAAGGAAAACTAACGTAGCTTAGAAAATAATGATACAAAACAAACGTTTCGGATCATAAAAAACCCATCCTCAGTGTTCTGAAAGACAATAAGTCAGAGTATTAAAAATATTTCTAAGCTCTAATTTTCTGAATAAACCAACAAATAAAATATTGACATCAAGAAGACAAAGAAAAGACAATAATAAAACAAAAAATATGAAACACTTTAACAAACAATAGAAAGTTTGACCGCCGTGTCACATTCATTAATTGACGGAGGGTTTTTTAAAATGTACATCGATTCTAAAATGCGGAGATCACATAAATTTTAGGTTGAGTCCAAAATTATAAAATTTGTATTCTCAAATGAATGGTCGTTTTTCAAACAATGTTCTCTTATAGACGAATTAGATGGCTTAGTCAGATTATTGCCCGTACGAAAGGAGACTTTTATGTGTTGTGCACACCAAACTTTCTATAGTTTTTTAAAGTGTTTCATAGTTTATGTTTTATTATTGTCTTTTCTTTGCCTTTTTTGATGGCAATATTTTATCCGTTGGTTTATTCAGAAAATTTGAGTTTAGAAATATTTTTTAATACTTTTACTTATTGTTTTTCAGAACACTGAGGATGGATTTTTTATGATCCGAAACGTTTGTTTTATATCATGATTTTCTTAGCTACGTTGGTTTTCCTTTTCATCCTAAGAGTGAGATTCCCTAGAAATCGTCCAATTTCATCTATTCTCTGAACTCAGACGTTGAACCCTCAATGACCACAAAGAAAGCAACTGGCGTCATGACCCTCTGAGTGGTTTCGGGTGAGGGGATGTAATTACCCAATTCTACACCGACAACGAAATTGTGAATCCCAAATCCTACTTCAGCATCTTCCAAACAGAAAACATCCCATGGAAGAAGGCAAAAGCTTCTAATGAGAAGTTCCCGCCCACATGACGATCAGGACCATTGATTTACACAAGAGGTCCAAAGTGCAATTATGGGAGAATTTTTTGAGTATTCTACCCCATTTGCCCGTATAATTCTAGGTTAGAAGCATAAACGAGAAAGATATTTTACTTTCGTCGAATGATTCACTTCAGAATTGCTTCCTCCTGATAAGTTCCGATAAGACTAAGCCTTGTTCGTAATTTGGCCCAAAATATATTCATTCTTTCCCGTTGAAGGAAAGGGTCTTACAGGTCTTACAGGTAGCTGTGCACTTGCTTACAGTAAATGATCTTTTGAAATAGTTCCAATCCAGTCGTTGGTCAGTTCATTCTCGCAATCAAACTTATCAATGTTCGGTATCCCTACTATCTCAGTTAATTTATGCACTCTTATGCCAACGCCAGGGCAAAATTTAGGTTTGCAGACAAATGTGCACTCAATTTTGTTGCAAGGTTCGCGTTGAATCTGTTGCGATGTGAATTTTGCAGTATAAAATTATGAAATCCATATTCTTGCCCCATTTAATTAATTGGATTATCAGGTTGTAGCAATTATAATATGCGATATTTAGAACAGTTTTAAAATTAGATTAGACAATGATTTACATTCTGTTTCAAGTGGAAAATGTTTCTTTTACAAAACTAAATGATTTCCTTCTTGATTATCTCTGTTACATTCCTATTTTTCATAAATATTGGTATCCATGTTTGACCCATCTGTATATCACGTAAGAAATGGTCCACTGTACGAGTTACATACAGGCGTTAATGTAAGTGCTGCAGCAAAATCTATTCAAATCACTTAAGAAACCGATGTAGTGAATGAAAGAAGTTACAAAAAATGATTCTCTCATTTTCGAAGCGGGTATTTCACTTTGAAAGAGTAAAACATGAGCAAAAGAAAGGTCGTCAAAGAACACTTGATTCCGGTCAGTTGAATGTTCTTGTGGAGATATTGAAAAACAGTTGAACTTGTGTTTTGATTTTAAGCCTATAGAATGTTACTAGCCATGGATTTATTAGCTTGTTGAAAGCTGTAGTTAGGCCACTGAAAACTATAGAAACTTTGGTAATGAATAAACATTCCTATATTCATTGGCTTATTCATTTTCAATTTTTAAAACAAACATTGCTCATGCACCAACCTGATATTATATGTCGAAGTTGGTGCTCATTTTTTTTCATTATACTGAGCTTCGTTATGATTTTCAATGCGTTTAAAAATGGATCTTTCGCTCTGTTTTTATGATGAAAAACCAAAACCATTGATTGAAAAAAATACATTTTCTACGAATTAAAAGCTGTAGTTCATACAACTTACACAAAGTAGTTGGTAAAGCTATAGTGCTCTCCACTCTTTGTTGAAATTCAGTAGATTCTCCCACTAGCAACATGGCGTATTAACACTTTGACTGCGATGCAACTCACCAGTGATCACCCGGGGGATTTTCATAATGTTGCTGACCGACCAGTAGTCAAAAATTAAATTTAAAATAAATTTAAATTAAAGCTAGATGAATGCAGAATCGAATTCAGGTTCGCCATTTTTAAAATTGCATATCACAATTGCCTCTGAATCTGAGATGATTATTTAATTCCAGTTGAACCTATTGCAGTCAACCAAGCAAAGCAAATATCATCTGGAGGGTAAAATTACTTTTGAACAAACATAACAAGCTCAGGGTTTTTAAATATTCAACTATGTATAGGAAATTGCTTTTCCGCTGAAAATATTGATTCTGACTATTAAGTAAGGACACTTCGAATTTATTATTTGAAAAATTCTTTCAGTGTTTAATGAAATTTTCAATAACTATTTCAGTACTTCTTTCATTGTTCCCAAAATTTTAGAGATAAGTAAAACTAATTTTTATATTTTTCGATTATCAAACCTGTATTTATTTTGATAAAATTAACTGTTGGTTCCTATTCGATAAGTTTCACAATCGAACCATTTGTTTTTTCATTCAAAATTTATTAATAATAATTTGAAAACTGCAAGTTGCAAAGAAAATTCATTGTAACTTATAATAGAAAAGAAACTAAGCTTCATGTGATATTCATGTTCAGTTATTGAGAACATCCTAATGACGTGAAAAATATTTTTCTCTTGATAGTCACCGACTTTCAGCGAATTGCAGTGGGCTGCAAAACTCTCGGTAGAGGTGGGAACAAACATGAAAATGCTTTAGTTGAAATACTGTCATATGTGAGATTCTTGATCAAGAAGAATCGCCTATGATGTAAAGGGATCAATAGAAATTAATAAATTTTGTAAATTTTCTTTCTGAAAGGTACAACGTTTCATGGGTAAACATGCTGCTAATACAAGTTATAGTTAAGATGAACCTCAGCGCGATTAACGGTGCTTAGTAAATTATACAGAGCCATACCCGTGTAATTATCCGATGCGAATTTTGATTGAATGAAGAGAAGCAACAATAATTACTCGTATGCCTTGAGTAGAATATAACGTATACGTCCATTGATGCTCAGGAATAACGAATGTAGTCGAACCAATATATACGAGTATGTTCTTATATTATGTTATTTTACACATGGAAGAATAAAAGCCCTTGTAAGACTAAATCACAAATTTAAGATCCAGACATTCGTAGATGAAATTGAGATAAAGATGCGACGTGCTAGTTTGAGGTAACGCGAATTAAGACTGACTACCACCAATGATAAGTATATCATAGTTCACAAATATGTCATGGTAAAAGTTGTTTTAGCCGCAAAAACTTAATCCATTTTATTTGAGTCATCATAAACACTTTGGTATTGATTGTCTAGAACAGCTGTTGGTTTAGAATTGATCAGAATTTTACGGTTGGAATTCTACATCCCGAAGTATAATAGTCAGGAGACCAAAACCGTAGTCCAATGTAAAGGCGAATTCATCTGGCATGCTACAATTGAACTGACACTTATAAACTTGAAATATTGAACCAAAGTAAGTTTTATTTATTTCCATTGTTGCAGAATGTCCTGAAAATCGGTTCCAGTGTGACAACTTGGCGTGCATCAATTCAGTTTACGTGTGTGACGGCGACAACGATTGTGGTGACTTCAGCGACGAGAGAAATTGTGAGTCGAATTACGAAAATAATTTCGTCATAAAAAATAATAATTATTCATTTATTGCAGAACGTATATCAGTTGATAATTCCTCCATTTCCTTGCAGCGTTCTCATTTTAACTTTTATCTTATTTTGGTGAAGTTCATATCGCAGTCACGCAACAGGTTTGGTCGATCAATTGAAAGGCAAGCGTCAAGACAAATGCATCCACTCATCTCCACAAACAGACGATAAAACAAGTACCTGGTTTTCTTGAAGCATAAGCTCACATTTACCACACCTCTACATGTTTTTTCTAGAAAAATTTGTACAGGGCGATATTTCATCTATTGAAACTATTCATTTTGTTTCCTGTTAGTGCAAATAAAAGGTCTTTTTACTTAGCCGAGATTATTCTACGAGTTCCTCACCATTGAGGCAGAGTTTGTTAGGGCAGAAGCTTTCGTTTCGTGGAACTAAATTTTTGACGATCGTGTATTGTTGCATCTTTTAACATAATTAGCTACTCATTCGACAAGAACACCACTTGCAAACTTCATCAGCTATTTCAACAACGCCCTTAGCCTTCTAAGTATATTGTTGTGCTATTTCTCCCTCGACAGTAATACGTTAGAAACTAGTAGATTGAAGCAAATCGTAACGTATCTTAAAACGCAACCATCTCTAAGGTTAATGGATGTTGAAAATGCTTATAAATCATTCTTTCATAACTTGAGAGCAGGAATTATTGCTTAGCGTGTCACTTATTTTCGGTAGTAGAAACAGTTATGCAAAAAAGACTGGGTAAGGCAGTATGCAAGAAAATGAAGCAATCCCGCCGTTATTCCTCAGATATGAAGCTTAACCGAAATAATGATTCCTGCGACCTAAGCGAGTCATTCATTTCTCTGATACTTATGATGAAGGAATTTACACTTTCATTGGTCATAATGTATTGATTCGGATTTTCAGTTACGCAACAGCTATCGGTAATCTTGAGATTTCTTAAAACTGAATCCAAAATCCTCAAACAACTTATCGAGGGTTTGTTGTAAAGCTGCAATAGAAAAAGTTGCAACAATCAACTTACAGCATTTTCAACTTGATGTCAAGCTACAGTATGTGTTTGGACCTACAAGTATTGGTCGTCAGGTATACGAGGAGTGGTCGAAAAACAATTAATCTATAACGGGAAAAAATTATTGCTTACAAGATGGAGTCGAGATCCTAATTCACTTTACACACTAAGCCCACAGGTCTTCAGTTGCCAACAACATTTCTGGATATTTTTTTGTAATGGTTGCTCAGTCCTGGCTTCGCTGCATGCATTTCTTCATCCCTAATTTCGAAATGAGATCTTTCATTGTCGTCCTTCGTTTTGGAGACAACCGAAAGGAGAAAAGAAAGCTTTCTGAACGAGTAGAATTTTGTGCTTTGAGAAGGTACGATAGTTCAGGAAGGTTGAAGAAACTGAAGCAGTCAAACGATTCAAATGCCCATTTTTCAACCTCAAAAACCTTACCTTGTTTGCAATACTTTAGTTTAGTTTGCAATGCTTTACTTGCTTGCAATGCTTTTTATTTACTTTTGTCGGTAAATGCAATATTCTTTAGTTTATCTCGTTTACTTTTAAATGAATCTCGCTTCCTCTCGTTTCTCGTTCCTTTATTCAATTTTATTTTTTATATTCTCAACGTTGAAGAACTGAAAATGCAGCTAATCCTTATCAGGGAAGAACGAGTAGTCATTAGGTTTAGATTGCTCTTTGTCTAACGTAGGCTCCCTGGGACACATTGTTAGGTTACCTCTACTCTCGTCTGGTAATCAGGATTTCTACTTTTCAAGAACACTTTATTTCTTTCAGAGCTCAAACCTTTGCTATTTTCTCTTTGCCTTTTCTTCTTCGTTCTGTATTCGCTATTTGAATGTGGAGAGTATTTCGGGTGAACAAATTCCCTCAGCAATATAGATTGCCAGCTAGCTACAGTTCATCAAATATGGTCAAATAAAAGTGCGAGGAAGGAAAAAATAGTGATGTGAAGCTTAGTGTCGATACCGTCGTGCGGTCGACGTGAGGGTTCGTGGAAAAGGGGCTGTCTTCTGTATAGCTACCTTTTTCTGGGGCCCTAGCGTTTCCGCGCAGCTGCCCTTCCTGAGATACGTGTGGGTTCCGCCTAAGCCGAAATTAGTCCGCTAGGGCAACAGAAGTATTTTCTGTGTGTGCTGAACTACGGCGATACCGTTAGGGTGAGATTTGTGTGGGTACCACCTGCGCCGTAATTCGTCCGCTAGGGCAACAGAAGTAATTTCTGTTTGTGCCGAACTACGATGGTACCGCTAGAGTGGGGTTTGTGCGGGTACCGCCTACGCCATTTTTAGTCTGCTAGGGCAACAGAAGTAAATTCTGTTTGTGCCGAACTACGGCGGTACCGTTAGGAAGACGAGCAACTGTCTGCGCCGTAATCGGTCCGTTAGGGCTCCTCAGTAAATTCCATGATTCGTCGAACTGCGACAGCGTCTTCCTTTACGACAAACTATGCGGAATAGTTTGTCCTCCCGAGGCGGTGCCTTAAGCCCCTTGTTAGGCGAGGTGCCGTATTAGACTATAGCCTGTATCAAAAAGGAGAAAGGAAACTCTTTTGGCCTCAGGATGTCAATTTTTATTGCAGAATCTCTTTGCAGTGCCTCTTACATACACAGATACATTTCAGAAAGAACAGGGATTTATTTCCTTTTGCAAACATGAGCTTCCGCATAACATGGTACAACACGCAAAATTACATTTAAAATATTTATGCTATCCAGCTTGGTAATCAGACTAATGCTAAAATACTGAAATATAATACAATGACACTTAAGGGCTAACTAAAGGAAATGCACAGACGCGCCATCGGGGTCGGGAAACAGACCTAGGCCCCGTACAGAGAACTGAAGTCTTAATGAAAATACTTAAGATTATGGGTAACTACAACAAACTGGACTCGACACCTCCCGCTGCCTGACACTTGGTTTCCTCAATGAGAGGAAAAATGTTGAGAAGCTAAGAACTGAATTCGGCATGGATTAGGAAAATGAAAAGTATTCCCTCTCTCCCCCTCCCTCACTCTCCCTCTCTCTCTCTCTTCAAGTTCTCGTTGATGGAAACAGTGCAACTACTGGACAGTTTACGATGCTTTCAAAATGATGTTCTAGTTCACTGTGAAACGCATGTTTGAGTGAGGCAGCACCAAGAAAAACTGCTGACAACTTGAAGCATCAATCTCCAAGATAAAACTGAAATCGAACTTGGTAGAGGCAGGAAAACTTGTTCAAAATACAATCCATGAATAACATTTTACAGCTCATACATGAATGGAGCAGTCTTAAAATTATTACAACGAAACGATGAAACTTGTAAATCTCGAGTCTCAGTCTAAAATTTCCTCATGGCATACTTACAAGTTGTATATAGGGGTATTTTGTTCTGTCTTCTGAACTTCATTCCACACAACGGTGAATGTTTAAATTATGTTTTCCTTTCATTTGACAAAAAAATAAATTGTTTCGTATTCGTCCCACATTAATTAGTGACATATGTAGCGATCCGTGCTAATTATTATTATTATTTTAACTAAAAATCATTCAATTCTCATCTAAGCTCTAATTACACGAAGCTACTTCGTGCATGTTCAATTCTGTAGGTGATTGAGTCAGTCTCACAGAATTCTTTGACTCACGAAATGAAATAAAATTTTGAATGGTAATCTCAAATTTTTCAATATAGTACATCTTAGAATGTGGTAATCATTTACCAATTTGTCTCCAACGCCTAATACGGTTTCCTTGGCATACCCATTTTTTCATGCCTGCAGTTCTCATGCAGTCCGAAATTTAACGCCACAAGACTTAACACGACGTTAGCAACAAAGATGTACTTCACTTTAGCGCAAAATGAACGTGAGTCACAATTACCCCTCCAGGCACCTGCGGGGACGACTTCACTTGCGCCAACGGTCAGTGTGTGCCTCAGGCGCAGCGGTGTGACACAGACAACGACTGCGGTGACTACTCAGATGAGGGCGATTGTCCACAAGGTAAGTTGAGAAGCAGCTGCAGTTTGTTTTCTGCATGCTCTATTTATAATAATGCCCTATTTTTGCAAAGTTTTCTCCATATTGTTGTTTCTAATGAAAGTGACTAAATTGAACAGAATTTTTTTTAATTTAATTAAAAATGTCTGAGCGAGTTATTTTTACCAAGAACTCATGACGGAACTCTATATTTTTGATTTGACTTAATTCTCACCAGCATTCAATAAAAATCCATATATTTAGAGAGATTTCCTATTTAACCTCCTTTTTATGTAACTCTTCTCATTTTGTTCATTAAATTAACATGAAATATGAGAGCAGCCTTCAGCCGTAAGAAGAGACTGCTACAAATCATGTGCTATAACACTGCATGAAAATCGGTCCTGACACCATTCCTGCTGATGTAATGCAAAATGACCTCCTAAATCCAAATATGACCCCATTTTCCCCCATCACCCACCGTTA
This sequence comes from Morinoia aosen, assembly GCA_030386875.1. Taxonomy (NCBI): domain Eukaryota; kingdom Metazoa; phylum Arthropoda; class Malacostraca; order Amphipoda; family Talitridae; genus Morinoia; species Morinoia aosen. The sequence goes on along the minus strand of CM059577.1, from coordinate 13,868,808 downwards.
TCGGGGCACTTTCCTCTCCTTCCACCAATTTTTATTACTTCTTGATGATTTGGTGGGATGAAAAGGATTATTTTAATTTAAATTACACGTTTATTGGACACTTGAATCAAAAAGAAAAACATGTTTGGGTAGCGCTCCAAAACTGGTATGAGACTTTTTCGGGGACCACAAAATTCATGATTCTGTCGATCACGTCGAGGAATTGCCATCAGCGCATCTATTCAAGACCATGAGGTGTAACATGTTTCTTAAAATGCATTTCCTTCCCTCCCACTCGAACTTCTTCCCTGAAAATTTAAGAGCAGTTTCGGAAGAAGACGGGGAACGATTCCACCAAGATACCACTACAGTTCGAAAGGAGATTTTTTGGGAAGTGGAATACGAGGATGTTGGTAGAGTTCTGTTGGATTTTGGGAAGAAAAACTTTTACCTCAGAGTACAAAAGAATAGCAGCCACCAAATGAAAGTACTTGTATTATTTATGCATAATTCTTACGTTTTTTGTTTTACTTTTTACATTTGTCCCTTATTATTCTTTACAACTTAAATAATCCTTATCGAAAAGTGATAAAAATGGTGGGTTCCTCAAAACGGCGGGTGATGGGAGAAAACGGGGTTAAATTCAGATTCAGGAGGTTATCTTACATAAGAATCAACAGGAATGGTGTCAGGGTACGAAAAGTTTTTCAGCAGACCACTGAGATCATGTGTGATAAATTGTCATCCACCTTCCTTGCCTCTAATGATGAGCATTTATTTGTTAAAATGTTCTAATAAAGGGCTCACAAACGAGGGGACATGTTTTCGAGTACATTGAATACCTAAATCATTCAGAGCTTTTAACATTTTTCTCAGCGTGCTCACAATAGTTGAAAGAAATAGATCATTCATGTTCTTGACAGCATGCGTAATCCACAAGTTTCTTTTGAGACGGTTTTGCGTCTCAGCGTGCATTCGCTATTCGAATTCAAGAACAATATGTACGATAATATTATTTTTGTGGATTAAAAAAACATTGTCAAATGTGACTTTAAAATTCTGTGCTTTTTGTAGGATTAAATATTTAGACCGAACCGATTTACTGCATCTCCCTCATGGTTCTTGTCAGTCATTGGATGTATAACGTTACTGCTTTCGGTGACCCTCCGGAGTCAATCAGCATTTTGTACTCGGATTTTATTTGCCATTCTGTGAGTACTTGATCATCGTGTTGCGGTTGGTTTTTGCGCTCACAAGTTTGATGCATCAATGATTCACATCATGAAGCAGTCCATACCTTCAATTATACTATGAAGGGATTTATTCGTGGTGAAATAGTTTCACATTTATAAATTTCTGATCAAATATAACCAGGGTTGACATTGAAAAACCCACCCAAAAACTCATAAAAAGACAAAAAAAAAACATCAGTCTAGTGTTTTTTTCAAATTTAGTCACACGTGAATCCACAAACCTGCAAGAAAGGCACAATGCAGGTTTTATTGTTTTTCTATAATTTATTCCATTTTCAAACTTAATTATTGAATCTGATTTGAACCTTAATCACTTTCTATGGGTTGATCAGCACAATTTGAACCATCATGTGGAAGTCTTTGCTTTCAGTTGTAGGTCTTAATTGCATTATCTTAGAGATCAGCATTTGACGTCATGTGTTTAAATATTTTAAGGAGCATTTGAGCTTTCCCAACCCCAAACCGATAGCAAAACTTATCACAGACAATGCCGACTGGTGGTATGGTCTGGCAGTTAGTATCCAGGACGCACCACAGAACAAAACTTGTGAAACTCTTTATTTTCAATCGCATTCGAATTTTTTTCTGTGTCTTCTTGAGAATTACAAAGGAACTCAAAATCCTACTCCGTTTTACTGGTGGTGCTGCAGTTAACTTCACTATTGTTGGTGCTAATGCAGAATGATAGGATATTGTAGGCACGAAATTAGTGGGCCTATAAAGCTAATTGCAGATGCCGAGTCTGCAGTATCATGTTACACTTGATAACACTGACAGCAAGACTGAGAGAGCCTAAAAATAAGAAATTTACAAGTTACTAAATCATACACCTGATAGGCCGGCAGCTACTGCTTTTGACTGGAGTAGCTTGAACTGTGTTCACACTGCACACATAAGCCATTAATGTATGCATAAAAAATAACGTATGAGTAGAATCGAGGATACAGTAATCCAACAAAACGAACAAATAACCAATACAACCTAATAAAATTCAATAAAATTCAATAAATCCTCCCAAAAACAGGTGGGATGGGTTTCATAAAAAATGTTTTATTTTCCAACCCAGAACATAACCCCAACAAGGCTGAATAATAATTGAAAGCTTTTTACTTCCAAGGAGATTGTAAGAGTTTCGTAGATTATCTGATTCTTCATTTTCTTGACTTTGAAATTTTTTAACAGGGGAATCCATCTTGAAATTGACTCCGACTGTGTACAAATATTGATGCTTCACTGCGTAACGCATATTGGAATGGTTTTAAAAAACATCGAGTTTTTGTTTTGTCAATAGCCTAATTATTATAAACGTAACATAATTTTCAATTGATATTCTAGTTTAATTTGATACGTGAAGTGTAGGAGTTTCTAAAGCTACATTTGAAAACTTCAGCCAATCGAAGTTGAGAGCCTGACGTGCGTAGGCTTAACAAGTATCAATAGGTATTTTTCCTTCCAGCTTGTGGAACTGTTTATCAACCATTTGTCTGAAAACACAATAAAAAATTTCAAATTCCAAGGAATAGTATTGCAAATTCATTATTTTTTCGTTGTAAGTTTATATTATTTGTTCCGAGACGAGGTTTTAGGATAGTCGAGAGGCTTACGTAAGTTAGGTTTAACTATTTTATGCCACAAGCACTCCCACCACAGGTCGATATTGTCAAGTTACCTCAAGTATAGATAGGTCTTCGGACTTCTGTATTCCTCGCTCATTTTGCTTCTTCCAATTTTTATGCCTTCCTTGCTATCTTCCCGTTGTATTTTCTTCCTTTTTCTTACCACCTCGAAATATCTTTTCCCAAGGTTTTCTCAGCAGAAAAATACTTTATGAATAGATTCCCTGTTTTCCAAACTCCCAACTAAATGGACTTCATTTCGGTCTCTTGAGATCGCCATCGTGGTGGCTATAGGAGGATGAAACTAATATAACAACAGCATAGGCAATAATTTTTTAACTGCTAATGTGTCATGGAACAATACAACAAATGATATTGAATCATTTTTTATAAACATCAGAAACATTTTACGCGACAACTGCATACATTCTTCGCCGATCAAAGAAAGCATGGGAGAAAAACGGGCTCAGAGGACGGGCGGTCCTTTTTAGATTAACTATGGCCGGGGCCGGGAGAAAGCCCGAGCACCCGCAAAACATACTTCCCCCCCTTTTTCGCCTAAACCTCCCCCCCCTCCCCGGTGTAGCCGAGACGCTATCCAGCAGTCGATTAGGAGATCATAGAGAGCACTTGGCGTTGAGCGGTGACTGGGACGCGCTCGTGTCAATAGCTGGCTTCTGCCCCCACTCTATCACCGCCACCATCACACACACCACGACCACCCCTGCACCTGTGATGGCTGCCAGATAAGGCCATTCTACAGATCATTCTTTATCGAAACTACATATTTATTTGGATATGAAGGCAAAAATATTATGAATTGTAGAATTATATGTTGCTGTCGTAATTTTCGTCAAGACAAATTGTGAGAATTTTATTAGTATTTCATTCTTTTGAGGGAATATAAATAATAGATATCAACTGAACACGCACATTTAAAGTCTGTTGTTCGTTTTGTCTCACAATAGTTCGTCGTCAAGCAAAGTGAACAATATTTATATATATAATTGCTACCTGCTAACTGATAACTATACGTAGATAATGCTAGTTTGTGGAGGATGTTTCAAAATCTAGCCGCATCACCGCCACCATCACACACACCACCACCACCACCCCTGCACCTGTGATGGCTGCCAGATACCGCCATTCTACAGATCATTTTCTATCGCAGCTACATGTTTATTTGGATAAGAAGACAAAAATATTACGAATTGTACAATGACTACCGTATTGTGTTCTCTTATTTACCTTATATATTCTATATACAAAGTTAACGACAGCCGGATATTAGGAAACACGTCTGGCATTTCAAAAATCTCACCCGCTGCCTCTGAAATTTTGGCCACGAGATCTTCCTCACCTTCATTCAAAACGTAGTTGCTAAACCTTTTAATCGAATATCACTAAAAGGAAATTTCATTGTACACTCTCGTACATTAGAAGTGTTTGTAACGTAAATTTAAACTGAATATTGCGAGTAATTGTATCATCAAATTTCATACTTTAGAACAATAAACTGCTAATATCTCAAAAACCCATAAGTCTTCTGAAAATTTCATAGAAAAAACTGTTCATCTGGCCATATTCTGATTGTGAAATTGTGTACCTCTTGTCGCAAAACATCCTGCACAAACTAGCATTATCTCCGTACAGTTATCAGCCAGCAGGTTGTAATTATATCAACTTAATATATCTGGACACGTCAGTGGTTTGCTTTAATCGCAACCTCATCAGAAACTTGAAAACAAAGGAAATTCCGATACAATTTATCATTTTTACTAAGAAAACGCTTCGGAGTCCAGCTATATCATCAGTTCACACGAAAAACAAAAGAATTACGTCTGGAATATAAGATCCAAGTGAAATGAATTGCAAGTATTATAAATATATCATGAAAGTAAAAATACAAATTATGAGACGGACAAGAACAAAGAATAAAATACAGAAGCACAAAAAGAATACATGTGACACATAGGTATGAAATGAAATTAGGCTGGTTCTGACGAGGAATCTACATATTCACTATTTGCAAAGGGTACGAACTGTCCACATTGTTCAAATGAGGGTTTCGTCTGAAGAAATGCAAGGACTCTAAAATACTGAGGTCATACGGGGTTGAAGCTGAGTCTAAAATTTTGAAATCGGCAGGAGATATAGGAATATTGCATTATTAACTTGATTATGTAGTATCTAAGTAACGACAGTTTTTGAATATAAATATTGTTCACTTTGCTTGAAAACGAACTATTGTGAGACAAAAAGAACAACAGTCTTTAAATGTGCGTGTTCAGTTGATATCTATTATTTATATTCCCGCAAAAGAATGAAATACTAATGAAATTCTCACAATTTATCATGACGAAAATTACAACAGCAATATATAATTGTAAAATTTATAATTTTTTTTGTCTTCTTATCCAAATGAATATGTAGTTTCGAAAGAGAATGATCTGTAGAATGGCTGTATCTGGCAGCCTTCACAGGTGCAGGGGTGGTCGTGGTGTGTGTGATGGTGGCGGTGATAGAGTGGGGGCAGAGGCCAGCTATTGACACGAGCGCGACGGGGACCAGTCAAAAAGGGTAGACGGTGACTTTAATAAGTCCTGAAGACGAGCTGGACTTTGATTATTATTCGCGTCGGTTTTTCCTTTGTGGGGGGTCCACTTGTTCAAATATCACGGGCTCAAATTCATGGGTTGATCTTTGAGAGTGGCTGAGACACTCTTCCGGGTTCGAACTTCACGGTTTGTTCTTCGATTGTATGCGAAACAATAGTCTTGTTGCAGTTTTACTTTGAGCGGTCATTGCGGAAGTTTTATTATCACAAATGTGCGGGCGAATCCTTCTGAACTTGAGTGTCATTTTTTGAGTCGTTACGGTTATAAGCTCCTGTCAGCGCGTGCTCTATTCCGTCCAATATTTGCCTCCCCCCATCAAATGCACGACAGACGTGACTGTTTCTTTACCCTCTCACTCGCAAAGACTTCAGCGTTTGAAACATGCGCCTTGAAACTCGGGTTATGCTACCAAAGAAACGCGACCAGCTATCAGTAACGTATACGTGAATTTAAGAAAATTCATTAACCCTAAAATTTGAGGCAATTGCCTCTGGTGGCAGCGACCCTTTCTTTAGTTTAAATCAACCCTTCAATTGTAGCTTAATAACATTTTGCTAAAATAAATCAGTCGAATAAACGCACAAATCAGTAAGAACCGAGAGCATACACGCGTTCATACATTACCTTCGTTGCGCGTTGTACAGCGTCCGTTAGTCTTTCTGCCTCAGCTGAAATTCCTTAGGTCGAGGTGGACTTCGACCTGAGACTCGTTTTCTCGTTAGTATAGTGACGGCACTTCGAACATCGATCATTTTGAGTAGCCAAATGAGCAAATTTGCAAATTTCTTAATAAAAGGCATTAATAAAATGACATTATGCTAGAATTTAAAAAAGTGCATTTATTCTCGAGTTATTTGAAAAACGTTATTAGCAAATTCTTTTGGAAACTAGCAAAAGGTATACTTGAATCGTAAATCGATTAATAAAACTTGTGAGAACATTCAAACGAAATGTTCAAGTTTCATAACTCTTAAACTTTCAGAAATCTTCAATTCACTTACATCATGAAACCTATATGTAAAGACGAAAATGATTGTTTATCTCATTTTTCCATCACCAGTTCATTTTGAAATTACAGAAAGATTTAGTTGAAATGCGCAGTTTGTTTGCAACGATAAATTCTACTTCGAATATGATTCAATAAATTAATGTGCAAAATGGTTGGCATTCAAAATATCAGTTATAAATTACTTCTCTGCAATTTAGATTTGAAAAACTTTGGCCATCACATTATGTCATTTCATCATCACTAGCAATTACATGTAGATACATGAACATAAAATCAGGCGCACTTAAGTTAGTTATGAATTGGAATTGGCTCAAATGAATGATTTTCATTTACAGTTGGGACAAAGAACGTAATCTTTGAATGCACTTACTTGTTTACACCCACTAGAGCTTCATGTCCCCCTACCACAGCATTGCATTCACCGCAGTTTCCACCTCCCAGGTAGCTGTTCTGAGGGCTTTTTGTGCCCCAACGCGCGGTGTTTGCCCATCAACTTCCGCTGTGACGGCGACGACGACTGCGGGGACGGTCTCGATGAAGTTGACTGCGAGGGTTTCAGTGAGTGTCGGGTGCTGAAAACAGGATAAACAGTTCAAGTTTCAAGCTTTCAGGTTTGCAGAAGGTTTACACGAGAATAGATACCAATACTGAAAATTACATAATCTCCAAGGCATTGGATTCTTTTTGAAAAGTCGTTTAAACACAAAATTGTTCTATAAAGCCTTGTTATAATAACAAATAATTCACAAATTCACTGTGGGGAGAACTAAATGGTAGTTTTCCATACTTTCAGTTTTTGGTCATTCTTTTTCACTTGATATGATTGTGAGTTGCTATTTTTGAAAAACGGTTCTGTGAGAAACTGAATCGAATGATATTCACATATTCGATATATGTGAATGTTTTATTCTCCAGTATAAGGTTGATAAATTTTTAACAATTTCATCTGAAATCCTAGTTGAATTTTTTCACAGATTGGAATATTGTTCTTGAACATTTTAGTAGGCGCGTGTGCTGCTTAATTTGTTTGTTTCAAAATTAACGTTCGCCTAAAGAGAACACGAATGACTTTTTAAATGTTAAGACTACTAGTTTTCAACTATATTGTTGGGAAAAAAATTTAGAGGAGTTAATTAAACTAGTTTAAATATCACGAATTTTTATTTTGAGTAAATCATTCGTGTTGAAAATATTAAAAGCATCAAAAATTTACTTGGAGCAATCTTAGCGCGGGGTTTTCAAAAGTCTGTCTCTACTTCTGTGTGGCTATTATGAGAGTTCGCTACAAGTGAAATAATTTTCTCCTAGCAATTTTGGCTTTTTTACTGATTAAATTGCTATGTAGATCAACGTTCCCTCTGTTCTTTTCGCCGACTAAAACATAACAAATTCGTTGGGAAGCTCTCCTATGCGTTCAAGTCATGTGTTAAATAAGTTTGGTCGATTACAAAAAATCGTCCACACAGTGCATCTTTCAATTGATATCGATAATCATTCTCACTGATTTATTTATTTTATTTTATTAACAGCATATACATCTTATAGTTGCATTCATCAGCGTATTCGTACACATCAGTATGTTCTATATACCTTAATATAGTATCAGTTGTCCATGAGAGTTCAATATCCGGCATGATTTCAACATTTCACGATACCTTTTCCTTCAGGCAATGTTGGCTCATCAACGGCCTACTTTAGTTCACTCATGACAGTTTCATCCTTTTCGCAATGAATTCAATAACTGTGTGATGTTTCTGTTTAACTTGTGCCAACATTAATTAATTATGTAGGCAAGCACACAGGGTGAACCATTGCAATACAAAGAATGACATGTGTCACCTCAAACGGGATCGTTTACGCTTCGCGTTTCAGCCGCGAACTTTCAATGAAACCGATCTCACAGAGGAGCATCCCTCTTTATCTGTTAGTTTTGGTTTCATCTATTGAGACTGATACATTTTTTTGTCTGCCTTACGCAGCAGTTCTGCTTTTCAAATCCTGGTAACTTTGCACTCGGATTTCTAAGAAACGAAACCACAGTAATAGTGGGAAAATTGTCACATGAGCCTTTGCCAATTTTTTCAAGTAGATGAGTAGGTAGCTGCTGATTTACTGTTGATTTTTTAGTGCCAGAACTCTCCACCTCTGTCTTCAGATATCATCTCATTGCTTTTCTTAATCTGAACTTGAGAATCTAGTTGAATCATGGCACAGCCAATCGGGGCACTGCATCATTGAGGTGCCCTAGCCTTTTACCTTGGCTAGTTGTTACAATAATGTTTGCCGTTATTTAGCAGCAGCAGCATTCATGAGCAACTAAGCGTAACACGTCCATCATTAAATACTTCATTCTGATGAGACTGCCCTAATAATCGATTCGTTTGATATAAGCATGTTCAACTTGTTATGTTCGCTATACGCTTGACGCCAGCTAGACGTGGATTTTCGATTCGGACATCTCTCTCGTAATTTTTTCAACTCTGCAACACAGCCTCACACTCACAGCTCGGCCAATGCGATCTATCTTCTTCCTTCACCAAGATTAACTAGCAATAAAAATAACTCAACACATTTATTTATTCAAAATAAGAGGTGCCCCATCATTAAGTTTACTTAAATTTGTGGCTTTATTATGTACCATATTCAACAAACAATTTAATATCATATCTCTATCAAATGAAGTTTGAACCGTATAAGGGAATAAAAAATTTCACCTTGAGTACAACAAAATTTTGTATGACAGGTTGACTCCTCTCCTTAAAAAGTTTTCAGTGATTTCAGATGATCAATTTGGATTCCGATCTGAAACAAATACACCGACAGCACTCTTTAATTCACATCAATTTACACGACTTTCTGCGTATTATTCATTTCAAGATATTGTGATATGTCAGTCTTACCTTCTAGGGAAGCAAACGATTTTTCCTATGAATTCTTTGAAAAATGAATAAAAAGTACTTCCGGAAGGAAATAAGCTTTCGGGTATTCACAGGATGTTTATAACATTTAAATAGACAGTTGTAGCCCTGAAAAATTTGAAATTTACCCATACACCCCTCCCCCCCCCCCCCCCCCTCCATGAAAATTTTTTAAAAATTTCAATTTCTCAGCCAATATTGTACATAGAGATAAATGATTTGTTGGTTCGATTTATAATCGAAACATCTACGACAACTAGGAAATGTTTTTTGTTTTGGTATAAAAAAATTGACAACTATATGCATATTGATAACACACTTTTTCTATTTCTATGGATAATGAAAAAATTTCTAATCCACTTTTCAAAAAAACGTTTCCTAGCATTCATAATACTCACTTTGCTCTCCACGATTAAAAAAAAATCTTATCAATAGCTTCAAAACTAGGAGAAATTGGCCGTCAAAGTCTACGACCCATATTTTGAGAAAATGTCGGTCAAAGTTACCAAGCACTATAGTGCAGAGTACACATTGTTTCCTTTTTATGATTTCATTTTTTGTCATCAGAACTTACAAACTAATACACTACTAATAAGTCTAAAACATTTCAGATAAGTCTTCCATAGTTGTAATAAGTCACTACCACTAATAAGTCACTAATACTTGCTGCAAACTGCAGAGGGCCCCGAAAGGTTTTTTCCCGTGAAATATTAAAAAATTAAAAAGAAATACTTCCGGATTGATATAAGCTCTGAAGTATTCACGACGTGTTTATAACATTCGAATAAACACTTATAGCTCAAAAAGTTTTAAGAATTTACACACACCCCCTTCCTCCACCCCCTCCCCTCTCCCAGAGGTAAATTTATTGAAATTTCAACTTCTCAGCCAATATTGTACATATAGATGATTAGTTTTTTTGTTCGATTCACAATGAATATATCAAAATATGTACGAGACATTTTTTTGAAATCGCTTCAGAATTTTTTTTTACAAAATTTAGAATTTTTGAAACCCACTTTTTTTCTTTAATAAAAATTGCTAATCAACTTATCAAAAAAAAGCTTCAGGTATTTATAGTACCAGCTTTTATCTCTACGATGCAAAAAAGATTTCCTCCATAGGTGAAAAACTCTAGCTGAAATTGCCCCTCATTGTCGAAAAAGCATCTTCGGCATAAGCGAACCACTGCATTTGATATTCTAGGCATTTCTTAGGATGGACAAACACAAAACAACTCACTAACAAGGTCAAGAGACCACTATGCCTCTTGATAGCTCTAAGCCTCGTCAAGAGAGCTCTAAGCCTCGAAACGGGACAAATGACGTTTCTACGCGATAGAGAGAAGGTTGAGGAGCATTTTCAAGCAATAATCTCATTTTCAGCTTTGGGCCCCAAAAACCGTTCGCTTCCCATTATGCTTGATGTTCAGCAGTTTTGACCGCACCATTTTCACTGGATGAATTTACTGTCAAGAAATCATCATGTCAGCTTCATACTATGAATTCATCAAGGAGAGACCAATGTGATATTAATGTTAATAAATGTAAATCATTCTGGCAACAATTTAACTTCGGGGTCCTTTAGAGGTCTGTTTTGATTCTGATTTTTTCAATTTAATCTGCATTGTTATACCAAGGACAGGACACAATTTCGGTCTCAAACACAGTAATGGCCTATACTGTGACGCTTTATTTTACGTTTCAAAAGATACTTTTAAAATGTCTTGTATTGATGATACAAACTACAAACAAGTTCGTTCTTCATGGAAAAAGTTTTACCAACTTTATATCTACAAAGTCACATACTTATTATTTTTGCGTTTAGAACAATTGCTTGCCCTGCAAGGAGTTTTACTTGAGGTTTTTCCGGATATGCGAAAGATATTATTACATAACGTAGGAATAACACTCGGTGATCAACAGACGTTTTGGATGCCCGTTTACTCGCAAACAAAACAGTCAGGAAGGCCGTATTTATTACTCACGATTTTGTTCTTCGGTAGTGCTACTCCACGGATAAAATTAAAGATAAATCTGGACAAGACTCTGCTTCCAACTTGCTGCATAAATCATTTCTCACTCTCCTCCAGAAACAACTTATATAACCACGTTCGAAGACGATCGAAAATTTTGCTATAGTTGAAATTACTGTATTTAGCTTATAACTCGACAACGTCTTTTCTCTATTTTAAATTCATTTTTTAAAAAGGTTTCCTCGTTTAACTTGAATTTTCTCTCGCGAACAGTTTCATACTAAACGAATAACCCTGCTCAAATGCTCTTTCAAATCGTTACTAACTGAAAATGTTGCTCTCAGTTTTTTATTACGATTATTTCTTTTTAATACAACGATTACAACTTGAGTTTTAACTCATTTCTTCAAAAATAAGGTCTCCCACGGTTTAATTTGTCTGGTCAGGGGTGCGATTTCAAGCACGGTCCCGAGGTAGAATATCCTGTCCTCAGTGGGTACTCATTGGGTCGTCGATGGGAGTGTTGGGGTTGCAATGGATATCTTTGAAGAAGTAGGTTGCGCACCTGCGATACAAGGAAAAGTTGCCACCTCTGTAACCTGTAGCGCAACCCAGCTCTAGGGTTCTGTTATATCATATAGAGCTTAGGGGATAAAAATGCATTTTTTCACGTAATATAGGCCCCTTTTCTGTAAAAATGTTTTGGAAGTAATTTTTTAAACAGTTTAAAATTACAAAAAATATGCATGCTATATATATATATCTATATATATATACTGACAAAAAATATGAAAACATGTCTATATCTCTCTACTGTATGTAATGTCTCTAGGTATATGTACATAGATAAATGTCTCTATGAAATCATATAGATATGTACGCAACGCACGTATTGTTGAGCAGCCATACGTGAGGAGCTTTGTAGTGAATTAGCTAAAACGAATGACTATGAAACCTCGTAACTGTTGGTTGATGCCTGGGTCTGTGTGAAGTTTGTTTCGAGATGCTCATTTACAACCGCCGTTAATTTTTGCCTGTAGCCTATTGATCATGAGTGAAGGAGCATTGGAAATGCTGGACTTACTTGCCGATTGGTAAACTGCAGTTTAAAAAACAGTACCAGGAACAGTGGACTCAGAGGCTCTTTGCCTGTGCTATTTTGCCGTGGTGTGGAAAACATCCCATTCGTGTGGTCGTGATGGGCCTTTCTAGCATTCGTTCAAAGAGTCAATTTGAACAAGTGTGATAAAACTCCTAATGTAAAACTCCCGGAAATGGGGTGAAAGGACTTCATATTTAGTTATGGTAGGTTTCGTGTTTAGGCTTCCTATTTGTTATAATGAGAACATAACAGCTACAGGTAATTATAAAACAAATAGGCCTCATATCGGAACTTCCGGACTGTTTTCAAAGGAGAAATTTTCATTAAATTTTTGTAGGTTAGGTGAAAAATGAACGAACGTACGTACATAAAAGTACTTCAAATTGCAAGTAGATGAAAATAAATGAAATAGATTGATTTCTGGGAAATCTCACTTTAAGGATAAAAAGGAAAACCAACGTGGCTAAGAATATCATGATAAAAAACAAACGTTTCGGACTATAAAAAATCCATCTTCAGTGTTCTGAAATGCAATAAATCGATGTATTAAAACATTGTAACTATAAATCCTCTGAATAAATCGAATGAAAGATAATGAAATTTAAAAGACATGATAAAACAAAAACTATACAAAATTTTTTTAACAAACAATGGAAAGTTTCACCGCCGTATCACACTCATTTATTGACGGACGGTTTTTTAAAATGTATATCGATTCTAAAATGCGGAGATCGGATAAATTTGATGTTGAATCCAAAATTTTAAAATTTGTATTTTTAAAAATATGGTCTTTCTCCAAACAGTGCTCTCTTATAGATGAATTGGATGGTTTGGTGAGGTTACAGCCGGTGCGAAAGGAGACTCCCCTGTGTTGTGCACACCTCACAAACAATTGGAGCCCAGTGCTACCAATGTAAGAGCGCTCGCAGCGGTCACACGTATATTGATATACAACTGAGGTGCGCAACATCACATCCGGAGTATCCCTTCGCTTAAAATATGATCCGAGTTTTTTATCATTTTTAAAATATGAGCAAGGATTTATTTGTGGAAAAAACCTCTTAACTGTTGACACAACTTCCATTTTCATTTTCTCTGTGCGGGATCCTATAAAAGGTAACTGAAAATACAACCTTAGCTTCGGCACAGTAAGAAGTTCACAGTAAGTTCTTACTGTGCCGAAGCTAAGGTTGTATTTTCAGTTACCTTTTATAGGATCCCGCACAGAGAAAATGAAAATGGAAGTTGTGTCAACAGTTAAGAGGTTTTTTCCACAAATAAATCCTTGCTCATATTTTAAAAATGATAAAAAACTCGGATCATATTTTAAGCGAAGGGATACTCCGGATGTGATGTTGCGCACCTCAGTTGTATATCAATATACGTGTGACCGCTGCGAGCGCTCTTACATTGGTAGCACTGGGCTCCAATTGTTTGTGAGGTGTGCACAACACAGGGGAGTCTCCTTTCGCACCGGCTGTAACCTCACCAAACCATCCAATTCATCTATAAGAGAGCACTGTTTGGAGAAAGACCATATTTTTAAAAATACAAATTTTAAAATTTTGGATTCAACATCAAATTTATCCGATCTCCGCATTTTAGAATCGATATACATTTTAAAAAACCGTCCGTCAATAAATGAGTGTGATACGGCGGTGAAACTTTCCATTGTTTGTTAAAAAAATTTTGTATAGTTTTTGTTTTATCATGTCTTTTAAATTTCATTATCTTTCATTCGATTTATTCAGAGGATTTATAGTTACAATGTTTTAATACATCGATTTATTGCATTTCAGAACACTGAAGATGGATTTTTTATAGTCCGAAACGTTTGTTTTTTATCATGATATTCTTAGCCACGTTGGTTTTCCTTTTTATCCTTAGATGAAAATAATATGAGGCAGTATTTTACAAAGTATTAACAGTTTATTTTAGATCATGATCATTATGTTCAACATGATAATGTAATCTCGTCGCACAGGTTTGTATTTTAAAACGGGAAAACATTACCCAGCGCAGAAATTTTATGAATTAATGCCTCATGTGAGACGGTGTAATTCAAATTTTCTTTCGCTTCAACATAATGACGAATGAGGCATTGCTTTTAGCGAGCAAGTGTTGCTCTCAGAAATAGGGAAACCGAGCAGGTGAATAACTTGAGAGCCGAGATGACAGGATGATCTTTTCGCCTCGTAACGGTATGATAATGCAGGTTTAGCCACACAGTTTGTGTTCCGTCCTCAATTGTATGGTTTTTTAATATTGCTGTCTCCAACATTAGGATATCTGTTCTATTCAGACCCATGTGAAGACGACCAGTTCCTGTGCGAGAACAGACGCTGCATCCCTGCTCGCTTCCAGTGTGACGGTGACAACGACTGTGGCGACCTGAGTGACGAGCGAGACTGCAGCCAAGGTGAGGTTACATGCGCAAGTTAAGTTACACGCTCGCTGATAGACTAGGGAGTAGTTATGGTTTGTTTTATAATTGAGGGCTAAAATTTTAATATGTATGAGTTTCTTTCACGTTTTTCTAAATGTCAAAAAATGTTGCTTATTGAACAACGGCGATACCATTCAGTATTATGTGTGATTCTCTTAATCAAAATTTACCATTTTAGTTTTGATTTGTTAAGAAAGCTAATTTTAATTAGCTCAAGTACGTACATTAATGCATGCACATATTGTAAGTGCAGGTGCTTGAGGAAGTGCCGGAGTAATGTGTTGAGAAATATGTTGATGAATTAAGTTTTTACATGTCATCGCTAAACGTATTAACCGCATGTCATAAAAATTATCTTCTAGCGGTCTCAGGAGGACTATGTGAGGGCCCGAGCTAAAAGTCAAGTAGGCTTCCGTTTTGTTGAAATAGAATAGGTTTCTGTTTTGTTACGAACCATCTTTTTTTGGTTCACTGCTTTCCTGTTTTTCAGAACCTACCAACTACTCTCTTCTTCAAATTTTTCTTGTTTCATGAACTTCTTTCTTAGCTTACTGTTTTTGTGCACCTTGTGCAAAGGTTCCGCGTTCCCTCAACTCCATACTAAATGGTGCCTTGCTCCTTCCTCTCATGGAACATCTTTGTCGTGGTTAAGGGTTAGCTAAAACTTTCTTATATAATATAATAATAACAAAAATTATCTTCCTTGTTTTTATTTTACTACACGAATAACTGTTGCTGATTTTCGTTTAAGGAAGAAAAGGGTGTCTCGAAACTTTTGTATGACTTTATTTCACATTGCATTGCATCCAAGCAGACTTAAGAATCAATTTTTGGAAGAATTATATCGTTTGTATTTTCATCATTTTAAAGGTTTTAGGATCTGTCCCGCATGTAAATGGTTGAAAGTCCTGCGAGCACGATGCCATTGGTTAAGTTCATGAATATTTTATCATCGGAAGCGTGAAATGAATTTACTTACTTACGTGATAAAATTTAGTTGAAAATATAAATTCAGTTATATTCGTAATAAGGTCTCAGTAAAATTCAAATTTTCAAATATTTAGGTGTTACGAGTGACGCCTAAAAAGCGATTTCAATACAGACGTTACTATTCATGTGTATGTAAATTGTAGCAAAATTTCAGAGACTATTCAATGGCGTACACATATCAATTATGAAAAAACTCGAAAACAGTCTACTCCAGTCACAGTTGAACAGATTTCTAGAGATACCATTCTGGTCTGCATTCAAATGCCAAAATTTTCAGATTTTCCATGGATTTCAAACGCAAAAAATTGAAATACTACGCCCTGTTTTCTGTTGTCTATATATTTGGGTGTTCCGTAAATGCTGTATAACGGAGAAACGTTATTGAAACTGTGTAACTTTAAATTGATACAAATTTCACCAAGCTTGAGTTGTTGATGTCAGCATATCACAGTTTCGGATAGAGTTCTCCGTTCAAGTCGGGATGATACACTGACTGCATCTGTATTAAAACGGAGAACATACTTTGTGTCTCTCCGTTTGCCTTTTTTCTCCTTTATTTCTGCAGCGAATTTCTTCCGCGAATTTCAGAAACATTTCTAGTTCAAAGAATTTATTTGTACAAAGCGTGTACCTAAATAAACAATGATCAATTGTTGAAAAACAACTTCTTTGACACCAATGTTTGTTCACAGGGAACAGCTCGTGTCTCATTACACAGTTCACGTGTGATAATGAAAACTGCATCAGGGCAAGGTACAAGTGCGATGGTGATAACGACTGTGGAGATGGAAGCGATGAACGAAACTGCTCGACAAGTACCACAGGTGAGGTATCATCTATGTCTCATTTTTTTAATGACACCAAGTTAGGATTCTTCAAATAAGCTCGATTTTATAATTAGGTGCCAATGCGAGCGAGAAACTATGCA
Source organism: Morinoia aosen (assembly GCA_030386875.1). Lineage (NCBI taxonomy): Eukaryota > Metazoa > Arthropoda > Malacostraca > Amphipoda > Talitridae > Morinoia > Morinoia aosen. The sequence continues at coordinate 13,851,974 of CM059577.1, read as the reverse complement.
TTTCGAAGCAACTTTAGTTGAAATGGTAAATAAAGTGTAACTAACGTTTATTTGGTTGTAGATCTTTCAGCACTAACTCGACCCATGAACTACGACATCCCAGTTCAGAAAGCATAGTGTGGCTACTACGCAATCAAATATTAACTAATTTTCTTTTACCAGAGCATTATTTTACTGAAAACCCTCAAATAAGCTTAGACGAGAATCACGTATGATAGGAAATCTGCTTCGACGTTTCATTGTACATAAATCATTAAAGTAAAGAAATTTAACGGAGTTGAAGAATCGATTGAAGAATAGTTTTAAATTCGGAACATCAGATGCTTTTCAATGGGGAAAAATATGGAAAATAAATGATAGCAAATTGTTGTTTTCATTGAAAATATGATGAAAAAAATTTTCTAAGTGATATCTCTCATCCATGACCAACCTAATTACAATCTAGGCAACGTCGTGTTCACGTCAATGTAGACGTATAAGTAATGGCTGTATGCAACAAAAAGGAAATTAAAAGTTTTTAGCAAAAGTGAGTTTTAGGGTAATTCAAGGTCCAAAAAATAGCTAACTTGATTTTCATTTAAGACTAAGCTTTTAGCTTAATCGTTTTTAATTTTTTTAGACGGTAAATTTAGTTCAACTTTTACTCAAAGCTTCCTGATATTTCATGTACTTGATTTAGATTTTAATTTGACACCATTGGGGTCTTGCCGGGACCAAATGAGATCTGAAAAATACCAACCGCTCCTCAAGTTTAATAAAATGACACTGTCAGCAAGGCACCGCGAATGACACCATTCAAAAAAAAAGAGAAGAACATTGAAGCTGTAGCTTATGAACTGGGAAAAAACGTAGAGGTAACACAAAGAGAACTCGACTAAAATTAAAATCAGTTGCTATTACGCATGAGCACCAGCGCAGTCCCTTATTAAAGACTATGTCTAGCTCACTGTATCATTATCCACACAAAATATTCAGGCACAAACCATCAAGGGGAAATCCTCAGTTCAGGTAAAAACAGCATTACCCACAAATTTTGACGCTTTCCACATCATGTTGGAGCGTCTGATTTAAAATATATCTTTGTTTTATTACATAATTCAGATTTATTCCATAAGAGCTACTTTACCATTGGGTACAGTATTCACCTACGGAAATTCTTTTTTGTTTCCAAATAATCAAACTGAAATTCCTTAAGAGATTCAATATTTCCCTTTTTTATGCAGAATATCGACAGCCAAGCTGTAGGAGCTTAAATGTATAGAGTAAAAGAATATATGAAAAACACATTTGAATATTAATGCATTTTATTATGAAAACAATGTTTTAATCACTCACTGCATAACGCTCGTCTTTTGAAAATTCGCCTTTTGTTGAAACTTTCACGTTATCTTATGTCTCTTTCTGTATCAAGCACGTAGCTCATGTGCAGCATTGCTCAATTAATGCTTTGTATTTAAACTATCAGATATCTACTTTGAAGAAGAATTTACCCCATAGCTAATATAATCTCGTTATCGATTTTTATTCAACCATTATTTTCCAGATATTTTTCAAATCATTTCATGATGGACTCTTTACATCCAAAACTTCTCAAACCTCCAATGGCGAAATTTTTTGCATTTTGACTTCCACTACAAGGTTTCGGTTTTTAAGAAATTTAGAACTATTTTTGATATTTAAAAGAAATGTTTCTTACATTCGAAAAATACGATTTGCCTGTTATTTGTTCATTTTGATCTACCATAGAGTAATCCCTGCGGCTTTAAAGAGACCCACCATCTACTCTAGTTTAGAAATTTTGCGTTTTCATTGTGCATATCTCAAGGCTCTGAGTTTCAGCTCATCCATTTTCGATCCCAGGCAGTCCCTACGATGACAGTAGCGGTAAATTATCAGTATAAATTCACCAAAGCAAAGCAAGTTACGTTCTGAAGTGAATGCGGTTGCTTTTCCATAGATGTTTTAACCAAACGGTTCTTAACTTAGGGGCCGCACCTCCTTGGGGAGGCGTGAGAGGATTCCAGGAGGGGCGCGAGCCTCTGCAGTAAAGCCTGAGTTTTCACCGTAATGTTTTCGACAAAAGAGAGTCCAGTAACTCTCTAGACAACAGCAAAGAAGATTATAATGATTTAGATTTGGAGTTGTTCTGGGTCAAATCCCATGCAATTTACCCTGATCGCACAATAGGCTCTTCAGGTTCTTGTGATGTTTGAATTCTCATATCTATATGAAACTAAATTTTCCGCGCTCGTGGCCATCAAAACTAAATACAGAACTCGTCTAAGCTTCGAAGAAGATTTACGTTGCGGACTTTCTAGCATTCAGCCTTGCATTCTAAATTTAGTGTGAAAGAGACAGTGCCAAATGTACCTATGATTCTTTTTTTGCATCTAATTTCAATGAAGCAGTAGCAGATATGAAAATGATGTAATTGGATCATTACATGGAATAGAATCAATAGATTCAATAAAAAATCCATATTTTGGTTTCTGCGTCAACCTACATTGCCCGGACCCAAGTTTTTTCACAACCTAATTTTTGGGTATATGAAAGATTTCGAAATAAGAAAAATAACCTCAAATTAAATGAACGAAAAATACCATAAGACGAAAGTATTTAGCCAAACTCTATAACCCTATGCATTTTCTTTTACAGTTTAAGTATCTTTATTGCATTACCTCCTGGAAATATATGAAGGTTTTTAAAAACTCTTAGATGCAGATTAGAAGTCAAACAAGTATGTTCAGCGTAATCATTTACTTTCAAGATTTCCATGAAAGCGAACCTCAGAGACAACATGTGTAATGCCGAAACTCAAAGAAGTTCCAGAAGCAATTCGAAAGCAAATAGTTGGACTTTGTAATGAAAGATTAATATACAGGGAAATCGCTGAACGTGTTAAACTTCCATACTCAAATTTTTGAGCTATTGATCGGAAGTGTCAGGCGACGGGTGCAATCTCTAATTTGCCATGAGCCGGAGCTCCTCGCAATATCAAGGACCGCTTTCGAAATTATATGCTTTGTAAAGGGACTAATGAACCCATGACAACCCGTAAAGATCTGCAAAAAGAACTTAAGTTTCATGGAGTGGGCGTCCGTCAAAAAACTATCAGTAGAAAATTGCACCGTGGTGGTCTACAGACCTTCACTCTTCGAAACTCCTCTTTTGACAGTTAAACATGTGAAGAACCGTCTGAAGCTTGCCAAAGACCATCTTGACAAAGGTTATGAGATTTGGGAATTGGTTGTGTGGTCCGACGAAGGTGAAATTAAGCTCGTCGGCTGAAATGACTCTCGTCATGTTGGGGGTGACCAGGGACTGCTTATGATTCCAAGAACACCCTCTCTACTGTCAAGCTTAGAGGAAGCAATATAATGGTTTTGGGCTGCTCCACTTCTCAGGGTGTAGGAGAACTCCACATCATTGATTGCAGAATGGATAATTCCGTGTACCGGCAGATACTGTAACACAAGCTGATTCCAAGCGCAAGAAAATTCTTTGGCCGGCGCAAGTGGATCTTCCTGCAAGATAATGACCCAAAGCCTACGGCCAAGTTAACGAAAGAAAGGTTGGCTACCAAAAAAATAAGTGCTATCACACGGCCCAGTCTGTCTCCTGGCTTCAATCCCATAAAAATTGCAGAAAATACTGAAATCTGTTGTGCAGAAAAGAAGCCCAAAAAATCTTAGAGAATTAAGGACAATCTGCGTTGAAGAATAGAACAAAAATCCACCAAAAAGGTGTCGGAAGCTAGTTTCAAACTACAACAACCGTCTCCATGCTGTAATTGCAAACATGGACCATGCATCTGAATAATAGATTTTTTGTTTTGGCCAAATAATTTTGTACCTAGTATTTTTTTATTGTTCGGGTGATGTAATGGGCTGATCATTAATTTTTTCTGTTCGGATTATAACATTCTGTTAAATTATAATGGGTTCTCTGAACCTTTTGTACCTTTTGTAATCATTACCCCAACTCGGAACTCGAAGTCTTTGAAATATGCGAAATTTAAGCTGTGCAAATGCTTGTGTCTAGGTACTGTATGCACCCCATTTATTCAAAAACCCTCAGGGGGGCTCGAAGGAAAAAATAAATCTTTAAGGGGGGCACGGGAGTAAAAAGGTAAAGAGCCACTGATCTAACCGTTTGTAAAAATAAATATTCAAAAACCATTTGCTCAATCCTTCGAACTTATAGGGCTTTAATAGATACTTCTATTACTATCATTAGTCTAAATTAAAATTCATCATTCGCTTAGACAAGTTTTATGCGATACTTAATATTACATGAAAATTTTCTTAGCTGCAATCTTCTTATCGTTGTCGTTCAAAATTATTCTTCCACTGCCATTCAAAGTTCCACTGAGACATGCCAGATTAACTTTTCTAGCTATATTTTCAGCATTTTTCAAAATTTTGACCCTTGGCCCTAATTCTCTCACCACCTTTTTTGCCTGAACAAATTAGGTAAATCGTTTGGCTGCAGCAAACCCATTTTAGACATTGATTTAATGTTCACTTTGCTTTTCTTTCTATTTTCCTTTGCATGTTAGCACCACAATGTTCATTTCTTCCCTGATTGAACCATCAGCCAGCATAATTTCGAAGAGTATAGGGAGAGGAAGTAAGAAGTACAAACAATGGTAAGGAGAGCAAAGAGGGCGGCGGATGAGGAGTGGGGGAAGAAGTTGGGAGGGGACTTCAAGGTTTTCTGGAAGGAAGTGGAGAAAATTAGGAAAGGACAGGTGGAGAGTGAGTCAAGAGTGAAGGATGCAAATGGTAGGCTGCTAGTGGAGGGATGTGATGTGAGGTAGGGATGGGCGGAGTATTTTGAGGAACTGCTGAACGTAAATGATGATAGGGTTGCGAGAGTGGTAGCTGGTGGAAGTGATGTTAGAATGCCTGTGTTGGAGAAGTGAATGGAAGTCGAATAAGAAGTGTAGAAGGGGAAGGTGCGTAGGATGTGATGGAAATGAGAAAGCTCCAAGTATATATGGCTGCTCGGTTGAATGTCTAAAGAAAGGAGGAAATGTGGTTATAGAATGGTTGGTACGTTTGCTTAATGTGTGTTGTGAGGCTAGTGAAGTGCCGGTAGATTGGAGTTGCCCATGTGTAGTTCCGTTGTACAAGGAGAAAGGTGACATGTATGAGTGCAGTAATTCCAAAGGTATGTACAAGTCTACTGAGTGTCGTTGGAAAGCTTTATGGAAGAGTTTTAATTGGAAGAGTGAGAGTGATGACGGATGGTGTGCTTGCTGAAGAGCAATGTGGTTTTAGAAGTGGTAGAGGTTGTGTGGATCAAATTTTTGCTGTGAGGCAGGTAAATGAGAAATACTTGGCAAAAGGAAAAGATGTATATTAGGCATTTATGGATCTAGAGAAGGCGTATGACAGAGCGGACCGTAAGGATTTATGGCAAGTTATAAGCTTGTATGGAATAGGTTGGAGACTGTTGAATACGATCAAGAGATTCTACTGTACATTGATAGCAGAGCATGTGTGAGAGTAGGGAAAGAGGTGAGTGAGTGGTTCCCAGTTGTGACAGGTGTGAAACAGGGATATGTGATGTCGCAGTGGTTGTTTAATTTGTTTATGGATTGTGTAGTGAGAGAAGTGAATGCCAGAGTATTGGAAAAAGGTGCGGAATTGATGGGACAAAATGGTATGAATTGGGAAGTGTGTCAGCTGTTGTTTACAGATGATACAGCGGTTGCGGCTGATTCAGAGGAAAAACTGCGGAGACTGGTTGCAGAGTTTGGTAGAGTGTGCGAAAGACGTAAATTGAGGGTAAATGTAAATAACAGTAAGGTTATGAGGTGTTCAAGAGATGGAGTGATTGGAACTTTGAATGTGAGGATGAATAGTGAAGTGTTAGAGGAGGTAGAGCATTTCAGGTACCTCGGGTCGGACGTGGCTGTCAAGATAGTATGGAAGTAGATGTGAGGCATCGAGTGAATGAAGGCTGCAAGACATTGGGTGCAATGAAGAAAGTTTTTAAATGCAAGAGTTTGAGTATGAATGCTAAGAGGAGACTGTTTGATCGTGCCAGTTTTGCTGTACGGAGTAGAGTCTTGGGGTTTGAGAACAGCTGAGAGGAGGAAGTTGGATGTGTTTGAGATGTTTGAGGAGTATGTATGGAGTAACAAGAAGAGATAAGATCAGGAATGAGTTGGTTAGGGGGCAGACGGGTGTTGTCGAAAAAGTTGAGCGAACGGGTGGATGAAAGAGTGCTTGGATGGTTTGGGAATGTTGAAAGAATGAATGTTTAGCGGCTGGTAAAAAATATTTATAGGTCAGAAGAGGGTGGTATTAGAGCGCGAGGTAGGCCACGGATGAGTTAGATGGATGGGGTGAAGCGGGCTTTGTATGAGAGGAGTCTGACTGTGGACGTGGCGAGAGGGATGACTGCGGACAGAAGTGAGTGGAAGCAGTGCATAAGGAGGTAATTTTTTTTTTGACGCGGTACTGGATGTCTGCCCGTGTGTGATGGGGTTGACCTGTCCTATGCGGGGTGAGAAAATGCACTCAGTGAAGCGGTTGGGGTAAACCAGGTATGGCTGCTGGGCCTGACTGTGGAGGATGGTTGTGCTGGGCTACTGCTGATCCGGGCAGTTCTGGTGCGGCCAGTGCTGCCTCTCTCTCGCCTCCTAGTGACTAAGGGTGACGATTGTGGCCTGCTGTCGGCTACCCTCCCATAGAGAGAAGCTCGGTATATGTATGCATAGAAGTTCACGGGCACCTATTGCAAGTTACTAAAGCAAAACTTGTCTCAAGTGAAACTATCCTCGATCTTTCTTATGATAAGTTTCCTTAAACGTAAAGCTGTTCCCTCGAATTATTCATTTGCTGAAGAACTTGACACTCTCCGATATTTGAGAGGAAGCAGTTTTTGCGTACAAATAATACAGATTTTCGATGGAGATGCGAGTATCAAAACACATCAGCTCCATTCACCGTGGGCTTCGTGCAATGGGCATAAAACTAACGTGAAAGAATTTACACGATAGGGGCCAAGAAAATATATCCAGCTTTGGAAGGTCATGACCTTAAAGAAAATATGAATTTTTTCTCGCAATGCATAATGACGACGCTATCTAAGAAAGTAACTCACGATTTGCGGCTTCAAATACAATGAGAAATTTACTGCGAAGACATTCGACAAGTATAACGTTGATGTAGAACTTGATTGTGAAACGTAACTTACAAATTAAATTCCCCCAAAATCATGTTCCTCACTTAAAAGATGTTTTTGTCATCTGTAACATTAGTTCGGTGAAAAAATCATCAGTGCGAGGAGAGAATTTTTAAAATATGTTACTGTTTTGTTAACTGAGGTATAAATGATAGACAATGAGTCGAATCTTCCTTATCAAGCCAATACATTCCATTAAATTATTCCCTTTTGATTTACAGTAGGCAAAATTTTTATTAGTTTATTCTAATATTTTTCTCGAAATACAAATTATCAATATCATGAAACTCAATTTACTGCAAATTTAGCCCAACAAAAAAGGATGAATCATAAATCAGAAGTAAAGGAAGGTTCTTCCAACGTTTTCAACGTTGTCATTTGATGAGGATGAGCACCCAAAATAAGAATAAGTAGTATACGAATTAGTTTTGAAAATTTGAACGTTTCGAACTCTCAGGTCGTTCTAGACGTTTGAAAAAAAATGGATTTATGAGTAATTAATTTTAAATGTAAAAGCACAGTTTGTACAGGAAGAACAAATCAAAAAGGAAATAGAAAACGCACCCAAAATATATTTTTAAATTACGTTTCCTACTTTGAGTCATGAAATACATTCCTACCAGCATGAAATTTGCGAGCTCAAATTCTGATGGAAAAGATAGAAAAAGTTGACGTTCCTCATTGAAACTTTTAAACTAAAAGAAGCAGCACTGTCAAAACATGCATAATAAGCATCAATTCAAGAAAACAGAAAACCTCACAATAGATTTCCAGTTTTTAAAAACAGTTCTCCATCTTAAGCAAAACAATTAGAAAATAATAGCGGGAACTTTTGGTGAACCGATTTTGCTTGCACCGTACGATAATTCCGGAACAATTCGAAAAACGAATGTTCACATTTTGTTACAGGGTCCTGCAACTCAAACGAGTTCCTTTGCAACAACGGGAGGTGTGTACCGTCGACCTATCGCTGTGACAATGACGATGACTGTGGGGACAACAGCGACGAGGGCCATAATTGTACAAGAGGTTAGTATTTTCACAAGCCCCTGCCGACGTTCGTTTTCCCTCAAATAGTTTGTTCGCAGAAATACAGTGCAATCTTTAGCCGTGCTCAAACTCTAGAGTTCCAACAATTGCTCAACGATGTTAAAACAATCATACCTTTTTGGTAGACAAGGTGTTGTGATGAAAAAAATTGCCACGGATGAAACGAAAAACATCTTGAACGTTTTTGGTAACTCAAATCCACTTGTAAGTACCCTCTCAGAGAGAGATCGTAGTGTGCTTCAAATCGTTCCGCATTTTGTTTGCTGGGAATTTCACGCAATTTGAGAGAAAATATGTTTCCCGTTGCTTGAAATTTTTATCATTGAATACTTCATTTTATTTTTCGGAAAGGGTTTTAAATTCTTCATCATGCGCATGATTAAAAAATCAATAATTTATAACATCTTCCAATTCAATATTTCAATCATCAGAGGGAACCAACTGCCAATGGGATCAATTCGTGTGCGACAACGGTGACTGCACCCCCTTACGCTACAGGTGTGACGGTGACAACGACTGCGGTGATGGCAGTGACGAGCGCAATTGCACAAGAGGTTTGTCAACTCAACCACTCTGGATGCTACTCAATGTTCCACAAAATATAGTTCTTTCAATGACTGGGCATATTTCACTTATCTTTCAGCAAAATAACTAGTGTTGATACGTGATGGTAAGTTCTTTTTTTCCCTCGGCTGGTAACAAAAACAAATTTACTCGTAATTAAACAGACACGAGAAGTTTAAGAGCAAAAGGGTGAAAAAAGAACATATTTTTCTCCTTGCAGCTGACATAAATGCCTCTCGCAAGTTGATGAAGAGGCCAACATTTTGCTAAACATAAAGATAACGATCAAATTCCTTCCGTGAAGGACAAATGCTGCAACAGGTTGTGATCCTCGGTTTATTGATGCAGGTCATGCAGGTGGAAAGATGGAGGCACTATCATACATAGAGGTGATATCAGAGAAGCCCCCATGATGTACCTACTAGCTTCGTACTAATACGTTTTTTCTATTCAATGAGATTCGAATAAATTATTTTGTACGGGCACATCAGCTTTATAATGATTCATGTATCAGTAATTGCGTTTATTATAAAAAATCGAGTTTTGCATTCCTTTTATTGAAGTAAATCAAAATTGTGTGAATTAGAAGAAAATCTATTCAGTAAAAACGTGTGTTTTTTTATTGAAAAATGTTTAAAATTATGGACGCTTACTATTTAGTACGCCGCATCCTTTACCAAACATTTTTGGTCTCCGTAAGTTCATAGCGATATTTTTTATTGGGTGAATTACAGGATTTTGAGTTCCATTAATTTACGAAGGTGCGTTTTTCTCTTGGACTTGCAAGTCCTGCTTGGGTCAATGAACTCATAATTATGAATAAATAATTATAATTATTAATAGGAAAACATAATTGTTAATTAATTCTAAAATAATAATTATTTATAATGTTTATACTTCCAGGCAACGAAAGAACTATAAAATAATATAACAAAGACTACGAAATACAGTACTCACATACAGTACTTTATTGTTAAATTTCTGTATCGGAATGAGTTACGTAAAATTTTCGTTGTGTGACTATTCATTCATGCTACGCGGATGCTCCGTTGACATGCAATGTAAGGTACAAGAAGAAAATTCTTTTTTATTCCCGTCTACTGTTTTCGGGTTAATATTACTGAATGCAGTCTGTCCTAATTTCTCTAAAATTATTTCAACCCAATTTTTAACGCTTTAACCGCAACGAGCGCCACCCGTGGCCACGTATAGGTTTTTCATGATGTTGCTGACCGACCAGCAGTCACGCACTCAAATTTTATAAATATTTTATCAAAGCCATGTGAAGGGGCGATCTAGTTAATGTTTGCTATTTTTAAAATTGTTACTACAATTGACGTTAAATTTTAGTTGAACATTAATTAATTAATTATTTTAACCAATTTAATTTTACCCAATTTTGGAGCCTAATTTTAACCAATTGCGCCCAAAATTGAATACCCTACTCCAACACACACTAATATGTATTAATCTAACATATCCCTACCAAATCTAAACCGAGACAAAGTAACCTAACCTGATGTGTCTCAAGCTATCCAATCAAAGTTATCCAAACCAAACGTATTGTAAATATTTCTATTCTGACTTAACGTTATGTATTCTCCCATAACTCAGTCTAAATGCCCTAACTTAATAATCCACCCATGTATGATATTCTGTTCATTCTCCATTAATCAAATTTTACGCCTCAGCGAGCAAGCGATCTCGCAAGGAAACTTTAGTGGAGTGCATAAATTTTCCCATTCATCCTGAAATTTAGTAGTTAACTCGCTAGCTACACCCGTGCGAAGGTAATAAATAGGAATTCAATTAACCCTTTACTGCCCGAGAGGACACCACTGTCCTCTTTCAAAAATACCCTCAATATATTGTATTTCTCGTTAAATTAGTTCCCTATTGTGTTCTTTGAAGTTCACTGCCGAGTGGCAGTTCCTTTCTCATCCTGATATAGGTGACTGCCTGATGCCGGCGCCAGTTCAGTGGCGGTGGTTGTGATAACGGTAATATGAGGACAAAAATTCTGACGTTAAAGGGTTAAGCGCCAATTTGTTCGAAGTAAAATTCTCGAATTGCATGTCTCAAGTTGTGGAATCGCACATCTCTGTTACAAATCTAATCCAATGCTTAGAAATGGCCAAATTCGAAATTTACAGAGGAGTGAACGCGGTTCGTCGAAGCGTTGGTATTCGTGACAGTGATATTCATCATAATGCGTAGATTGTTTATTGTTTACGTGAACTACGACAGCGTATTTGGAGGGAGGGCATAAATGCAGAGTGTCCTAACCCACAAATCAGAGGTCATAACTGGTGAGTGGATTAAGTGATAATTTCACCTCATAGCGGCGTAGATGTCTTTCAGGCAGAGTGGCCTAGTTCCTAGTTCAGTTCCTAGTTAGTAACTTGGCTAGAAAAGGCCAGTTTGGCAACCCTGCAATGAACACCACGCCTCTTACTCGAGTGTTCTAAAATTCTGTGTTTTGGGGGTTAGAACACTGCATATTTGCCCTCCATTTGAGATCACGTTTCCTTGGTAGCAGGGTCTTTCAGATAAATCAGTTTAATTTCTTTCTCTATTCTTGAATCCTTATTACTCAAAAAGAGCAACATGATTCTTCAACATTTAGACTGTTTATTAAGCAGACGAAGAAAAAGTTTATTCGATGTGACTGCCTTTAGTCACGACGGTGGCTTTTCCACACCTTCGAAAGCTGAATATGGCGCGGATAACTTCTGCCATTTCTAACGACTCCACAGCACTTTTGATGCCCTCGTCAAAGCATGACGCTTTCGCGTGGCTTTGCTATAGCTCCTGACCTCAATTTGAGACCGAAAATAGCTATCAAACAAGTTCAGATTTAGCGAGCTGAAAGGGCAAACGTCTTACTCCCAGAATCACATACCGGCCCTCTTCAGTCAGTCAACGGTTTTGCTCGACGTGTGCGCGGGACAAGTCCTGTTGGATCATGAATTTCTTGTGTAAAGCCTTGGTGTTCTACCCGTGAAATGATTTCTGTCATGAAGACGTCGCACTAGGATTTAGCATTCACTATTTTGTTGTCAGGAAAAAGTACGTAAATACGTCATCCTCACTCATAACCATACTGAGGATCATAATTTTAGCTGGTTTCTTCTAAGCAATTTCTGGGTGAACTTCAGTGCTAGGAGAGGCATTCCAGCGATCGTTACGTCTGTTTGTAAAAATTATTTCTTCCGATGAGGACTTGATGGTCGATCCGTTGGTTTTCAACCTCTTCAAAACTTTCTTGCTCCTCTCTAAATGAAGTTATTTTTCCGTATTAGTGAGGAGATGCTTCTTTCCTCGTACGTAAGAGGGTTAAGAGGTTAGGCCAACGTCTTTGATCGTTCTGTGAATTGCTGTGATGCTGAATACTATTTTTTAGCCAATGTCGTTAATAACACAGTTGGATTGGCCTAAACGCTTCATTCGAAGCCGGTTAGAAAATAATGTTTGCCAATTTTTTACCTGTGGGGGCTCTGAAATCTTGTTAGACTGGGCTGATAATCCTTGGCGATGAGAAAGTTTAAAATTTAGTGGAGCGCAAATAGAATGTGTAATTTCCTTTGATGTTAAATAATATGATGTTATTAAAAATTGAACTTCAGTAAATACGTCACTAACATGCGGATCATTTGAGTAGGTGTTGCACTATGTTCGTAAACGTTACAAGATAGCTCAACCTGAACACCTTAATATGAGTGTGTATAGTACTTTCTTCTCTTGTATATGATAAACGCTAATGTTTTCATGGTTGAAGTACTGACAGTAATGTTCATGAAGTTGAAAACGTTGTCGAATGATTATATTCAAAGTAAACGCAATTTATTTCGAACTGCTCTGATTAAGATCAAAAATATATTTTCAGCTGAAGCTTACGCTGTTCAGGTTTGTCTTGACTTCCGTACTAATCATTTATAAATAATGATTCTACAATCGTCAAAAACGGTTGAAATTAACCCAGGATGACAGCAATTTTTACAACACAATTTCAGGATTCAAGTGACTAGATGTTGTTTAGGTTTAGAAAACTATTCGCTAGTTTCTCGAGCATAGTAAGTTTTAATTAGCTCAAAAACTGTGGAACTCTGATTTGTCAATGACGAACTGATATTTCAAATGATGCGTAGTGCCTCAGTGCTCACGAAGCTGAATTTAAGCTGCTGTTAATGGCAGCTTTCAGTTTTCATGTTCCGTTAATCGCAAAATATAAGATTTATTCATTTTGCGAGAGGTTTAACAAAGCAGCCTCCATTATTTTATTCCTTTAAAAAAAATTTACACCCATTGGTATTTTGTGTTTTTCCCGAATCCATTGAAGAATTTAATTTGATACTTTTTAAGTTGTCAAGTAAAACCACTTCATCCTTAACGTTTATAGTTCATAAAGCAAAAAGGAAGGCAACAGTCACTCAACTCAATATTAATTTTAAGGCAATATTTGAAGTCAATAAGGATGACGCGACGTTTGAGGCCATCTGCTTATCATCACCAAAAACCTGAAAAAGAAAAAATTTAAGATAATTAAAATTCAAGAAATGAAAAAAAAAATTAACTCTTAGAAAAATTGTAGATTAAAATCTATAAACCACGAAATAAATACGTGAGAAAACAGCGCAGGGTAAGAAAAATAAAGAAAAAACAGTTTCAATGAACCGTATGAATTAACCAAGAAAAAAGCATGGGACTCTTAGTGACTGTTATGGCTGGTGTCAGTGTTGTTGTTGTGAAAATATAAAAAATCAAAGATTCGTATTTCTATTTTATGTAAAGTACTTGAAAATATTTCAAAGTAATTGCAATTAATTGTAATGCTATAGTTCATAGCTTAGAACATGACAGAGAAGATCATAAACTTGTTCCACAACTGGGTTCTGAATGCTCGGCAACTTTGATCACCGTAATAAGACAGATAATAACTTCATTCTCATTCCAAACTGGGTTGGGGCACCATAGCGAGCACATTACAGAGGGTAGGTTACATCCTTGAGATGTAAGGAACCGCACTACAATTATTTGCAAAACTTGTGTGAACTTAAACTTGAGGAATTTACGTACCTCCCTCTTGTTCAGCCCCTCTGAAAGCTTGTGTCTCAATTTTGGCACCTTCCAAACTGGATTGTGCCCCTACGTTTATCTCCCAATGCTCCCTGAATTAACTTAAAAAACTAACCATCAACTGCCATTGCTGTAATATTTCCTTAACAATGTCTACGAGTCTTGCAGCACAGCTTCTTCGAGGATTTTTCATCTTTTCCAATTATTACGCACAAAAATTTGCAAATGTTTCTTTCCGTGTTTTAAATCAAACATGAACCTTCGAGTTTCGATTTAAATCTAGGAGCAGACAGCATTTATTTAGCAATCCAAATGCTTTCAGCAATTAAACTAACCTTAGATTGTGCTCCACTCAGAACTAGACTTTGAAAGTGAGCGATACGCTGATATTTTGTGGTCTGTTTTCAATGTCAGTCGAATAAACATGGAAATTGAGTTAGTATGAAAAATAAAAATAGTCATGTATGAATGCATGAAAGTGCTGAAACTAACTATCGGTCATTTAACTAGCATTAGATATTTGTGTTCATAGAAGTTCAGCGAATTAAATTATGCAAGACGTGAAATAAGTTCAACACTGAACGTCTTCTTATCCTAATGTCTTGCAGAGGGCAGCTCCTGCAGATGGAGCCAGTTCGAGTGTGACGATGGTGGCTGCGTCTCCGCGTCCTACGTGTGCGATGGTGACAACGACTGCAGTGACAGTAGCGATGAGCGCAACTGTACTACAAGTAAGGCTACCATTTCAACCACTGCTTTCATTGATCCCTCAGTGCTCATTGCTTTAAGGGGGTCAACCCAAGATTTCAATTTTTTTCATCCGACTCATATGAAATTTGGCCAGTATATGTACTTGTTGAAAGTAAACTTGTTGCACTCATGTAATTTTTTCGATTTAGGCCTCATTTTTTGATAAATAGGAAATATTAGTTTTTTTGTATATATTTATGGATATTTCAGAAGAAAACAAGTCATTGAGTTTTTATGCTAGAACAAAACCAAAGACTGTTTTAGAATCCTTGAAGTATTGCAACCAAAGTTACGCGTACCAATTTTCCTTTTGAAACTTTTCGTTTTTTATATGCGATATTTGATCACTGATAACATATAAATTATTTAACTAATTTTTGCATAAAAAAAGTATCAAATGAAAAATTCGTACGCGTAATTTTGTTTGAAATGCTTCAGGGATTCTAAAACGGTGTTTGGCTTTGTTCTAGAATAAAAACTCAATGACTTGTTTTCATTTGAATGTAAAAATGTATGATTTTTCAGGAGAGCCCATAAAACAAAAAATTTATGTTGAATTGTAATATCTCGGAAAATTTTTGTAATTGAATGCTGCTTTCATTTTTATTTCTATAATCGCCATGCATAACTTCATATTCACACTGTGAATTGTAATTTACAAAAACAATCAAGAAATTAAACGAAAATTCTTTTATAAAAATAATGGACTTTTGTATTTGTAGTCTGATTCTTATAAAATTGACCATTATTTGTAATTTTTTAAAATAAACACAATTTCTTCAATTCATTTTTTCGATTCAGACCTTGGTTTTTGGAAAAATTAAACAAATTGTTTTTTTACTTCATTTTTATTGATATTTCGAAGGAATATAGAACTCATTGAGTTTTTATGCTAGAACAAACACAAAGACAGATTTAAAATCCTTGAAACATTTTCAACAAAATTATGGTAGCAAATTTTCCATTTTCCGTTTTGTTATCTTTTTATATGGGGTCGAAAATTCAGGATATTTGGTCCCCTTACACCCCTCTGGAGGGAGATCTAGTGTCCGTAGCGCCATAAAATTTAGGACCCAATAGTCCACCACCTAAGGGTCCTCTTTCAACAACAAACAGAAAATATCTCATCGGACCGCCAGGGGCTGGTTTGACCTTAAATCATTTTTTAACATTGTTAAGAAAATTCCATTAAGAAAATTTATAAAGAAAAAGACGTCAAATAGAATGTCGAATTATATTTTCCATCAACTTGCATCAGCGAGAGGGGGAAAAGGCTTAGAAACTCGTTAACTTGAAAACCATATTCCTAAGTTTTTCATTTTCTGGTGCGCAAGGTTTAGAATGATTTGTATTTCAACTTCGGTGTCCTACCGTCTATATTTTCTTTAATAATGACAATCCGTTTAGTGGAATTTACATTTCAACAGTCTTTTTCCTCCACCAACATAAAACACTGCTTGCGTCTTAAGCTTTACCAATGAATTATCAAAGAAAACATTTGATCAAAGCAATGTTACTTTGGGAGGATATTTGAATTTTGTGAACTAAATTTGGTTTATATGAGTTGGAAAAGTTCAATAAAAACCTTTTAGGTTTATGAACAGATTACTTCACATTTGGTTTCACAGTACTTTTGTGAAAAATTAACTGGCAGCGTGTGATCGTCCCTCGTTCAGTTGTGTGTCTGGCGCATTGCAGTACGTGGGTTTCACTCACAGAGAGCTTTTTCTGAAAGTTGCTGAACATGCTGGTCAGAGCTATCGAACTGGTTGAGTTAGCAAGTTTTTCTCGATAATTTGAAAATTTTTGATTAGCGCATCCTCAAGTCCCCGTATATTTATAAACTAAAACCATCACTGAAGGACTACAGAATGATAATCATTTCCAAATAGTCAGCAGGAAATTTTCTTTTGTCCCTCTTTTAAAAATCGGTTTTAGTGACATTATTCTGTTTTCTTCGATTTTTTTCATTTTTTAACTACATAGTTATACGTTCTTGATCAATTTTGATGAAATGTTTTGCTTCTTCCATTTCGAAATTTGTTTTTTAATTTTAATGGGCTCGAAACATCCGCATTAAAGATTTTAAGATTTTTCATCTCCATTACTTTAGTTGAAAATTGGCTCCACAAAAATTATATTTCTAATTTTTTAGTCAAACAAAGTAGAGACCATGATTATAGTAATGGTAGAAATGCTCATAAATGTCAACACGAAATGAATTCAGGGCCGAAATACGATCAAAGTGAAATAAACAGCTAGATTAGAACAAGATCTTTTTTGTGCTTGTTCTTTTACTTTTGGAGATGTTTTTTCTTGGGGTGTCAGAAAAGTCTTGTCCTCTCATCATGGACTAGCGTTCTAATTTCAGTTACTCGCGTACCTGCTTGAACCTTCCGGTGAGCTTGGAGGTAAAATAGCTTGGATGAAATCTGGCCAGTTGTAGGCGCTCTGTGGCGAGGGTTTTTCCTTTATTAGGCAAACTTAATTATAATTAAACAACTCAAATTTGTGTTACATAGAGGAAGAAAGAGACTACCACTCTTGTTTGGGGCAGACAAGTTGGTTTTGATCCCACTGATGATATTTTCGTATAGGAGTTTTTAATTTTATTTACGAAAATAACTTCCCCTCGGATATCGCGTCAGTTTTTAATTACTATTTTGATCGGTCGGAGGTCTTTTTTGTCGATTGGCTGCTGCTTCTTTATTTAAGGTCTACTCAAATACATTTTTCGCCATGGGTCACCGGTTTTATTAAGTGAAGTTGAAAGAGTTTCCCTTTCTATTTTAAACGAGGGCATACTGCCCGTCAAAAAAATGACAAGATTAGATATAGGACCAACTGAGCTTCAACATGGCTTTCATATGATTTCTCATGCTATTCTATGGCTTTCCAATACTTTCCCAAGTCTCAACCGCTGATATTCTATTCAACCTAATCTAACCTACCAATATACGTGATATTCATTCCTACTCCCAATCTGCTGGGTAATGTGCCGAAAATTGTGGAGTTGATGAAGCTTGTATCACAGATACGCTCATCTCACACTTTCAGTTGGTTGGTGTGACACACAGACGGATGCAGGGACGGACGCGGCTCCTTTTATAATATACTCGTAGATTATAAGCCATAATTATTGCTTGGACATTTTCTGCTGTACAACATGGTGTGGAGTGACTTCGGGCAACGTTTCCTGTTTTCGATTTTTTATCGTTTAGGGTTCATTTGTGGATTTTAGTCTACCAGTGGTGTTTTTCTTCATTTAAAAATTGTTTTTTCCATAGGTTGGGGTAAATGTTAACAAATTAGTATTTGTCTCTCTTCCTCACTTTTTTGCTTGATGTGGGCTGCGCAGTCAGTGCTTGTAAAAGCAGATATTTTCATATCGAGGCAGATTTTTATTCATTAGTATTTCACTTGTTCATGACTCAATTTAAAACTCAGCTGAAGATCAAGATGTCTTTACTCCTTTTCAAATTCAATTTAGTTTCATTTTATATTATTATAGTATGTTAGAAAATTTCTTTACTGTTTCAGTTGGCTGTTCACTTGGTATTAACGTACGAACTTTTAATTGAATGTTGGAATCATATCAACGTTATAGCATATCCAGATAATGAACAGGCTCTCAGCTCCTGTGCTTGCTTCTTCCCTTTTTTGTCTCATAGCCTTGTGATTCATTATCATTTCAGTTATATGCACTACGTCACACTAGGGGCGTAAACGATGTTCTTCTATATATACGTTGCAAAATTCTGCTTGAATTCTCATTTTAAATTTACCTAGTAAAAGGCATGACGAAAATACTTCCTATAATATCACTAGTACTGAATTGACAACACACATGTGAGAAAATTTAATCACACAGGGCATATTTACATTTACGAAGTTATTCACAGTTTTTACTCTCGGATAGGTTTGGGCTTAGCTCAAGATTAGTAATTCTTTTTTGCATCAGCTTGACTGAAACTTTTTCGATGGTCCACAGGTTTAACTGATCATCACTTTTGATCATGTTATCGGTATGACGTGGGACCGCGAGAAGAAGGTTTGATTTTAATGCAAAAACACCGTCAGAAACTTCCATGGAAATACACGAGCTAAGAATTTTGCCTAAACTATCGGGAAATCAAAGCAAGGCTAGGCCCAAAGCGCTTGGTTGTCGCATTATTAGGGTTGTCATATCTGTATTTTTACTCAATTATCTGCTTCTCATTCTGGACACCCCAGTGCTGTCAAGGGCGAAAAAGATGTCTAATTTTATGAAGATATGGGAATGAAACGGGGATTCTTGGCAACGAGCTACATTGTCCGCAGGTTGAAACTTGAAGAAAAGCTCAAGTATACTCTAGTCATAAATGCACACAAGAGTTTCACGCAGAGAAAAATGAGAAAATATGCTAAAAAATAATGGAAGACCTGCGATGTTGTTTCCAAACACATTTATCTTGAAGTGAAATTTTAAAACACGTGGCGAATAAGTCAGGATTTGCTAGATGCTGTATTAAAGTATAGATATAATTTTTGAAATATTAACCACATGAAGAAAAACTCAATACAACTGGTCCAACGTGTTGAAACGAACTGTAAGACAGAAATCAATGAAATTGAGTGTTTCAGTGTAATCCTCAAAGTTTTAGTAGCAATACTTTTTTTACACTCTCATAAAAAATGTCAGGCTCCACATTGTAAAAAAATTGCAGAATACACAAGTACATCAGTTTAGAATTACTTCTATTCAAATGCTGATACTCCTGACCAGGTACCTGCACATCCGACCAGTTCAAGTGCAACAACACTGGCCGATGCCTTCCACCGAATTACAAGTGTGACGGCGACAACGATTGCGGTGACAACAGCGACGAGCTAGACTGTGAGCTGTTATTGATTATTTGTCAAAACCGTTTTTATTCAGTCTAAATCGTTGTTTCCGCAATGAATCGTATGTTTTGAAATTCACGTCAACCAGTTTGACCTAGACCGTTCGGTTTACCTCGAACATTGTAAAGGATAATGATTTACTCATCTAAGTATATATGATTTGAAATTACTCGAACACTTTTCTGCTGAATGCAAAAGAAATTTTATGGTAGAACACTTCGATATTCTGTGGCAAAAGACCGAAGTGCTTTGCGGGGAACGAGAGCAATATTATCATTCCTACTGCTGAGTGAAATCGCAAATTTTTCAATGGGTTCACCAGTACGTACAAAAACACATGGTATGAGTCTTTCATTTTCAACGTAAATGTTTATTGAGAATCGAAACGCTTACTTTGCTGTATCAATCGTTGTTTCTGCTAATAATAGCATTAGTTTCTTGAGTAAAAATTTTTATTTTTTGGACTGCCGTACTCTGGACTACGAACAGGGAAACAACTGTCATTGTAGATTGATCGACTATCGGCCAACTTCTTGTATAGATTCACAATGTTATAGATTATGGCAACACGAACAAGGCACGTGGCACCTTCTCTAGCTGGTACTTGAGTTCCACGCCGTCAGAAACAGGAAATTCGCTCTCACCACAGTGAAAATTTAAAATAATTTGACAGTCAGCCAAATGTATATACCGGGTGTTGTATAATTCGAAGCACATATTTTAACCATCGACAGAAAAACGCAAAATAAAACAATTTTCATGAATGACAAAAACCTTAAAATTCCGTTTTTGAGAAAGGATACCCTGAAATAATTTTAAATTCCCGTAGAAATAGGTTAAAGCGCACCCCAGCAGCCTGCCTAAGAAGTTAGATTTTACTCGTTGGCTGCATGGTAAGCTTATTCCTATGGGAATCTGAAACTATTTCAGGATATCATTTCTCGAAAACGAATTAGTTTTGAGGTTTTTGTCACTCATGAAAATCGTTTACTTTGTGTTTTTCTGTATATGGTCACAATATGTGCATCGAATTACACAACACCCTGTATATTTCAGATCATCCAAATATAGCACACTGAGAAATATGCTGTCAAGATTTAGTGAAATAAGATTAATTGAAATTATAATTAGCTAAGAAGTAATATTTCTGATATTACTTTCTATCACAAATTTATTCGGCGAGTACACTCATTAATTTTATAACAACATGCACTCCTTGAGTGTAGTTTGGAAAAATGTGAAGCTCATTGGAAGTCGCTCGTCCAGTGTGATGGGTAATGCAAATTAAAATCCAGCTCTTTGCTAAATCAGGTGAAAAGTTTCCAGTAATTACATTGTAAATAATTCATTTAAAACAAGTATTTTCAGCATTTTCATTGTTTCATTAAAAATCTAACTAATTTAAGTAAATCTTGTTCTTTTAATTTATTTCCAGTAATTATATTGAAGGTGCATAATTATAGACAGCGGTTAGTAGAATACGTGGCTAGATTGATTAGCATTATTTGTGAAGTTGCGTAAGCATTCTTAGAATTAGCTAAGGTAAAAACCCGGTGACCAGATGGCCACTTCGACTCACGACGAAAGATTGAACATTTCCGTGGTGTGACACAGAAACAAAAACACTATTTGAGACTCGTGACAACTGGAAATATTGCAATTTTTATCTAACTACCTTCAAGAGGACATTAATAAATTGTTGTATAGGCTTTGTTGATAGTGGCTTGGGAAATTGTGCCCACATCCATTTGAACAAGTGAGTCCGGCTGATAACTAATATTTGAGCATTTAATTTTATAAAATTAACCGTTTACAAACGTCGCTTTTCAGTTTTTTGATGAATGCAATTTTTGTGTTTTAATTAAATTTGAACGAGTTTTGATAAAAAATGAATTTTAGTAACCAAGTGAAACAAATGCATTCATTAAGCAGCGTTCATGCATTCAGTCTATGGTGTAACTGAAGGGACACACTCATCAGCCAATCATGCAAGCAAGCAAAACCTGTAAACTATTTAATTGGGCGATCTGAGGTTAACTTTGACTAATTTGTTTGTCAGTCACTGCTGCAAACGCTAAATAAAACTCACATTCTGTCACATATCTGAGGGAAGCAAAAGAATAATAGCGTAAGAAGTAGAATTTTTGTTTACCAAACTGTTTAAAGGCCAACAAACGGCACTCTGACGGATTGTAGTTAATAATGATCAAAATAAAGATTTAAATCCACACATTAAGTTTTTCTGAGCCAGATTCATTTATAGGAAGAACTTGTAAAGTTCCTGAAAAAATGTCCGTTCTACGAGTGTGGTATTTAATATTTTGACGTAATGCTTTAACTATTAATTGCAGCACGAATTGGTTTCCAAAGGATGAATTAGGCTTCCGCTAGTGTGTGGTGATACATTCGCCCATTCTTCAATGAACATTTGCCAACTTAGCCAGATTCTTTGAACCTTTTTGCTTGATCGGACTCAAATATTTTCATTCTGATTGAAGTGATAAGCTTGGCCATTGAAGAACAATGATGCTTTTTTCACGTCACTATTTGCTGGTTAAAATCACCGTTTATGGTCGATGTTCTTCTTGAACGTCGGCTTGCGAGTTTGAGGATACGCTTTACTTATGAAATGAGATTCTTCTTCAGATTGTGACGATCAATGGCACCATATATTGTTTCGTCAATGATCTGAAGTGCAGCAGTGGCAAGAGAAGCAAATCAACTCGAAACTTTGATGCCATCATCTCCGAGCTTGTTTTACTTTTTTTAGCATGCTTCGACTTGCGTGAATACTGACACCTCTGTGGAGATAGAGAAAACCGATTTATACAAGATATTATGTGTTTATTTCAATAAAATTGAACTGACCTTCTGGGGGACACCAGTGAGGTGTGGGTCACCAGATTTGCAAAAACCTGCAGATTCTTTAAAAAATGTCTAGAATGTTAGAGGATTAACTTGAATAAAATAGTCTTCTCAATCGGAGATAATTACCATTTCTAAATATTGTTCCTGTATTGGCTGAACACTTTTTTCATGTACAATGAATCCTCATACGTGAAATAACAAATGATTTATTGTACAACTTTAGTTTAACTTTCAGGATTATAATCCGGTGGTGTTTCGAGTATGTGGGCCTATACATAGTTTGATGAGCGTATAATCTTATACGTACGAATTCTTTTGGCCTCCCTGGTGAGTTCACTTTCACTTCAGAAACTGTTGCTTTATGACATGTACATAATTGGTCGAAATAAATCTCTGGTGGCGGTGGCGCCAAACTCCCAATCAAACGATATTCTGTTCATAGTCTCAGTGGTTAGTAAAGTTATCCATTATCTCTCACGTCCCTTTACTCGTATTTTGCCTCCTTACCCATTCTTTAACAAGAAATTGCGGCGCAACAATATTCAATATGGGTCGAATATTTATTTCACAACTCGAGTGGTTCGAGACTCCAGATCTATTCTTAACCAAAATAGAAATTAAAAGTAGTGAGTATTTACTAATTTCATTCCAAGCAATCCATATTTAAATGATTTAATTGAATTTTGAGTTGAGTACACATTGTTGATATTCGCACGCGTCCATGGCTTTGGGAATATTATCCAGATATATTTTAGTTAGTGAGTTTGGCTAATAACTTATGTTAAATTTTTCTTCTTCTTGAAGATTGTATTAATTACTCCAGCACCCGTTCACCATTTCCTTGTAACTCGTTTCTTTACTTTTTACTGTTACCTTGTTTCTAGTACGGCAATCTCTCGCTGCAAATTTTCCTATATTTTACTGCTTCTGCAGTCATCGTACTTCCGTGAATGGTTCCGAGAACACTCAAAACATGAGATTTGTGTGTGTGCGTGACAATCAGTCGTATCCTGTTACAGCACCAAATAACAGGTCGTAGCATTTGAAGCACGTAAATGACTCAATGAAACGTTCCTGTAATTTTCATGTTGGGACTTCCATCGTGTATTAAGAATTACTTTCTCAATCAATAGGCAGACATATTTTATACAGGTACACCTATCTTTGAAAAATTCTTGAAAGATCTGCTTGAATTTTATTACAGTGCAAACCCCTGATTAGTTTTCGTTATTGTTTTCATGTTTAAGATTGACACCCAAGTGGGATCTCCAATGGTTTTCTACCCTTAATTGGAAACAGTGATATTCGTATCTGTGCTCTAACTTAAGACGGAAAATGAATCCTTGAAAGTCATGAAAACTGTACTTCCCACCATTTCATCCATTCACATTCTAGGCGGCGTAGGAACTTTATGCATCTTGCCGGCCTGCAGTTGCAACTTGTTCGTCAGGGTATAACGGCTGCTGGGGTTGTAGCGCTGTTTGCTACACACAGTTTTAGATCAGATGACCTCCTTTCCATAGCATGCGAGCGTAAAATTTGGTAATAGGAGTAACAAAAATTACAACCCAGGAACACACAATAAATCTTTAGAATTCTACTTCCTACTACCCGTACATTCCACTAATTACTCAAAATTCTATTTTCTGATGATACGCCAACCAATATATGAGGCAGGGGAATAGTGAATAAATCAAAATACGGTATGATGGGGAAGCAACTGAAAAGTTATTTGTAAAACCAAGAAAATATGTACTGTAGGATAATGAAGCTCCCTATTTCCTTCCGGAAGTGAGCAAAGAATAAACTACAACAAATGTTATTGAGTAAACCTAACGTTAAGGGGGGTCTTCCCGTCAAAACTGAGTTTTGATCCGATTGGTCTGAAATTTGGCCACTATATGTATTTTTGCAAGAAAAACATATTGTCCTCATGTAACTTTTTTGATTTAGGCCTTAGTTTTTTTTTAAACTCGTTTTTTGGTTCATTTTTGGGATGTTTTCAAAGGAATAGAAGTCAATGAATTTTTATGCTAGAACAAATACAAAGACAGTTTTGGAATCCTAGAAACATTACAAACAAACTGATAGTTCTTAATTTTTTATTTGAAACTTTATTTTTTATAGATATGCGATATTTGATCAATACCTAAAATATACAGAATTTTTAGGTTCTGAACTAGCATAAAAAAAAGACAACGTACAAATTGGAAACGTGAGGACTATCAGTTTGTTAGAATTGTTCCAAGGATTCTAAAACTGTCTTTGTTTTCTTCCTAGCATAAAAACTCAATGACTTCTATCTTTTGAATTTTGAAAATAAGTAACTTTACAGTATAGGCCAAAAACAAAATATTTTGTTGAAGTGTAATATAATGGAAAATTTATGTAATTGAATGCTGTTTTAATTTTTATTTCGATAATCTCCATGCATAACATCATATTCAAACTGTAAATTGTAACTTACAATTTAAAAAAAAGGTAAAAAAATTTTTACTAATTTCATAAAAATTATGAAATTTTTTGTTTTCAGTCTGATTCTTATGAAACTTGACTATTATATGTAACTTTTGAAAAAAACACAATTTTCCCTATACATTTTTTTGATTCAGGCCTTAGTTTTTGAATAAATTTGACATATTGGTTTTTAGTCCACTGGTATTGATATTTCAAAAGAATAGAACTCATTGATTTTTTGTGCTAGATCAAAAACAAAGACAGTTTTAGAATCCTTGAAACATATCTAACAAAAGTACATTCGCAAATTTTCCATTTCTTCTTTTGTTTTCTTTTTATATGGGGTCAAAATGTGCTCGAAAATTTAAGATTTTGGTCCCCTTACCCCCCCTGGGGGGGGGGGGATTTATTGTCCGTAGCGCCATAAAATTTTAGGACCGAATAGTCCACCACCTAAGGGTTCTTTTCCAACAATAACATGAAAAATACCCATCGGAGAGAAAAGGGGCCCCGGAGGACCCCCTTAATTAAGATAGAACATTTTTTGGTGACCTGTTTGCAGCTTAATTGCTCACAAAACTTCATTGGTGGCATAGTCCATTTGCTTCTGTAATGCAGAAAAACTAAATGCTTTAGTCGCCAGAGAATTGAATTCGATTACGTTTTTAAAAGGCCTCATATTTTTTCAAGCACGATCTCAAAAAGGCATTGTCGTTTAATAGATTTAGCGTTCATGTAATGGTTAAAACTGCAAACTTTTTCAACAAATTCTTTTTCGCGGAGCGTGCAGCCATATTCATTCAAAGAAAAAAATTAAATGTTTTCTATCTAGTCGCTAATTCATTTTATTATTAACATAACAGGGCATATCTCGTCTCTTGTCATGCATTCTACTGAAATTTTTTCCTAACCACCATTTTCCTTCCAACACTGCTGTCGGTGCACAAACATTTGTCAAGCGAAAAGCATCACAACTTGCCCGAGTGCTAGGGTATTACACAACTTCTTACTACATTTACAAGTGTAATTTCGACAGCTAAAAATGTGCACCATCGTCATCATATGATAATTGCGTTCCTTTATAAATACGTTTCAATATACACCCTCCAAACCAGCAAATATGTTTTGCAGTTAAGCAGATACTATAGACTAGGGCACGATAACTAAGTTACTGTTATTGATGTGGCTGCAGTTCGCATGCATCTCGCATACAGTTAAAATTCAACAAAAACATGGAAAATTACTTTTATTTTAAAAAAAATTCATTGAATTCAAATGCCACGTGGGCAAATAGTATGGAATATTAGACTTTATTGCGTTAGTTTTCATAAAATCAATCGATTCCACCAACACACAAATTACGGTTGTGATACTGCACGTTTAGATCCTTTACTTTAATACTGAAGGGGGAAGAACTTTAGGACTTGGGGTAAAGTCAATATCTCGCTGAAGTCGTTTACTTGACTCAAACATTATTTTGCTAATGTAGAGGCTTGTTTTTTCAGTAGAGAAATTTGAAATCTAGAGTGGTGTACTGAGGAATAAATTCCTCTCCGAAGAAAACTTTCTCCCCAAATTAACTTTTATGTCACGTAGTAACCTGGAATAAAGTATGAATGAATTATATGAAAGTCAGAAAATCTCATTTGCGTTTACTGAAGACATAATGAAAAATATTATTCACAAATTATGAGCCATGAATTTAGTAAAAATACATAAAAATTTCAAATTTTACTATCATACCCAAGATTATGCGCGTGGTTATAATCTATGGCTTCATGAATGCTACTGATTCCTTCAAGTTTAGTTATTCATTCCTGAATCCCACCGAATTAGTCAAATTATTCAAACTGTTTTTTGCTCTACTATGGATGCGCAGACCAACTTTAAGCTAAAGATATGATTCATAGCGAATGAGTCATATGGATTTATTTTTTATTGACGTTCATCTCAGTTAATTGTACCTTGAGTTATATTCGTACCCACACAGTATTCACGCTGAAATAATGGCGTCGCGTGATTTGGAAAACTAGCTGGGACAAACTTATGAAATTAAACACGAAGTTTCAAAAATTCTCAGTCCAACAAAATTCAGAACACGAACTCAGCTTTCGAAGTATTATTTTCATGAAATAAGAACTGTAAGACTCATGGTTGCCGTAAGAACAGTGCAATTTGTAGTTTTGATCCTAATATACATTTGACACTGAAATTTTTCATTCGATTCGTTTGAGCCCTTATAAATTTGTTTATCATTATTTCCAAGCATATATTTGTGAGTGTGCGCTAGTACTAACTGTTCAACCAGAATGTAGAAATGGTAAAAAAGTGTGTTTAATGCACGAAGGTGCATCGGGATAAGGTGATCAACAACAAATGTTGAGGGAGATAACGACACATGGTTTTAACACTAATTTAATGTGAAGCTCCGTTGAGGTGCAGAATTTGGAAGGCAGAAGAGGGCAAAACTTGTGCTAACGATTATTTCCATTCACCTGCGACCTTCAGTGAATGCAACTACTGTACCTGTGGGGATAAGTGCTCACTGGGGGAAGATGTGGGGTCCCGAGCCTAAGGTTCTGTGGACCTTACTTTTTTGACATAGATCAGGTGTTCTGTTTTTTGTCAAAACAGGTATTTTTGCGTTGACAAAAGTTTACAGGCTGACTTTCTTTGGTTCACTGCTTTCCTTTTGACACCCCTATCACCTTTTTCTTCAACTTTTGTCATATTTCAAATACATATCTTTTTCATCATGTTTCTATGTGCAGGGTGTGGAGACACACCTTGTGCATAGATCCCCCATCACACCTTAGTTCGTTATTACATAATATCGTCCTCTCATCTCTGTGGGGAAAACCTTCGTTCTGGTAGAAAGGCTTAAACTAACTTAAAATCTAAACTTTCATGCAATGTACTCCCGCTCAGGCGCCTGCTCAGCCAGCCAGTTCAGGTGCAACAACACTGGTCGCTGCATCCGTGCTGCGTACAAGTGTGATGGTGACAACGACTGCGGTGACGACAGTGACGAGGCGGACTGTGAGTATTTGATCGGTTCTATTCGATTTCATATTTAAATACATGTATAATTCGGCTCACATTACCTCAGCGACCGTTTTAGCCTAGAAATTATGGCTATTTTCAACTAGTTCGGTCTATTAATTTTTCGTGATACTCAGTTGGTCTCAAAATATTTGGTATGTCTTTCGTTCTCCTTCTCAAAATAGTTTGTAGAGTGCCTAAATACTTTGTAACACCAAATTATTTGTACCAAAACATGCAAATTTGTCGGTACAAAGTTCTTAGGTTGTCTGCAACCAAATGATTGGACATCTTCTCGTAAAATGCAAAAATATTCTGTAAAAATATATTTTCTTACTATGGAAACTTCTTCTATATTTTATCATAGAATTCCTAAATATTAAACACAGCGTGAGCATTTTTACAGTTTCTTAAATAAAGTGGAATAAAATTATCTTTTGAATGGCACGATGTGCTTTGCAGTTCTAACGTAACACACATAGTACGACTTTCACGTCTTTTACGTGAGATTGATTGCAAATCAACCAATTTGCAACACTGGGTGTATCAGCTTCTGTAATTACAAAAATTGAAGTGCGGAGGTCATTTCTGCTCCCTAATGCCGAGTGATAACAATCGAATTCAATTCGCAAGTGTGAAGCCCAAAGATTTATGTAAAATTTAACTGATACTTTGTCAAACTACACTGAGTGACCACGCGATTTTATTTAACATCATCCTGAAACATCAGTCATAAACGATAAAATTACTTCCAATTTTGTTTTTGATTTCGTATGTACCCTCGAAATTGCGATTTTTGGTTCAGCGTTGTCGGTCAATGTTCAGAAAAAAATACATATAAATTGAACGTGAGACGATTAACACGTGTAATTCACTATCGGATATTTACTATCGGAAGGTAGGTGTCACTCGTTCGTC
Organism: Morinoia aosen; assembly: GCA_030386875.1. Lineage (NCBI taxonomy): Eukaryota > Metazoa > Arthropoda > Malacostraca > Amphipoda > Talitridae > Morinoia > Morinoia aosen. Next base: position 13,823,168 of record CM059577.1, on the reverse strand, counting down.
AAGAGAGCAAATTTGTATTCAGTTACATGGATCATGTGTCGATCTATTTACAGCTGTAATAATGTGGTAAATCACTGTGGTACATCGCCTTACTTTCCCATTTCAATTTTTTCTGATGTCCGTGAGATGCGCCAAGAATTAGAAGTCAACATTTCTGCTCGATGCACAAATGTAAGCAAAAAATAGCTTGGATATATTACCATAATCAATGCTTAGCCTGAAAATTACAATGTTTGTGAAATCTGATAAAATAAAACCCTATTTGTGTTGCTCAGAACTGCAATTTCCTGACTGCCCTCACAGAGCTGAGGATTATTTGGACATGAAAGTCAAACTCGTTTATGACGAGGAGGAGAGCCCGCATTTTCAGCTAAAAATATTTCATTTCTGCATTACTCATCAGTAAAGCCACTAAATGCGTCGGCTTACTTAATTCAAAAAGATCAATTGTATTTACCTTCTTTTGACTTTGGTAAATTTATCTTTATTTCCTCTGCAGGCGATGAGAATTTAAGAAGACAGAAAAAATTGATTTAAGAAAAATTTTTAAGAGAAGTGAATGTTAGCTAACTATATTCATTTTGTAATGGTTCTGGTTCCGACGTGAAGGCTAATATATATTTTTCTAAATTTTTCTAAATCTACTTCTTCTTAATAAACCGATAATGGAATATTGACATCAAAAATACAATAATAAAGCAAAAACTAAAGAAAATTTCAGCAAACAGTAGAATGTTTGACAGCCGTGTCGCACTCATTTATTGACGGAAAATTTTTTAAAATGTACATCGATTCTAAAATGCGCAGATCAGGCGGATTTGGGGCTGAATCCAAAATTTTGAAATTTGTGTTTTTGAAGAAATGGTGTTTTTTTCGAACAGTGTTCTCTCGTAGACGCGTTTGATTGCTTAGTCAGATTATTGCCCGCACGAAAGGTGACTCCCCTGTGTTGTGCACACCTCACAATAATTAATTGGAGTCCAGTGCTACCAATGTATCAGCGCCCGCAGCGGGCTCACGTATATACCACTGAGTATATACACATATATATAGGTGCGCAACAACACATCTGAAGTATCCCTTCGTTTAAAGTATGATCCGATTTTTCTATCATTTTTGAAGTATACATATGGATTTATTCGCGGGAAAAACTTTTAATTATTGGCAATATTTCGATTTCGATTTTCTCTGCGCGGGTTAAAGGTAGCTGAAAAAATAATCTCGAATTCAGCACGGTGAGAGCTTTTTGTTTCGTAGTAAACTTTCTATCAGCAAATTTTCGTAATTCCTTAATGGAAATATTCTTCGGAGAATTATTTGAACAGCAATAATTTTAGTTTCAGAAAAGATATGCATACAGTATGTGGGAAAGGAAAAATATGTTACTTTTATTTCTATGTCAAGAGACGTCGAGAACTTCATAGCTCACAATTGGAGGAAAACTTTCAACAGCGAATCTTTTGATAATCAGTCGAACGTCGAACGTATATTATGTTATAAATGTTTCAGTATGAAAACATTACAATGGATGTGAGGTAGGTATCACTACAGAATCCATACTTTTCGAGTACCCTCTTAATAGTGATAACTTACAATGATTTCACCATAGTGAAAACTTACAATGGTATGTACATGTACTGTAGCAGCGTCTAAAGGATTTCTAAATCTATAAAATTAATTTGAAACCGATAGATTGGCAACGTTGCTTTTAGTTTAAGGTATCAAACAAGTCTGGAGAACAGGGTGATTACTGATGACACTGAAGTGGACTCGTGACTGACCTACTTCGGTGAGTAGACATTTTATTGTGGTGGAGACATTCTATTGTGGCGGAGACATTCTATATGGTGGTGGAGATAATGAAGTGTTTGCGTATCTGTATTGTGGCGGAGATAACGGAGTGTTAGCGTATTAGTATTGTGGTGGAGAATATGCTATGAGCTATGGGAGTGAAGATGTGAAACAATGTGAGTGTGAACATGACTATGCCTTATTGTCTGCACTTACCAATAACGATAGATAATTTCTTTTCATTGGAACCTCTTAAGAGCCACTGAAAGGATGAGGAAAAAAATTATTTTACTTCTCTCACAACATACATGATCGGCATAATTGCCGGGGCTGAAGTTCATATTGCAAATTAGGAGATTGATGTTCAATACATTGTTGTTATGATCATGCAAGATGCGTGAACAATACTTTTTTGAAGTTTCTAGGCCATTGAATAATTTTTATAAACTTCCTAAAAAACTCATGTATATTCTGTGGCAAAAATATTGGCTAATTTTAATGGCCGGCTGTATGTTCTTCAACAGTCAAAACTTGCCACAATCGTTTACTGTAATTCTCCACCAGTTGAGTGCATACCTCAGCCGGGAAATGTTTTCATTCTTTCAAAAATAACTCTTTCTTTGCTGAAAGTTTGATGGTTTCCTCTTAATTACATTTAACTTTAAGTATGATTTCATTATTAGCTCGAGCTCTTGTCTATACTGTATATGTTTGTATTGGGTACTATAAAACGTTAATTTTGAGATTCTCCATCGAATTCTTAGCTAATTTAGAAATGTTCTTTTGGTTAGTGCTCTGAGCTAAGTTTCGTCGATGACCCAGGTAGAGCTCTCTTGCACAACTATTCAAAATTTTGTTCGAAATACTAGCAAATTTTTCCATAATGTCATAAATCATCAACCTTAAGAAGTCTCCCATGCCTAGACACTGCAAAATATCCCCTTACTTTGACGGGCTCATCCCATCGATTTTCGAATTTTTATCCGATTGTTCAGAAACTTGGACAGTATATGTATTCTGTGAAATGAAACATATTTTACCCGAGTAAAATTTTTGATTTAGGCCTTGGTATATTGAATAAATTCGAATTATTAGTTTTTTAGTTAATTTTTAGGGATATTTCAACAGAATAAAAGTTAACGAGTTTTCATGCTAGAACAAATTCAGAGACAGTTTTGAAATTTTTGTAACATTTCAAACAAACTAATGGTTTTGAATTTTTTATTTTCATCTTCGTTTTCTTTTGATGTATGATTTTCGGTCACTAACTAAAATATGAACATTTTTTTTAAATGAACGTACAAATTTGGAAATCGGGAGCCATTAGTTTGTCAGAAATGTTCCAAGGATTCCAAAACTGTCTTTGTTTTTTTTTCTAGCATGAATACTCACCGATTCTTATTATTTTGAATGCTGAAAATGTGTTTTTTTCGTAGGAGGCAAAAATTATTTTTTTTTGGTGAAGTGTAATATGATGGACAATTTTGTACTTTAATGCTGTGTTCATGTTGTATAATAATCTACTAATGATGTGCATGCATAATCTGATATTTACACTATGAATTGTACATCATATGTATAAATTATATTAAAAAATTCATTCATCATTTGTGGAGAAGTAAATTTTTAATTTGTAGACCGATTCTTCTGAAATAAGCCATTTTGTGATTTAAAAAACTTTTTTTCATGCCAATTTTTCAATTTTGGCCTTAGTTTTTCAGAAAATGGAAAATATTTTTTGTATGAAATTTTATTTGATATTTCAAATGAATATAAGTCAATGAGTTTTCATGCTATAACAAAACCAAAAACAGTTTTGGAATCCATGAAACATTTCTAATAAGCTAGAGTAGCGAGATTTTTTATTTCCCTGTTTGTTTTCTCTTTATATGTGGTCAAAAAGTCATGATTTTTGGTCCCCATACACCCCTCATGGTAGAAGGCTATAGTGCCCGTAGCCCCTTATAATTTTAGGAAACAATAGCACACTACCTAAAGACCCTTTTAAGCAATGAATCAAAAAACGATACTTTTGATTATAAATCGCTGGGTTGTACCCCTTAAGCTTCCATCTCCATGCTTCACTGTTATTATGGTGTTTTCTGGAAGATATGATTCTCCAAATTCCATGTAGGCGTTTGAGATAATTGTTTAGGCCAAATGTATATAATTTAATCTCATCCTACCATAATACAAACACCTGGGCTACAATTTCTTATTGCTTGTGACGTTTGGAATATGAAATTTGTGCTCTGAGATGCAATGGCTTTCTAAACACGACTTTCCTTAGAGACATGCTTTCAGAAGTTCAGAAGTTATCTCACCAGAACTCCACCACATGTCTCTGAGATGTTAGAGTCAGACAATAAAACAAAATGTCCTTAGTTGAGGTACAATGATTGGTGTGGGCTTTTTTGCCATTTTTCTTTCCTTCCTCTCATATGTAATTTTTTTTCTCCCATGCCCTACTCTATTGAAGACAGGTTATTAGATTCACGATTGATTTAAGAACACCGAATTTCTTGAAAATCGTGCCATAAGCTTCTCTGTTGACTTGAGATTTCTAATCAGCGACTTTATTGCTATGCAGTACTACTATTTTCTTTCGTCTGAGGGCGTTAGTCGTATCTTCACAAAACTGCTGCAAATCCTGCACTAGTAAATCAGTACTGTTATTCCTTCAAACCAATCCAAAAATAAACTAAACTATAGTTAAGCTCATCATATGTTCAAATTAAATTTGAACAGCCTTTAAATTGACAAAATTGAAAGAACTGGTAGAAGGTGCATCTAATTTTACCTCAGTATATAGATTTCTTTTTAATTGATATGAAGTCTGGAAAAATTGAGCAATGGCTGTGATACTTATGCTCACAAACATATCAAGTCACCAACAAACATGTAAGTTATGCTCACAAACATGTCAAGTCACCAACAAACATGTAAGTTATGCTCACAAACATGTCAAGTCACCAACAAACATGCAAGTTATGCTCACAAACATGTCAAGTCACCAACAAACATGTAAGTTATGCTCACAAACATGTCAAGTCACCAACAAACATGTAAGTTATGCTCACAAACATGTCAAGTCACCAACAAACATGTGAGTTATGCTCAAAAACATGTCAAACCACCAACAAACATGTAAGTTATGCTCACAAACATGTCAATAACACGTTTTACACAGATAATAATGCACAATAGCTGTTACTCTTTTAATTTCCTAATCCTAATTTGCCTGTATTTTGCAGAGCTGTGCTAAAAATTTCCCGAGCTCTGTGTATCATTTGCCAAATACTCTATGAATGATTGGTCACAGTGTAAGAGTATTCAACGAGACACTGCAAAGAAATGAAAGTTACACCTCTTCGAAACCTCTCAGAGATGAAGCGCAATTGGAACTTACTACAGCAACCAAAACATTTACTAATCGATCATTCGGAGAATCATCAAAATCACGCGAAGGCACAAATTATCTCCCATATTATAGGAGAAACTTGAACGAGTGATTTAAATAGATTAAAAATTATAGTTTTTGTTTGATCTGTTATCAGGATTTTTAAAATGAGCCTCACTATATTAACGTCCAGAGCGTTTTAACAACTTTAGGCTATGTTGCCCTAATTCTTCAGCGCTATGTGCATGACACTTAACATGAAACGCTGATCATATTTCCTGAGCTGAAAAACAAGATTAGCTTAAAAATACTGATTTCTTCTACCCCTATGTTTTACAACAAATTTTTGCAATACTTTACAGTTGAAGAGACAGAGATTGAGCTGATTGAACGTTTGTGGAATGATGGGTAAAATTAGTTTCTAGAGGTTTTAACTGGCGCAGATTTAAGAACCACTGGCAAAAGGGTTTTTGATTAAAATTTCGGATTCACTGAACGGCTTTCTAACGACTAAAATACGCATATTGAAATTCATCTAAAAGATATTATGAAATAAAACATTGCAAAATATCTCCAGTGTTACAAAAGAAGCCTATTTAAAACTATTGATTTCGTCTCTACCTCCGGAATATGCGGTACAACGAATGTTTACAGATGCTTTAATAATTTCTTCAACTTCAACCGTTCCTTCGTTTTTCTTTAGTATCGTCGCATAAAGACAGTGCCACGTCATGTTTTTTAAAGTTTTCTCCTCATCTTTATTCACTGTTGCAGTACTACGGACTTATCTGATTGATAATCATTTTATGCCAATCAAAGTAATTGTTTTTGAAATACTGAGTTTGGAATTGGGACTCGGAAGGTTTTTCGAATCCTTCATTCCCTTTATCTCACACTAACTAATATCTTTTTCAATAAAAGTTTAGTTAAGGGCATTGTAATCACTGAATCGCGAAACTTTACTCTCGTAGTGTTTATAGCATTTATTGTTGTTCTCGCATTAGATAGTGTCGCTCTTCAATGGAACAGGGCTTGCAATCTTGCAATCTCTGTCAGGAATCCCTAGTTTTTCATGCGAATTGACCAGAATCACAACAAAAAGCTTTAATATCAAACCAGATTTGCAATCATCGAACGCAAAACGTACTCATCCGAACATAAAAGTAGTCGTGCATTAGCCAAGAATGGTGCCATGCGTTTGTTTTATCTTTCATTGACATTGGCTTGTAAAAATAGCCTTGGTCTGTTACAGGAAGCTAGCAAGAAAATTCCAAAGCTATTTTTTTATGCGTCACAGTTTAATGGAGATCTCACCACTTGCTTTCTAAAATTTGTGCTCATCATACAACATTCTTCAACATTTTATTACTATCACACCTTAGAAACGACCTCACTGATCATTTTGTTTTGGTACAATGGTAGGCGATGAGAAATACAAATATAAACTGTGATCGTTTCTAAATTCCAACCGAATAACTTGGACACGCTCTTTGTTTCTAGGTGTTTGCACTGACGACCAGTTCGACTGCGGTAACCTGCGCTGTGTTGACAAGAATTACGTGTGTGATGGAGACGCAGATTGCCGCAACAAAAACGACGAAGCTAACTGTACTGCAGGCATGTAATAAGCTCGACTTTGGAGGCCCCTTAAATATGCTGATAGGACGTGCTCTCCTAACGACTACTCTAGCTGAAACAACCAAAAACACGTTCAGAAAGGTTTCATGATCGTGTGTGCTATTAGAATTGAACGTGATATATCCTGCAGTATTTACCAGCATCAATCGATGTATACTACATAGCATAACGTTGATGACCATATTTCAGAGGCTTTTAACGTTAATATCAAGTTCAGTAATTCTGCATTACTATGTAATGGTCGTGAATGTTAACCTTCTCATCCCAATGGTGTCGTGTCGTGTGATGTGTGGTGTGCACGAACTAATCAGGATTTTGCATCTGTGCAGAGGAGTGTCGCGGTTTCAGCTGCAAAAACTTGAACTGTGTTGCTTCTGCTTTCCGCTGCGACGGCGATGACGACTGCGGTGACGGGTCTGACGAAGAAAGCTGCGTCAGCATAGTAGAGGGTGAGAACTCATTCATGAAGCCGCAAATGAAAATTTACCATAGCATAGTTATTAGCATACTTAAGTTTTCCCGAAATGAAGATTGTTGCAGCAAAAAATTATAATTATCATGGTAAAGACAACGTTTGAACGCAGAACAAGATAGATGCGTACAGATGGTACGAGTTAAATCATGCATGACATCTATAATGGAATGTGTAAGATGAGGAATTCAAGTAATAGGTATAAGGACAAATAAATTTCCATCATAATTTTTCCTCTTTTTGTAAATCTGTGGTTTTACTTGAAAAAAAAACTATGATTTTTGTAAAGTAAAGTATCTGTGAGTCTTGATTGAACGCAGACTAAACATTGTCTCAATGAAAAAAACTCGTACATTTACATACCGAAAATCAAATGTAATAAATATCGAAGAAAACATAATTCTATTGAAAGTAAAAATGTTCTCGAGTCTCTCGGAACTGTTTTGAAATGAACAAAATATGTTATTTTTAACAAAAATTTATTTTCTAATATGAACATAATGTGCATCAATTTTTGATTTGAGAAAAGAGATGAACACTTTTTGGTAGAAGAAGCAGGCAGCATAAATTACCCTCGCCAGCGAACGAGTCAAAATGGATCTGTATTAATGAATGAAATACTCGGAACCTGAGTATATCCCTCATGTACGGATAGTGCCCCATTTTGTGAGTTATACATTTGATTTGTGTGATAATCACCAAGGAATTACGTGGGAAGCTATGTGAATGCTTTACTCCTGTCTTGCGCGTTCGAATAAAGCTTTCTGATACATGAGAGACAAAGAATGAGTCGTACAATTCCTGTGCACTAATGTTTCATCTAAGTCCTACCTGAATAGAGAAGAAACGTATCAGTTTTCAAATTATTTTGGAATTTAATACGATGACTCTGCTACTGAAAAAGATCACACTCACAATACGCTCAATTTCCGTGGCAAGAACGTGTCGCTCTAAAAGCTCAGAGGTGTGCAACTTTCCGAGACACAGACGGCTATGAAACCGTAGAACTTGATAATAGACCTTAAAGAAATACCAATATTCAGTGTCAAGAAAGAGGAATAATTTTCGAGATTGATCAAGGCACTCACTGTTGCAGATTACAACCATTAAGAACCATTAAAAACCATTAGGGACACCGGAAAACCATTAAGAACCATTAGGGACAGCGGAGGCAAAAAAGCTTGAGAAGTAAAAAGCGTCTACACAAACTTCGTCTACATCCACGCCCCAAAATAGATCGTTTATAGTTTGTCAGGGAACACCAGACATAGGACTTGAAAAAATGGGGAAAAAAATTTTTTGATGAGGAAGAGATATAAACACGAACGGTCCTAATGGCTGTCGCTACTGGCATGACTAAAGCGTTGCTCCCTAAAACATTTCCACTGCGAAACAGTGACGGAGCCTAGGTCATATAGTGCGGGGTACCTCTTTCTCCACAGGCGCTAGGGAACTCAATGCTGTGCAGGGACATCATACAACCGCATATTAAGTTGTCGAGTTGCAAAGAGCAATTATTACGACGAAGAGGTCTTTTTTCTGTAGTGAAGGATGGTTCTTTCAACATGAAAGTGCAGCGATCTACAATGGCTTCTTGAACGAGAATTTTTTTACAAAAATTGTGCGCATTAGGATATGAATGCTTAGGGCACCAAATTTACAATAAGATTCTTACGGATAATTTCAATATTTGGATCCTTTCATGGAAATAACTAAGAGAAATAAAGAGAAAACAATGAAATTGTTTTATACGGATATTTCAGTAACGGAAACACAATTGACAAGCATGACAGAATGAAAATTGAACTCATGAAATAGTGCTACTGTATGTCAGAAAAACTAACCGAGAAAAAACCTAACCCACTTCCTATATAGTTCCAGCCCGCCAGCAGTACACTTCTTTTGCCAAACCATAAAAAGGAACTTTGTCCGTGGAAGGAGTGATCAGTTTTGTGGTCGGATTAAGCCATACTGCATGCTACTACATGATGTAAGCCCTTTCAGTAACCATCGGTGGCTCTCGTCGAAGTCAAAATGTTATGACTTACAAGTTTTCATACAGAAAGTTTATGAAGTTCCCTCAGCTGGGAACGATCTCTAAACGCCAGTTTTGAATTACGAGTAACTCTATAGAAAAACTTTTCTACGTTTGAATTAAGAACATTTCTGATACAATTGCGCAAAATTAATTAACTGGAGATCAAATGTTTCACAGACGACTGGAAAATGTTGTGACATGAAAACACGAGGAAGAAATAAACAGTGACAGAAAAAACAACATCAAAGCACACAGTCAGGAAAAGCCGCAGTGCGAGATGAAAACACAGAGACAGAAAAACACACTGGTAAGAGCACCAATTTTTACACCCTTCCCCACTGAAAGGCACGTACGGTGAATCGTGCAGAAAAAGCTCCCGCAAGCGCTGCACTCTTCAACCGGTGAAGTGGTAGTAGAGTCCGGAGCGCAGAGCTCACACCGCTCGCCTTCTCAGTTGCTCCAACAAAAATGATGTTCTTTTCAGTCATTCAGCCTGTTCTCCATAATTAAATTCGAAATAAAATGTTTGGCATAGATGACAAGGAATGTCCAAAGAATGACAATAATTTGAGTCAGCCAATTATATTTGTGATGCCATCTTCACCCCTTGGAGTTGTCCTGAACCTCATAAGAAACCCTCATTTCAAGCATAACGCGAAGAATTTGGTGGCTATCAACAAGAATGGAGGCGATGCTAATCACGAAGCTCTTATGATATTGACTTCAACTTCATCGTATCGAGTGGATCCACTTGAATTTTCATCTGCTCACCAGCAGCTCAGTTTCCTAAAATGTATATTGCCAACCATATTGATAATACAAAAATTGTTTGTCTTCTTCATGCATCTTTCAAAATGAATAAACTTGAGTTAGAAAATTTTTAATATCCGTACCTGCAAAATAGTATTTACTTAGTGTTACAAGTGGTACGGAATTAATGGTTTAAAAGTACTACATAGATAGTAGTCCATTCTCAAGAACATCCACTATCACGCTAACAATCTAGATAGTGGTCCTCTTTCTAAAATAACAGCTTGAATTATTATTTGAGAAAAGTTTAATTATTATTTGTACCGATACAAAGTAAGTTCCACTGTTCTCGCAAGACATTGTTATTCTCGTCACCATGATATAATTCAATCGGCTTATTGGGTTTGACTCTATCTTGAAAATTTCTGTGGCAAAAATGACAAATCCGTGACAAATAAGAGTCGAGATTTCTGAAGCAGATGCAATGGTCTATGTCTCCAGAGCACTCATGTTCTGTTACTTAACGTATTCTCTTCAAACAAATGTCGCCAGAGAAAATATGAGCAATAAGGTTTTCAGTGCCGATGCCTGACATTTTACATACGTAATCACACGCATAGCTTTATGTGCATCCAGTTATGAAAATCTAACGAGGTAATCATTTCCCCTTCTAAAGACGAAGATATTTAATGATTTACTTTTTATTAGCTATTTGTAGACGTACAGTATTTTTTCTTACACGAACGTCTTTATTAATGCTTTTGACCTCCGCTGTTGCGTTTAATCAGGTAAGTCTTGTAAATTTTAGATTAAGCGCTACATAACACGTGCTAGAGAAACGATTTACTGGCTTTCGATGCGTAAGTGAGTGACTCAGCTTACAATTTGTGTGACGGTTATCGTCGCCACATTCATTTTTTGTTAAGTTAATTGCATCAGACCTCTTCAATACAGTGAAACACTCTTCAATTGTCAGAATTACACCAGCTACGTTTTCAAAAATGAATGACCTAATTTAGAGCAATAAAACTCATACATAAATTATTGATAGCTCGTCGTTTTGCCAAACTCAATTTACTCACGAAGATGTGTACTATTGTAGCTCACAGATGCTTTCCAGAGTACGATGACTTCTAAACTAAAAAATTAACGGAATTGAGTGACGACCCAAAATATTGAGTGACGTTAAGGAAGCGTGTGAAATTGTTCATTTCGTTCAATAGATACCGTCTTGCACGTGAGTAGGTAATTGAATGAGAACCTAATTTTGGCCAGGGCTCTGCGGGGACTCCCAGTTCGCCTGCCTGGACGGTCGGGAATGTCTGCCGGCACTTCTGCGCTGCGACGGCGGCCCTGACTGCCACGACGGCAGCGATGAGATCAACTGCAGCGAAGGTGAGCTCCATTACTTAAATTCTTGGACTATTTGTACAGAATTACAACAGTTTAGTTCGGGGTTCGAGCTTGCTATGAAATTAATTAATTAATTTCTTCATAAGGTAATTACTGATAAATATTTTTGCATATCGTTAATCAAAACGTATAGCACTCGTTGAAAAGGGTTGAACGAAGGAAATGGTCGAAGCATAATAAATTCCAGCAAATATTTTTAAGTTTTAAATTTAAATAAATAGTTATTTATAGGTATACAAACACACACAACAGTGTGTTTATACATTACGTGGGGCAGAATAATACAACACGTTGATTAAATCGCCAGATTCCGCATTTCTAAACTACATACAATTAGGAAAATTGGACCATATACCGGCTGTCGAACAAAAATGTACCTTTAATTGATGTAATTTATTATAATTTAATTAATTAATTGTAATTAATTTTTAATTTTAATTTAATTTTTAATTTAAATTGATTAATTTTGTAATTTTTTAGTTGATTATATCTCCGCTTTAAATTTTAGTATTTGATTGGTCTTTCTTCATAATGTGGTAAATTTTGTTTCCTTTTCGAATAATTTAAGTTTTTGAAAATCGGTTGAATAATCACTTTACAATGATCGATTCACTGAAAGAGGAAGAAAAACTTACTGTTCAAAGAAAAAGTTTTTAAAATAATATTGATATTCTTCCTTGTTTAGTACTTTCCAAGAAAACTAACAAACAAATATTTGAAAGAGTAACAAATCATTACCTTAAATAACGTTTAAATAAATAAGGTGATTTAGCATCCTTCGATGTACCCTTCATTTCTCTCAAGGCAAGTTTTACTTCTAGCCACCATTGAACGAAGAGTTTAGCGGATTATTCCACCGTTTTCTTTCAGTTCTTGAAACACTTCTTCAATTCGTTGTCGAAGATTAATGATGGAAGTGATACATACTTAGGGTATGTAGGATACATCATTGTAAAATTATTTTTAACAGTAGGTATTGAGAAATGAAAGAGAACACCAGTGCTGTTTTTAAAACTTTTCCTTTGAACAATTAGTTTCTACCCTTTTCAGTAAATCGATCATTGTAAAATGGTTATTCAACCGATTTTCAAAAATTTAAATTATTCGAAAATGAAACAAAATGTACAACATTGTGAACAAAAGGCAATTCAAATGTGTTAATTTAAAGAGGAAATATAATCAATTAAAAAACCGAAGACATTTTTGTGGGACACCGGGTATAAACAATAGTATAAAAGGTTAATAAGACATCTAAAACCCACATATATTTAATATGAAAAATTTAAAAGGAATGCGTACAATAAATGCGTCAACAGAGGCTTAAAATCTCCTACTTTTTTCTCGATATCATACATTAAAAGTGTTGTAGCATCATACCAGAATGTTCAAATACATTCTACACTTTAGCAGCCCAAGTTTCGTCAGCAATCATCTCCAATAATGTGTCATTGGTTCAGCAGCTCTCTTTCTGAAAGGTCGTAAGCATGGGTAAAAATAAAAACATCAACGAAGACCTTCACAAACGTATTGTGGAGCTCCATAATGAAGGTTTGGGATATAGGCAGACATGTGCACAACTGTGTGTTCTTATAGCCTCCTTGGAACCATAATACGTAAGTGGAAATACCGGAGTACGACTCTCAGCAAGCCTCGAACTGGCTGTCCACAGAAGATTAACGACCGTGCTGCACGAAAATTGGTCCGAACGTAGTGCAGAGGCCTCAAACTACTCGTGAATAATTGAAGGATGATCTCAAGGCATTTGTAATCGAAGCCGGCAAACACACGATTCGCAGGGCACTACGCGGTGAAGGTCTTCATTCCCCCACCCTTCGAAGGGTACAAATTCTTCAGAAAAGTCCCGTCAAGGCCAAGCTGAAGAATGCCAACGACCATTTAAATAAGCCATCAGCGTTTTGGAACTCAGTACTGTGTGTCAGGTGAAACCAAACTCGAACTATTTGGGAACAGCACAAGCCATGTTTGGAGGTAACAAAACGAAGAGTATAAACCAAAGTGCACCATACCCACTTTTAAGTTTAGAAGTAATTCAGTCACGGTGTGGGAATGTTTCAGGTCATCAGGGGTAGGTAAACTTCACATCATCGAAGGAACCATGAATGACAGGAAATATCGTGAAGTATTGGAAGAGCAACTCCTACCTCTAGCTCATTAGTTAAAATTGAAACGTGGATGGACCTTCCAACAAGACGACGATCCAAAGCATACTGCAAACAAAACCATGGAATGGTTGAGGCTGGAGAAGATTAACATTTGGAAATGGCCAAGTCAATCTCCGGACATGAATCCGATTAAAACTTGTGGAGGGAATTGAAATTGAGAATTCAGAATAGAGGTCCCAATAACATTACTGAACTCAAGGAAATTTACATTTAAGAATGGTATAAAATTAAACCTGAAATTTATAAAGTACTTGTAGTGAAATACTCTAAACGTCTCGTAGCCATAATTAATAATAACGGCTATACAACGAAGTATTAATGTATGTATATCTTGAAATGTGTTGCAAACTTTTGTGCCCGTATGCATTATACAGGTTCCTATGTGTTTTTATATTGAAAATTTGTGGATTTTAGATATATTATTAACCTTTTAAACTATTAGTGATATATAGTCCAATTTTCGTAATTGTTCGTGGTCTAGGAATGTGGAATCTGGCTATTCAACAAACGTGTTGTTTTATTTTGCCCCCACTGTATATACAGACATAACGAGTGGCGTAAAAGTCACTCCACCATTTTGAACATTTATTACAAGACAACTAATACAGCTAAACAAATTGGTTGCATATGAAATGAAAGGAAAAATATTCAAGCTTTATTTTTTAAATATGATATTCTTTAAATGAACTTCATCATATATTTAAACTGAAGCTTATTCTACGCACAGTATTTTCCGTGGCTTTTCAAAATATCTGGAGTTATTCTGTTGATTTCTTCGATGATGTTGCTTTTTAACTCATCGAGAGTATTTGGCATATGGGTGTAAACCTTTTTTTTCAAGGTATCTCCATAGAATGAAATCTGGAGTGGTTAAATCAGGAGACTGTGATGGGCATGGAACGTCATTAAAACGTGAAATTAAACGGCTGGGAAAGGCAGCTCGTAGTACTGTCATGGTTTCTCTTGCTGTATGAGGTGTCTTCCCATTTTGTTGGAACCACAAATTCTGCATATGCAAATCTTCCTCAAAGAAGTATGGACCAATGATTTTTGCACTCGTTTCGCCACACCAGACGGTAACTTTCTGTGCATGAAGTGTTTGCTCTTGGATTATTCTAGGATTTCCATCACACCAGAAAGAGCAGTTTTGTTAATTAACATACCTACTGATATGAAAATAAGCCTCATCAGACATGATTAAGGTAAGGTAGAAATCGCATCATTCGTACGACATAGAAATGCACGTACGAAAACTTTTTTGTTGATAATTTTTAAACTTTAACAATTATGTTATTTGAATTTTACGTGGAAATAGTTTTAAATTTTTTATAATGTTGCAATAATTTTCGTGCAATTCCCAGTTGACTGGAACGTTGTGTAGCAAAACTCCATGAAATGCTTTGAATTGCACATGCATTTCATGCCGATCTCGGTCTGACAGACCGTTTTATGACTGCTATTGGGTCGAAATCTCTGAAACTTTAAATCACTGCAATAATAAAGTGTTTGGAAGGACTTTATTGATTATATCTTCCTACGAAGTCCTTCTGTATTGCAATTAAGGATTCATTGTAAGAGAAATAACTTTCCATAGTCTTCGCTCTTTAGTCCCAGCTGTAATTCGATATTTTAGGGATTCGATAATTGTGTGAATTTGGATTAAAACATAGGCTTAAAATCTGTTTCATCGGTACAGGATGGAACTTCAAGGTTTTCTCTCTCACTTCGTATGTACCGCATTCTTATAGCTGTATTAGTTGTCAATCAGAAGTCACTACATCATCTTTAACGTGTATTATACAACTAATGCAGCTATAACAATGCGTCACGTACGAAATGAACGCGAAAACCTTCAATTGTATATGGCGTTCCCATATTAGTAAGTTTAAAGGGTTGATTGAAATTTGGGCAATGACTTCAACAGTGGCTGGCAGAGGTGGGTCCGGAAGTCGAATGGACTACGTTTTCTACGAGGAATTCTTGAAAACTGCTGCTGTCTAATTAACTACTTAAGTATTCATTGTACCGCCAAAACTGCTGCGGCCTAATCAACTACTGAAGTATGCATTGTACCGCCAAAACTGCTGCTGTTTAATTGACTCCTGAAGCATGCATTGTACCGCCAAAACTGCTGCTGTTTAATTGACTCCTGAAGCATGCATTGTACCGCCAAACTGCTGATGTTTAATTGACTCCTGAAGCATGCATTGTACCGCCAAAACTGCTGCTGTTTAATTGACTCCTAAAGCATGCATTGTACCGCCAAAACTGCTGCTGTTTAATTGACTCCTGAAGCATGCATTGTACCGCCAAAACTGCTGCTGTTTAATTGACTCCTGAAGCATGCATTGTACCGCCAAACTGCTGCTGTTTAATTGACTCCTGAAGTATGCATTGTACCGCCAAAACTGATCCTGTCTAATTAACTACTGAAGTATGCATTGTACCGCCAGAACTACTTCTGTCTAATTAACTACTGAAGTATTCATTGTACCGCCAAAACTGCTGCTCTCTTATTCACCACTGAAGTATGCATTGTACCACCAAAACAATATAATTTAATGCAGACATCAAGCTAGCAATGACGTACTTATTTTCTGCCCAGGTATCACTCCAGTCTTGTGTTCAAGTTATCAAAAATATATACTGTTATCAACCTGCTGTAAAAATGCAAACTGTAATACATTGATTTCAGCGAAAACCTTTCCGATCGTTTTAAAAATGTCTTGTCAAGCTTTACTACTTTCAAAAGAAAGTTATTATTTTAGAAAGCCATTGCTATGCTAGGTTTAGAAATTTGTTCTTAATTGTTGCGGGAGGAAAATAAATCAATATATGGTAAAATCCCTTTAATGATCGTAAGCTTATATGTGGTAGACGTTCACCCAGGATGCGGTTTAAGTCCGAGTCAGAAAATAATTTAGTATTGAAGATGATAGGGGCAATTACGCGCTTAAGTTTATTTGTAAGCCCCACTAATAATTGTTTTAATTGACCTTATCGATGCAAATTTAACTATTTTTTGAAGGAGATAAATCATTCAAAATTATTTACAGCTGTCTGCTCGAAGATTACTATTTCGTGATGTGTTAATGATAGTTCACAATTCAGACGCAGTTTTGAACTTTGAGTCTTACAATTTGGCAGAAAACGCCTCATTGGAATCTTAGCGCTGAAAACTTCAATGTAATAGTAATTTCAGATCTCTTTGAACGTCTAAATTTGTTGAAGTTAGCTACTAATGTTCCTGCATTTTCTTCGATTGATAAAATTCAAGGTTATTCCCGCTAGAGCAACATTATTGTATGAAATTTTCTGATCTTTCGTGGACTAATTATTCTCAAGCCAAGCAAATTTGTCTCTAAAGCTCACATATCCTCATGTGCAGAGGAATGTTCTGGCTTCTTGTGCAACTCGACCTCTCTCTGCATCAGCTCTGCTCTCCATTGCGATGGGGACACGGACTGCGACGACAACTCTGACGAAGCGCTATGTGCGTATGATGCAGCCTTATAGAAATATTATTTTATTACTTTGGAGTTATAGATGGAGTATATATATATTTTTACTTGTATTGATACACGTAAATATTTGAACTCATTAGATCTAAACAATCTCAATGAACATATTAGCGATGGAATAAATTTTATATTCTGGAGCATAAATTTTGAACTGAGTAGTTTTTAGAAGCGTTGAGTCTCCCTGCAGTATAATCCTAGAGCCAAATAATTTCAAATTCAACAAGGATATTGCACAGACCAGATACGATGGTATGCAGAGGAGGTAAGAACTATTCTTGGAATAAATTAGATCCATAAGACTTAATTTACTTATAATTAAGTACACTCACTATACATACCATCAAAATCTCATATAAACCTTATCTCCAAATATATAAATAAGAAAATTAAATAACGCATAAAACTACTGAGCAATCGAAATACGCAGCCAACTAAATCATCATCATGAAACATAAAATTTTAGCATTTAAAAACAACCGAGATGAATGAGTAATATCACTTTCTGAAAAATCATTCTCTAATCGTACCTAATGACACAGGCTCTAGGTTTAGGTTACACAGGTGTGTTCGCCAAGCCTAATTGTATAACATATCATCATCTTAATGTCATCATCTTAACGTATACTTTAAAACTGCTCAAACACTGCTCTAAACTGCTCCTGCGATCCTGAGTCCTGAGCGTTGACATCGTTACTTGGAGCGATCGGGACGTTCCATCCCAGACGCTCCTCTCCACTGTAAGCAAGCTCCACAATCTGCACTGGACAAATTCACTCTACGGGCAGAATTTGATAACAGGAATATTATTATCTCATTTCTACTTCAAATTATGAATTGGTAGAAGTTATCGAAATCAGTAAATACTGTGTTAAATCAGTAATACTTGGTTAACGTATATCGGTAAGCCCGTTATCGTCGAAACGTCACTACCTAACACTGAGACAATTAGACGTTCTATCACTGAGACATCGCTGATAATTTTAGAGCTTTTAGCGCTGAAACATAGTTCTGAACAAAGTAAAAACTTCTGAGGACGCCATTGGGCTCGTCTCTTTGCCCTTAGACATTTTCCTGTCTCAATTTAGCACCGAGACCTGACGGCGAGACTCTTTTACATCTAAAGCACCGACCTGAAGCAGCCTGCCTAAAACAGGTTATAAATAAGAAAAAAAATACCGGGTGCACCGTGAAAAACAGTGGACCAACCCACGCTGTCTCTCTTTTTTATACGTTTTTCTTCTCATGAGGAGGGCGAACGGTTTTTTCTCATGGAACTTCAAATATAGATAAAAAATACTTCAGGAGCGAAACAAGGTCGGAGGGATTCACAACATGTTTAGAACATTCGAATTGACGTTATGAGCCCTAACATTTTTAAAAATTCTACCATACCTCCCCATTTCAAAGGGAAATTTCTAAAAAACCTAATTTCTCAGTCAATATTGTACATAAAGACGATAAGTTTTTTGATCAGTTCTCAATGAATTAATCTACAAAGTTGAGATCCAGTTTTTTGATGTCGCTTCAAAATAATATAAGAAATGTGTGAATTATTGAAAAATAATATATTCATTTTTTAGTTATTACCTTAAATGGCAACAAAACACTTTCTAATCTACTTAATCAAAAAACTACTACGCGGATTTATAGTACATACTTTAATCTTTACGATACAAAAAAGATTTCCTTCATTAGTAAAAAACTGTTGGAGAAATAATGGAAAAACTGGAACGCTTTTTTCTCATGAGTTTTTTCGGCTGTGTGGCTCAACTTCTCCTACAGTTTTTCACTTATGAAGGAGATCTTTTCAGCATCTTAAAGATCAAGGTGAATACTATAAATTTGAGTGGTAGTTTTTTGATAAGTTAAATAAAAAATCTGTTATCACCATGTAAAAAATTGCAATTTTTTTTGTTATAATTCAAACAGTTTTTAAATTTTCGTTTGAAGCGACATAAAAAAACTGAATCTCAATTTCTTAGACCAGTTCATTGTGAACCGAACAAAAAAATTCTTCGTCTCTATGTACAATATTGACTGAGAAATTAGATTTTTTAGAAATTTCCGTTTGAGTGGGATATGGCCAAATTTAAAAAAATTTAGGGCTCTGAACGTCAATTCGAATGTTCTAAACATGTTGTGAATCCCTCCGAGCTTATTTCGCACCTGAAGTATTTTTTGTCAATTTTTGAAGTTTCATGAGAAAAAACCGTTCACTCCCCATAAGGACGCCTGGACGGGTTACGATGTAAATTGTTTTTCTAGCATTTCTCAAACGCTCGACCGAAAAGTTCCCATAAGTTGTTGGTACATATCTCGCTGTAAATTAATGAATGCGGCCAATCGTATGTCTGGAAAAATAGACACTGATACTTCTTGAATAGTGTGATTCTTCAATTCATCGGAGTGATATTTGCGCTTCAATAATGATCTTTATTTATTACAAGGTTGATATTTATGCGATCGGTAATGTTTTCTCAATTTAAAAAAATCGTGTATAGTATGGTAGACAAGCACTGTAAAGAGTTCGTTGGAAAGAGTGATGAGTTCGACCTTTTCATTCGGGTATATTCGAGTTACTGTATTCTGCAAGGAGAGGGAATAACTCTGTTCAGTGAGAACTTATTTTTCCAGCTATTTGCATATTCGCTTCACCCCTAACTTTACCTTGATGAGTAGAATAAGAAACGGGTGCATTATGAATGGTATACTATACTGATTACATAATGAAGGATTACATAATGAGTTACTCATAGAGAATTTTCGATACCTTGAACTTGTTATGCCTGACATGTGCTGTAAAGTGTGCAACATTTTCCGTCACCCAATCGCTATTATCAAGAAAAATATTCAAAAAGGGCCGTTCAGGGGCATTTGATTACACCTTGATGAAAATAACAGCAAATTCACTAAAAAGTGTGAAAAGCAAAATCGGGAGAACGGATATCACGTAACGAAAATTTAGTATGATTGGACAAGTAGCCCGAGTAACAAATCTAAAGAGTCGAACATCAATTTTCCCAATCCCAAATCATAGTTAAGGATAGCAGCTACCATTTGGCCACTCCAACTTATCCTTCAACTGCGAAAAACTCTGATGTTCAAGACGTTTGGGTAGTTAATAACTTTGGTTTAATTGCACTAACCAGTTATTAGATGTCAGTCACCTAAAACGGTATTGAATTAATCTAAATTATGCATTCTAATTAACTGTTTAGAAATAGTACATATTTAGTTTTATGTGGGACTTGAAGACTGAAGGTTGTCAATCAAGAGTTTATGCGGGACTTGAAGACTGAAAGTTGTCAATCAAGAGAGTTTATGCGGAACTTGAAGACTGAAAGTTGTCAATCAAGAGAGTTTATGCGGGACTTGAAGACTGAAGGTTGTCAATCAAGAGAGTTTATGCGGGACTTGAAGACTGAAGGTTGTCAATCAAGAGAGTTTATGCGGAACTTGAAGACTGAAAGTTGTCAATCAAGAGAGTTTATGCGGAACTTGAAGACTGAAAGTTGTCAATCAAGAGAGTTTATGCGGGACTTGAAGACTGAAGGTTGTCAATCAAGAGAGTTTATGCGGAACTTGAAGACTGAAAGTTGTCAATCAAGAGAGTTTATGCGGAACTTGAAGACTGAAGGTTGTCAATCAAGAGAGTGGCCGGCAGCACATAAAATTCTAACTCCAGTATAATGTAAACTTGTACGAGTCTGATATTCTTTGTTAGCAGCAGAACATAAATATTTCTGGCAGTAATGCTAGCACTTATAAAATTTTCCAACATAAATCAGTTTGATGTCTAATTGCGTGTTAATACCTCTCCCAGCTAATCAGATTTAGGTCTACAAATTATAAAAGTATCAAGTGTTGATTTCTCCAAGGCAGCCTTCTAAATTGTTTTCAGCAATGTATTCCGGAAATTTCCGTTTGTTCTCTTATACCTCCAGAGAATTACCCTCGAAAAGAATTACAGAATAACAGAGGGAAAATAAGACAAGGGCTGGCAGATGCCCCGAACTCATTGTACCGCGAATCGCTTTGCAACAATGAGGATGAAAATCCGAAAATTCACTATAATCTATAGTTATTATTCAACATGTGCTTCTCTATGAATAATTTTGAAAAGCAAGAATTGAGTTCCTGAAATAGTGAAATAGCGAGTAAACCAATGAAAATTTCAAGTGCGAACGAATGCAAACTGAAATACATCAGTCTTTGAGTAATACAAGTCAAATGACCATTTGTACCATCCACCAAAATTATCGATTCCAGTGTCATAAAATATCAGAAAATATCAACCGTCTTTCAAATTAAGAAATTCGATGACTTCCTATCCCTCGATATTTTTTGCAACGAATGCAATCTTTATTCTGAAAAGTATGCTAATGATGCCTGTCTTCATTAGACAGAAATATTCTGTTAACAAGTTTACATTCGTAACTCTAGTGAAAGTTGCTTAGTTCTCTCAGAAGCTCCAGGCGCAATACAGGTGAACACCATGATAACATTAATCACATCCCAATAAATAAAAGCCTGAGGAAACTTTGCTGCATATAACTCCATCTATGTACTGCATTTTTGTTGTACATTGTGCGGTATTCGATGAAGTTGCGATTTATAGTGCCTCTGCTTCTGTTTTTTGATTTTCTTGCACGTATTTAATGATGTTTCACTGACTTCTTTCAGGCGTCTGCGATGAAGATCAGTTCAAGTGTGACAATGGGAAATGCATTCGAGCGAGGTGGAAATGTGATTCTGACAACGACTGTGGTGACGGCAGCGACGAAAAAGATTGTGAGTTATTCAATAGTTATAAATATTACTCTATTATAGGTAAGATAATAATACAGTTTTGCATATGTCAACATAATGATGCCGATAAGTATGGAATCAGTTTATAAAATGTTTTTAAGATGTCGATGTAAGCAAATGGCTACCAAAATGCATCCTCGTCATCTTAAAAACTTTAGATGTTTCAAAATAGACTGTTTAAACGATGTTTTTTCAAGTTCTGAGGAAATTTTAAAGTTTTTTCAAAGCCAACAACAGGTGAAAGCGAACATGAAATTGAGGAAATAGCTCAATTATGTGAAGGTGCTCCTTTGGAAGTGTGATTGAACGTAAGAAGGAAATGGTAAACCAATATCAGCGGTAGCCATATTGACTTCAGTGAACGACTTGTTCAGTGTTACCAAGATACAAGCTGAAGTGATGGGACTCCGTAGGATTTATTTTTTTATATTCCTTGTTTCAAATTAGAATTTTAATTTCTTAAATACTGTGTCTGAAGAAAATACTTGTGTGTTTTTGGAATCTTTTATCGTTTCAAATATGCAAAATTGTTCATGAATAGAAAAATTATCCTGAAATATGGTTCCTTATTTTTCTCATTTTTAATTAGCACATAATGTGAATGGTTCGCAGTTTGGACGACTACACAAAATGTTCAGATTTGAGCTGAACTTAGTACATAAATAAGATTTGTTTTGGTTTCATTTCACTTCTTACTTTCCGCAAAAGAATCCTCCATGTCAAACTGACGATCAGTGTGAGTTCAAAATGTGGCGTATTTCTCAGTTCACGTTGAAGCAGGACGCCTTAGCGAAGTTATTCAGATTATGACAATTTGCTACCATGCTTGAGAAGATGGTACTTTCTACAGCAATTGTGATCGAAGTGCATACGTATCTACAATACCTTCGAAAGAGTAATGAATTATTGCCAAAGCGCGTTAGAAATATTCTTTTATCCTGTTAGTGGGAATTTACGAGAACAAATAATTATAACGCCTCATGCGGATATTTCCGTCAAAACTTGTGGTTATCAGGGTGGTGCGTCTGCTCCACAATGGGGGAATGGAATTTATTGGCAAAACTTGAACTTGAATAGGAGCTAAATATTTTTGTTAATAAGAAATACATTCTTCAGATCTTATTTGGTCCTCAATGCTGTTATTGTTTACTGTTAGATATTGAATTTAGTCCTCTGAATCACATGTAACAATGTCCTCGGTATATCATTTACGTATTCATTCGTAATTGATCCACATTTTACGTGCAACTATTGTGAACCATCGTGATCTCATTGATGTTGTAAGCTCAGCTCCTTAAATTTCCGTCTCACATTTAATTTTAGAAAGATTTCCGCACAACTGAAAAATCCATTTTTCTCGATTGTTCAACCTATTTTAATTTCCACAGTAATCAGTAATCAATTTTAGAAGCCATTCTTTCTTTAGAGGAAGCTCTGTCGTTCATTAAATTGTTGACTGCTCTCATGCAAATGAACCATTGAATAATAAAAAACACCGGGCCGCATTGTAACTATTTCCTTGACGATGTCCCAGTTCTCGACGTGATAAAATTCTAAGAATAATGTTAATAATTTTTCTTAAGCCCTACCAATCTAAAACCTGTTTCATTGCTGAATTTATGAGGTGACGTTTTGATGTTACGTACATCATCATCGGGCTGGAAACGGAGAGAAAATGTTTTAACTCGTATGAATAGAAATTTAAAACATTGACCTTATCTACATCATACGCAATTCGGCTTTCCAAATTCCAGCGCATCGATAGGCAAACATTGACAGCAGCTAAATTAAATCAAAACACACAAGACGATTACACGAAATAGCACTTCCTAGCAGCTCTATGTAGGCCTACACGTACATTCACGGCACCTGAGACGCAGGCGAAATGATCGATCGAGCGGATGTTTCCAATCATCTGAGCTGCAGTTCTTTGGAATAATTTCAAAACAAGGAATCATGCATATTTTTGTAAGGAGCGGGTTTAAGTTCAGGAAAACTTAATTCTTGTACACATACCACTTCAATTTGCTATTTTTCGACTACATTTTATAATACTTTTGAATTCGATTGCAGGATTTTTTTTAACTATGGCATTTAAAAAAAATAAATAGGATATATGGGTTTTATTCAAGGGCTTGCAACAATGATCAATATGGAAATAATTAACAATAGAACCTTGATATTTAGGCACCAGTTAATCACTGTTCAAAAGTCAATCTTGTCATAACAATGCAACATTCACTAAAAGACCTAAATTCTCTTCTAACTCACTTGAATTGAAATATCCCATCGTGGTGTTTCAATGATGAAGTGGCACAAGCTAAGGCAGCAAAAAAATTCACAAGTGTCCCTCACACAAAAAACAAGCTCGAATAGTTAAGCAGAGAATGATTCGCAAAGCACAAATATAAAAAAGCAAACGTCTAACAATACCCTGTGTAATGTTCGTTGTTCGTGATCCTTGCATCTTGAACATAATGACCTACAAAAATCCAAAACATTCATCAAACAAATAAAGAGCCATATTCAAAATCAGAAGACACCAAAAAATGCACCTAAACACGTTACTTCTTGCTGTCCCGATTCCAATTGTTCCTGCTCATGCTTCATTACCAGTACATTTTCCTCCTGGCCTCAAATCAACATCTTTTACTTCATGATATATACATACACAACTTGGCTTACCATTTATCACACTTTTTATGTACACCTATATACACTCGCAAACAACTCGACCCTTTCGAAATACTTTCCATTAAGTTCTTTTTCAAATTATCTGCCTCATTATCTGAGCACTAGTATTTTAATAAATTTCTATCTGTTTACTGCTCAACTTGTATCTCTGATGATGAGCTAAAAGAGGTTCTTCTAGAACTTTCGGGGTCCGGAGTTCAACTCTACTGATGATACAGGCTTTACATTTTCTGTTTCGGCATGTGAGTCCTCCGGCTTCCAATTTCTAGCCCCAAGAAATTTTTGTGAGCTGCAATCATGAGTTTTTCATGATTTTCTCATGTTTATGTCGAGAGAGATTCAAGAAATGAGAGAGTGTTGTAGTAGTCTGGAACGGAATATAAACACTTTGGTTGAACCACTACTTGAAAAGTTAAAATGTTCGGTAACCATTAATAGGGTAAGGAAATGTGTATGCCCCATTTTAGGTGAGTGAGCCTCGTGTAGCTCCCATTCTGGGTTGTTCCGCAGCCGTGGTCAATCGCACCGGGGTACTATCTGTAGCAGAGGTCAAGCTTCAACGCATTATGGTCGAATGACGCTTGTCCCCCACTTGCGTTCTTTTTTTAATTAAAGGGAGAATCCCCTTACAGCGGATGAAGTGGTGTTTCATTCTATTCTTATTATTTTTAATGTATTCTATTCCTAATACTTGAGAGAAACAAATAAGCTGTTATGCTCATGAAAATAAATAACTTAATGCACTGTCTTAATTTTAAATGAGACATAACTAACTCTGACAATGAAGGAAAAGTAAGAACATACTGTAGTACCTCGAAAGTCGAACACAATCCGTTCTAGAAAAGTGGTCAACTTCTGTACTGGTCGACTTCCGAACAAATTTACCCCGTACGAAATAATGGAAACGTAATTAATGCGTTCCAAGCCCTACAGGTACAGTAAATCGTTGTTTATTTCGAGTGACTTTTCACAATACCGCGGAACTGTTTCTCATTTTTAAAGACCAGCAATAATTTCTCCACTTCTTCCAATATCTGAGGTCTTTCTTCATTAATAAGGTCTCTCATGCTGAAACATTTGCTCCTTGAGCTCTTTCTTCTTGAAAAACGTTGATATCGTCGCCTTAGCCATGCCGTATTAGCGCAGTTAGATCCGGAACACGCACTCCACTCTCAAATTTTGGAAAGATTTTCCTTCTTCAGTTCGATCTTTGTTGTAACACTCTTCCTTTTCACTCGCTCACTATGACTAACATTCTTCTTAGGACCCATTTTTAGCCGCTTAGAACTTTAATTAACCAAATACAGAGATGAATGAAATCGCGTATAGCGGTGCGCAAGTTCCCAAGTGAGGAGAACAACGGACGGCGTGTGACTTTCGACGCTCGACTTTGCGCGTTTTCCAATAGCATAATTTCATTCCCGATTTTGTTAGTACAATTATTGTTTGAAAAAATGTCGAAATAAGACTGAAATTATGACTCACAGTTCTCAGGTGAAGGCCATGACATTTGAATTTAAATTCAAGATGGCGTCGATGCTCACTGACTTCAAAAGAGCATTACTAATTTTATAGGAAAATGTGTGAACATTTTTTAGAAATCCAGTGCTTCAAATTTTCTTCACATTGCATCTATTGACAGAAAAGTACCTTACTTCGCAGAAAAAGGCAACAATCTGTTTTGTGTAGCACACGCCAGCTCGATGGACTGCTGGCTTATCGGCTGGCTTGACTTCAATGGAAGATTGCAGACATACACTTAATATGCTTGATATTTTATTATATCCTCATTAAGAAAGTATACACAAATTTTAATACTTACCTTCTTCCCCTCCTCTCCTTAATACTAAAATTTCCTTTTTTGTTAACATGTTTTTTTTATTATTCTTACCAATAATTTGTACTCCCACACGGGTCACCCTAAAATTCCCTACGATCGACGTGGTCTCGCATTCGCATTCCACGATACTTCCGTCGAGTTGTAGCTCACTTATTTTCAGACATCTTTCCGCGTTTCACGGTATTCACCCTTATTCTTCTTTCTCCCTGTCCTTACAGTCTTCCTATGGATATAATTGTTATTCTACCCTATATTCAAATTAAAGCCTAACGAATAAATAACCTCAACGAAGAATGCTTTTTCCATCAGTAGCCACTTCTCCCCCCACAGACCTCCCTTTCCTCTACAAAAATATCTCCATTCACCATGACTCTAGAGTCCTAGACTCATCTCTTCTCGTCTATTTGAAATTACGTCTCATATGATGGTTTCCCTGTTTCAAAAATTCCCTATCTCACAAAAGCATAAAGTACATATAATGTGAACTCTAAAAAATTGTATTTACACTCAAGTGAGTTCTTGTTCTTAATTTATCCGTTCAGAAGCACAAATGTAAAGTAGCTTCCAACGTCGGTCAACTCTACTTCCGTCCATCCTCATGTGACTTCACTCAACACAACTATTCGCCAACTAAGGTCTCGATTCTGACTTCATCAACGTCCTTGAGCAGCTGTTTTCAAACACTGCGAACTGTGCACGGCGGATGTCATATCAATGTTTTCATGACTTAAAAAGCTTGGCGACACACAAACAACAAAACAGATAAGTAGCACAGATAAGTCTTGGCCAATTAATCAAATTTTTCATTCACGACAAGATTATGAATAATGCTGCGTTGGAAATATTTAACGAGTTCATTGAAACCTCAAAAGGTCTAAGAAAAATAGTTATAAGCTTAATATTATCAGCAAACGTTTGAAAAAAATAGTTATTACCTAAATATTATCAGCAGAGCAAAACTATTCAAGTTTATTAAATGAAGGCAGTTCTAAATAAGTGGGGAAAAATTTACAAATTAAAGCATACAACATAAATCCCAGCGATTAGTGAAATCAAGGAAATATACTGTTATTTTTATTGACTTTTGTGTACTGATAAACGACCGTATTTATTCAAGAACTAAAAAACTACTTTCTACATAAACTTTACGGCAGATGTTTGTTCTAACAAAATTGTATGTTCTAAATTGGTAGATTTTTCGAAGGTTTTGTCCGTGAAGTATAAAACGTTCTCTTTGCTGTTCATCACTCCAGCCAGTCTGAAGAACCAATTTCTACCATTGTCTTCCTAAAGAAATAACTACTCTCTTATCGATTCGTGTGTCTCAATTTAATGCGTACAATATATAAGGAATCGACTGGGTAAAATATCTATTACCGAATAGGTGAATGTCCCTCGGAACAATTCAAGTGCGAGGACACTGGCCGATGCATTAGAGGCTCCTGGAGGTGTGACGGCGACAACGACTGCGGCGACAACAGCGACGAGCGCAACTGTTCAGCATCTTCGTCCTCGAATTCCAGTGAGGCTATTTTCCCAGATGGTAGACTCCATGCTCTCATGAACAAGCAAATTTACTGCTTTTAACGTGCTATTTATCTGTTTTGTTGTTTGCGTTATTTTCTTACCTGGAAGCTATTTGGCCTTCACTCCTAATACTGCTCAACGTATTACTTCTAGTAATGCACATGCCTTCGGGAATTAAATCTTTGATTTATATTATGCTATATCACAAACGAACGAGACAGACACAAGGCGGTACTCCACTGAATTCCAAAACAAATTGGATCTGCATGTTAACGAACGATTATTCTCCCATGAGTGTAAATAACTGTTCAACAGAATTTAAGATTGATTTGATGCAAAGTTCAATACATATCATTCAAATTTAATGCCCATCAATAATCGTTTAGCTATGGTCTGCAAGCTATCGATGAGAAGACTTAGTGTAGTTGACCGCATTTCAATCCTATATTACAAAGAGTAGGTATTGAGTAGCAAAATAAGAAATAAACTTTTATTGAAAGTATTCGCTGAACAGCGTGCTCATGCTCACCGAACAAAAAGGAAAGTTTTGCGCATTTTACCACGCATTGCGCTATTGATATACATATATGCACACCAATGGAATAGGTATTTCGATAAAGGCATTAAATTTTACCGAGTATTTGATTCAGCTTACAAGTTTGTGTTTGTTGAAACTATTGAATGGATAATGATGGAGTTTGCAACGCTGCTTAGTCTATTGCTCCTCACTCACAGTATTTGATTTGAAGAAAAATCATTATGCTCATCGAAAAACTCCTGGAAGCACTGATCAGTGAGTGAAATGACATTGCCATCATTGATTGTTCACGGTTACTGAGTGGAAGCTCGAACGGAATGAATATAATATTCAAATAATATCAACAATATATTTCAAAACGCACATTCTATTTATTTAGTGTTTGATAATTGTCAGCTTCTTAGAAATAATCAACCGTTATCCTGAACTCAGTGTTAAATTTTCGTTTGGTAATTTCAAAAGAAATTTTGCTCACACCAAAAGAATTTTTTTGAAATTTCAAGTTATTACAAATATTCTGCCAAACTATTTTGACCAGTGAACTTCAAGCGCACATTTCTATCAAGTTTTTAACGAAAGGAAGAAAAATATCGGAAGTTACATTGCCCAATTCTCTTTGTATACCCATGCATGATAGTTTTAGAGCTACTACTCATATATGACATAAAGCTACTACTCATATATGACATGAAGCTACTACTCATATACTGTACGACATGATTGAGGAGAAACACATGAGTTTCAATAATCTAATTAGGTTTTACCCGTCCCTCTCCTCAGAATATTGTAATAAAATATTCATACCCTTAAATTTTAGATCTTAGAATGACAATAGAGTCAATAAATATTCATACGACGAACCACAAGGACCTATTTGAAAAATGCGTTTACTTAAGTTTAGAAACGTCTTTCGAATGATTAGGTGTGAAAGCCGAAATCTTTTGGCTGATAAACAACAAATATTTTCGATCTGCTTTTGTTCTGTGGTGTAGTACTCGTCGCAGACAACTTTAAAAAAAATTGGAAATTTTCCCTTCGAAAAATTTGCTTCCTCATCCATTCATACCTTCTTTTGCAGCGAGAATATGGAATTGTTAGTTAGCTCTAATCCTTTGCAATAGACTAAGGTTAGAGAGTATTCATGAGAGACAAAAATGACTCTAACTAACTAATATTTAATACATGGGTTGCCAATTAACATTTGATTATATATATCGGTGCTGTAATCGCAATTTTTTAATTTCTTTACGTAAAGCTTGTTGCAACAGTATTGGAAGCCAGACGTATAAAAGGACGAGGATATTACTATTTTCATTTCCTTGTGTAAAAGTTTCTGTTTTGAAAATGAAGATAGAGATTAAGTGATTGTTTTTGATAGTGTTTGTTTTTCCCATTGTAGGGATTGAGTCTCGTCGAAGTATTGTATTTTGAGTTATTTCGATAACGGAGACGGGCTAACACCATACCAGGAGTCAGATGAATGAATGAAGTTAGATGTTTATAATATTGTTTTACAATATTATAAAAATATTGTTTTACAATATTATCAACATCTAAATTAAATAGTGTCATATGTTGAAATATTGAAAGGATTATTTTGCAAAATAAAAAATAAAAGTTAATAGAGTTCACATTTAAAGAAAGCCTACGGCTAAAAATACACGTTTTGACCTCTAGGGTCATTATCAA
This sequence comes from Morinoia aosen, assembly GCA_030386875.1. Lineage (NCBI taxonomy): Eukaryota > Metazoa > Arthropoda > Malacostraca > Amphipoda > Talitridae > Morinoia > Morinoia aosen. The sequence continues at coordinate 13,792,865 of CM059577.1, read as the reverse complement.
CTCAGAAACAAAAAGAAAAAAACGAGTCAGATCTAACTTTGTCAGAATTAACTTTCGAGAAAAACAGGTTAAATAAAAATACTTCTCTAGTTGCTAAGGGAATGCTGACTGCATGTCAGAAAAAACAGGTTTACCTTTTCAATGTACAGCGATTGTAAAATGCAAAAGTTTATTGGACTAGATGCTGAGGAAATTTTTTCAAAATCATTCAACCGAACTGACAGGTCATGCGTCTCAGCATCTGAACGGACAGAGGAATGTGAAGGTGGCGAAAGGAACTGGTTGGTCCTTAAACTCCTGCTGTATGCTCAGTAGGGTGGAGCGTTTTTGAACTTTTTTTAGATTGAAGTTGGGCTACCTATAAAAATGTGTTGCGTCAGGAGAAAAAAAATTGGGCTAAATTTGAAGGGAATTGGTCGATATCTTTCACCTCCTCAACATACTTGAAAATTGATTTTTTAAGGCTAATTTTAATGAAATGTTCAATATTTAAACTTTTTTCGTTTATGACTTTTTTATATGGTCTTGCTTCTATAATGATTGGAAACAACTTGAATTATAATACTTTAGTTGCAAATTTATGAAAATATAGCATCTTCTACCTCCTCAAGCGATTTAAAATGTGCATTTTTTACATAAATATGTGCATACATGTATAAATATTTGAAAATATTACACAAGAAAATTTTCTTACAGGCTAGTTTGTTATGACTTTGTGTGTTTCAAGAAGTTATGAAATTTCGTGAAGCTATATGGCATCTTCTTCTACCTCCTCAACAACAATTCGTGCTACCAATTTATTTATGAGCTATGCCCATTAGATTATCAATTACAGCCCTTTGCCTATTTATTGCATATATTTTTACATCTTATTGATGGAATAAGTAATAAACAATTACCACATCTCACGAGTACTACACTAAGAGATGGACAGAGAGGGAAACACGCCGCATGAACGAGCTCATAATTACAAATTGAGCTTTGACATTTATGTTGTATAACTATACTTCGCTAGAAATTATCACCCACTGACGCACTGGTCGATAAGAAATTATGAAATGCTCGAGATGATGTTCAATAAACTTCGTTCAACCTTCGGAAAAATTCGGCAAGAAGAGAAAGTAATTTTTGATCTGATTCAACGTTCCTGAAAATTGCAGTCATATTTGGCGGCGGAAAATGAATTTCCCTCCTGTCATCTTGAAATTCTTTTCTGGCAAATTTGTAATCACAATAAAATTCATACTCATTGCAAATAAAGCTTATGGAAAATCGCGCTAGATTGCTATTGATCTTCTATAGAAATGAACATTTTGGTTTTGTTTCCATAACTCGGGGTAACCGTTCACATCCTTTAATAGCATTGCTACGTTTGCTTCGTGGTTTCAGTAGAGATACTAACGAAGGGACAATCCTGTTAAAATTACAAGGGAAATTCTAAAATTTGAAGCTTAAACCGAAAAATTACCTTCGATCTTTCGATAGCTATATCCAACTTTAACGCGATACATTAACTTAAAACACAGAATTGAGAGCGGATTCGAAAACGTAGAATAGAGAGAGCACATATCTCATTTGCCTAGGATAATAATGGAACCACCCTGCGGTTTTTGTGTTTCATCACTCAGTGCGCACTGAACTGAAATTAATTCTTTCCGTACGTTGACTAATTGTGAAATCTGCTCTAATCATGTTTCCAAAATATCCTGGACTTCATGAACATGTTAACCAAATTAGTATTGAATATCTGATCACAGTGATACTTGAAAAAAGCTCATGTTACTTACGAGTGCTTAAAAGGGTAAATTTTTATGGGAAATCTTCACTAGTCTAACATCGCAAGACTAAATTTTCCTCGAAACAATTCAATTCGTAGCTTGCCATAAATCTGTGGATAAATTATATTTCAATAATTCTCGTTTAAACAAGGAAAGTCGTCAATTTTTTTTACAAATTTTACAATGAAACTTTGTACTGTATATCATCAGGACTTACGAATTTGTTTATCTCTCAAGCTAATCTTCCTTCTCATATCTATTCATAAAATTTGTTTTTATGCTTTCAGGTTGCAGTAGTGGACAATACTCATGTGCAAATGGCAACTGCATAACAGGCAGATACGAGTGCGACGGCGACAATGACTGCAGTGACTGGAGCGACGAGCGACACTGTGAGTGCTGGGAATGCGATGAATGCCGATTAACGCATGGATTTCAATGCTAAAAGCCTCAACTCTTTGAAACACTCTGTCTGAATTGAAAAAATCGTTTTACGTATACATTCGATGACGAGTGGCTTTCAAATTTCATGGAAAATTGTTCTTACTTTACTAGTCAATATTTCGATTTTAAATGGAAAATTTAACAATGGGCATCGTTTAATTGAAATTGATTGAACTTTAAGGAAAGTTTGAAATACGCAGATGGATTATTCTTCTACTTTATTAGTGTTCAGCTTAGATAACAAATTTCAATACGATTGTTATTCAAGATTATGTTTTTCACCAACTTATATTCACTAGGCCATTACCCCACATCTTCTCGGGGGAAATAAGAATTTGATACCCGAAATTACGAGAGTTATACCAAATAATAATTTTGAGTTGAATCTTTATTTCTAGAATCGCTGGGAATTCTTTTCACACTAGATTTTTCTTTCCAATACCTATTAAGAACGCTTTCGTGGCTGGTTTCATCACTTCAGCTGTCACCAATACAATGATCAATAATTGTTGTTGCACCTAAAAAATCAGTAGAAACAATTTGCATTCCACTTGCAGTGAGATGAAATGTTTATAGTTCATAGAATTGACTAAACATTAAGTTTTAACATCTGGCAGGCGAATGTTCCTCGGAACAATTCAAGTGCGAGAACACTGGCCGATGCATTAGAGGCTCCTGGAGGTGTGACGGCGACAACGATTGCGGCGACAACAGCGACGAGCGCAACTGTTCAGGATCTTCGTCCTCGAGTTCCAGTAAGGCTATTTTTCAGATGTTAGACTCCATATTTGACTAACTAGGAATCTTACTACTTCTACCAGCCGCTTATTTGTTATTTTATGTTGCTTCTCGTTTGCTCATAGACCGCCGAAGAAGCTTCGCAGCTTGTTTGGCACGCAAAGCCACAATTCTTTAACATGAAAAAATGTATTTTATAATTGGATCTAACTTGAATCAATGTATTTGATTTACGTTAAAAAATATTTGAAATATTTCTTCCACATCATTGTCTCTCAAAAATCTAGCAGGATCGTCAATAAGCTGTGTCCTGCGAAGAGTGTTTACGTAAATTAGTTTTGCAATTAAACGAAAAGTTAAAAATTATAATTTAGTTATGGCAACAGTTGAACAGCAGTGCAAGTCGATTTTGTAAGAAAATTTATTCATTGCATTTCAATTCCGTGGTTTGCAATTAGCCTTTTAGTCGTAGTTCCAAAGGTATTAAAGTGAAGCTTTAATGTTTCGGACTTCCATTTCAAAGCTTCGCATGCTTGAGGTATGAGTAGTGAGATGAGGAAAGAGCTTTTAGTGTTACCGTTCGTTCAATAAATTTGCCCTGTGTAACGAGCAAATTGATACCGATTTGTGCGTTTTTTCAAACATTTAGCAATTTACATCTCAATGTGAGCAAACGAGAAAAATAGATACATTGGTTAAAACAGTGAAGTTTTCATGATGATAGAAATATTGAACAGACTATATGTGTCTGACCGGTCAAAAATGATAGTGTTCGATAATAAGTAAAACTCTTATCACAGGCACTGTCATCAACCCCGTCCAGCTTAATTCCAATGTATGACAAATTACCAGTCGATTTCTATCATATATTTGTTTAAATGTTCTCCCTACGTTAATCCTTAAAATCATGTTGGAGAAATGGACCAGCATGCAAGCAAGCAACCAACTAACTATTTTTATTTTGTGGATTTTTATGAAGTTTTCAATTTTTGCTAAAAAACTGATCTTCACATACAGAATACAGCTTTAGGAAAAATCATCACCCTCACAGATGGACTCGTAGAAGAATTGATCAAAAAATGATATGTCTACATGATTTGTGATGCATGGTCGGTAAGAAGAAACTCAACAGACGTTAAAATAATATTCAGATAAAAGAAAAACATTTTAATGCCGAACGCTTATGCCCTTAGTAGCTAAAAATTTGTAGTCTTCTGATCAAAATTTCCTCGACCGTTTTCCTGATTCCGCCACGAAACTTTAAGGTATTGTGAAGTTTTTGATGAACTATTTTGTCATGTAAAGTTCAGGTGCTCATAAATAATGAATTTCAACTATGGAAGAAAAACATATGAAATTCCTTTTTCTAGCTATGATCGCATACTTTTGTGGAGGTTTTTTATGGCGTTCATCTCATGTGACATAACATGAGTAAGTGGCAAGCTAGGAGATTCAATAGTTCAGTTTGGTTTTCGGCCGCTCTTATCTCAGCATGACGGTCGAATCAGTAAATCCTCATATGATAAGCCAGAAGGTGCCCTTTTTCTAAAAAATTTTCAATTAGTTGAGAAACGCCCTGATGCTTATTTGCAATAAATCTCAATCATTTGGCTGCTAAAAGCCTCTAATATTTTTGATCTGCTCCTGTTTACTGCTGCTGTACTTGTGGCAGACAAATCCAATAAATTATTGGAAATCTTCGCTACGTAGAAATACATCATATCACTAATTCATGCCTTTTCAGAAGAAATATGAGACTTTCATTCAGTTCTACGCGCGGGCAAATAAATAAGTCATAGCGTATTTCGTCATGCCATAATGTGAATATAGATCTCTAATATTCGAAATTACAATAGAGAATCCGTATTTAAATAAAATTTCGGATTAGAAACCTAATTTTTGAGTGTACCTCAGGCATGTAGCTATAGCATCAAAAAATATAGCATGAAAAAAGAGCATTGTTATATCTATCAGCTCTTTCTAGTTCTTTGTAGAATATTTTCAGTTTTACCGGCGCAGAAGTGCCTGGCAGTGCACATGGCTGTTCCTGTTGCCGGTATTGGTAGTCATGTGGACCAGTTCGAACAATAATATTAATGAAGGAGAAATGCAAGTAGCCTGTGTGAAATAATTGTACATAATCAAGGAACTGGATTCATCCTTGCCAGCTATTGAAGTTGCTGGGATTATGCTCAGATGTTTCAAAGCAATGTAAGAACTTCCAATAGATAAATGCTCTCTGCATCACGCCTCACGAACGAGTTATTTATGAAGCGCTGACCTGAGCTCTTACATCAGCAATATATATTTAGTAGGAAATTACTGTTCTTTCACGTACATGCCAACAGTAAATGTTAACTGATTGCCGTGAAATTATTAAAACATTTTCAATTTTCTGAAATCGATAGGCAATAAGTGAATGCTCTTTCTGGCCCATTTCAAATGCTGTCACCATTGCAGTCATATAAATTACGTCATGGAGAAAATATTCGGATCCTGACAATAGTTTGTGCGAGTAAATATCACGCCTGTCTTAAATGAGGCTTCTGAAAATTACAAAAAATTGAAATTACTTTCATGTAGGACAAAAATTGATAGCAGCTGTTTGCTTCGGATGTGCAATATAGATGTTAGAAAAGAAACCATCATGTTGAAAAATCATTGAAAATATTATGATTCGAAGGTCAACTTCAAAGTTAATTACGATCTTTCGAAGGAGAAAACAATCTTTTACTCGATGAAATGACTAAAACACGAAATAGAAAACGAAAGAAGAGAGAGAGCACGTATCTTATTGACCTTGGATGAAAATGAAGCTTCTCTGTCATGTTTGCATTTTTACTTATCCATATTCTGATAGTTTGTTCTCGGTGCACACATCGAATTCCGTTCTTTACTTCCGTACATAGTCACTGAAATTTTCTCGAATCATGTTTCCAAATCATTTTGCGTGGCATGAGTAACATCATTGATTGCAACAAATCTTAAACATTTAATCGCTGTGATAATTAGGACAGAAATATACCGACATTAAGCATTAATCATATATAGAGTAGATATTTGTGCGAAATACGTATGTGCGACCAAAATAAATACAAAATTCTAATTTCGAATCAGAGTATCTCCCTGGTAACACTTTTATTTGCATTTTAACGTATGACAAAAGGTATAAGTATATTTTGATCACTCCCATGTACGTTGAAATGGATTCAGCATTATGTCCCATCGTTTAAAATCAAATTATTTACTGTAAAACGTCTGAAGTAACGTGATCGTGATTTTTTTACGTTAATCTTACATCTCAAATACATCCACAGAACTCACTCTAATTTTTTCAGGTTGCAGTAGTGGACAGTACTCATGTGCAAATGGCAACTGCATTACTGGCAGTTACGAGTGCGACGGCGACAATGACTGCAGTGACTGGAGCGACGAGCGACACTGTGAGTGTTGGGAATGCGATAAATGCAGATTGTCGCAGGTACTGCAGAGTGTTGAACACCTCAACTCTATGAAACACTGTGTCTGGGCGTCTGAGTTAGAATCTCGTTTCACATACATTCGATGACGAGGGGCTTTCAAACTTTCTATAAATTTGTTCTTTCATTCATTAGTAAATTTTTCGATATTGAAATTTTGTCAATTTACGTCGTATGTTTGAAATTGGTTTTACCTTGAAGAAAGCTGGAAACCTGCGGGTGATTTATTCTTCCACTTTATTAGAGTTTAACTTGAGGGTGATTGAATTCAACACAATTGTTTTTCAAATCAATTTTTTGGCTGACTAACTTATTCTCCAAGCCATTATCCCCCATCTATATATGGGAAATACGGATTTGATAGCCAAGTTAACGAGAGGAAAACCAAACAATGATTGTGAGTTAAATTTTATTTGTTGAATAGCTGTAAATCCTTTTTAGGCAATAAGATTTTTCTTTTCGAAACGTATTGACTATGCTTTCATGGCAGTTTCATCACTTTAGCCGTTAGCAAGTACAATATTCAAGCGCTGTAAGACTTAAAAAAGAAGCATGCTGTTATTACTTACTCGATGCGTTTAGACGAAATGTTCAGAAAAAAATAGTGAATTACATACTAGCTTAAATATCTGGCAGGCGAATGTTCCTCGGAACAATTCAAGTGCGAGGACACTGGCCGATGCATCAGAAGCTCCTGGAGGTGTGACGGCGACAACGATTGCGGCGACAACAGCGACGAGCGCAACTGTTCAGGATCTTCGTCCTCGAGTTCCAGTGAGGCTATTTTTTCAGGTGTTAGACTCCATATTTGACTAACTAGGAATCTTACTACTTCTACCAGCCGCTTATTTGTTATTTTATGTTGCTTCTCGTTTGCTCATAGACCGCCGAAGAAGCTTTGCAGCTTATTTGGCACGCAAAGCCACAATTCTTTAACATGAAAAAATGTATTTTATTATTGGATCTAACTTGAAGCAATGTGCTTGATTTGGGCCTGTAAATGTTTGATATATATCGTCTATATTATTATCTCTCAATAAAGTAAAAGAATTCTCTCTAGGCTGTGTCCTGCGAAGAATTTCAATGCAAATTAGTCGGGCTGGAAAACGAGAGATGAAAATTTTATAAATGAGTTATGGCAGCTTTTGAACAGTAGTGCAAATCGAATTGGTGCAAAAATTCATCCATTCTATTTCAATTCAGTGTTTCACGGCTAACCTTTCATTCGTAGTTACAAAGGTATTAAATTGAAGCTTTAATGTTTTTGATTTCTATTTCATAGCTTCGCGTGCTTGAGTTATGAGTAATGAGATGAAGAAAGAGCTTTCAGAGTTAGTGTTCGTTGAATGAAGTATTCATATTTGAAGAACAAATTGATGCAGATTCATATATTTTTTCGAACATTTAGTTATTTACATTTGCATGTGGAAAATGAGGAAAATAGATACATCGGCTCAAACAGTGAAGTTTTCAAAATGTTTGATTCAGTTTTGAAGTTCCTGCCCGTTGAATGTATTGAACAGGTGATATATTGTGCCCGGCCCGTCAACAATGACGGAATTCAATAATGTTGTGAATCTTTTAACAGACACGGTCATCAATCCCATCCAGCTTAATTCCAATGTGTGACAAATTAACAGTCGCTTCCTATCATATACTCTCTCCAGTCGGAAAATAGTTCATCGATATCATTGTTGAAGTTGATCGAAAATATTTGTTCCAATACAGTTACAAACCTTTTAGAAAGATACTTCCAAAGCTAATGGTTGCAACAAAAAATAACTTTATTCTGATATTCAGTACATGAAACAGGTAAGTAAAAGGTATAAGTATTAATGAATTATAATTTCTGAATGACGAGTAAAATTACCAATAGGCGAACTCTACATTCTAATCAAAAACAACAAATGATAATGTACCAACAGAGGAAACATATTTGCCACTATATTGACTCAATACATGTTAATTTATTCTTCAATTTTTTTGAGAGCAGAATTGAATTTGGAAGAATTCGTTTTCTTTCTAGTTGTATTTTCGAAAGATGATGAAAGCCTGCAATTGTTGCCACTGTCAGCCAAAATAATCTACCTATTTCATTGACTGTTGCTAGGTGAGGAAAATATTGTTCAATTCTAATCTCTGTAATTCCTTAAAAATACTATATGTCACTCCTTCAACTAATCCATCAACGTAAGGTGAGGCTTTTTGTTGTTTAAGACATTGGATCGAATTGAAATGGCCGATAGGCTCTAGATATCTCAAGAACTGCCTGCAATACTGCTCTTCTCTTAGTATCTGTTAATATTTTGACTTTCTGTTACGTGCCTAATTTTTATTAGATCATTTTAGAAGGTAAAATTTGCTTAGTTTGAAAGTTCAATAAAAAGTTGAGGGTAAAAATCAAAAAAGTCCACATTGTTAAAATTGCAAGTGGTCTATACTAAAACGAATGTTTCGAGCCTCGACCCATCATCAGCTATAGATCTGCAGTTAAAAGCAGAGAATTTTATATTCTGACTAGGTAATTGCACGAATTGTATATAACTAGTAATCTTAAAAAATTGGTGATCACGGACAGACCGCGAACCCCATAAACTGCACACAAGTAAAGGAGAAAATGGGTTATCCGCATCCCATTTTCCGCATCGGATAATGGGGCGTAATTGAAAAGTAAATACTACAGCGTATCCCTAAGCTAAAGCTGCAGAGCCAAAAGCAAAGGATGCGCACTCCACATGACTTTAAGACTAAGTGGGTTTTGTGTAAATAAGGAGATTAAAGAATTATAAGTGTCGCTACATTACGAATAGACGCTAAAATTGAGAAATTGCAATCTGAAATTCCAGCATAGCGTGGTTCTTCTGCAGGAGATCTTACAGTATGGCTGAGTGTGAAGGGTGACAAAGACGAGCCTCAGTTCTAGATCTAATTCCGATGAGTTCCGCCTGTCTGACACGTAGTGTTCGGGTTGTTGATCCGACTTACGTAAATGCATACTCTGCACAACTGTGTTTATAGACAAGACTAGAACGATTACGCGAAGGCATTTTGTCCTTATACCTGAAAATGAACCAATGGTGAATGTGTTGACTAGTGAGGCTCGAAAAGACACATGATGGAGGAAGGACGATATCATTGACAACAATTCACGTTTCAATTGCTCTGACTGCTCTCATAAATGCAAAATGTGAATGAACATTTTAAGTTTATCAACTGCTAGGGTAGGTAGATTACCTTCATATTCTTTGTTCATAAATTACCAATTTTGGCATTGACAAGCGTGAGAAAAAACCATTAGCTTTGAAAAAATGCGTAAAAATTCTAATTCTCAATGCAGAGATTTTGAAGAAGAGCCAATTTCGTGTGCTTGGAACAAAATAGTTCTAATACCGTTAACTTTAAACTGAAAAATATAAAAACTGAAAAAACTTGATCCCAAACCAGAAAAACATGTCTTACGTTAAACCGACGTTTCCAATTTGCCGTTTTGTAAATGTTGTAAATGTTGTGAAACAAATGTATCGTCAATGTACCTCTGATAAAATACCGGCCGATACTCAGATGGACAGTCATCTAACCACTTTTATTAATGATGACATATATAAATTGGCAAATGAGGGATCAAGGGAAGAGCTTGTTTACCAATGTACCTTTAAAAGAAACTATCGAGATTTGTCTGGAGAAACTCGTTTGTGGTTCAGCTTGCACGGTGTTGGGACTAAAGCAATCTTAATTCAAACCTTTATTAGAACTCAGTGTTTTAAACAGTTTCTTTATATTCCACGACAAATTGTACAAACAACTTGAAGGTCTCGGGAGGGGGTTTACCCATTGGTCTCACATTTGCAAATTTATTTACATGTCACCATAAGGAAAAGTGGTTAGATGACTGTCCATGTGAGTCGCGGCCAGTTTTTAATCCGTGGTACATTGATATTGATAATACATTTGTTCTTTTTCGAAATCCCAAGCATATTTCTTGGTTCTTACAACATTTGAATTCTGGACTTCCATCCATCAAATTTACTATAGAATGTGAAAGTGATGGCAGACTTTCTTTTTTGGACGTCGCTGTAACTAAACAAAACGGCAAATTGAAAACATCGGTTTACCGGAAGACATGATTTTCTAGTTTGGTATCAAGTCTTTTCAGTTTTTGTTCTTTTCAGTTTGAAGTTAACGGTTTTAAAACTCTATTGTTCCAAGTACACAACATTTGCTCTTCTTTTAAATTTCTGCATTATAAATTAGAGTTTTTGCGCTCTTTTTGTTCATAGCTAATGTGTTTCCTCTCACGCTTGTCAATGCCGAAGTGGGTTATTTATTGAACGAGAAATATGAATGTACTCTACCTACCCTAACAACTGATAAACTTAATATTTTCATTCGCATTCCGTATTTTGGTGAGCAGTCAGAGCAATTAAAACGTGAATTGTTGTCAATGATATCGTACTTCCTCCATCATGTGCCTTTTCAAGTCGTTCTAGTCAACAAATCCACCATTGGTTTATTTTTCCGGCGTAAGGACAAAATTCCTTCGCGTCTCCCTTCTAGTATTGTCAAAAAATACAGTTGTGCACAGTGTGCATCTACGCTTGTCGGCTCAACAACCCGAACACTAGGTGTAAGACAGGCGGAACTCGTCAGAAGTAGATCTAGAATTGGGGCTCGTCTTTCTCTCCCTACACACTCTGCCATAAGATCTCCAGCAGAGGAATAATGCGATGTTGGAATTTCAGATTGCGATTTCTCAATCTTAGCGTCTATTCGTAATGTAACGAAACATAGAATTCCTGAATTTTTTTCTAAACGTGAAACCAACCCAATTTTAATGACATGCAGAGTTCGCATCTTTTGCTTTGGGTCGGGCAGCTATAGCTTAGAGGTACGCTCTATATTTTCTATTGAATAACGTCCCATCATACAATGCGTTCATTTTCTCTTTCACTCGTGTGCAGTTTATAGGTTACGCGGTCTGTCGCGGTCTTTCCGTGATCACCGCTGTCTGTCCGTGTTTTAACATCTCTAGTTATATACAATTATTGCAAATACCTAGTCTTAATATGTTTTTAATTGCATATTTACAGCTTATGATGGGTCGAGGCCCGAAACGTTCCTTTCAGTATTGACCACATACAATTTTAGTAATGTGGACTTCCTTAGTTTTTTCCCCAACCTTTTTAGTATCATCTTTATTTTTCCTATCCTGCGGGCAATTTAAGAACTTTTAAATGTTATTTGGAAAAGGACAAAGATAAAAGTATTAACGTTAACCCCATTATTCATCAAGGGTAAAGATTTATGTTCAAGACGCTGTACGTGATCGTCAACAGTACTCAAAACAGGAGTTCGGTAGAAGACACTAAAACGCAAAGATTTTTCTCTTTGTGTGACAAATATTTCCGACCGAATAGAGTATTCATTTTTATATTCCCTCTAAGTTAATCCATAAGAGCCTGATGGAGAAACGGACCACCCAGCAAGCAACCATGCAACTGCGTATTATTATGAAGAGGATTGTGATTAAGTTTTTAACTTTTTGTATAGAAACTGATTTCCACTTACAAAATACAGCTTTAGGCAGAACCATCACCCTTATAAATAGACTCGTAGAGGAACTGATCAAAAAATGAAATGATATTTCCATGATTTGTTATGCAAGTTCAGTGGGATGAAGCTCGAGAGCATTTAAAATAAAATTCAGAAAAGTCAAGGACATTTTAATGCAAGAATGCTGATGCCCTTAGTACTTAAGAATTGTTAGTCTCCTGATCATGGTTTCTTTGACCATTTTCCTGAGTCAACCATGAAATTTTAAGTTATTGTGAAGCATTTGATGAACTATTTTGACTTATAAAGTCCAAGTGGTCAAATATAACGTATTTCAATGATGGGAGAAGAACATAGGTTCCTTTTTCTAGCTCAAATCACATAGCTCTGTGTGAACTTTTTCAAGGTATTAATCACATGTGACATAACATGATTAGGAGAGAACCTAAGAGATTCAGTAGTTCAGTTTGGTTATAGAAGTCTCTTTTTTCAGCATGATCAAAAGAAATATCGAAACGCCTGTATTTAGATCTTCGAATGACTGTCGAATCAATAAATCTTCATTTGCTAAGCGAGGAGATACCATTTTAATAAAAAGTTTTTAGTTAGTTGAGAAAGGCCCTGAAGCGTATATGATTTTTACCTCAACCTTTTGGCTGCTGAAAGTTGTTAATACTTCCGATCTGCTCCTGTTTACTGCTGCGGTATTGGAAATCTTCTCTTTGTAAAAATACGTAATCTCACTAACGCGTAACCTTTATCTGAAGAAATATAAAACTTTAATTCAGTTGTATTCGCAAGCAAATAAATAAATCATGACGTATTGGGACCTGCTATAAAGGCGAATATAGTTCTCATATATTCCAAATTTTCGTGGATTATCGATATCTGAATGAAATTCCGAATTGTAATCGTAACTTTTTTATATTCCCGGGCCCCGGAGCAATAATATCAACAAATATATAATGAAAAAAATAGAGCAATGCTATATCAATCATCTCTTTTTAGTTATTTGTAGAATAGTTTCAGTTTTAACGGCGCAGAAGTTCTTGGCAGTGCACTGGACGGTTCCTGTTGCCGGTATTGGTGGTAATGTATAGCAGTTTGAACGATAATATTAATGAATGAGAAATGCAGGTAGCTTCTTTGAAATAATTATATATTATCAAGGAACTAGACTCATCCTTGCCAGCTATTGAAGTTTCCGGGATAATGCTCAGATACTTTAAAGCAATGTAAGAACTTCCAATGGATTGATGCTAACTGCAACACGCCTCGCGAACGAGTTTTTTATGAAGCACTGACCTGAGCTCCTACATTATCATACCTATATTTCGTAGGAAATTACTGTTCTTTGACGTATGGACATACCGACAGGAAATAATAATTAGTTGACGGGAAATTATAATAATATTTCTAATTTACTGAAATGATTGGAGAAATATAATTGATAGTTCTGACCCATTTTAGTTGCTCTCACCTTCGCAGTTATATATACAATGCCACTTGGAAAGTAATCACTATCTGACAATGATTTGTGCGAGTAAATATCAAGCCTGCTTAAAAAAATGCTTTCGAAAAAAAAAAAATTTTACTCCTCTAATGTAAGGCATAAATTAATATCAATTAATATCTCCGTGTGTGCAATTTATATGTTAGAAAAGTGGTCATCGTGTAGAGAAAGCATTGGCAATGCAATGATTCAAAGCTCTACTTCGAAATCAACTACGATCTTTCGAGGGAAAAAACAATTGATCACTCAATGGAACGACTTGAGCAAGAAATAAGGAGCAAAATGAGAAAGAAAGCACAAGTCTCCATGGCTTTGATTGAAAATAGAACCACTCTGTCGTGTTTGTATTTTCTACTCCTTCATCTTCTGATAATTCGTTCTTGGTCCACACAAAATCGAATTTCGTTCTTTACTTTGGTGTTCACTCATTGGAATCTACTCGAGTCATGTTTCCAAACATCCCGAATAGCATGAACTACTAGATTGATTACAAAAAATCTAAAACATTAAATCACTGTGATAATTGAAAAAGAAACACACATGTGTTACATAGTAGTCGTATTTTGATGAAATATTTTTGTGAAATCAATCGAAATAAATATATAATTCTTATGTCGAATAAGCGTACATTCATGGGAACACTTCACTTCGTGTCTCGGCATATGACGAAAAGTGAAGGCATATTTTAATCCTTCGCATTTACCTAGCCATTGTTTCATAATTTTCCCATTATTTACTCTTAAATTGATGCCTTGATAACGTTAAAAGTAACATTATTGTTTATTTTCTCCGTTAATTTTCCATCTCAAATTCACCCAGAGAACACGCCCTAATTTTTTCAGGTTGCAGCAGTGGACAGTACTCATGTGCAAATGGCAACTGCATTACTAGCAGTTACGAGTGCGACGGCGACAACGACTGCAGTGACTGGAGCGACGAGCGACACTGTGAGTGCTGGGAATGCGATAAATGCAGATTGGCGCAGGTACCGCAGAGTGTTGAACACCTCAGCTCTGTGAAACACTGTGTCTGGGCGTCTGAGTTAAAATCTCGGTTCACGTACGTTCAATGACGAATGGCTTTCAAAACCTGCGGTACAATTGCTCTTTCAGTTACTAGTATATGTTTCGATCTTGAATGAAAAATTTATCAACTCACGTCGTGTGTTTGAAATTCATAAAACCTTAAGTAATTTTCGAAAAATTAAGATGATTAATTCGCAGACTTCATTACAGTACAGTTGAGATGACAAATTCACGAACGAATGATATTCAAGATCATGTTTTTAACTGTCTAACTTATGTACCAAACCATTATCCCCCTTCTATATGGAAAGGATAACAATTTGGTACCCAAATTGAGAACAGTAAAACTAAATAATGATTGTGAGATAAATCATTCTTTTGAGAGTCACTGTGAATTTCTTAAAACGCGAAAAAAATGTTCGATAAGTATTAACTAAGCTCTCATCGCAATTTTCACCAATTTTCACTGATAACAATACAATAATTATTGTCAGCAATAATTTAGCTGTAGTTGTTAGCAATACAATAAGTAATACAATAATTATTGTATTGCTGCAGTTATTAATCACTGTAGAAATTAAAACTAAGTGTACTCATATTACATGCCAGTTGCATTTTGATGAAATGTTCGAAGTTGATTGATTTGATTAAATAATAAGTATTACCCTCTGACAGGTGAATGTTCCTCGGAACAATTCAAGTGCGAGGACACTGGCCGATGCATTAGAGGCTCCTGGAGGTGTGACGGCGACAACGACTGCGGCGACAGCAGCGACGAGCGCAACTGTTCAGCATCTTCGTCCTCTAGTTCCAGTGAGGGATTTTTTTTATGTGTTAGATGCCATATATTTGAGTACCTAGGAACCTTGCTCCTTCGATCAGCCGCTTATCTATTATTTTATGGTTGCTGCTCGTTTGCTCATAGAGCGCTGAAGAAGCTTCGCAGCTTATTTGGCACGCAAAGCTACCATGGTTTAATATGAGAAAGTAAATTTTATTACTGGATCTAACTTGAAGCAATGTGCTTGATTTGGGCCTGTAAATGTTTGATAAATATCGTCTAAATTATTATCTCTCATGTAAGTAGTAGAATTCTCACTAGGCTGTGTCCTGCGAAGAATTTCAATGCAAATTAGTTGGGCTGGAAAACGAAAGATAGAAATTTTATAAATGAGTTATGGCAACTGTTGAACAGTAATGCAAATCAATTTGGTACGAAAATTTATCCATTCTATTTCAATACAGTGTTTTACAACTAACCTTTCAGTCGTAGTTACGAAGCTATTAAATTGAAGCTTTAATGTTTTTCACTTTTATTTCATAGCTTCGCATGCGTGAGTTATGAGTAGTGAGATGAATAAAGAGCTTCCAGAGTTAGTGCTCGTTTAATGAAGTTTTCATATTTTATGAAGAAATTGATTGAAATTTATAAATTTTTGCGAACACTTAGTTATTTACATTTACGTGTGAGAAAACGAGGAAAATAGGTACATCGGTTATAACCGTGAAGTTTTCAAAATGTTTGATTCGGTTTTGAAGTTCCTGCCCGTTGAATGTATTGAACAGGTGATATATTTTGCCCGGCCCGTCAATAATGACGGAATTCAATAATGTTGTGAAACTCTTAACAGACACGGTCATCAATCCCGTCCAGCTTAATTCCAATGTGTGACAAATTAACAGTCGCTTCCTATCATATACTCTCTCCAGTCGGAAAATAGTTCGTCGATATCAATGTTGAAGTTTATCGAAAATATTCGTTCCAATACAATTATAAACCATTTAGAAAACATACTTCCAAAACTAGTGGTTGCAACAAAAAGATAACTTTATTCTGTTATTCAGTACATGAAACTGATAATTGTGATGTATAAACATTATTGAATAATAATTTTTGAAATAAAATAACCAATAAACAAACTCTACATTGTTATCAAAAACATCATATGATAATGTACCAACAGATGAAACATATTTGCCACTATATTGACTCAATGCATGTTAATTTATTCTTCAATTTTTTTGAGAGCAGAATTGAATTTGGAAGAATTCGTTTTCTTTATAGCTGTATTTTCGACAGATAATGAAAGCCTGCAATTGTTGCCACTGTCAGCCAAAATAATCTACCTATTTCATTGTCTGTTGCTAGGTGACGAAAATATTGTTCAATGCTAAACACTGTAATGCTTTAGAAAAGCTATCGGTCACTTTTTCCTTTAATTCATAAACGTTAGGTGGTGCTTTATGATGTTGAAGGTATTGGATCGAATTGAAATGGACGATGGGCTCTATAGATCTCTCAAAAACTGCCTGCAATTCTACCCATCACTCAGAATCTGTCGAATCTTTTGACTGTCGGTTATATGCGCATTTTTTGTTCACGTCAAATTTTCTTGGCATATCCTGCGGGCAATTTTTCAAAACTTTCAAATGTTATCTGAAGAAGGACAAAGGCAAATTTATCAACGTTAATCCTATTATTCATTAAAAGTAATAATTTGTACTCAATACGCTGTACGTGATCGTCGACAGCACTCAAAACAGAAGTTTGATAGACGACAGTATAACGCAAAGATTTTTTCTTTGTGTACCAAATATTTTCGACCGAAGAGCGTATTAATTTTAATATTCCCTCTAAGTTCATCCTTAAGACCGTGATGGAGAAACGGACCACCCAGAAAGCAAGCAACCAACTGCGTATCATAATGTACAGGATATTAATGAAGTTTTCAACATTATGTATAGAAACTGATTTCCACTTAAAGAATACCGCTTTAGGCAAAATCATCCCCCTCACAAATGGACTCGTAGAGGAACTGATCAGAAAATGAAATGATATTTCCATGATTTGTTATGCAAGTTCACTGGGATGAAGCTCAAAAGCATTTAAAATAAAATTCAGAAAAGTCAAGGACATTTTAATGCAAGAATGCTGATGCCCTTAGTACTTAAGAATTGGTAGTCTCCTGATCATGATTTCTTTTACCGTTTTGTTGAGTCAACCATGAAACTTTAAGGTATTGTGAAGCGTTTGATGAACTATTTTGACTTGTAAAGTCCAAGTGCTCAAATATAACGTATTTCAACGATGGGAGAAGAACATAGGTTCCTTTTTCTAGCTCAAATCGCATAGCTCTGTGTGAACTGTTTCATGGCATTAATCACATGTGACATAACATGATTAAGAGGGAACCTAATTGATTACGTAGTCCAGTCAGGCTTTAGACGGCTCTTTTTTCAGCATGATCAAAAGAAATACCGAAATGCCTGTATTTTAGATCTTCGAATGACTGTCGTATCAATAAATCTTCATTTGCTAAGCAATGAGATACCACTTTAATAAAAAGCTTTTAGTTAGGTGAGAACCACCCTGAAGCGTATTTGATATTTATCTCAACCCTTTGGCTGCTGAAAGCTTTTAATATTTCCGGTCTGCCCCTGTTTACTACCACGCTATTGAAAATCTTCTCTTTGTAAAAATACTTAATCCCACTAACGCTTACTCTTTATCGGAAGACATATAAAACTTTCATTCAGTTGTATTCACGAGCAAATAAATAAGTCATTGCGTATTGTGACCTGCTATGAAGGCGAGTATAGTTCTCTAGTATTATATATTTTCATGGATTATCGATATTTGGATAAAACTCCGTACTAGAAACATAAGTTTTTAATATACCTGGGCCCTGTAGCAATGAAATCAGAAAATGTACAATGAAAAAATAAAGCATTGCTACATCTATCATCTCTATTTAGTTCTTTGTAGAATAGTTTCAGTTTTAACGGCACAGAAGTTCTTGGCAGTGCAGTGTGCTGTTCCTGTTGCCGGTATTGGTAGTCATGAGGAGCAGTTTGAAAAAGAAAATTAATGAACAAGAAATGCAGATAGCTTGTGTGAAATAATTATATATTATCAAAGAACTAGATTCATCCTTGCCAGCTATTATATTTTAGAGCAATGTATGAACTTCCAATGGATAGATGCAAACTGCAACACGCCTCGCGAGCGAGTTATTTATGAAGCTCTGACCTGAGCTCCTACATTAGCATACCTATATATCGTAGGAAATTACTGTTCTTCAACTTATGGACATGCCGACAGGAAATAATAATTGGTTGACGGGAAATTATTATAAAATTTTTAATTATCTTAAACGATTGGAGAAAAATAATTGATATTTCTGCCCATTTTAATTGCTCTCACCTTTGCTGTTATACACACTATGCCATAGAGAACGCATCCTTTTCTGACAATTCGTGTGAGTAAATATCAAGCCTTGTTTTAAATGAGGTTTTTGAAAATTAAATAAAAAATGTTACGAAAGTATGGAGAAGAACCAGAGTACAAGCGAACATTACATTCATTGCAAACGTTTTGAACTAAAATTCCATCGTCAGTGCTGAAACAGGAGAAAAATTTTCGCCATTTTAAAACCCAATAAAGATCATATATATATATATTCCTAAAAAATTCTGAATGTCTAAAAACCCTAATTTATTCATTCATTCCCAAACAACAGCATACTCTTAATTCACACAAGCACACATGTACACGTTAATCCAGATCCACCAGCGAAGCACACTATGCACACACACTCACACACACACACAATCACACAGAATTACGTCAGAAGGTGGGGGCAATTGAAAACTTTACGGCGCTAATATCTTTGTAAAGGTTTGGTTTATGAGTGAATATGACAAAAGACTAAAACTCTAAAGTCATGCTCACTATTAGCTCGGCACAAAATTGAAAAATTTGTATTTTTGAATGAATGGTTTGAATTTTCACAGTGATCAGAAGCACAAAGTATATTAATGCATCTCATCCGAAGATTAAATTTACGACGGAGGTAGAACAAAATGATCAGATCCCTTTCCTAGACCACCTCATAAAAAAGTCAAATTCAAAACTCATTACTTCTGTCTATAGGAAGCCAACGTTCACTGGTCTTGCCATGAACTATTTCAGTTGTGTATATAAAGGGTACACGAAATCATGGATTTACAGTTTTCTTCATCGTCCATACTGCATATCCAGTGTAAATGAAATATTCCATCTTGAAATTGAATACATTGTAAAATTATTGGTCGACTAAAAATATCCGAAATCACTCATTCAGAGTGATTCACTCTGAAAAATATCCGAAATCACTCATTAAAATTTAGATCGTAAAATTTGCCCCTCTCCTGCAACCTTGAGCGTACCAAAGCAGATTTTGTACGTCGAGTTGCCATTCATGCGTTATTTGAACGCGGAGCTGAAGAAAGAGGCAGTATCTTTGATGAGTAGGTTTTTTACAACGGTCGACGTAGGAGTGTTTTAGAGAATTAGTTTTAAGATTACATCCTTTTTAGTTGGAAGGAACGATTGGACGAGTGCCTGTGGAATGGCTGTGTCCATTTTTATAAGTGTGACTCCTGCACGCAGTCTTACGTTGGTAATACCAAACTCCAACAATTCATCAGACATAGCCAAGACGCAGGAATATCTTATAGAACTAGTCGTGCACTAACCCTTCCACCCCAATCAGCTATTACAGATTACTGTGAAAATTCAAACCATTCATTCAAAAATTCTACTTTTTCAACTTTATGCCGAACTAATAGTGAGCGTGACCTTAGAATTTTAAAGGCCCTTTTCGTATTCACTCGTACACCAAACCTCAACAAAGACATTAGTGGCGTAAAGTTATCAATTGCCACCACCTACTGACGTAATTCTGTGTGTGTGTATGTGAGTGTGTGTGTGCATAGTATGCTTCGCTGGTGTATCTGGATTGGCGTGTACATGTGTGCTTGTGTGAATTTGAGTATGCTATTGTTTGTGCATGAATTGACAAATTAGGATTTTCAGACATTCAGAGAATTCTGTGGAATAGACATACAATTTTTATTGGGTTTTCCGTAATAGACCAAATTTTTCTCCTATTTCAGCACTAATGAAGAAATTTTAATTCCGAAACGTTTGCAATAAATTAAATGCTCGTTTTTACTCTGGTTCTTCTTTTTATTCTACGAATAAGATTCTCGATAAATCGCCCTATTGGAGGTATAAAAAATTTGAATTTTTAATGTAGGACAAAAACTAGTATCCCCTGTTAGCTTCGGATGTGCTATATAGATGTTACAAAGGTGACCATTATGTTGAGAAAGTGTTTAAAATGTTATGATTTAAAACTCATCTCCGATCGATCTTTACGATCTTTCGAAGAAGAAAAAAATCTTTCACCCGATGAAATGACTAAAACACGAAATAGAAACGAAAGGAGAGAGAAAGCACTTTTCTTTTTAGCATTGGAAGATAATAGAACTTCTCTATCGTGTTTGTATTTTCTAATCCTTCATTTCCTAATAATTTGTTCTCGGTGTACAGTACTTCGAATTTCATTCTTTACTTCCGTACAGTCATTGAAATGTTCTCGAATCGTATTTCCAAACATCCTATATGGTATGAACAACAGGATTTATTACAACAAATCTAAAACACTACATTGCTGTGGTAATTAAGGAAGAAACGTGCCGGTGTTGCGTATTAAGCTCATTTTACACCAGCGGTATGGAGCGACGGTGAACTTTCTACAGCTCCTCCCACGAGAAGATTGAGCGTCAGAGCACACCGGCTTGCTTTAACATTGCCGCTCAATTCGACTCTCCTTCCCTCGAGACAGTAATCGTCATTATTGCTCTTGCAATACTGTCAGAATAGTTTGCAGAACACGGATGGAGCGACGGTGTGGAGCGCGAAGACACCGTTAATGTAAAGAAGCCTTTAGTCGTATTTGTGCGACATATCCTTGTGCGACCGAAATAAATGCAAAATTTTTATTTCCAATGAACGTATGCTCCTGGGAACAATATAATTAGCATTTTAACGTATGATGTAATGTAAAGGTATATTTTAATCACTCCCATTTACGTTGAAAGGAATTCATAATTTTATAGCATCATTTACAAATAAATTAATTAACGCACAGCGTCAAAAGTCCCGTTATCGTGAAGTTCTTCCGTTACTCTTTCTACTCAAATTTACCCAGAAAACTCGTTCAAATTGTTTCAGGTTGCAGTAGTGGACAGTACTCATGTGCAAATGGCAACTGCATAACAGGCAGATACGAGTGCGACGGCGACAATGACTGCAGTGACTGGAGCGACGAGCGACACTGTGAGTGCTGGGAATGCGATGAATGCCGATTAACGCAGGGATTTCAAAGCTGAAAGCCTCAACTCTTTGAAACACTCTGTCTGAATTGAAAAAATCGTCTAAGTATACATTCGATGACGAGTGACTTTCAAACTTCATGTAAAATTGTTCTTACTATACTAGTCAATATTTCGATATTAAATGGAAAATTTAACAATAGACGTCATTTGTTTGAAATTGATTGAACTTTAAGGGTAGCTGGAAATATGTAGATGAATAATTCTTCTACTTTATAAGAGTTCAGTTTACATAACAAATTTCTGTTCGATTATTATTCAAGATCATGTTTTTCGCTGACTTATATTCACTAGGCCATTATCCCACATCTTTTCGGGAGAAATAAGAATTTGACACCCGAATTGACAACAGTTAGACCAAAAAACTGTTTGTGAGTTGAATCTTTATTTCGAGAATCGACGAGAATTCTTTTTACATGAGATTTTTCTTCCCAATACCAATTAACAAAGCTTTCACGGCTGGTTTCATCACTTCAGCTGCTAACAATACAATCATCAATTGTTGTAGCACCTAAAAAATAAGTATTAACATTTTGCATTCTATTTACGGTGAGAGATGAAATGCTTATAGTTCATAGAATTAACTAAATATTGAGTTCTAACATCTGTCAGGTGAATGTTCCTCGGAGCAATTCAAGTGCGAGAACTCTGGCCGATGCATAAGAGGCTCCTGGAGGTGTGACGGCGACAACGACTGCGGCGACAACAGCGACGAGCGCAACTGTTCAGGATCTTCGTCCTCGAGTCCCAGTAAGGCTATTTTTTCAGGTGTTAGACTCAATATTTGACGAATTGGGAATCTCACTACTTCTAACTGCCACTTAGCTGTTTGTTTGTTGTTTTTTCTCTTCACTGGCCGCCGTAGGAGCTTCGTGGCTTATTTGGCTCTCAAAACCACCATTCTTTATCATGAAAAAATTTATTTTACCATTGGATCTAACTTGAATCATTGTATTTGATTTGCGTTAAAAAACATTTGAAATATTTCTTCCAAAACATTGTCTCTCAAGAAGCTAGCAGGAACGTCACTAAGCTGTGTCCTGCAAAGAATTTCAACGGAAATTACTTGTGCAATTAAAAGAAAGATTAAAAATTATAATTGAGTTATGGCAACTGTTGAAGAGCACTGAAAATCGATTTTGTACGAAAATTTATTTACAGCATTTCAATTTAGTGGTTCGCAATTAACCTTTTAGTCTTAGAAACAGAGGTATTAAAATGAGGCTTTAATGCTTTTTGACTTCAATTTCAAAGCTTCGCGTGCTTGAAATATGGTTAGTGAGATGAGGAAAGAGCTTCCAGAGTTAGTGTTCGTTTAATGAAGTGTTCTTATTTAATGAACAAATTGATGCAGATTTGTGTATTTTTTCGAACATTTAATTATTTACATTTACGTGTGAGAAAACAAGGAAAATAGGTACATTGGTTAAAACAATGAATTTTTCAGGATGATGGGAATATTGAACAGGCTATATGTGTCTGGCCGGTCAAAAATGAAAGTTTTCGATATTGAGTAAAACTCTTATCACAGACACGGTCATCAGTCCCGTCCAGCTTGATTCCAATGTGTGGCAAATTACCAGTCGCTTCCTATCGTAAATTAATTTTAATGATCTCCCTATGTTAATACTTAAAATCATGTTGGAGAAAAGGACTAGCATGCAAGCTAGCAACCAACTTCGTATTTTTCTTTAGTAGATTTTTATGAAGTTTTCAACTTTTGCTAAAAAACTGATCTTCACTTACAGAATACAGCTTTAAGAAAAATCATCACCCTCAAAAATGGACTCGTTAAGGAACTGATCAGAATATGACAGATTTACATGATTTGTTATGCATGGTCGGTGAGAAGAAACTCGAGAGCTTTTAAAATAATATTCAGATAAAAGAAAAACATTTTAATGCCGAACTTATATACCCTTAGTAGCTATGAATTGGTAGTCTTCTGATCAAAATTTCATCGACCGTTTTCCCGAGTCCACCATGAAACTTTAAGTTATTGTGAAGTTTTTGATGAACTATTTTGTCATGTAAAGTTCAAGTGCTCATAAATAATGAAGTTCAACTATGGGAGAAAAACACATGAAGTTCCTTTTTCTAGCTCTGATCGCATACCTTTGTGAAGATTTTTTATGCCATTCATCACATTTGACATAACATGATGTCGATACCGCCGTGCGGTCGACGTGAGAGTTCGTGGAAAAGGGGCTGTATTCTGTGGAGCTACCTTTTTTCGGGGCGCTAGCTTTTCCGCGCAGCTGCCCTTCCTGAGGTTCGTGAGGGTACCGCCTACGCCATGATCAGTCCGTTAGAGCAACAAAAAGGTATTTCTGTTAGTGCTGAACTACGGCGGTAACGTTTGGAAGACGAGCAACTGTCTGCGTCGTAATCAGTCCATTAGGGCTTCTCAGGAAATTCCCTGATACGCTGAACTACGACAGCGCCTTCCTTTGCGAGAAACTATGTGGAATAGTTTGTCCTCCCAAGGCGGTTCCTTTAAGTCCCTTTCAATCGTAGTGTCTTATTAGACTAATGCCTGTAGCAAAAGAAGAAAGGAAACTCTTATGACCTTAGGACGAGAGGTTTTTGTGGCTGAATATCTTTACAGTGCCTCTTAAATACACAAATACATTTCAGCGAAGACAGTGATTTATTTCTGTTTTCAAAATTGGTGTGTACTAACATGCACTACTGTATAACACACTAATACCCATACAATTACATTTCAAATAGTAGTGCTATTCAGCTAGGTAGTTCAATTAATTTTGGAATGTTGAAATACTATACAAATGACACTTAAGGGACAACTAAAGTAAATACACAGACGCACCATCGGCGCAGACACAAAAAACTAGTCGGGGACAGGGAGCTGAACACTTAAAAAAATGTTTAAGATTATGGGTAACTAACACAGAATGGATTCGACACCGCTTGCGCTGCCTGACACACGAGTTATTGGCAACCTAGGAGATACAATAGTTCAGTTTGCTTTAAGACGTCCCTTTCTTCAACCTGATCAAAATAAATCTAGAAACGCCTGTATTTTAGATCTCCGAATGACAGTCGTATCAATAAATTTTCATATGCTAAGCAATGAGATACCACTTTAATAAAAAGCTTTTAGTTAGTTGAGAAACGCCCTGAAGCGTACTTGATATTTATCTCAACCCTTTCGCTGCTTAAAGCATCTAATATTTCCGGTCTGCCCCTGTTAACTGCCACGGTATTGAAAATCTTCTCTTTGGAAAAATACGTTATCCACTAACGTGTAACCTTTATCTGAAGAAATATAAAACTTTCATTCAGTTGTATTCGCTAGCAAATAAATAAATCATGACGTATTGTGACCTGCTATAAAGGCGAATGTAGTTCTCTAATATTCCAAATTTTCGTGGACTATCGATATATTAATAAAATTTCGAATTATAAAAATAATTTTCAATATACCTGGGCCCTGTAGCAATATCAGAAAATGTATAATGAAAAATAGAATATTGCTATATCTATCACCTCTTTTTAGTCCTCTGTAAAATAGTTTCAGTTTTAACGACGCAGAAGTGCTTGGCAGTGCACGGGATTGCTCCTGTTGCTGGTATTAGTAGTTGTGTGGAGCAGTGTGAACAATAATATTAGTGATGGAGGTAGCTTGTGCAGGTAGCTTGTGTGAAACAATTGTATATTATCAAGGAAATGGATTCATCCATGCCAGCTATTGAAGTTGCCGAGATTATGTTCTCTAACCTGAGCTCTTACAATAGCATAACTATACTTCTTAGGAAATTACTGTTCTTTTACGTACATGTCGACAGTAAATGTTAATTGGTTGACGTGAAATTATTAAAGTATTTTCAATTTTTTGTAATTGATCGGCGAAAAATGAATGCTCTTTCTGGCCCATTTCAAATGCTGTCACCGTTGCAGTCATATAAATTATGTCATTGAGAAAGCATCCGGATCCTGACAATAGTTTGTGCGAGTAAATATCACGCCTGTCTTAAATGAGGCTTCTGAAAATTACAAAAAAAATTAAAATTACTTCAGTTTTAGACAGACATTAATAGTAACTCTTGGCTTCGAATGTGCAATATAGATGTTACAAAAGTGAAAATCATGTTGAGGAAACATTGAAAATGCTATGATTTGAAGGTCAACTCCGAAATTAATTACAATCTTTCGAAGAAAAAACACTATTTCACCCGATGAAATGACTAAAATACGGAATAAAAAGCGAAAGAAGAGAGAAAGCAGGTATCTTATTGACCTTGGATGAAAATGGAGCTTCTCTGTCTTGTTTGCATTCCTACTCATCTATATTCTGATAGTTCGTCCTCGGTGCACACAAAATTGAATTCCGTTCTTTACTTCCGTACTTAGTCATTGAAGTCTTCTCGAACCCTGTTTCCAAAACATTTTGCGTGGCATGAAAGACATCATTGATTGCAACAAATCTAAGAAAAAGAATCGCTGTTATAATAATGAAATAAACATACCGATATTATGCATTAATCGTATTTAGATGAAATTTTGGGCAAAATATATAAGTGCGACCGAAATAAATACCGAATTCTAATTTCGAATCAGAGTATCTCCCTGGTAATATTTTCATTTGCATATAAACATATGACAAATTGTAAAGGTATATTTTGATCACTCCCATGTACGTTGAAATGAATTCATCATTATGTCCCATCGTTTACAATCAAATTATTTAGTGTAAAACGTCTGGAGTTACGTGATCGTGAATTTCTTACGTCAATCTTACATCTCAAATTCATCCAGAGAACTCACTCTATTTTTTTTCAGGTTGCAGTAGTGAACAGTACTCATGTGCAAATGGCAACTGCATTACTGGCAGTTACGAGTGCGACGGCGACAATGACTGCAGTGACTGGAGCGACGAGCGACACTGTGAGTGTTGGGAATGCGATAAATGCAGATTGGCGCAGTTACCGCAGAGTGTTGAACACCTCAACTCTATGAAACACTGTGTCTGGGCGTCTGAGTTAGAATCTCGTTCCACATACATTCGATGACTAGGGGCGTTCAAACTTTCTATCAATTTGTTGTTTCATTCATTTGTAAATTTTTCGATAATGAAATTTTGTCAATTTAGGTCGTATGTTTGAAATTGATTTTACCCTAATAGGGAAAGCAGCGGGGGATTTATTCTTTCACTTTATTAGAGTTCAACTTGGGTGATTAATTTCTGCATGATTGTTTCTCAAATTCGTGTTTTGGCTGACTAACTTATTCTCCAAGCCATTATCCCCCATCTATATATGGGAGATACGGATTTGATGCCCAAGTTAACGAGAGGAAAACCAAACAATGAGAGTTAAATTTTATCTTGCGAATAGCTGCGAATTATTGTTATGCAGCAAGATTTTTTTTCGACTCGTATTGACTATACTTCGATGGCAGTTTTCATCACTGTTGCCGTTAGCAGGTACAAAATTCAATCGCTGTTACACTTGAAAAAAGAAGCATACTGGTGTTACCTACTCGATGCGTTTAGACGAAATGTTCATACAAAAGAGACTGAATTATATACTAGCTTAAATATCTGGCAGGTGAATGTTCCTCGGGTCAATTCAAGTGCGAGAACTCTGGCCGATGCATTAGAGGCTCCTGGAAGTGTGACGGTGACAACGACTGCGGCGACAACAGCGACGAGCGCAACTGTTCAGGATCTTCGAGTTCCAGTGAGATATTTCTGTTGAGTGCTAGGTGTCCCATACCATGTGAGCGAGGACTTTTACTGCTTATTACTTGTTTTATAGTGTCACACGAACATAAAGGACTGTCAGACAACTGTAAGCTGTTCACGATTACAACTTAAAGTGAGCATACGAGGGAATGAAAAATTGCAATTTATAAACGGATTATGGCAAGTGTCCAACGGGCTGGAAAATGAATTTTATGGTAGGGAAAATTCAATTCATTGAAATTTAGTAATTATGCATTTATTTTCTTCTCTCTCGGCCGGAAAGAGTTATTAAATATTTATTATATACAGTACTGACATTTATATCAGAGATTTTTAAAAAACGAACTGAGAGTCAAATGGTAAATTTCCACTATGAGTGGGAGGGAAAGATCCAAATTTATCATACGTATGATAGAGCATTGAGCATTTCTTTTCACAATAGAGTGTGTTAACTACAAAATTGACGAACGAATTTTCAGATATATAGTTAAAAAATTTTGTTAAACCTATACATCCTGAAACCGCTATTAAAGCATGTGTATATTACAAATCCGTAAAATCAGTGATCTAATAGTAAAGAATAATATTTCCAGATCCAGGGTCAGTGACCTAGAGAAAGCCAATGCGATTTATCAGTTCAAATGCGACAGAAGAGAACGTAAGTCTCTAAACCAAAGTTTCATTGGCGTGACTAGGATGACCCTGAAACGAAGATTGACTGCGCACAAGTACCAAGATTCGATCTTTAATCACTTTCGTGTTGAACATAGTTCTAAACCCTCGAATGAAGATCTCTATTCAAATACCAAAATTTCATATCATGTAGTTAAAAAAGATCATATTCAAATAATAGAAACTTTACATATTCATAAATTGAAACCGTCCCTCAATGAAAATATTATAGATTTTTTTTTGCTCTAAAACTATTCAATAGGACTGTAGCTTAGAAGTTTGAATCACCCGCTTGATGGTTCATTTTGCCCTTTCCTCTGGTGCTGTGAACATGTTGCTGTTGCTCAATATTGGCTGGTCATCTAGAGATCAGTATTCCTATAGTACAAATTATTTACCTCTGGTCATCTTGTAATGTGATCTGTGTTAGTTATTTATATCGTCTGATTCTGTTTTTGCATTTGATTTACATTTCTTAGTATTATGACAGTAAAATTTACTTTGTATTTTTCAGCCTGAAGATGATGTGCGTACATCGAAACGTTGCTTTTTTTAAATAGACAGTGATATCGAACTTTGTAGTGAGTGTTTTAGTAAAGATGATAAACAATTTTCTTCGTCTTTTAACGCGTGAAGAACTGGAAAAATTTCGTAAGGTTGAGAAATTAGAAAAGAAACGATGGAGCGAGTTATCACGGCTAACAGTGCAGCATCTCTACGAATTACAAATTTTTCCGCCATGTCCTTAGGAAGATGCTAGAGTTCAGTTATTTCAGCTCTTCATTTCTTTACGAACGTTCTTAATTACGCATTTGAAAAATCGAAAAAGTTGTTGAAAAATAGGAGCTGTAGTTTATCGAGTCCAGTAAATTTGTTTTCTGCCAATGAGGAAATACTTAAAAATGATATTGAGAGGCATTTGCTGTTTTATAATGTGGGGAAATATAACAAGTTTCCTGCTATTTTACCGAATATCTATTCCCATGGTCATTCTGTGAAGGCAACCTGCTTTAAATTCTGTATAATCTGATGACGCGAATATTAATGCTATACTTTAGCAGAAAGATAACTGTCCATTTATTTTGTTCCAATCAAGTTGAAATAAATTAATACGTTTCCTAGGCCCTTTGTGAATTTCAATTTTGCGTCCGATAAGCACTGTTATTTTCATAGATATCTTCAAAGCCCCCATGTCGACTCTCGCAAAACTCATGCACAGCAATTGTGTGGTGACAGGAAAACGCACAACTAAACTCGATGGAACATTAATATGGCACTTGGAATTTTTGATGGGTTCTTTATTGCGTGCTTGTTTTGCAATTTGGGAAATAATATACAGCTCTTCAACGTAGAAGAAAGTACAAGAAGATTGGACGAATTTACAATCCTTATTTGACACTCTTTTATACGCAGATTTTTCCCATAAATATGTTCATTTGAAATGCAAAATATCTTTTTTCTGTTTTCTTCTTTCTCCAGTACTATTATTTTGACCAATAAGCATTCCTCAGGGGAGCAGAATAGCTGTGCCACGCTGCTGACTTATTTTACTTCATCCCTTCGTAGCAGCGACAACAGCCCCATCCACACAGCTGAATGTGTGTCCGCGAGGCTTTGTGTTTGTGGTGGGCAAGTGCATAAAGCATGTGAACGAAGAGCGCACATGGCACGCCGCAGATCAGTACTGCAGAAACGTAGCCGGCCATTTGATCACCTTCAGCAACATCGATGAGCTCATCTACATCTTGCGCTACCTCTCCAGGATCGGTGAGTCGTGCATTTATGACCCATGTAATCTTTGAATATGCGATTGTGATTGCACCAATTTAAAAACCAGGTACACCTATGGTGCGCCATCTAACCTATGAAAACGTAAATAAAACTCTTCAGGAGTTCGTAGCCATAGGAACGGAGGAAACCGCATGAATGATGAAAATGTGCAAAATGGATTTTTTGCCCATTTTCTCGTCAAAAACAACATTCTGAAAACTTCACTCTGCTACATTGGATTGATAACTGTTTTCTCAATGTATGTATTTGAACAAACTTCTCATTTTGAAAACTCTAAAATAGGCTGGTATCTAATTTACAGAAGGAAACACCTGAACAATCAAGTTGCTATCGAAGATCATAAATCATACATTGGAACATGAAATAAAATGTGAACACGGAAACAGCCCTGTATTCTTTGGAAATATCATAGAGCTGCAAAATTTTCACAAAAAAAAACAATGAACATCATTGACGCTCCCAGAATCATCGCCTTTTCATTCTGTTTCGATCACATTCTTCGGTGAACGCTTTTGAACATATGTTATACGTTTTGACAGAATATCTTCAAAATTCTAATCTGTAATTTCTCTACTGAAGGCTGTCGGAAACACGTTTGCGCATGACTCTTTAAATCCATTTTATATCGAACAGAAGAGAAACATATTTTGTTATTCGTTGTTAATAATTCCAAAGCCCTTTTCTGCGATTTATGATTCATAATCATTGATAACGTGTAGTGGAAGCAATAAGCTGTGATGCAGCTAACTCACCTGCCTTTCAGTACCTTTGGTTATAAATAATATTACCCTCTTTAATTTTTATCTTGAATTATTTAAGTGATTTCTAGGAACCAATTTAACCAAATGATCGCGGAACTTGAAATCAGAACAAACGTGAAATAATAAACAGGACTGACATCGTTTGCTCAACGCATTATTTTCGCGAAAATTTGGTAAAAGTTTTCAAGCAATTGAAATTGAGGTAATCTTTTGGCAATAAAGGTGCATAGTAAATTGTGCGTACAAAAATATTAGACTATTTAGCAGTGAAATTCCATTTAATGTGTGGAAAAACTGTTTACATAGCATTCCGAGAAAAGTATTTAGTTTTTACGTAAATGGTTGTTTCAGATTTGTGGATGTACATGGGACTTCTTTCGTTGTTTTTGATTTGTAATCACGTGTCTTACTGCATGCATTTTTCTATCAGTTTCGTTCATTTTTGCAATTTACGCATAACGTTCCGAGTGCAGTCATAAAATAAAAAGTGCATTCATTAGCAATAACATTTTTTGCAAAAAATTTTTGCGTTTTGTGGCCAAAAAAAGTACACATAAAATGGAATGTTTTCTAATGCAAAATGAAGTCATTGTTTATTTAAAATTCTAATTTAATTACGAAATTATCTCTTCTGACCTCATCCTTCCTGTGTTCCCACAAACACTTCAGTTGCCAGTTTTATGAGTACCGTTTTATGTATGTAGGAACACTTTGCAGCCAAACTGCGCAGTGATTATTGCTCGTGCACAACTACGTCAGAATATTATCGAATGCACTCTGTGTGATGTCACCGACTTCTAAAACAGGCTCTTATCCGTAAACCACTAACTTAAATATGACGTTTTTACTCCTAGTAATTAGTACGTCTCTCTAGCGTCTCTCTATTTTGAACGAAGGCTCATCATCGGCGGAAGTGAACTTCCCGCTGTGGGTCGGCATCTCAGCCCAGAGGAACGAGGGTGCGCTGGACCCATACGAGGTTCAGTGGCGCTGGGTCTCCGGCAGGGTCGAGCCCCACGTAAGCACACTCTAAGAGTCAATTATACTCATTCAATGAATGTCAAGTGGACCAGAATTTTACATGAATGATTTGATGTTTGATTTTAAATTCTAATGATATTTGTGTGACCTAGCTAGTAATGAGTTTTGCAGAAATTCTATTCGATATTCTCCATGAATGAAGTATAGCTTTGTATGAAACTGTGTGTCGGTAGTTTACGAAGGAGAAAAAGACATAATGTAAAATGGTTTGAAGTTCTTTTGTATTTTAGTGATTTTTCTCCATTAATAAATTCTTATGAAATATTAAACGCAAGTCTCAAGCATGAGACAGAACGAAAAATTACACATATTTTCGAATGGATTATATGGTTATAATACTCAAGCGAATACTCGTATGTCGGAGGCAGGTGGATACCAGTGAACGAATGGAATCCAAAAAGACAATCACAGCAGAAAAAGGGACGAGGTTTTAATAAAGAAAAAACGTAAAATTTGAAATAATCAATGCTCTGTTGCTGTACATCAGGTATGAGTTTGAAATATTTTTCTAAATTAATAATTAAATCATTTTCAATGCTTTCGCCAAAAGTTATATTGTCAACAATATCGTAAGACTTTTGCTAATTGCTTTTTTGTTGCTAAAAAAGGATAGGCAAACCGTAATTGTTCATCTCGCAGATCACTGCAGCATATCTTTTCGGTCCGAAACACAATTTGTCTTCCTCATAAGCGACCCGGATTTAACGTTATTTTTACCATATTCTTTGTCATAAATCATAATATAACTTTTTGCTAAACAAGACAAAAAAGGCTAGTTGAAATAGCTTTAAGTACAGTTTTTTTATATAAAACTGTGAATTATCTCTGAGAAAATTGCATTTCATGACTTCAGAAACACAATGGTTAGCCTTCACAAATTTTGATTTAAATCAATTTTCCATCGTATAAGGAAAACAGCGCTTATTTTGTAGTTCGTACTGTCTCATTCAGCAATTCTGAAGAAAAAATTTGCCGTAATCTTGCAAAAATGAACAGAGTATGCGAATAATAGAACATATCACTGCAACAATGTACACGCGGTCGAGAGGGTATCTAGTGAGCTGGTTGCGTACTTCTGGGAAGTTATTATAGTTCTTAATGTCTTCCGCGCAATCAGTGCGTTTTGTTTATGGACTGTGGACGGTAAAGGACTGGAATTGATGCGCTCGCAGAAAAAGAACGTCGAATTTAAACACTGTAATCAGTCTTTAAGACTTTGGCACGACTTTAGTAAGGAATTGCCATTTCGATAAACTTAGAAATAAGCAAAATATGCATTATTTAGTTGAAATATTATCCATGTTCTCTAACTAATAACATTAATAATATTTTGAATAAGAAAAAAGTATGTTAATGAGACTCGTCGCGAGACGATCTGTATTTCAAATGCTCCTGAACTCAATCCTTAAAAAGCTTATGAAATCTAACCTCAAGAAGAGTCTCGGTCGAAAGACAGAAAAACTCTCAAGAAGATCTGAAAGAAAAAACGACTTCGTTATCTCCCTCCACGGCTGGACTGCTCGCGACAGTTCTGTTCCTGGTTTACCAATCTCAGGTTACAAATAACTCACTGCCGCGGAATTGTTATACGTCATGGCGTACATCATTGCCTCTTCTCAATCGATTGCAAAAAATTTTTTGAAAATTTTCAATTCTTGGCGGAACAAAAGGCAAAGTCTTTCGTTACAAAACAATTTCCCATTGCTGGCAACATGTAACACTGATTATGAGCAATTTCCTAGGACGATGGAGACAACCAGAATACTCAGCGCCGTTACCCTTATGAGTAAGAAATGCCCCGAGAAAAAAATTCAAATGCTGAAATCGATTTCGAAGTTCTGGGCGTTTTGGGCGTTTTGAGCCAGAGTGTAATCAAAAGATAGAGTATGATAACTTATTAAATCGAATGAATTCCAGTGTAGTTGTGAGTTATGTTCGCAGCGAACAGAAATCATCATGTACAATGATAGAGAACAATTGTCAGCTATCAGGCAAAGAATTTCAAGCGTTTCATGCAATGCTACCATTTGTCGAGTTTTCAATTGAATCCTTTGCCCGCAGCCGTCGTCGTTACTGGCCTATTCGCATCTCACTGAGCAGCGCTGCGGATTTTTGTCTTCGATTTCTTCCGCCATAATTCAACACACGGACAACTGCAACGCACTCAAGAACGTTCTGTGCGAAGCCCCTCTCCTCTAGCGGCTCCTCAATCTGGAGGATGTACGGACTGTGCGAAGTTGACAAGGATTCCTAGTAAATGCCACCAAATTCACATGACTTGGTAGCCACATGGTGTTAGTGCGTAAGAGACGGGGAAGATTATTTGATTGCTTCCTCAGTCTATTGCTTCTGTATGTACGGCGTCACATTTTCATAGAAATCATTTCTTCACTGTTTTCCACGACTGAACATCAATCAGTCTATGAAATTTACCGTGAAAGTTCGCGTTGTCATATTAGTTTATAACCTGTTGCAAACGTCATTGCTGCGAGTCATGGATATAAATATACTCTGAATGAGTGATGCTATTGCAAAAGTTTATATTTATTTTCCTTGCTCCGTCTCTGTAGTCTCGGTGACATCATGTCTCAACCTCTTTCGGGGTGACATGGATACAGGTAAGGGTTATAGGAGCCATTATTTTTCAATAGTATTTTCAAGCAAATATAAAATTATGAAGTATTGAATCAAAATGCGAATGCGGCACAGCGTGTTATAATTATTTCTAGATCAATTAAATTAAATCTCTTGAATATTCTCGATATGTTGTCGTTAAATTTGAAATATTTGCGTCTATATTCCCACAAAAAGTTTTGAGATTGGAGCGTACTGTCGAAACCGACCTAACCAAGGAGCTTTAATGGAATGAAGGCGGCATCAGCGCTCTAAAGTGAAGCCAATTTTCGGTAGCTGTAGGGTATACGGGCACACACACGGAGATGGGGCTCAGTGCGTGCCAGACACTCAGCGTGACAGGGCGCCGCTCATCCACGCTGCGGTCAAGGACGAGTTTTTTCAATATGAGTTTCTTTATCATTCAGCGAGGACGCAATTGAAATATATGCCTAAGAAAAAATGTATAGCACAGAGTAGCCCAAGTCTGCCATTTAACAGCGCGGTCTTCAGTCGCTGATGATGGAGGTGGTGCTACCCCTCCACTGCAACACCACCTCCACACTGGGGCCCAATGCCGGGTGGGCGGGGCTTAGGTCGGCAAAATTGGCTTCAGGAGATCATCCCAGGCCCCTGTCGGTCCGGGGGTCATTTCTCATGTTTTTGTTGGAAAATGACCCTTAGTTGGTGGACTATTCGGTCCCAAAATTTTATGGCGCTACGGACAATAATTCCCCCCCCCCCCCCCGGGGGTGGTGAGGGGACCAAAATATTCATTTTCGGCCGATTTTGACCCCTTATAATAAGGGAACAAATGAGAAATGGAGAAAAAGCCCTACTGAGCTTGTTAGAAATGTTCTAAGGATTCTAAAACTGTCTTTTTTTTGTTCTAGCATCAAAACTGTAGGAGGAGATACGTCTTGAAATATCAATATCAGTGATATATCAATACGTAAAAACCAATTTGACAAATTTGTGCAAAAACTAAGGCCTAAATCAAAAAAAGAATGGAATAAATTGTGTTTCTTTTCCAAAGTTACATATCATAGTCAAATTTCATAAGAATCAGACTGAAAAAAATATTTAAAAAAAAATTATTTTTTTAGTTTTTATTTTATTTTGGAAATCACAATTTACAGTGTGAATATGAAGTTATGTATGGAAATTATCAAAATGAAAATTAAAACTGTATTCAATTACAGAAATTGATCATTTTATCACAGTTCAACAAAAAATTTTGTTATGGCTTTTACCCAAAAAAAAAATTCAACATTCAAAATGTATTTCCTCATTGAGTTTTGATGCTAGAACAAAACCAAAGACAGTTTTAGAATTCTTGAAACATTTCTAACAAACTCAGTAGGGCTTTTTTTGAAATTCGAATTTTTCGAAAAAATATATAGCTCTAAACCCAAAAAATTGTTGTTCATTTCAAAAATTTTCAAAAATTTTGAAAAAATCGAAAAAATTTGAATTTGAAAAAAAGCCCTGCTGAGTTTGTTAGAAATGTTTCAAGGATTCTAAAACTGTCTATGTTTTTGTTCTAGCATCAAAACTCAATGAGGAGATACATTTTGAAATATACATAAAATATATCAAAAAACTCATTTATCGTCAAAAAAAATAAGGCCTAAATCGGAAAAATTACAGGAGCAAAAAACGGTTTACTTTCACAAAAGACATATACTGGCCAATTTCAAACGAATCGGACGAAAAAGTTGAAAAAGTGGGATGATCTTCACTCGCTTGACTCGCAAAAGATAGCGATGCCGCCTCCATTCCATTAATTAAAGCTCCTTGGACCTAACTCACCAACTCTTCAGGCTACCAGTTCACGTCAGCTCATACGAGTAAGGCCGCGGCCAGACAAACAGCAGTGAAGCAGGGCTGCGCAGAGCAGTTTCGGCTCGCTGGTAGCTGCTAGCTTATGCTCGTAAGTTAGGTGGCCAAACAAACAGCAGTGGCTGGTCCTGAGTTCGCAGCAGTTGTAATCTTGGCGCTACGATGGGCGGTGTTTTGTGACAGGCAACCTCAAATTTTGCTTAATAAATAGATGTAGAACAGGCAATATTTCATCGGATTAAGTTTATTTATATCTATACATATTTCCGTGCTATGCATTATCTTCTTAGCATTACAAGTTCATCCGTACACTGTCGTATAGTACTTTTCATTTCGCTAAAATATTTCTACCCACAATGTTTGAAATGGCTTTGATACGGTCTTTTAATTGTTCCAGAAAATTCTACAAAAAATTAATTGCATGATAATATGCTAGTTATGGTTGATGATGGAATAATCATGCAAATAATTCACTGACGCATGACTTGAAACCTTATAAATACTTGAATGTGGATGATTTTGCAGTACTGGACGTGTAGAGACATTACAGAACAAGGAACATATTCGTTCAGGCGTATGAATATAAACATCTATAGATATAACAACCCGAATTTGGAATTGTTAAACCAATAAACAATATGTCAGTATAAAAGGATCTTTTGTATGTGCCGTGCGGCACTAAGTTTCAGTTTAATGGCAATTTTCACGTAAAATTCGAACATCACTATCGTTTTTGGAGAAACTAACAGTTTTTTAGTTGCGTGCTTTCCAGGTTATTTTTACCGATGTAATACTGATAAAACGCAAACTTAAAAAATTCTGTATCGGCTTTGCCCAGCACTTTGCGCTGGTACAGAAAAAGTAAAAGATCCATCCTCTCCACATTTGACTCACATTTAACAATTCTATTTGTGTGCGCACATATACGTGTTCATATATATATATATACACGCACCTATGCATATATATGTTTCTATTCCTATTTTTTGAGTAAAAACAAAACCTCAAAACATATTACATTTTACCCAAAGCTCTGCGACCAGTTAACACTGAATCATACTTCAGAAATAAATGTATTTATCGCAATTGCTTAATGATTCAAAAATAGATCTATCACTGCCCCAGAGGGCGTATCTGTGAATAAAAACAATGAAAAATTTATAAAAGACAAATGAAAAAAGTGCTCGTGGAAAATTACCATCTCTGTACGTATGCTTATAGCTATACAACAAATAATTATACAACAAATAATTCAGGAATTCCGAAGAATTCTCTAGTAGTATTTTGAATTATTTATAAGTTGTCAGCCATCTCTTGGGATATAAAATCTCCAAGAAATGATATTTTTGATTTAACTAGCCATTGACAGGGTTAATCTATTTGAATGCCACGTTTGGTTTGTCTATAAGTAGGCGTCGTTTGGTTTATCTATTTGTACACCTCGGATAGTTTGTCACTTAGTACGCCTCCTATAATTTGTCTATTAGTAAACCTCGAATGGTTTGTCTATTAGTAGACCACGTATAGTTTGTCTATTAGTACTCCTCATACGGTACGTTTGTCTAAGGACGTCTTATATTGAGAAATTTTTAAAAGCCAAGATGTTGCCATGTATCTCATATGCCAACCTTTTTTGAAAAAACGGTTTTCTTTTCTTTCTTTCTCACAGATGACCTAACCTGTGTTTCCTCAGTGTTACTTAGGAGAAAAATGATTAATGTTTATAACTAAAAAACAAATAGTTCATACGTACGTAAAGATGTATGTTTCAAGTCAAGTTTAGTGCCATGTGCCAAAAATAGACCTGATATGAAACATTCGGCATTGGTGCGCTCTAAAGTTTAGGTATTGACAAAGAAAATGCTTGATAAAGTATGTTTTTTCGATTTATGAAGTAGAAAATACCTATATACGTATAAATAACTGTACAATCCCACCTACCACTAACTTCCATAGCGTCTGCTATAAATGACGATTGTTCATTAACATTGTTATGATCGAAATATAGAGAGATGCACCCCCGATCGCAGGAATAGCTTGTACCGAGGAGATCAGAAGTTCGAAATCCTTCCCGGACGAACTCTAGGGTGCAACTGACTGCTAGCTTCCGAGCAGTACTGTATTTTATCACCCGAGATAAAACGCCGCTGCCGCTTGCTTCAGACAGCGCTGCCCTGCACTGCTCTGTGCTACTTGTCTGGCCACCCTAATAGGAATACCACTAAAATAAAACAGAGCGCCGGCTCTGCTCTGCTCTGCCCTGCTCCACTGCTGTTTGTCTGGCCGCGGCCTAACGCTTGCAGGAGCAATTCACCCCGCAGCTGTCACACAAGCTTTAAGCTAACGCCGTTTGTGGTCCACGTACGAAATTTTATCAAGGACAGTCTACTCATGATTGCAAACTGCGCAGTGCCGCTGCTATTTAGTACAAGATTTGAGCCTTAAAATTAAATACTAAATTAATATATTTTTCCTGAACGATAGTTCTTAGCTCATTAAACAATCGAAAACTGCGAGTTAACATCATCTGCATAATTTATTTTCTCGGCGTCCGCTAACTGTATCGACAAAGTAATTAAGTTCTTCCGGTTGAATTGAGTTACCTGGATATGCATTACTTCTCATGCCTGCCTATGAAATGAGTCTTTTAAAATCATTATTTCATTGTGTATTTACTGAGAGGTTTTCATCGCAGCAAGGCTATGAGAATAAACACTGCAAAGCAACATTTCCGAATCAAGCAATGCCACGAGATCTGTCGTTAATCAAACAGCGAGTGGCGGACTTGAGAAGATTGCTTTCTCACTTGATAAAGCGGCGACAAAGTGGTGAATTTGATCATTTATAGTGAGTGTTTGACGATTATTAAAAAGTTATTCGTGATAATTTTTTCAAACTTACCATGATGCACACAAATAATTTTCGAGAAATCCCTCTCTACTTCTTAGAGTAAATGTTTGCTCTCTAGGAGGATGAACAAATGAGCCTGTACAATATTACTCAGCCTCTCCTCAGCAGCAACGACCTAACCTAAAAATTGTGCCCGTAATAATTGTGAGAGTAATAACTCCTGAGCAATAAGTTGTCGCAAATTTGCTGCAGTTCTGTGGGCGGTGGAGTTATGCAATGCTGACATTATGCAGCATCGGTTGAGTCAATAGTTTAGCATCGGGGGCCCTTCCAAGATGCTGATAAGAAGTAAAAACGTCGGTTCTACAAGAGGCTGGTCTTTGAACATCGCAGGGGTGTTGAGCATAAGTATTTTACTGTCATTAATCAGTTAACTAGCATTCATCGTAAATGTCAACTTCTAGACTAATAATGCCGATGTAACTGTCGGTGTTGTGATCCCCTATTCCACCCACACTACTGGGAAGTCAGGTAACATTTTTTTCTTATTCTCTCACTTCTCAAGTTTGTCATTGAAAATTTACAGCAATTGAATTGAACAATTGTTTCATTTTGATTCTCAACTTGTTCCACTGCAATCATGGGATATAAGCACTATAAAATTGTTGCTCCAGCTTTCTATTTTAGAAGAACCAAGTGTCTACAGAAGTGAATGATGCGTTTCACGGAGATCAGTTAAAATTTCTGTACTCTCTCTACGGAGCTGTACAAATCTAATAACAAGTGGAAGTGGGTCATAACAAATTACCCACGATTAGTAAGGCAAAATCTGACCTATGAACTTATGCAAAATTGACCTAATTCTTGCATTGAAAACCTTTGGAAGAATTAACCTAAATTATGTTATTTGACTTGAAACTTGTTGTATAGAAACTGGTCGTAATCAAAAATTTAGCTAGGAGATATTCATTCCAACCACTCGAAAGAAGCTGAAAACTGTTATTGAAATTCACTCAAAATTTGTCGCAAATTTCGAACCAAAGTTGTCAGAATTTTATCTACTGTCAGACCACAACTCAGAACCTTATAAATAACTTCAACAGGGTGTGAGAAACTAGGTATGGATGAAATTCATTATTTGCCATGAAATCCGATTTAGTAAAACGGCTTATTCATTATAAGCGTTTTACTCAATCGAATTTCATGGCAAACAATGAATTTCATCCATACCTAGTCCTTCATCCTAGCTGAATTTTTTGAATAATTCACTGTTTAAATTGATTAGGGTTTGAAGAAACGAAGTTTAATAACTTGTCGATCGCTTGTTGACGATCGCTTTATAGTTTCAATTACAACTGCAAAACTCGGCGCTCAAGTGGTAATTCTAGATGCCAAAATGACATTGCCACAGAATGCAGGCAGTCATCTTTGAGTACTAAGCCATTAGAGTGCATAACAGGGTTTGAAATGTACGTAATTCAAAATCTGAACATTAAAAGTAACTCAGCGCGACCTTATATAACTCATAATCAAATTAAGCGAAATACAGTGGGAATCGATGACTCTAACGTCAGACTTTTCAGTTTCGAATCGCTCATCGTGAATTAATTCGAACAACACTGTGCAGCAAATTTTAGGTTCAAAAAATACATATTACGTAAGACCTCTTTCGGGGTAAAAAAACGTCCCGATTCTGAATATGACCTTCATTCTTTCAAATTCAGTACCATATCTTCTCACCATGAATTACATGTTATTATTGGGTATGAATGATGAACACACACCTGTCACATCAAACAACATATGTCCTTCTAGGCCTCTTGTTCTTGTGCGGAGTGTGACCTCTTTTTTGGTATGTTCTAGCAGTAGCGTGCTAACATGCCAGGATTCTATTTTCCTTTGAATCGCTGCTATATCACTGAAATATCCTCATGGATTCTCTCGCCGTGTTCATCACTCAAATCGCCATGATTTTTAGCAGAAAAACTCAAATTTGAGTGGATCCCATGAATTTTAGAGTCATGTTACATACCGTGTCATGATAACGACTCGCTAGATCATTCACAACTTCCACGAACAGTAGTTACTGTAGTTTTTCTGAACGATGTTTCCACAGTAAGTAATCATTAACTTTCTTGAATTACCCAGAGGCAAGCTTCTCTTTTCTCTCCAGATGCATAATGAAATATTCATAGAGTAAAATTTTCGACTTTGAGGACACATTAAAATACCCTCTTTAATTTTAGCCAGAAGCAGGGTAGGGAATTTGTCGGCAAGGTGTGAAAATGTGGAGGAACCCTTGTCCAGGGCTTTTACTAGTTGCTGAAGCAAACCAAGTTTATGACGCAAAGGTAAGGTAGCAAATGAATTCTATCACTTTTCACAAGCGGTTTGTGCATGATGTTATGTTTTCTGGACTCATTTTCATCTCGAATCAACCAATCCTTGCGAACATGATGCTCAGTGCTTGCTCTGGAGCCAATGAGCACAGGAAGCAGCAAATTCAACATAGCCAAGAGGAAGACCAGTACCAATAGCCGAAATTTTGAAATCTGCACAAACATACCAGTTACAGTACGGTAATATGGAATAACTTTCGAAAAACTTTCAAATTTTTAAATAATTTTTTTCATGGTTGCGCTATATGGAGCAAATGGCAGAATGTTACTATTGTGCAGCAGAACATCTTACGATGCTGTCCTCGGATCCTATCCTTGGATGTAAAGTCGCTAGTTGGCGGTATCATATGGTGTTTCCAGTCGCTCCAAAAGCTCAGTGGTGTCATTACACAAGGATAAGTCATCCTTCATGATGATAAACTGTAAGCAGGTTCTCTGAACATTTCCTTCACTCCTTTATCAAGAAGGTTACGATCTTGGCATGTTAATGCCAGTAGCTCGTTTTTGTCTTTGGTTGAATAGAGATCCCTGTATAAATCACTTAGAGCCTCATAAGAAAATGGTATTGGTTTACTCTCGTTTCCAGGATCATTGGGCTTCACATATTCACCTCTGGGATGTTTATCGCCAGCGCTGGAACTCCGCATTTCTTGATCTTGAGGTTTAGGCACAATTAAATTTTTTGAGTGCTCTACTGGGCGAATTGCTGATTGTGAATTTAGGTAAATAATGAGTTTATTTTTCTTTGTTGTAGAACAGCCCGTAAAATTTTACTGACAGAAATAATTGTCATTAGAGCGATCTTACTGCTTTCGCTAAATCACTGCCAGCTCAAACTTTACGTGAACATTTTTTCCTTCATACCAGGCGCTCAATGCCTTCACATATCTAAGGCAACCCACACGAGGAGCCACTGACTTGTCCTGGTCTTCATGTCACAATCAGAGTGACATGAAAATGAGTGACCATGTACAATTTCTTGATATGGCGTATAATGCTGCTTTTTATTTAGCAAGTTTCAATTTCCGCAAATGTCAGTATCTGCTTGGATCATTTTTACGCCGTCTTGCACTCATTGTTGAAAATATATTTAACCTGAAAAAATAATACTTAACACCAGCTTTGAAGTATAAAATATGAAGGGATGAATTTAAGTAAATATAAGCAAGCAATACAAAATCTGAGCAACACTCAAAAAGTACAAAAGATATGTGGCCATTTTTAAATACAAAATGACATAGGAAATCTATTTCTGTCTCAATTTTCCTGAAATTCTCTATAATGGCAATTCAACATAAACCATTCTTGATTCAATAAAGAGAAGGCCAGGAATGAACTTCCCATGTCATTTTGCAAAATCTTATGGCCACAGATCTCTTGTACTTATTTGAATGTCGCTCAGTTGGATGGTCATTCAATGGTCCGCCGATCAGAGTTGACACGAGGTGCGCCTGGCGGTAAACAAGAAGAGGCACCTTCCGCAAGCAGTAAATCAAGGGAGTAAGCTGCAGACGAACAAATTTGGGACAGGAAAGTAGTACATGAAGGTAAAGCAAGAAAAATTAAAATTAAATCAGTTACAGCATTGTGTTAGAACTCAGTACCCTAACAGTATAGCGAGACCCGCAGGTATAGAATACAGCCCGGCAATTAGAAAACTTACGATAAGCTGTCAAAAGTAAATGGATCCAATAC
Source organism: Morinoia aosen (assembly GCA_030386875.1). NCBI lineage: Eukaryota > Metazoa > Arthropoda > Malacostraca > Amphipoda > Talitridae > Morinoia > Morinoia aosen. The sequence goes on along the minus strand of CM059577.1, from coordinate 13,749,746 downwards.
AGCTGCTTTAATCGTAGTATTTTTTTAAATGTTTGGACTTATTAAGAGTGTCTGCATTCTAATACTTCGATAAATTGTTCCATCAATATATGACCAGGGTTTTCATTTTTATTTTTGAATACCGTCTTGAAAAGTATCCATGGTGAATACGTTACTAGAACACCAAGACTCGACTCCTATGCACAAATATTGAGGAGGGAAATCTCTGGAACTTACATATTTTATTCAATATCCAACACTAACTTCCTATTTTATCACTATTCACGGAGTGCATACAAAAGAGAGAAATCTTTTTTTAAAATATTTCTTATTGGATTATAAAGTGCAGAAATGATTACTTCTGGTCATAAGAACCACCTTAAAGGGGGATATCGTGTACTGCTAAGTTCGTAAGTCGTGATTACTTGCACCAATTTTATGATAGTTACAAATCTGATAACGTCGTTAATTAACATGAATATCGTCAAAACGTAGCTAAACAGAAATAAACACTTAAACTAGTCTACGAATGATAAAATCTTTAAAGTATAGTGTCATAAGCTATACTCTGTATCAACAGCCTGCCGTAGAACACATTGAAGCTTTATAATACATATAGATCTATATATATAGACAGTCACCGGTTGACATCGTCGCATCCGGCGAACAGCTAGCTTCGTTCAGGGTCTTTCGGATAAATACGTACCAATTTGAGAACGTTGGTACTTCTGATCCCTCTAAAATTTTGACGCTGATGTGCGTTATGGTGGGTTCACACTGCCACTCTTTTCACCACACTGAGCGTCACTTCGACGGGCACACACACTGTTGCCGGGCTAGCAGGCGGGCAAAGTGAGGTTCACTTGGACATTCTCCCTAGCCATTCTTTGCCGCCTCCTGCCCGTCAATCACTCCATCTACAGATGAGCCGTAGCCTGCAGCATATCATCAGTAGGGATGTAACATTGAACATATTGCATATATATGCTTTTGAGTATATTTTAGATGGCAGAAAATATGCCCACAAGTATATTTGCAGTGTGAGCATATCGCATATTTTCCTCGGAACAGCCTAAAATATGACGAACATGCATGATTAACTGTGAATGGCAGTAAACTGAAACCTAGTAAAACCCCATTACTTTTAAATTATATTCTTTTTTCATCCAATATTATATAAATCTTTTTGTATAACTGGGTCAATTTTTAAATTTAAATTTTTCGTAAATCAATTATAGTTGTAAGGTGCTACAGCTACTTCAAAAGTTCATTTTAATTTTGCAGGAATTCGCTCAAATTTTTTTAGATATAGTTACCTTATAAAGTGTATTTGAGATTAGTAGGGCTAGTAGTGATCTACAACCATGCCGAAGGTGAACAAAAAGCATCATTCTTAGATTACTCCAAGGAATTTGAAGATTTTCAAGCCGAGGAAGAATTTCTCTATTGCATTTATTGCGAGAAACAGGTGAAATATAAAACTTTTTTCTCACTCAATACACGTGAGAGAAGTTTTGCGTGGTACAAGGCTTTAGTTTCTAAATATTATCACGTAGAACCATGTTGGGCTTAGTGCACACTTTATCAAATTATTGTTATCGAAGGATATGAATTGCTCTTGCATAGCAACACAGGGACTTCCTACTTCGAGAGCAATAAAATTAATGGATATCGTAGAGGAAACATTGAAGAACAGATATGATAAAAGGTATTATCAAGAGTTAAAATGCATTTTGGTGATAAACGAAGGTTTTGGAAAGATAAAACAATCAACTAAATTTTGACTCGTGAGATCTCTGACGCAATGGATGAATCCATTAAGGAATATTCGAACTAGCTTGCTTCACTTTTGCTCCACTTGTTTCTTGCGATGTCGAGTGGAAGTTTTCGCTGCACAAAACTTTGCTGGCAGATAATCGTAGAAGATTTGTTTTTGAAAATCTAAAATACCACGCAATTTTCAGGTGCAACCCTCGAATTTGATGCTAAAATATATTCCTCGTATAAAAGAAGGGTTAAAAAATATTCCTTGCATTCATGAAAAACATTATATGTACTTCAAAATCAAACTTGGATTAGATTACTTTTTTTTCGTTCGTTATCATCGTCCTTAATTCGTTCAGATTAGAATTGTTACTGTTTCAAAATATTTATGTTCAGATAAGTTATAAAACTTAATTTGAGAATTGTATACACTTAATGATTAATAGAAAATTATGAAATAAATTATTTTTTTTCGTGCTTGAAGAAGTACACTGTATCCTATATCATTGTTTCTGCGCAATCTTCCCCACAAAAAAATTATAAATTTGGAGCTATTCAAGTGAAGCATTTATATTGATACATATTTCTGCTTAGCATGTAATATGCGCTTCCACAATTATGCCTTGGAGTGTAGCATATATGCATCGAGTGTTTCTACATATGGTTTTACAAGCATAATTCTTGCCGAAGCCTTCATATTTTATGCTGCATATGCGCAACAAAAATAAGCAAAAGCAAGAACATTAAAGAACGTGCAATCAATGACATACGAAATAAATTATTAGCGCTATTCTACTAATCATCTGCCCTCCTGGCGAGAAGTACTAGAGCGCGAAGCGCAGTGCCTCCCAACGTAGCGTCTGGATTGCAACTGAGCAGTGTGAGCAACACACTCTGCCCGCCAACCTTGACGCTTCTGCTGCCTGCTAGCGCTGTGCCAATGTATACGATAGCTATCCTTTCGTTACGTGCACTTGCCCGCGCACCGTGGATGTGAGCTTCCAATGCGATTGTCAATGTGAACCCAGCATTAGTCATGCTTTATTATCCATGAAGCCGGCCATTGGCATTATAAGAGTTCACTGCATAAACATTGCTTAGTCAAGCGGTCGAAAGATTCAGCCGTGTACTTCGTCACTGGCCGAAGCCCAGCCTTCATCGCAAAATCCCTCCGGTATCCTATGGAGGAAGCTAACTTTGTTTGTAAGCGTTTTGATTAATTTACCCAAGACTGCAGAGGTCCTCCTCACACGCCCCAAGAAAAGATCATATTCGAAAGCCTCGCTTTCTAGTTCGTCTCAAAAAAAGTCAAGGTAATCCCATCTTCCCATTACGGGCATTCACTTCGAGTCACTAAACCACTCACTATAAAATTAAATTCGTCATCCTCACCACAATTCCCAGAACGACCAAAGACTTTTGCCCAATTTCTGATACGCAAGGTTGGAAGCATCTCCTTACTACTGTTGTGATCTTATCACAACGTAAGGATCTTCAGAACGAGGGACGCCTCTATATGTTCAGGATGATCCAAAGCAGCCGAGGAGAGACGCCATGTGCCGCGAGAACGGTTATCGGATTCTGCAAGTCGCGCTCAATAAGTTATTCTTTCCTTCCCCTCTATTTCTACTCTGTGTCGACTCCGAGGTCGCGGAAGAAACAAGGACGTCAACCGACCGAAGAGGGATTTCAAGACATCGCTACTAGAAGATCTTCTCTGTATAATGTCTGTATTGTTTTATACCTAACTTTTCTTAGATCATTAATGCTATTATCATGACTTGATATTTCATCGCACGAAGTAACTAAAAACGATAGAGTTGGTTATAACGCTCAATTGTGAATCAATACATCGTAAAGGTTTATGTTCTCATGCAAAGTCAACCTTACCGAGAAGCGCACTACCGCACAGCTACCAAGCGTGGGGGAGTTAGTAGGAGAGCGGCAGCCAAAGAGAGAGCACGTACCTAAGGTTGTTTCCCTTACCTACGGGAACCCTGACGGGTTCCCTGTTCAATTGACGTCGTGTACTTGTCCTGGTGTCATACCTAAGTGAAAACTCTTCTAACGATAACGTAATATAAAAGGTAAAATGGCTGACCGTTCGATATAAAGCGACACCACGTCGGAATCCGAAACTAAGATGAGTCTCATTCGGTATTGTATACTTTTCCAGGAGCATCCCCGTGTCGATTTCTCTGTGCCTAGGTTTCATCATGCCTTAAGCATTCTCTTGTAAACGTTATGCCTTCAGCACATGTTATGTATTTGCCCTCAGCACTTATTGTGTTCTTGCCTTCAGCATATAGCTAAAATGAGTATTGAATGTAACTTAGTGCGTTAGGTCTATTTGTATTCAAGAACGCCAATTTCATGTAACGAGAATAAGTAATAAATGTCGATACGTCACCGCGTATAACTACCTGCTAGTTAGGGAGATGAACTGTCATGATCTGTGGAGACACTCCACGCTACCAATACATTCAACTCACTATTTACTCCACGCTACCAACTTATATAAATTCCTACCATTCTCATTAATTCGATACTTGCTCACTAATTAAATTTATGGACATTGAAAAGTCCCAGCTTATCTCTGGCTAACAAAAATAAAAGAAAGTGATTAATAAATCACGACCATCAAAAGAGAGCCATTTATACGGAAAAGGATGAAAAGAGAATAAAGAGTGACATACAAGAAAAGGCTCCATAACAAATTGGTGAGCAGCGGTAGTGGATTTTGATTCCTATTTTCTGAATAAGAGTTAAATTTCCCTTGCTCACTCCCTCCGAAATAAAAATAAAGCTCGTGCCTGCAAAACAAAATAAATTAAATAAACCTCCAACAGATCTTGATAAATTCATCTCCACGTTAGGGTATTTGTATAATCTAATATTTCATGTATGTGTTTGATAAAATTCTAATTCATTTCTGTGAACCTATTATTGCTATGTGTTTATTTTGCTTTCTATTTCATTTCTGTGAGATCATTATAAAATGCATTGATTGTTACGTATCAATTCTTTTAATATGTCAAATCGTTTGATTGTAAGGAATATGACAATATGAATTTACCTTCTGATCCAAGAGCATTCAATTACTAAAGGCCAATTTGACAACGTGAATCATTCAATTATTTACGATGCGGGATAACTGCACTCCAATGAATTATGTAAAATTATGATTAACCGTATAAATTTCCCCAATTTACCATGTAACTCTCTTTCATGACTCTAAACGGACGCTATTTTATCATTTTGTTTTGATTTGTACTGAACGTGCTATTCATTTTAAACTCTGAATCTCCGTATCACAAAAATTTACATTTATAAAATCAACCATAAATTGAAATTTTCTTCTAATTCGGCTTATAAATGACCTTCGGTAAATCATCTCCTTGAAATTCCATCATATTTACACGAAAAGAAAATTCATTTTAGAAGTAAACTTATTTTAGTCAGGAATTATTTACATGATTAAAAATTCAAATTCATATATATCGTAGATACTATGATGCTAAATCTATGGCAACCTTTTCATTCAGACGTCCGTGTGTAAATCACAATTTCAATGCGTTATTTTAACATGTATTTTAACCATATAATCATCATGAATGTTGCGTGATTGTGCGTGTTGAGATGGGGAGGAATGCGAGACCAGCTAGCTATGTGGGATTCAGGCCTGAGTCTGTGCACAGTACGCCCGGCTTGTTATGAAACAACCCTGTACAACGCCCTCCACTCCGACAGCTGCGAGCTCACCTCTCTCCCTCTCTTCCATCTCGATCTCCATCTCCCTCTTTTCTGTTCCAACTGTAACGATCGCTTCACGAATTCTATCTCGATCAACAGCACCTTGAAAACTTATATGATAAACTTGAATTTAGTAGAGGTAAATGTTTAGTGCGAAGATAACATTGTAAACATGATGCGTGGTAACGTAAATAATCATAGTTGATTTAAGATTTTGAATTTACATATGCAAATTTTATTTTCTCGAACACGATTTAAATAATTGAATCACTTATGCTCATCAAAATTATCTCTCAACGAGGAGAACGTTATGAGAATTTAAAATATCTCAACAGTATAATACTGGAATTTAGGATGAAATAAATTTGTGATCTTTATTGATGTACGCTTCACGTTCGATTTAAATTTACTGGAAAATTTTGTTAATGACTTACTCAACGTGAATGCACCATTCAAAAAAATTTTGCTTCGCATCGTATAAGATTATGATACCACTTCGAAACGGGAACGTAGTTTAAGCTCGATGTGTTTTGAGACAAATCCCCAAACATCGCTTAGCTGAGGCTGCCGCTACCTCGCACCCTCTACATCCCCCTCCATGTCTCCCCAGCAGCCAGCGCGGGCTAGCTCTATCTCCTACTTCAGTCATTTATTCTCTCAATTTCTGCTCTCTCTCTAGCATTCGTACCCAACGGTCGTATCATGAATTCTACTTGCTTGATAATTACAATGCGTCACATTAAAATATTTGATGGATTAACTTTGGACTAAGTGTTGATGGAATGTTTAATGTTTCGTTAATGTTGTAGGTGTAATGATGTAGTATTTACCAATCTGCCACGTAACCAACTCTAGTGAGACATGGAAGATGAATTGAAAAAATTTCCCTTAAGTCTGACCTCATGAGTGATTTAAATTATATTCATCAGATTATCTTTTGAAATTCAATCATGTTCTACTTTAAAGGAATTCATCTAGAAGTAAAATTTCATTCAATTAGAAATGATTATGCGGAGAACGATTTATTTCATTTGATTAGGGTGTTCATGTCTAATTTTAATTCCAATGTATTGTTTAACCATGTCATTGTAATGAACGTTTGCCTGAATGCTGAGGAGTGAGGGAAGAATGTGTGTGGAGTGAGGCTGTGCGAAGGGAGTCGCGACGTGACAGGGTGCGCTCAAGCCCGAGCCGACAACGTCCCTGTTGTTTCAAATCACCCAACTTCACCCCCCTCTCTCTCCAATCCTCCGACTCTCGGCTTGCTCTCTACTTCGCTCTCGTTCGAAGGGAAGGCCTAACTGTCTCACGAACATACTTTGCCTCGCGAGCTCGATGCTAGACTTGGATGCTCGCCGTCTTTTGATCACCTCTTTACGCAACAGTTTTTACGCTGAAAGATTCGATAAATTTGAACCTAGGATAAATTATTTGATGATTTGAGATTTGATGTAATATTGTGAACATGCGATAAATAATAGCGTGAGTGTGTAATAATTTCATTCATTTAAAAATTTGAATTTACTTGTCATATGAAGAATTTCGTTAACAGATCACGACTTAAAGATAAATGAGTAATGCTTTATGCACATAAATATACTTCTCTGAAATCGGATGATAGTGCAAATATCAGCGTCATGTGATTTTAAATGATGAATTATCTCAACGTCAAGATACTGGAATTTGTAACAAATTTAAAATTCGGTCATGATTAAAACACCCTTGATGTTAATCTAATCGCAGAAGTTCTTCGTCATATGACACACTCAACGTGAATGTAATGCTAGGGAAACTCTGTTTCTCTCTCTCTACGAAAGGTTTTAGAGTTTAACGTCATAAGCAAGCAGTGGAAGTAGGTTTAAGCTCAATATTATGTCCTATTGTAAGCACAGAGAATAGAACGGGTCGAGGTGCGGGAATCGTATGGAATGAATGAGAACTTGTCTGGGAATGAATAAAATTCACAAGAACGATAAATAACAATAACGGTAATTTCAGCTGGTGCCGTGGACTCTGTGAGCGGACGGGATGGACTGCTGCATCTTCAATACCAGCCCCACACAACCAGCCCATTCTCTACCTCGGTGCCTAAGCTACCACGCTTGCGGCGGACTTCGCGTTCATGTGGTCCGCGCTAAGTGTCAACATGGCTCGGACGTGGACGTGGCAGCGGCGACGCAACAACGGGGCATTGGCGGCAACAACGATAACAACACTCCGACGAGTTCAACGCACGAGCGCGGAGAAAACGTCGTAGAAAATGGTCCGCTCAGCGACACATCACCAACAAGAACAGTCTGAGCTAGACGCACGACCTCGAGGAAAACGACGAAAGAAAACCGTCCGCCAGTTGACTGGGTCAACTACCTTAAAAATTTTCTGGGAGGATATTTCGAATCACGGAACCTGAGTGGAGATAACATCGGCAAGAAGAAGAAGGAACACGACTACGACGAAGCTCCGGGATATACCAGCGCATCATGAACAACGAAATGAACTACAACTACATAGATCTTGATGATCTTCTTGCGACATCGGCGTGTCTTCGTGGCTGTTTAAAAGAAGTCTTCAGGACTCAAAAATAATACCCCATCGCGAAGGAGATCGTGTATGATAAGGCGCGGTTAAAATGACTTTCTTGAACACAGGCATTGCGAGGATGTCTATCCTTCCACATAATTGGATGCTGCTGAAGTATGATCACGGCGACCGAGACTTTAATTGTCCCGTGTCCTTTAGTGAAATTTTTATTTCATTGAATATTTTCTAGAAATATTCTGCGAGCTGAGGAAGCCTCCGCCATTTTCTGCGGGGAACAACGTTTGCCAAAAACGGACGGAGGACTTGGTCATGTCTGGAGGTTTCAAATCAGAGTTCGACAGAAGAACAAACTCAGTAATCGCTGCCGTAAAGTCATCACAGCTGGATACGTGGATATACCAAAAAATGAAAGATCTGTCTTATCAACGTCTTCCTCCCCCCCACTGGCACGTAAAAGCTGTAGAGAAAGTCAACGATCAGGAGATCGTCTTCATCGCCAACAAGGGGAGATTTTGTTGTGATCTTATCACAACGTAAGGATCTTCAGAACGAGGGACGCCTCTATATGTTCAGGATGATCCAAAGCAGCCGAGGAGAGACGCCATGTGCCGCGAGAACGGTTATCGGATTCTGCAAGTCGCGCTCAATAAGTTATTCTTTCCTTCCCCTCTATTTCTACTCTGTGTCGACTCCGAGGTCGCGGAAGAAACAAGGACGTCAACCGACCGAAGAGGGATTTCAAGACATCGCTACTAGAAGATCTTCTCTGTATAATGTCTGTATTGTTTTATACCTAACTTTTCTTAGATCATTAATGCTATTATCATGACTTGATATTTCATCGCACGAAGTAACTAAAAACGATAGAGTTGGTTATAACGCTCAATTGTGAATCAATACATCGTAAAGGTTTATGTTCTCATGCAAAGTCAACCTTACCGAGAAGCGCACTACCGCACAGCTACCAAGCGTGGGGGAGTTAGTAGGAGAGCGGCAGCCAAAGAGAGAGCACGTACCTAAGGTTGTTTCCCTTACCTACGGGAACCCTGACGGGTTCCCTGTTCAATTGACGTCGTGTACTTGTCCTGGTGTCATACCTAAGTGAAAACTCTTCTAACGATAACGTAATATAAAAGGTAAAATGGCTGACCGTTCGATATAAAGCGACACCACGTCGGAATCCGAAACTAAGATGAGTCTCATTCGGTATTGTATACTTTTCCAGGAGCATCCCCGTGTCGATTTCTCTGTGCCTAGGTTTCATCATGCCTTAAGCATTCTCTTGTAAACGTTATGCCTTCAGCACATGTTATGTATTTGCCCTCAGCACTTATTGTGTTCTTGCCTTCAGCATATAGCTAAAATGAGTATTGAATGTAACTTAGTGCGTTAGGTCTATTTGTATTCAAGAACGCCAATTTCATGTAACGAGAATAAGTAATAAATGTCGATACGTCACCGCGTATAACTACCTGCTAGTTAGGGAGATGAACTGTCATGATCTGTGGAGACACTCCACGCTACCAATACATTCAACTCACTATTTACTCCACGCTACCAACTTATATAAATTCCTACCATTCTCATTAATTCGATACTTGCTCACTAATTAAATTTATGGACATTGAAAAGTCCCAGCTTATCTCTGGCTAACAAAAATAAAAGAAAGTGATTAATAAATCACGACCATCAAAAGAGAGCCATTTATACGGAAAAGGATGAAAAGAGAATAAAGAGTGACATACAAGAAAAGGCTCCATAACACTACTAAGATAAATGCAATTCGTTGAGAGAGGTGCTAGAAAGTTTTGAACTGGTTGAAGATAAACGATTAGCCATAAAAACATTTCTAGAGCGAAGAAATGTTTAGTTGAAAGCACTTGCAACAGGCGAAAAAATTGCTGGATTGTCCCTTCGAGCACTGACGTTCAACCCACGAAGATCTTGAATAAACTAGCTAGGGTCATGACCCACCGCATGGCTTCGAGTGACGGTGCTTCTATGCCCACTTTCTCCCCGATCTCGATAAAATAAATGCGGAATCATACGGATACGTCTTGCGAGCAGAAACCATTTCATGGATGAAAGCTTTCATACAACATTCATGTTCTGACAAAACTCGATTCCCTCACACCCGGCAAGTAAAATTGTTGTCGTGCTCAAAAGGTCCGAAGTGCGATTTTGACTGTTAGTCTTCTAACACTTTCGGTATTAGTTTTCCAAATACTGTTAGACTTTTTAGTCGTCCTTTTTCAGTCCTTTAGATTTGTCGAGAATCTGTTAAGAATAATCAATTTTGCGAATTAAAAATGAGGATTTAGGGAAAAATTTTAATTGTGTGTAATAAATTTTTGGCTTACTTAGAAATATCTCAGAAAATCCCAGCACTACGGGAGGGTCGCTTCAACATTTATGTTTTTATGCCGGTATGTTTGAACTCATCAAATGTTAGGGGGAGCGATAAGATGTAAGGGCTCGGACGATGGCTGTTTACATTGTGTGTTGTTTCTGGAGGGGTCTATTTTGTGGTGTTTGCAAATTTTTTCATTCGGGCGAGCCCTTGGAAGCTTGAGACGTTCGGAAAAATGCCTACCCATGCGCAAAACAAAGTCGCCTTGTAGTCAAACGTAAATCGAGACACTCAGGCCGAGAGAGGCGGCAAACTAACGGTCGGTTGCGAAGGAGCTGGAGCGTGGGAAACAATGAGGCTAAGAAAGAAATAAAGGCGAGCTGCGGGACTACCAATGAGAAGAGAGGGAGGCGGTCGCTGTCAAGGTCCGAAGATTCTTATAGGCCGAAGGTGAGAGAGAGAACAACCCTCGAGAAAATACGCCAGGGCCCAGGCATCTGGGGAACAAAAGGCAGTTGGACCGGCGAGACCGTAACGCGAAGTGTAAGCAAGAAACGCGGGTGTGCTAGCAGTAACAAACGTGCTTAATGAAATAATAAGAAAAGTGGCTATATTGAAAATAATTCTAAGTTTCACGCCAAAATGTGATCATGAAATTCATACATTTTCTCGTTTTTACTTGCAGAAGAGCAAATTAAAACCCAACCAGCGTGGGAATCATTCAATGGAACATTTAGGCGCAACGTCTCTGGGAGGGTAAGAGCGAAGCCGTTTCTTGGGAAAAGATGATTTTTTTTATAAAATTTTCTGAAATTTATTGGCATACAGTAATGTAAAAATTGAAATGGTTTAAGGGAGCTTAATGGGTGCTATCATAATTAATGGGTTATAAATTGATCTTGCAGGTGGGAGGTCTGTGCCTGAGGATAGAAGTTCACAAGAAAAGAAAATACTCGGGAGCTACGAATCTGGCGATTGGCAACAAACATTCCTTGAACTGTGCCTAGGACAGTGATTTGAACTGAAGTTGTATCGGCTCATGAACGGGAGGGTCGAAGTAATGATCACATCCTGTGCTGCTGGAATAACTGAGATAGAAATAGGACAGGATAGATGAATTCTCATGTGCAACTCTTGTAAACTTAGCGGCGGCCGGCCAGCCAATATTTCAGTATAATTATGTGATGTAAGTCATTTGACGTATGCTATTTGATTCCATTACTTAATTGGCATTATTCCTAACACCATTCATTGTGTGTACGCTCATTAATGTTTGTATGACGTATAGCTGGAAATTATAAATGTTAAGCATAGTTTATCCTGTGTATCATGCCCCACAATATTAGAAGCGATCAATCGTAATACCACGGAGGGCGCTCAGAAAATGCGCTGCGTAAGTGGGTCAGCGATCACCGGTGAGTACCTTTTCTTTTTAGTATATGTACTGTAATTGCTGATTATTATTCATTAATTTTGTGTTATTTATGTAGCATGGAGGTGCGCCATTCCCTCAATTCCGAGAACCTGCTCTTCTTGTTAATGAAGTGTTAACAAGGAGGCGGAACCTATTTCTCCTGACAGATTTAAAATTTTAAGTCTTCAAAAGAATTTTAGCCTTTATGAGAAGTTTAGTCTTTCAGAAAGACTTCTACTCTTCCAAATCGCCTGACCTTGGATCACTATTTTTGGTCGGAAATTGAGACCAAAGCTTGTGTTAAGCCCCATATTAGGGTCACAGCCTTTAACAAACGGCAAAAGTTATCCGCACCACATCCAGCTTTCGAAAGCGTGTGGAACCCATCTTCGTGGGTGAAAGCAGTCATTTCAAATCAAACTTCTGTACTTCTGGCCAGCTAAATAAACTGACAAAATTTTGAAGTATTACCTCACTTTTTCCTTCAGTTATTATGACTCAAGCACCGACAGAAAAATTGTGCGGATTTATCTGACAGACTCGGCCACTCGCTGATGGGCGGATCAGAGCGCTGCAGGGGCAGTTGCTCTCTGCCGATGATTAGTGGAATAGTTTGTGAGAGCTGTGGTTATTAACTTCACACCAACATAATTAACAGGCTTGACGACAGTCTAACTGAAGAATGATTTTCTGGAAACGGACTGCATCAGATAAGTGCTGGTGTTAATGCAAAGACGGAGGTGTAGCGTTGTTCTATGCTACGCATTCATTTTGCCCTCTTCTTATTATGTATGCAGTTTGACGCACTAGCTTTCAATAACGCTACTCTCACCTACGTACTCTTTTCTACTCCTGAGGTAAGGCAAATCCGTATACCCCTCTCGGTTTGCGCAGCCACGTCCGCGGCTGAGTTAGGCGCGAAAAGCTAGCTTCGAATATTTAAGATGTATCACCACAATTAAATTCTTGAATATTAGTATGATAAGTTGAGTGCCCTTGGGGACAGTTTGTAGCATCAGAAATTGTTGCCTGAAATGTCAAATTTTTCTCCCATTCTGCTTCTTAAATGTCCATGAGATATTTTAGTAACGAATAAAAAATTTAGCTCTCAGGAAATTCATCTTCTGATCTATGCACCTCATACATTTTCATTCTTTTCTGTCAAGAGATTAACTAACACCTGTTATAAGTGAAATTTTCAAATTAAGTTCTTTAATAAACAAGAAAACTTTTATACGACGTCTAGGCCACCTACACGCTTGTAATACTTTAATGCATTGTGTGCATTCTAATTTTTCTTTACTGCATCGTCTAATTTTTCTTCACTGAATAAAACGAAATGTATTTGTGGAAAAATTTCGGACTTAATATCTTGGACCTCTTACTAATCAATTTACTTTCTTTGCGTATTTTCAGTAGAGCTACAATTGTTAGAGTTTTCTGACACTCTGCAGATAACACAAAGCTAGAGTTTGGTTCAAATATAATTCAACCAAAATGATACTATTGCTGAAATTTAATCATTAATTTTGTCCAATTGAATTGTTAACAGTGCGTTTGAATTTGTACTCTTCATTTATGGACGATCAGGTAGGGCAAAAATCCATTCTCAAAGCGAGATGGGTCCGGTCTGAACTACAAAAATCTCAGGCATTTGATGCAACATATAGTGCAAGACAGTTCTAAAATGATGTTATGTAATTATGCTGTAGTGCCCTACCTTAGTCACCCCTCAAATCCGAATTTTAATGTTTTTGTGCTCAGTAATTGTAATATGTCTCAATGTAAATTTATTCACCAAGTACCCACATCTCCGCGGTGTATCACCGATACCTACAGGCGGAGAAGTATAAAGTAAGGCCGCGGCTTCACTCGCCTCAAACGGAACTCAACAAGCGAAGCTGCCACAAACGTCAGGCCTTAATTAATTACAATGCCATGCTGTAGACGCTCAAGCTCATGCTTCCTGCTATTCTTTCAACTAATTTTTGGTTAAGTTTGATGATATAAGTTGATTGTCTCAAAACTTTGTTTAGGCTCATGCCCAATGATATTCACGTCAGATTTTTGATTAAGAACCGTTCTATGTGTCCATGAAATTTTCACGAATTTTACGGTATGCGTACCAGCTTATTTCATACGCAAATTAATTTATGAGTAACTATCGTCTCTCAGCTCTCTTTATTCAGTTTCTGAATTCATGTTGCACATATAGCAATGCATTTTTCTGTCCATCAGATGTATGCTACCACAGTTTCATCATAAAATATTTATTCTCGAAGTCTTTATGTGATAAGATACTTCAGAGTGCCAGTAACTCGTTCACGAGTTTCAAGAAGAATCGTTTTGTGTTGACTTCGAAATCGTGACATCCCTACAGTTGTAGCCTCGTGTACCTCTGGAAATATTCTGTACTTGGGAACCGTTTTCATGTTTCTGACTAAGGTTGACTGTTTTGTGCCAATATTTTTGGTACGAAAATTTTCTAAAATTCATGCCATAATATAAAATATTTTCTCCGATTCCCTCGATTGGAATGCTAGTTTATGCTGATTAGCTTACGCTGATATTTGCGCACATGCTTACTTGTGCGCAAGTACACATATATATATGTGTACTTGCGCACGCTATGCGTACGTAGATGGGTGATTATGTCAGTACGTAATACTTTATTTCACTTGATTATTGTACACCATTTATAGAATATATTTATACAAATATATTTGTTGCGCGATCACACACATATGATCAATAAGACGCTTATCAACCAATGATCTTTTTGCTACAATATTTGATAAAACATCGTTACAATACTCCATTAGAAATTGTAAGAAGCAACACATACTGAAAGAGTCGTGACGAATTTAATTTGCTCATTATCGTATATATTTCAGAACATCGCACAGCATTGTTATAGAACGCGCATATATTGTGTTTGCCTCGTTGCATAGAAATATATTTGTGTATGTTTACGTGTTAGGTGTATGTATGTGCATGTATATGTGTATATTTACATGTATGGATGCACATTATTTGCGCACATGTGTGTACTAAACTGACAACTGGCATTTTAACTAGAGATAATTTTTTTTTCTGTTCACTCTCAACTTGTAACAATTTAAAAAAACAATTTAAAACAATTTATTTACCACAGGTGATACAGAGGTAGAATTTTACTTAAGTCTAGTACAATGGTCAAATTTGAGTATAGCTACCTGTGGGCCCGAATAAGTTCAGCGACTTCTAGGGCATCCTACCATCACGTTATTCTAGGGTGTACAAAAAAGTTTAACCTAGTTCACTTAACCTAGTTTCGCATTAGACTGATCATTGAGATAATTAACTCGATATTTTATGCTGTATTTTACAATATAGGTCAAGTCGGCTATATTTAACAGTATGTTCGATAAAACGATTCAAGAGCAGAGAGAAGATTGGTTATGGTACACAAGGCAAGTTACATTATGACATTATCATTAGTTACATGTAGGAGGCAAGATTTCGACACGGTGATCTTACACGACTAGTATTCTGATAGGAAGTGAGACTCAAGATGTCTTTTGAATACTTCGTACGAATTACATTCACGGATCTCTGCAGGTATAGAGTTCCAAGTTTTGGTTCCAACGAAGAGAATACTGTGTTGCGACCTGGCCTTTGAATAATAAGGAAGCATGAATTTACTTCTATTTCGGGTTAAATGGTCGTGATGACCAGTTTGCGCAGTCAATAATTGTCTTAGGCTATTGTCGCCATCATTTCTTAATGTTTTGTAAATGAAATTACAGATGGAGATTTTGTAGAGATCCGAAAGTTTAAGTATTTGTAAATTTTTGAAAGAATCATTTGTGTGAGCATTATATTCTAGGTTCTTTACCGCTCTGACAGCCCTTTTCTGCAAAGTAAAAATTTTGTTGGTTTTATTTTTATCAGTTCCGTGCCATGCTTCTATTCCGTATTGCAAGTATGGAGAAATGAGCGTTCGGTAGAGCATTTGTAAAGCTGTTTCAGGCAGAAAATTTTTAACTTTATTTAGGATTCCGATGGATTTTGATAATTTAGAACTAATATGAGTGATGTGCTCTTTGAAGGTCAGATGTTTATCTATTATGATGCCCAGAAACTTACATGAGTTGGTTTCTTCTATTTCACCTTCGCCAATTTTAATGCATGGGAGAGATACATCTTTCTTGTATGAGAAAGTAATATAATTTGTTTTATCGATATTTAGGCTTATTTTATTAGCTTTGAGCCACGATGAAACCTTGTGAAGTTCAGTATTTATACTCTCCACAATCATAGCAGGATTTTGGTTCGGAAGGACCGCAGAAAGCGTACTGTCATCGGCAAAAAGTATGAATTTGAAGAATGATGTAGATTTTACAATATCATTGATAAAAATCAGAAACATGAGAGGCCCGAGAACAGATCCTTGTGGAACTCCATGGCTAATTGTCTGTGGGTCTGATTTTGCGTCGTCAATGACAACGTATTGCTTCCGATTTGTTAGGTATGATCTGAACCAATCATGGGCAATCCCTCGAATGCCATAACAGTGTAGTTTCGATAATAGTATTTTATGGTCCACACAATCAAATGCTTTTCGGAAGTCAAGAAATACAGAGAAGACAGGCTTTCCTTCATCTATATTAGAATAGAGGAATTGTAAATGATTTAATATAGCTTGTGTTGTTGATTTTTTAGAGCGAAAACCGTATTGTTTATCGTAAAGAAATGATTTTTGTTCAAAATAAGAGTACACTTTTTTATACACAATCTTTTCGAATACTTTGCTAATAATTGGTAGAATGGAGATAGGTCGATAATTGTTTACACAGGTTTTTTCACCACTTTTAAAGATAGGGGTTACTCTAGAAACTTTGAGGGAGTTCGGGAAAGTGCCTAGTAAGAGAGACTGGTTAATAATATTTGATATCAGTGGGGCTACAATGTCAGCAATAACTTTAAGTACTTTAGTCGGAAACGTTTGTAACCCACTCGATTTATTTTTCATGTTGTTTATGCACGTAATTACATCGGAGTTTGTAGGCGTAAAGAAAAAGGAGTTGGGTTCTCGAATATGATCCATAAATTCCAGGTGATCAGTAGGTTCAATTGGAATACCATCAGCTATTGTTTTCCCTACGTTTACGAAGAAGTTGTTAAAGAGATTAGCAATTTCTTTCTTCTCATGATATTTTACATTATCTTGAACAACATATTCAATTTTCTTTTTATCGGCATTATTCGGTTTACAGCAGGAGTTAAGGAGATGCCAAGTCTTTTTAACGTCAGTTTTGAATTGAGTAAACTTGAGCGTAAAGTAGTTCTTTTTTGATGTTCTTATCTGGTTTGTTACATAGTTTCTAAATCGGTTATATGTTTCTCTAGATATTCGTCCTTCGCAAAGGAGGGCTAGGTAGGCTTGACGTTTCTTTATATTTATCACGATGTCTCTAGTAATCCAGGGCTTTTGTTTATTTTTCGGGGTAACTGTACGAGTTACAATTGGGCAACACTGATTGTATGCGGTCATTATAGTTTCAGTCAACTTTACTACTGCTTCATCAATGCTCGTAGTATTATTGTTTTGTTGAGAGATGTGCAATGTAGGCATTGATTCTTCTAGAACGGTGCGCATTTCTTCAAGATTTGATTCGTTTATTTTACGATATGAGTAAGTTTCAGCCCGTGCCTTGGTGCAAGCAATATAGACATTTTTCTTAATAAGAAAAACTGGGAAGTGATCTGATAAGTCAGAAGTAATTATTCCAGCAAGAAAATCACTAGGGTCTGTCATAAAGATATTGTCAAGCAGCGTAGCACACTCTGAGGTTATTCGTGTAGGCTGTAGGCTAACATTACCTAACTCGTCATCTCTTTATTATTGTAAAGCATTCACGTAAAATAACTATACATTTGTTGTGTGATCACCAATTTATATTCAAGTAAAATGCTTATTAACTAATGACCGTTAAGTTAAAATTGTTTAATTAGAAATACAAATCATGTAATTTTCGTGGTCCTCATGCTTATGTATATGTATATTACTTTGTTTCGTTCTTCCTTAAAATGACATTTTTGAACATCCGAAACAAACAATTCTAATATTATTTCCTGGCGTCAAGAATTGCGAAAGTTTTATGTCGTGTATATGTAAATTGTCAAAAGCGTTCTACACCAATGAAAATGCATCGTCCGTGAAATTGTGTTGTCACTTATAATTATCATTCCATGACCATGTATTATCAAATGTAGATTCAGCAAGATTAGGAGAACATTGCCCTCAATCATTTATTTTCGACTAGTGACATGAGTATTACAATACTCGTGTGTGTGTGTGTGTGTGTGTATCATCTAAGTGAAATTAACTTTAAGTTAAAAACCAATGATAGGACTTTTGTACTATCTCTTTTGGAAATAAAATGTTTTTCTTTTTCTTCCTTTCTTTTGTATTTGGATTTCTCACCACGATGGCGGTCATCTTGAATTGACATAAATTGTTACAAATAAGTATATTGTCCAAGACCACAAACGGAGGAATTGGTACATGGCCAATACAGATTGTGTACTAATGTCATATTCGTAGCCCGATGTTCACCTGAAAATACCTTCTCTTCGTGTCCTTTCAGTCACGACCCTTCCTTAAAAATAGCCAATTTCCGACGTTATCTGGACAATTCTCTATATGTTGAAATTCTAATCACCACCCTAAGCTATAGAGAAAGGCCCTGACGTTTGAATTTGATCGAAGATATCGTCGCAGTGTTCATTGGGCGATTATTAAGCTTTCTCAAATGTGATGACATAATAGAAGTTTGTACAAATTTTTGCTGAAAATTTACTCCATATAAATTTTGTACACCATGGTACAATTTATATGAAGCATAATGGTACAATTTATCTCCCTCTTCCCATATCAGATTTGGCGTAATAACTACACGAGAAGAGAGTTCCAGTTGAGCTCTCCTCTGCGCCCATCCCGGTTGATCATTCACACATGAATTATTCTTCGAGGTCCCTCTAGCAGGCTCTGCGACCTTCTTTTCAAGAATGCTGAGGACCCAGCTGGTCTGAGTCCTAGCCCAAGCCCGTCTTCCAGGGTGGCAGCATAGCCCTGGGTCTTAATGAGCACACAAGCCCTCTTTCTCACAATTTATGGTCGGGATGAGAAGGGCGACCTGCCCTCATAACAGCGACTTTGCCCGCGTACAAGACGAAGGATTTACTCGTTTGCGTATCACAAGGACAACCCGGGAAATACAAGGACTTCACCAGGCCGCAAAAAAAGGCTTTACTTGGCCGCATAAAACCAAAATTTTATTAGCTGACACAACACCGTCCTTACCCACCTTTGAAAAATCTTTTCTGTCCGCAAAACAGAAGGATTTTTCCAGTCTCCTAATACTTACCATACGCGGGTGCAACCATCAATGCTGAACTCCATTTACGCGCCTGGAAGACATTTCCACTCCTTTTTATATGGCTATCGCAGAGTAGAATTTATACGATAAAATATTTTATACAATATCAAGTCTTGCGGGCTTTAACAGACTGTCAGAAACAGTACAGCAAACCAAGATAATAAAAATAATTTACAATAATATAGCTTTATTAAGTCAGTATACTAAATCGATTCCTTACGCACTTATTTGCATTGAATTGCACTTATTCATTTAAACACATATTATCTAGAAAGAACCTCTAAAAATAACGGACAAAATGAACATAAAGCATGCTAAAACTTTACCAATGTGCACGCATCTACAAAGAACTTCCAATGTTTATTTAGTTTATTAGTTAGTTTAAGCCTCCCTATCCTCAACAATGAGATGTAAAGAGAGGAAGGAAGAAGGCACCATTTAGTATGGAGTTAAGGGAACGTGGAATCTATGCAGAAAGGGCACAGAAACAGAAAGCTAAGAAAGAAGTTCATGAAACAAGAAAAAGTTGAAGAAGAAAGTGGTAGGCGGTGAAAAACAGGACAGCAGTGAACCGAAAAAAAGATGGTCCGTAACACAACAAAACCTATTCTATTTTAACAAAAGAAAGCCTACCTAACCTTTAGCTCGGGCAGAACTTCCAATTTGTTGCATTGAAATGCAAGACGAAAACGAAGGATTTACCAAAATGTTAATATTATTGAGCTGTGAAAAAAATAAATTCAAGCGAATATTGACAGACTTGAACTTCATAAAGTACGATTCAGTCGATTCCAAGGTTACCAAAAGATCTACGAGGTTAAAAACGGTAGGCATTTTACCGAGAAGGCTGGAACAGTTTAAACTTTGAGTTTGTCAAATTGCCGTAGTTCATAAGAGACTCTTTCCATCTTTCATTTAAGGGGGACAACCCAGGGATTTTTAAATTTTGATTTGATTGGTTTGAAATTTGGCCAGTATATGTATTCCTTTAAAAAAAGGAATTGTACTCGTGTAACTTTCTCAATTTAGGCCTTAATTTCTGAAAAAACTCAATGAGTTTTTATGCTAGGAAGAAAACAGAGAGTTTTGAAATTTTTGGAACATTTATAACAAACTAAAACGCTTCGATTTTCCAATTTGTACATCTAATAATTTTATCACAGTTCAAAAAAAAAATTCGTATATTTTAGTTAGTGATTAAAAACTGCATTTCAAAAGAAAACAAAAATGAAAATAGAAAATTCAAGCGTTACAAGTTGTTTGCAATGCTTCCAAGAATTACAAAAATGTCTTCGAATTAATTCTAGCATAAAAACTCATTGACTTCTATTTTTTTTAAATATCACTAAAAATGATCTAAAATACTAATTTTTTTAAATTTTTTGCATAAACGAAGGCCTAAATCAAAATTTTTACACGAGTACAATACGCTTTTTTCGAAGAAATACATGTACTGGCCAAATTTTAAAACAATCGGATCAAAATTTGAAAATCGCTGGGTTGACCCCCTTAAACGGAGAAATTACTTTCTCGTAGAAACACACTTGCCCACAACTATTGATGCTGAAGCAACATGTGCTGAGCTTTGCACTGTAAACTGTAATTTACGCAATGTGCAGCAGCCCAAAAAATTTCGAGTCTGCACTACAAATGATAATGTGGAGAGCCGTAAAATAAAACATTAATGAACGGAGATGTAAGGAGTGTACTTCGGTACAGCACCATCATTTAATTTCTTCGGAGTCATGCAAATATTATCACGCGGCATGATGGTGAGATGAGTCAGAATTACAAGTAAAGCACATAGTGATCAAGTTCGACACCTTAATAGACTCCAGTGCTAAGCGGTTTCACAGAAACAAAGAGGCGGCGGGCACTGGACACTTCGCTGCTCAACATCACACGCGGCCACGGGATCTGTGGGGTCCTTGTACTGAACCGTCACTCCGCTCATTCCTATGCCATATACTGAAACTTTTAAACTCTCCAGCTACGAAACGAACTCGTAATTAAATCACAGAAGGGGCTACACACTATTCCTATCATTCAAACTTTGGAGCTACTGAGAATTAACTGACGGAACTACTCGCCATTCATCAAGGGATCTTGCGGTAACAATTAGATAAACATGAAGAGCAGCACTTAAGTAAATTGATGGTTGTAGCCGAGGTAACGGAATGAATTTGAATGCGAGTAACGCACAAGACGAACACTGACATATGTTTAAAAAATATGCCAAAATCAACATTGGGCGAATGATTTTAAAGCAAAATCATCGCATGGACTACTAATGCGTCATTTATTCATAAAAATATGCTGAAGAAACAACCTCAGTAAGTCCACAGCATAGAAATACATTAAAACCTCTAAAAAGCTATCACATAAAGAGCCAGTTTCCCATGAAAACTAAATGTTCTTAAATAAACCAAATATCAAGCCATCGTGCTGGCGTAAATAATAACGGATATTTTGAGTTAAACCTTACAGTACAATTACTACAGTCAACTAATCTAGTTGTAAAGCAAAAATTCCAAGCACCCTGAAATGCAGACATCTACTTATTAACGAAAGGAATTATGATTTAGATGGAACTGGACTAAAAATTGTAGGATACAAAAATTTTCGATTATTATGAGGCGACCCGGAAAGTAGCACTCGTACGTATTAGGTAACTGTCCAGATCTTCTGCTAGGTATTAAATTATAAATTCTTCCATTCTACAATGGACTAATAAAACTCAATTCGAAATTAAAAATTAGCGCATCACTCCTTTGGCCAAGCAGAGGCTGCAGAGCTCAGTAGCAGTCCAGCTTCGAACAGCAGCGGTACCGTGAGCTCAAGCTCTCTAACTTCTTACGGCAACGACCAATATTTTTTTTCACAAAAATTCTAATAAGCGCAACCTATTCAAATCATTCGTAGAGAACGTTAAGTCTAAATGGCTAAACAATTACTAAACCTGAGCGTCATAGTCTAGAAAGGCAAAAGAAATTATGATAGCCCAATAGCAAATTCATTACAGACAGATGAATGGCAGCACTTCACCTAAATTTTACCGTTTTCAAAGGTTGCACAGCAAACAACACAAGCATTGAAAATTCGACTTGAGTGCAGTCAAGCTACGTGAATGACGTACAGTAAAAGACAATGCGAGTTTTCATTTGAGTTTCATAAATAAATCACCAAAACTGATGAAAGATGAGCATAAACAAGTATATCTATTCGCGCCCGAACACTCATACGGCATATTTACCTGCACGAATGCTAACCGGATCGTGAGCAATGTTTAGTGACATAAACTTGTTCATTGGGACACCTCGTTTTTTTCATTGGTGTGAGGCTAACGAACGAAAATACTCCGTGTGCAGCAAGTAGAGTCCAACGTCACCGCCATGAAGTGAGCTTATATCCCAGAGAAACACGTTGAGGCGTTGCGGAAATACGAAGCTCACAACCAACTATTCTGCTGTTTGGTCAAAAATGCAATAAAAGAAGGAAATCCAATGAGTCCACAACAAGAATTCAAGACGGTACGCACAACATAGCATAGAAAAATATCGACAGGATTCTAGGATTATATACAATAAAATGATCTAATTACGTGCCCTTTACTCACGAAATCTTGCCTCCTAGCAATACACACGAGAGAACAATTGACATCGTTTGCATGGCCAACTTGGTAGACAAGGCATTGTGACTACCACAAGTAATTAGTAAAATAAATATCCCAAAATGCAGGACATTATGCAGCAATATGAAATGAATTATGTTGAAGCCGAGGCTGCTTAATTAAATTTTAGCCAAACCCACAAAATCCTAATCGCATATTTTAGATGCAAATATAGCGTATTGATATTACGGGTAAAGAAAACGAGTACAAACTCTACGTATAACAAAGCAAGTGAGACGTCAACTTATTGCCCATGACTATCAACTTTAAAAGCATCTCTACTTTACGGCTTCAAGATTTCAGTGTCTAAAATGACGTTGAAGCGAGTGGACTCGTACATTCAGTGAACTTTGGACTTGCACATTCACTTCACAAAGAAGGTTCTCACAAGCTAATGACCAAGATACTGCATCATCACAGGGCCCAATCGCCAGCGCTGCTGTAGTCAGCGTTACAATGAGGAGGGACAAAGGCGGCCTAGAGACCAAGGGCGCGGCTGGACACGAGTCCTCCGTTCTCGATGACATCGTTGCTGATGGCGGCCATGCGTTCGAAGTCTTGCTGGGCTTCGCTCGACCGAGCAATCTTCAGGCTAAATCGAGTGCGCGAACATGCCTGGAAATGATAAAAAAAAATCAGAAGTTATGCGATGAAGTCAATATGCGACTTGCGATAGCACACCCTAAATCAGAGGTTCTCAGCCAGGAGTAAATTTATCCCATGGGGTAAAAAATTATACAGTTGGGGGGTAAATAATTGAAGATAACACTGATGGTGCTTCTAGTGTTCCCTTTCATTATTTTTTCCATACAAATTAACTTCATAATTTTATATGTGGAAAATATTTAATGGGAGTAGGGGGTTTAATGGAAAAATACATAAATCCGAGGGAGTCAATAATGGAGGACAGGTTATGAATGGCTGCTCTAGATAAAAAGCATTATTGAGAATATTAGCACCCAAAAGAAAAATAAATAACGTCCAAGCAAATTAGATTGGTTTATTATAGATTAGTTTTAGCCCCACTTTACCACAGCAAAGATGTTCAAAGAGAGGAAGGATGAAGGCACCATTCAGTATGGAGTTAAGGGAACGCGGAATCTACGCACAAGGTGAGTTCCCGCAAGGATCACTCGCGCATTGGAAAAGTCAGTTAAGAAGGAAAGTTATGAAACAGGATAAAAGTTGAAAAAGAAAGTCAGAGGCACTGAAAAACAGGATTGTAGTGAACCGAAAAAAAGAAGGTCCTCAAAAAAAAAAATTTATTTCAACAAAAAAGGCCTACCATACTCTCAGCTCAGGAAGAAAATTAGATGAACTACCATTTATTATCGAAGGTGGCCACGATTGAATCGGATACGACATACGTTAAGCCTTCATTCGATAATAAAATGCAAAATTGGGATAAAGCATTGACATCGTCGTTTTCGTCAGAAAATATATTCTCTGCATATAAAAAAACAAGCTATTAGAACATCTACATCGCAACCCACGCCAAAAGTCCGTTTCAATATTTCTTTTAGTGGTAAAGGTTTTAAGCGTCTTTACCCAAGCAAGGAAAATTTACAAAAAAAAATGAACAATAAAAGTATTATTCTCCAATATAATCACAAAACTGCCCAATAACAAATTCCTATTTTTTTAATGCCTCTCATAGAATCAGCTGGGTTTTATTGCGAAAATTAGAAGCTAACTTTATTTCAACCTATTTTTTAGTATGCAGTGGATTACCAAAATCTATCTCTAACATTCAAAAAATATGACGATCTTATGAAATAGTCAGAAGAATATAATGAATGACATTTTTCAAATCAAACTCATTTTAAACTTAGGGAATCAATCTGGCATCAGTACTTTCCTGCCCATAATGAAGGCAGTTTTTCCCGTCCAAGTTGTGCGCAGGCAATACACTTTCGTTGTCATTGCTTTACCGTTACTGACTGGCTCAGAGTGAACAATTATTTTCTCATTCCACGATAAACTCAACGCAACCTCTGGTGGGTGTAAGGGATTTCAAGATTGTGATATAGGCTCGCTAATTTCTTCGCCTTTGATTGATGACATATGATACACCAAAACATTTGGTGTTGAGACAACCATCCACCCATCCCCGGCGCCTGAACACGTGGCGAGGGCGACCTGAACTCTAAGATGCGAATACATCTATGGAGGCCATAAGGGTTTGAGGTCGAACAGTGCTACATATGATCTTTAATGCCTGAAACTAGTATGTATATGCTCTTTAATTCGATAATTACGATGCTTTCACTCCGCATCCTGTCGCGCTATGAGACAACCTGAAATCGTAGCTCGTATTAGGCACTATTTTTCGCCTGAAAATAATACAAAAAAAATATTCGATACGCCTTAATTTGCGGTGATGTTTTCAAACGATTGGATTAGATGAATTAGTTTGAGAATGCCAAACTACAACAAAGGTGTTCTATAGAAAGGGAGAATGAAGGCACCATTTAGGGAGGCGAATCTATGCACAAGGTTTGTTCCCACAAAAGATCGATCCCCTGCTCATAGAAACAGTAGGTTAAAAAGTACACAGTAAGTTAAAAAGACAGGGACAGCTGTGAGCCGAAAAAAATTGTTTTGTAACAAAACAAACACCTACTATTTCAACGAAAGGAAGGCCTACCTAACCTTCAGCTCGGGACCTGACGTTTTCGCTCAGGGAACGCTAACTCGCACAGATACAATAGTTGTATCCTCTTGAGGGGTGTTCTTTTTCTTTTCAGAGACGATTTTGATATCCCAAATCCATTTCAGAATCAACCGACTGGTAAAACCTATACGTAAATATCAAAGCCCTGTTATATCACACAGCCTGATAACCGAACAAGTTCTTTCCGTCAAATTTCGGTAAGCAAAGTTTCAATCAATATGCGTCAGGTAAGTTAAGAATGTAAATCTTTAACAAAATTCTTTGAAGGCCTTCAAGTTCGCAACCCCAAACACTCATCTGCCAAAGGCCTCCGTATGTCGGAAAAATCGATTATGATTATTTTCATACATAAATATCTCTTCACGAGATTTCCACTTTAAGGGCCTTAGTTAGATAAGCGAACAGTGTTTTAGCCCTGAAGAACTTCCAACGAATTTATCATTAGATCGCGAGTTAATTCAAGCCTCTTGGTCTACTTCATTTGCGCTCCTCAGAAGGGGAAGAGGAAAGTTCCATTTAAAATAGAATTAAAGATTGATTGATTGATCGATTTCGCCACCTAAGACTAAGCTAGGGATTTCATATTTTTTGTGCACTGGCGAAAAAAACAAGAGCCTTCTTAAAAGCCCTGAAAATCAGACAGTCCCAAAAGCTACCTACTTTGTACGGCCCAAAAAGCCTTCAACTTTCGATTTTCACAAAATAGATTAGAGTATTAGTTAATTTAAGCCTCCCTATCCGCAACAAATGCGATCCAAAGAGAGGAAGAAGGAAGGGACTATTTAGCATGGAATTAAGGGAACGCGGAATCTATGCAGAAAGGGCATAGAAACAGTAAGTTGAAAACTAAGTTCATGAAACAAGATCAAAGTTGACGAAGAAAGTAGTAGGTGCTGAAAACAGGACAGCAGTGAACCGAAAAAAATGGCCCTTAACATACCAAACATTTTATTTCAATAAAAAGAAGACATAACTCTTAGCTCGAACCCTCGCACATTTTCCCCCTGGGAGCGCTAATTCTCGTAGATACAATAACTGTATCGCTCTGAGGGGATTTTCGCGAAATATGTCCGCAATTCATCACCATAAATTTATCTCAAGATTATTTATGCAGTGATCCTCACACGATTTAGTAACATATCCGTTTGTCTGGTCCTAGTATTAAGCCGGGCTAAAATTTTGACGTGACCATTCAGTGGTCACTGAGGTCATTCTAACAAATTCATTGTTCACCGTTATGCTTTGATCATAACGCAAGGGGTCACGCTCTTGATCCGCTGTCTACGTTACGAGGCCAAGTTACGGGTCTCGGTCACAGCGTAAGTAACCCGTGAGAATTATTCTTCTTATTCTTTTCCATTTTTCTTTCGCTAAGATTCATAAGACTAAACGCATCTGTACTATGTTCTTGTTATATGTTCTTTCCGTAATACCTAAAAAAATTATAATCTCCATTTATCAAGGACGTAACCTCGTACGGAGCTAAGTGTTTCAAGTACTGAGACGCTTGACGTTCAAATATGTAACATTAATTCAGAGGTAAAATTAGAAATATTTATATCTTTTTAACGCATTTCCTGCGAAGTGACCTACGGTGGTCACTTTAGTGATTTTCATAGTGCTGCTGACCCACCAGGTGACACTCATTTTTTATTAAGGGAACCATGTTGGGGGCATCTGCAGTCCAAAAGTCGATTCTCCCGATTTTTTTTATTACTTTAAACGAGTTTGAGATATGTCCCCGAATGTCTGTAAAAATATCAGGAACGTATCCCAGAGCTAACGTCCCCCCCGGGAGGGGGAGAGCATCCCCCTCACGGACCTTTTTTTCATTTTTGAACCTAGAGCAATGAAATTTGGTATACTGATAGGACATGCAATTTAGAATCATTTATCATTCATGACAAAATGAGATTTTCTTGAAAAGAAAATGGGAAATCATAGAAAACGACATTTTTGGGGGGTTTTCTAAATGCTTCTTCTCCTACAGTTTTTGAGCTACAGTAATGATTTTGGTATCATTGGATGCAGAATAACGTGGACATTCAAAAAAAAAAATTCTCAAATTTTCAAGTTTATTTTATTTCATTTTTTATATATTTCATCATTCATATTCCTCAAGGTAAGCATCCCCCTTCCGAATATTTTTATTATTATTGAATTTAGAGCAATGAAATTTGGTATACTGATAGGAAATGCAATTTAGAATCATTCATCATTTCTGACAAAATGCGATTTTCTTGAAAAGAAATGGGAAATCATGGAAATCGACATTTTTGGGGGGGGGGGGGGGGTTCTAAATGCTTCTTCTCTGATAGTTTTTGAGCTACAGTAATGATTTTGGTACCATTGGATGCAGAATAACGTGGACATTCCGAAAACTTGAATGCTTTTCCTAAAATTTCCAATATCAAAATTAAAAAAAAATCAAAATATTTTCAAGAAAATTCAAATTTATGACGTCATAACTTTGAAACAAAAATGAGTTTTGAAAAACTTCCTAATCCATTATGAAGCTCTTGTTTTTCTGCATCCAATGATACCAAAATCATCACTGAAGCTCAAAAACTGTAGGAGGAGAAGCATTTTTTTCTTAAAATGGGTCTTATAAAACAAGTTTTCAAGACGTTTGTCGTTATAACTCCGACGTTTACAAATAATAATAATAATAATGAGGGGTGTTGATACAATCAACATTACAGCACGGACACGGGTCCTTTACTGCTCCCCTTTATGCATGTCGTCTGCGATCGAAAGGTCAATTGAGAAACTCATCATTAAAGGTAAGTCAATTGCAATGCAAAGTTACTGAAACATTTAAACTAGGTCGTAGACATCTATCACACGAAGATAGTTCATTAGTTCCTTGACGTTTGAATGGCGTCCCAATACCGTCTCGACGGTAGGTTGTAGCGTTTGGCAAGCCTTTATGCAATTTCTACTAATTGTTAGACTTTCACATTCTATGATTAGGTGTTTGACAGTTAGTGTTGAGTTGTTGCAAAACTCGCATACTGGTGCAATATCAGGTATCTCGTTGTTCATCAGGTAGCCATGCGTTAAGAATGTGTGTCCTATTCTGAGTCTGTTAACTATTATTTCCTCTTTACGTGATATTTTACCTAATTCCAATTTCGTGCCTGGTGATGGCTGTATTTCCCTCAACCTGTCTCAGCAATTTTCCTACCTAGTCTCCCACTGGTCAATCATCTTTTGTTGTATTAATGTGTTCCAGTCTGAGTGGCAAATTAGAATAAATTCTTCGGGTCTTCGGGTAGCGTTCTTAGCTGCGGTATCTTCAGCATCGTTACCGCCTATTCCGACATGGGAGGGGATCCAGCATATGTTGACGAGTTTGCCACTTTTTTGCATGTCGTGTATTTCGTGTTGTATTCGGCGTAGTACTGGGTGATGTGTCTCGCAATTTAGACCGTTAACGACACTTAAGGAGTCACAGTGAATTACATATTTTTATCTCTTTTGTCTTTAATGATGTTAAGGGCCAAGTGAATGGCGTGTATTTCAGCTGAATATATTGAGGCTTCCTTCGGAAGTGTTGCAGTGCGACTAATAGTGCCAGATACTGCCGCCGCTCCTGTGCCACCCTCCCCTCGTGAGCCGTCCGTGTATATGGTCACGTATCCATCATATTGTTCTTTTGTTATTCTTTTAAGCTCTCGCCGGATTATGTATTCGGGAGTTTCGTTCTTTGGGAGTTCGGTTAGTTCTGTATTTATAGTTGGTTTTGTTAAAGCCCATGTAGGGGTATCAATGTTTAATAGTCGGTAGGAAAAGTCTAGTTTAATTCGGTTTTTCCTCAAACTTAATTTTTCTATTAGTATTTGCATTCTGATGGCCAAAGTTGGGGTTATTCTCCTATTTTGAAAGAGTAGTCTATTGCTCGCCGTTACAGTGCAACTAAAAGCGGGGTTTCCGTGCTGACTTCGGACCTTGTAGTAGTAGCAGCAGCAGCAGCAGAGTGAGAGATAATTTCGTCTAATATCGGGAGGCATTTCATTGCAAATAATAAATAGGCTATTTGTTGGGCTGGATCTAAATGCTCCTGTAGCGATTCGGAGTGCCTCGCGCGTAATTGACTCGAGGGGTTTCAAAGTTGTTTGACTGGCAGAGTTATAGATTATTGATCCATAGTCGAGAATTGATCTTGTCATACTTCTGTAGATTCTGAGAACTGTGGTTTGGTCGGCTCCCCAGCTTTGAGCTGTTATTGATTTCAGTACGTTAAGGCTGTCATTTCCTTTTTTCTTTAGAGCAGCGATGTGTTGTTGCCAGTTCAATTTATCGTCGAAGATTAGGCCTAGGAATTTATGTGATTTTGTGTATTGAATGTTTTCGTTATTGATTTTGAGTGTTGGGCTTGAGGAATAGTCCGGGTATAATATTAAAATGAATTGCTTTACTTTTGCTCAGTGAAAATTTGAATCCATGATTTTGAGACCACTTAAAATATCATCAATACAGGATTGCATTTTGTTTTGAATGACCTGGAGGTCTTGGTGGTGGTATCCGACTTGCAAGTCGTCAACATATATATAGAGAGTAATGGAACTTGTTGTCCGGTGGAATCTGTTTAGCTATGTCGTTTATTTTGAGGGCAAATAATGTAACTGAGAGCACACTGCCTTGAGGGACTCCGTTTCGCTGTTCGGAGGTGTTTGAGTTATAGTTATCCACTCGGACACTCAGTGTTCTATGTTCTAAGAATTTGGTGATGAAAATTGGTAGTCTACCCCTGAGTCCAATGTCAAATAAGTCACGTATAATCCCATATCTCCATGTTCTGTCATAAGCTTGTTCGAGGTCAAAAAACACTGAGATGAAGTGTTCTCTGTTTGCAAAGGCTAATCTTACGGTTGAGTCTAGTCTGACCAAGTGATCTACAGTGCTACGCCCTCTCCTGCATCCACACTGCGCTTTATTTATTATGTTATGCATATAAAAATATTCTATCAGTCGGTTATTGATCATTCGTTCCATAAGTTTGCACAGACAGCTCGTTAGTGCGATCAGTCTGTAGTTGTTCGGTTTACTGTGGTCTTTTCCAGGTTTTGGGATTGGTATTATTATTGAGTGCTGCCATTGTGGTGGGAAGTAGCCCGTTGTCCAGAATTTGTTAAAAGTGTTCAAGATGTATTGTTTAGCTGGTAGATTTAGGTGTTTGATCATGTCGTATGTTATTTTGTCGTTTCCTGGTGATGTGTTTTTAGTTTTTCTTAGGGCTGGTTCAAATTCATGCATATGGAAAGTTTGGTTATAGATTTCTACGTTTGGTGAACTGAAATGGATAGGTATAGTTTCATTTGCGGTTTTTATTTGTTGAAATTCAGGGGAATAGCTTTGATCGCTTGACACTTCGCTGAAATTCTCAGCTAGTTTATTCACAATATCAGGGATTGTGCTGTAGTGTATATTGTTTCCGATCTATATATGGACTTTTCTTTGTACTCGACCTTTTATTTTCCTTATTGTTTCGTATACTCTGGCCATTGGTGTATATTTATTAAGTTGGTTTACGAATATCTTCCACGTTTCCTGTTTGCTTGCTCGAATTTTGTATTTATGGTTTGCCCCCCTTGCTCGTTTCCAGTTAATTAAGTTAGTAAGATTTTTGTTGCGGTGGTATTTCTTGTTAAGTTTTTCTCGTTCTTCTTTTGATTCTTGGAGTTCTTTTGTCCACCATGGTTTAGGGTAGTATTTTCCCGGTGTATAAGTTGGAATACATTTTTCGGCTGCTGAATAGAATCGCTGGTATAAATCTGTGAGTAGTTGTTCATTATTAGTTGTTGTGTTCAACATCGGCTTGTTCCATGCATTGTTATTGGAATATAGATCCCAGTTAGCTTTTGAGTAGTTCCAGATAGTTGATGGGAGTTGGTTGGGACGGTTTTCGTTAAGGTAGGTGATCAAAATTGGGCAATGATCGCTATCACCCGGCGAGTCGAAAGCAACCCAATCTAATAGCACGGCCAATAACGTTTACAAAGCTAGAGCGATGTGGTTTGCTGCATTTGGAAGTCTAATGTGTCCTCTAAAATTGTTGGCACGTTGATTTTCAAAAATTTTTACGTGAAATTTTTTCCGTAGACTTTTTACCCTAAATTTAAAGTCTGACTATAGCTTTTTCAAAAAAAATTCTATAAATTCAAAATGAATTCAAATTCAAAAACCGGTCGCCAGCATTTTTGGAGCACACGTTGTACTTTCGCATGCAACAAACCGCATTGCTCTAGCTTTCTAAATTTCGGCCCCATTATAACGAATGTTATATATATATTTTTATTTATTTATCATGAATAACTCATTTTCTATGTCCCAATGCAAAAAAAAAAACTTGTAGAAGAAAAGTTGTTGGGAATCTAGAGATCTAGTAGTCTGCAAATTTTCATAGACGTAAGTCCGATAGAAAATAATCTACGGATGGAAATTCAAGTTATGGGCCGACCGGTGAGCATGGTTCCCTTAATACTTAATGAAAGCTACATGAAGGCCCAATCTAGTTAATGTTTGCTACTTTAAAAGTTGATTACCGCAATTGACTTTAAATTTGAATTGAATTTTGAACTTCAGTTTAACCCATTGGGGTTAACGTGGTAGAAATTTCCGCTGAATAAATGAAGTTAACCGCTAATTTTTTTTCATAATCTTCTAACATGAAAACTGAAGAACTATGCGAAATCTCTTGGAAATCAAATGAAGTCTTAATATCAAAGGGTTTCATATTAGGAAAAGTTACTGAAATGAGAGCGTGTACTGTTCATCCACAGGACATTTGGCATTATTGTTACACAGAGAGTAACTCTAACAGCACTGCAACGAGAGATGAACTACTGCATACAATTATAATACTCAACTTCTTATGCGCAAATGAAATTCGTGCGCAGATACACAAGATTCAAATTTCTATCAACAGTTTCAGATATTTTTTCACATACGAAACGCATTACGACTGATTTTCATTACAGATGACTTTCATGCACAAAACTTTTCACAAACGAAGTAAATAATAGAACCTTGAGACAGCAGATTTTTCCAGAAACAGCGAATGAAATACCTCACGGTGAGATGGACGATCAACTAAGCTGAGAAATGCCGAGCCAGAGCTACGTCATACATCACTGTCGAGCAAGACCAACGCCAAGTAATCGCTTCTCCTTGGTTTACCCCTTCCGCATAGCAACAGTATTTTTTCCATTTTCGTTCGAACTTTTCACTCTTCTAAAAAACGTAAGCGTAAGAACAGACCAACGTCAGAGTTAGTTCAAGATTAACTGCTTCCAACGTATTTTCTATTTATCCGACGTCGGTGTTAACAAAACAAATAATACCTATATAGTTCTTGGTTTTTCAGTGCTGCTCTCACGTAATTAAATTCCAACCTTAGTGTAACTCATGTACCTTCCTATCGGCGAAGATATCGTTAATTTTCCTCGCCTTGTGACAAAAGTTATGCAGGAGCTTCTTAGACTAAAAATTACTATCGTATCCCTGTAGTACATCACACAACTACCCTAAATCGTACCTGATAAATACAACGCTACAAGGTAGAGTGCAGCTGGCCAACGGTTTCCCTGAATGCCTAAAAAAAACCGTAATTGTGTGAGAAAAGTGTTCTCGAGGATGAATCCAGTTTTTGTGCTCTACGATCCTCGCTCGATCTAATACAAAAATCCCCGTTACAACGCCAACAGGCACCGTTTGAACGCTTCGTTTACCGTGATCGTCTTACCCTCACCCACGCGTCCAAGCAACTCCAAACAATTACCAACTACCCTTTCCTGCTCGACGAATTTATTTACATGTCTTTGCTATTTTAACCACACCTAGGATATTATTCATTCAACATCGATCAAATGTAGAATTCAGTTTCTTAATAATTTATCAATATTACAGGCTTTCAGAGCAATTAAGCATGGACCATGGTCATACCGTGTTTGTCGGTAGGCTTAGCCCATTCCCTCCTAGCGGTGCCATAGAGTTCCACCTAATTTACTTTTAAATATCTCAATAGCAAACGACTCATTAAAAACTCGTTTGAAACGCGTTCAACGTTTGTTTCAAATCCGGGCTTGACTTTTGGAAAGTTTCAAGGTCAGTGGTAACGTGCGCTGTTGCAGTGACGGTTACACACGTAACCGATGAAAGGTAGGTTAAATCACAAGATCAACTGACATAAAAAGTGAGTTATTATCCGAACTAAATCATGGTTTTCTCAACTTTTGTTAAAATTTACACAAGCAGATATGTATATAATTAATGCTCAATGCAGATAGCTTAGATTTTTTCGTGAAAATTTTACGTGCTACGTTTAATTTATTTTTGCGGTACCATACGGTACCAGCTTATATCTCATTTAATAAAAAGGAATATTTTTTTCTCCATAACAACTTTAAATACACCCTAATGACAATAGAATTTAAATTTCATAAAAGTCCAGAAACTTTTTATTCTCGGAGGGAATGGGTTTAACGCACACCTTAAGGCTCGAAAGGGCCGTTGAGCGAGACGGCAGGGAGACTCTGAGACGATAGCGAAAGGCCTACATCGGGAGATCACATTTATTGGAGTTTCTTTCTTTAGTGCAACCACCCTAATATATCTAACGATCTATCTTGGCACAATAATTTTTTTCAAGAGAATTCCACAGTGATCAACCTCGCCGCACAACTTCTTAAAGCCCAAAATTGAATTCGTAAGATACTATAGGTCTACATTATTACTATCACATCTAACCAGCATCGCTCTCATCACCTTTCTGATACGCAGTTATTCGCGTTCAGTACAGAAGAAAGTGATCTTCCACGTCTCCAGCGCCGAGATGTTAGTGCTTCTAGTTTAAGGAAATTGACAAAATTTCAAAGCAATTCAACTAATAGGGAAATATTTTGAGCTAAATGACAATATGAGGGCAATAATTGGTACTCATGTGACTATATATTTAGAGATTCCAGAAACCTTGCACGCGCAATTTGATATTGATTTCCACTCAGTTCAAGCTTCATGGTTTGCGCAACACAGTTAATACCATTTCTTAACTTGAGCAAGTTTTTTCGTACGTACATTGATTGATTTTCTGATGACTTTAGGTAAAAACTTGATTGACATTTTTTCTCAGATTTTTCGACCATGTTTTCGGTTCGAAGTTTTGTCTCAGCTGGCATACATTTTTAACGAAGCATTATTTTTCAATCTAAAAAAGAAGTAAGCACCCGCTAATGAAGAAAAAACCCACGCTTAAGCAATTTCACTGATATTTCAGAGTACTGACATTTATTCCTAAGAACTTCTCCCTAAATTGCTTGAATTTTAGGTGACAAAGAGTTAATTCCCTTAGTCAGTTAGGAAGAATGAGAGAGTAGAGTGTAAAAGATGGGACAAAATCTGTAAATAATACTGATGGTACTGAACGAGTACGTGTGAACGACAGCCTGGAAAATACGGACCTGATGAAGGCCCTCGACACATACTTACCGAATTTAATCATGTGATCATAGTGACCGAAGTGAATCATTCAATCGTATTATTTAATAAATGATTTATATAACACATATGGTTCGTCTCATTAGAGGCTGGTGGCAGCGGATACCCAACACCCTCTTTAAATGATTTCTAGAAGAACATGATTCGGTTAAAAAATTAAAATTCCTACAAGCGATACAACGTCGCAGGGACATTAAAATCAATTGAAGAAATTAATAAATTATGCACAGCAGTGAGATAAATCACAACGACGTAAAACTCTATATCACTAGTTTTAAA
Source organism: Morinoia aosen (assembly GCA_030386875.1). NCBI lineage: Eukaryota > Metazoa > Arthropoda > Malacostraca > Amphipoda > Talitridae > Morinoia > Morinoia aosen. The sequence goes on along the minus strand of CM059577.1, from coordinate 13,714,400 downwards.
TATTTTTTGACTGCCATATTCAAACCCAGCAGATGGTAGCCTCTGAAATAAAACCTATTAGCACTCAGATTACCAAAACTTACCTCGTTGATGAAGACTTGCGCTATTTTCTGTTCGTGCTTGGCAGAAGGCAGGCCAAGCTCTAGACTCTTGGAAGCCCTGCTGATGACGGCGGAGCTGGAGTACAGATCGATGGCGGACTGAGCAATGCGGTTCAGAGGGAACTGCTGCTCCACTACCGAGTTCCCGTGCTTGATCAGTAAGGATTCGCAAGCCGCACCAAATTCGCCAACAGTCTGAAGCAATTCACAAGAGCAATTCAAGAGTGAATCTGTTATTTTACACATAACTTAGCAACGCATAGGTTATGTATCCCATTATGACGTGTATTGAATAAAATGTAAGCATCCAGGAAATCATAAATGGTCGATTAAATAAGATTGGACAAGCTAGTTTAGTAACAAATGTGTTCCGCAGAGAGAAAGAAGGAAGACAACATCTAGTATAGAGTTTAGGTGACGGGGACTCGAACAAGGTGTCTTCTCAAATTATTATTATTATTATTATTATATAAGAAAGTTTTAGCCTCCCTTAACCACGACAAAGGTGTTCCATGAGAGGAAAGAGGAAGGAACCATTTAGTATGGAGTTGAGGGAACGCGGAATCTATGCACAAGGTGCACAGAAACAGTAAGCTATGAAAGAAGTTCATGAAACAAGAAATGAGTTGAAGAAGAAAGTAGTAGGTGCTGAAAAACAGGACAGCAGTGAACCGAAAAAAGATGGTCCGTAACAAAACAAAAACCTATTTTATTACAACAAAAAGGAAGCGTACCTAACCTTTAGCTCAGGCCCTCACATAGTCCCCCTGGGAGCGCTAATTCCCATAGACACAATAGTTGTCTCCTCCTGAGGAGTCCTCGTCTGCAATACCTCCTAGCCTTTGGATACACTAACGCAGCTAACTATACTAATGGTATCACCACGGGAAGGTACAAACAAATTAATGAAGGTACCATAAAATCAAATCCTAGTCTGCTTTTGATATTCCCTATATCACAATTATAATAAGTTCAATTATATACCAGTAATCGTGGTAAAGGGAACCCGTAAAATTTCCGGCTAGAATCCTGTCCAGTAGATTTTAAACCTGTGTTTTACAAACGTTATATTGATATTTTTTTAATGTTCACGAATAGCTCATTTCAATTTAATTCTTGAATTTTTTAATTACGACATCTCAGTATCAAATTTAATATGCAGACCGTTTGTTTTAGCAACAATGCCATTCCCTCACTACTGGTAGACTCTTGTGCAAAAACTTTTTGAAGAAAATTGTTTTGCCCAATGTTACCCAAATAGAATCATTTTTCAATTATAAAGATAAAACTCCCAAATACAAGCTCTCCTGTGTTATTTACAAATATAGTAGCGCACTCTGTGCATCTGAGCACGTGAGCTCGACTACTCGAGCCCTCGGTTTGCGCGTTGCAGAGCATGCCGGCAGGGGTTTTAGAACTTACCAGTTACTTTCCAAACCTTCCTTTTCTTCAGTCCGCTCTCATGCAGAGAAGTGCGATTATGCGATCTTAAAATCAACTAGCGTCAGAGCTGTCAGAGCTGTCTTGGATACTAACCATCATAGAGGTCTGAAATTTTGCACACGTATAATTGACGCCAAAACAATTCAAAGTTACCCCATGTAAAAATTTTCTCAGACGTATAAAAAACGACCCAGCAAGGAAAAACTTGCATTTTAGGGATAAACACAAAACTACTCGTACGAAAATTTTTGACGTATAGAGATGAAACCGCGTTCACTTGAATGACAAAAACACGTTTTAAAATCGTACAATAGGCTTTAAGTAAAGGTATTATAATGTAGAAGTTATATATGAAAAAAGAAAATAAAAGCACTACAAAGCGATTGTAGAGCTGCCATTTCTCTAGTAAAATGAGTGTAGCCCGGTCTCTCTACGTCAAAAAGTGACGGAGGAGTAGGCTTTTAATACCTAAAAAACTAAAGTGTTCAGGGGAACTCATGACGCCCAAATTGATTGATATTTTGAACCTAGAAAGGTCCTGGGTTTGGTTCAGTGCTGAGGAGTGGGTGCGTGTACAGCCTTAATATTTATAGGGTATATTCTACACATGTTATAAGTCTTTCGAGCGAAAAAAGTAAAATTTCGCAGTTTTGCAGTATCTGAAGCTTGTCAATTCCCTGCAAGTAATATCTCCTGCTTACAATCAAATAAACCTCCCTCTTTTAGAATCTCTTCACATTTTAAAAGAAAAACCAGCTTTTAATGTTATGCATTCAGTTTTCCTTTTGCAACTAACGTAATATTGATCCAAAATTTAAGTATTTTTCATCAGTGATTGTTTTTTTATTGTGTCTTTGCATTTCTTGTCCCAAGATTGGTTATTTTGACTTACATTTGACTAGTTTTTTCTCAATCATTTTCTAGTTGATAATGACCCAGGAGGTCGAAACGTTGAAAATTTTTCATTTACTGAGTTTCTCTACTACATACAATGATTTCATTAAGACGTGTTTCTTGGCACTTTTATTGATAATTCGGGTTTGCAAGAAGCAACCCATTTAAATCTATCCATGACAACATTATAGTATATTAACATCAATTAACAGCGAACGAATGTTGTTTTAACTGCTTCCAAGTTCATTAGAAATATAATCCTTGACTTGAATCACATGCGCAAGACTTATTCCCTGAGCATTTGTCGCATTCTGAGTTTTAGGACTTATTTCATCTCACGCTTCTACACCGAGTGCTTCAAAACCCTAATATTCACGTGAAAAAGTCAAACAGCCTCTCTTGCACGAACATTATTCTATCTGTTTACTGCCAAAGCTTGAAATTTTCCTCGCACAGGCTTCGAAATTGTAAGAATTTGATCTCGCTAAAATATTAGGCCTCCATTGAATTTGAAAATTAGTTATTCTGCCCGATGCATGGATTAACATATGAGAAAGTTGAATTGTAGGTCAAACATCAGTACTTGAGCTATCACAGCAACCAGTTTCATGCTTCATTTTTGAAGGTGGACCGAGATGGTTGAATAATATTAATAATGAGGGGTGCTGATACAATCAACATTACAGCACGGATGCGGGTCCTTTGCTGCTCCCCTCTACGCATGTCGTCTGTGACCGAAAGATAGATTTAACAGTTTATCATTAAAGGTGAGTCAATTGCATAATAAAGTAACTGAAACATTTAAATTAGGTCATAAGCATCTATCACACGAAGATAGTTCGTCAATTCCTTAACGTCTATTTGGCGTCCCAATACCGTCTCGACGGTAGGCCGTTGTAGCGTTCGGTAAGCCTTTATACAATTCCTACTATTGGTGAAACTTTCACATTCTATGGTTAGATGTTTGACAGTTAGTATTGAGTTATTGCAAAACTCGCATACTGGTGCGATATCGGGTATATTGACTTATTGACATTGTTTATCAGGTAGCTATGCGTTCAGAATGTATATCCTATTCTGCGTCTGTTAACTATTATCTCTTCCTTACGTGATATTTTACCTAAGTCTAACTCTGTTCCTGATGATGGTTGTATTTCCCTTAATTTGTCTCGGCAATTTTCCTACCTAGTTTACCACTGGTTAATCATGGCCTGTCGAATTAATGGTTTCCAATCTGTGTAGCGAATGAGGATAAAGTCTTTGATTTACGGGTAGCGTTCTTGGCTGCAGTATCTGCAGCATCGTTATCGCCTATTCCGACATGGGAGGGGATCCAGCATATGTTGATGGCTGTGTCGCCTTTTTGTTCTTCGTGTGTATCGTGCTGCATTCGGCGTAGCACTGGATGGTGTGTCTCGTACTTTAGGCTGTTAACGACACTCAAGAAGTCGCAGTAAATTACGAACTTATTATCTTTTTTGTCTTTAATGATGCCAAGGGCTAAGTGGATGGCGTGTATTTCGACTGAGTATATTGAGGCCTCTTTCGGTAGTGTTGCAGTGGGAACAATAGTGCCACATACCGCTGCCGCTCCTGTGCCATTCTCTCCTCTTGAGCCGTCTGTGTAAATTTTCACATATCCGTCATATTTTTCTTTTGCCATTCTTTCAAACTCTTGGCGAATTAAGTATTCGGGGGTTTCGTTTTTTGGTAGTTCGATAAGGTCGGTATTCATGATTGGTTTTGTTAGCGCCCATGTAGGAGTATCAATGTTTAGTGGTCGGTATGAAAAGCCTGGTTTAACTCGATTTTTCCGGAAGCTGAATTTTTCCATCAGTATTTGCATTTTAAAAGGAAATGTTGGGAGTTATTTTCCTATTTTGAAAAAAGTAGTCGGTTACTAGGCGTTACAGTGTAATTGAAGGCGGGGTTTCCATGTTGACTTCGGACTTCGTAGTTATAACAGTGATAGATGATTTCGTCTAATATCGGGAGGCACTTCATTGCAAGTAATGTGTAAGACTGTTTGTTGGGCTGGATCTAAATGCTCCTGTAGCGATTCCTAGTGCTTCGCACGTTATCTCGATGGGCTTTAAAGTTGTTTGACTGGCTGAGTTATAGATTATTGATCCATAATCGAGGATTCATCTTGTCATGCTTCAACAGATTCTGAGGATCAGGGTTTGGTCGGCTCCCCAGCTTTGAGCTGTTATTGATTTTAATAAGTTAAGGCTATCATTCCCTTTTTTCTTCAGGGCAGTGTGTGTTTGTTGCCAATTCAATTTTTCATCGAAGATCAGGCCGAGAAATTTATGTGAGTTTGTGTATCGAATGTTTTCACCAGAGTTCAAGTATTGGGCTGAGAAAGAGTCGAGGTATGATATTGAAATGTGTTGCTTTGCTTTTGCTAGGTGAAAATTTGAAGTCATGACTTTGAGACCACTTAAATATTTTATTCATACAGGATTGTATTTTGTTTTGGATAACCTGGAGGTCCTGGTGGTTGTTGGGAAACATTTGATTTAGTGAATTCTTCGAAGTTTTAGATTTTATGGATTTGTAGATTCGTCGAAAGTGGTGGAATATTTTAGAGATTGTATTTTTATGACAAAATGTTTCTTTTGACAAATTGAGTTGTGATTCGTGTTTTCGTCTTTAGTGGTTTTGTAGGGCATGTCCAACAGTGCAGAAGAGTCGCTTGGGTGTCAGTGTATCGAGTGTGTATTGTGCGAACGATGTGTTTGTGTATTTGGAGTGGTGCACTTGAGTCTGGGCTAAAGTTTTGCTTGGCTAAAGCCCATATTATACGGTGAACAAAGCTGTGAACATTTGTGCGCGGCAGCGCTAGTTCCACCCATTTCCTCTCTTTCTGTCGCAACTCTGCTCTCTTTCGCGTTGTGGCAGCGTACAGGAGTGTGAACTTTTCTGATCGGTCTCTGCACGATAGGTTGAGCATGTTCATGGAGACGCTGTGCCAGTACTGCTCAGTGGTCCGTGAGACTTCGTATATGAAGGATGTCTGTAATTAGTTGTCCTCTCCCTTCACCTCCGCTTTGCTGTCGGTGCAGGCGGGCGACCACGTTATTCATAGCAGTTCTATTCATAACGCACCCATGCTCATGGAGAGAGATTAAGTAGTGAGTATAGAGATCGAACTCAACGAAAAATAGCACTGAACAAGATCTTCACAGAAATGAAGCCAGAGATTGAATTAACTCCTGAGTAAACAAAGAATAAATAAATACACTTCAGGCGGGAAAACAAAACTAAAGATTCCCAGAAATCAGGTACAGGAACTGAGAAATGGTATTCCCAAATTGTGATTCCCATTCCCAATAGTTTCCCATTCTTAAACGAGGTGATATTAATTGCGCCTCTTCTTCATCATTGTATGAAATACTTCATTTTCAGCCCGATCAAAGTAACGAATTATTTCATCCACATGTATTATTACTTCTCTTGTTTACTGCGTAAAAATTACTATTATGATTTTTTCGGAAGTACGAAATCACAGTGGCGCGATTTCAGTTACAATAATTTGCACTGCCCTGAGTTGCAGAAGTAAAAAATGACGGAAATTAGCATGGTTTACGCTATTTATACTTTTTCAGGAGAGTAAGTGTTAAAGTATAAAATTATACCATACCGCTATGTAAAAATTTTCAATTGGTTTGTCTAATACTCATACTTGTTATTGTTAAAAATACGATCAGTACAGTGTTACAGTTTGTATAGTCAGCATGATGACTAAACCAAGCATTAAATAATCAAACCAAATATAAAATAATGTCGTGATAGACATTTCTTCAATAAAAGCAGTGATATTATAATATATGATGAAATATTATTTATGATAGTACCTGCTTTTAAAATTAGAGTTATTTGTACCAACGCGCATGCTGCAATTATGTGTACAAGTGCCTCAGTATTACCAGCATTGGATGGTTTTTCATATTTATGGTATAATCAATCTGCATTCCATCGAGAAAAAAATACTTTAATCGCAATCAAGCGTAGTTGCATTCACGGGTGCAACGCATTCCAAACCAGTTTTCAATCAAATATACTTGACGTTGATATTAACCGACATTAATTTCATAATTCTTTTTTTAGATGACAAGTATTTTACCGGTATCAGAACCCCTAAAATACTTTCAATGCATTTATTTCATCATTTTCTAAAATTGCACAACTGGGAATTGAATGTAGAAAATTAACATGACTAGAAAGACGTATATTGGTAAATACAATAATGAAAACAAATCCGATTTTACAGTTATATTCGTATGCTTTGTAGGTCCATCGCATTCTTAGAGAGCACCATTATGACGCAACTACCCCCGTCCGATTTTCGTACGCTACTGAGCTGTGTTGGTGACTGGTCAACACAGTATCGTGTAATAGCTTTTCAATGTGTTGGTGACGGCTGCTGCCATGACTTTGAAGAAGAGAGCGCATCTTTAGCACCCAAAGTTCACAGTTTTGTTCACCGTATAATATGGGCTTAAGATTGTGTAATCAGTAGCTTGAAAGCGCTGAACAGAGAGGGTGAGTGGTGTGTGACCACAGACGACGAAAATATATGGCCGAGCTAACGGCTGTGTGCTGGAGTCGTGGGAAGCATTTCATGTTTGGACCCGCAAAGGTGGTCAGTTTTATATATATATATATATATATAATATATATATATATATATATACATATATGGCTCGAAATTTGAACTTGGGGACCCTGAGAACGAGCGGGCACCCAACACTTGTTGCTCGAAGGGGCAGCGATGGGCCTTTAGAGAGGGCGGAGTTAGTCAAGCTCACGTCAGGGGAACTGGCTGCCAATAGGGAACCGGTATATCACAGGAGGGAAAATTCGAAGTGTAGAACCGGCAAATGAACAGCAATTTCAACTGAGAAGGAGGGCTTGAATGAGCACTTCTGAAATCTCTGAAGAGCCTGATTGGTCATACGCAAAAAGAGAGGACAACCTTCTCGAACATATAGGTAGAGCAGATTGAATGAAGCGAGTCTCACGCAGAACGCAGCCCGGGAAAACTAAGGGCGAAGAATATCCCAACCACACCGTGGAGGTCATTTAAGGAAAACTTAGTTGCTTCGCCAGGGCGGGAGGGCGGTCTTTTCTTAAGTTCGATCTCTTCATAGAAAATCTTCGATCTCGTTCCCATTTCTACATTAGGGAAATCTACACGGAGCGGTGCATACAGTCGCCGAAAGACATTTTCTGAACTGTGGATAAATCAGGGGATTCGAACTGAAACGGTTCGTGTGCGAATGAACCTGTGAGCTGAGGTTATGATCATCTCCTGTACTGTTTGAGTCCTCAATGATAGTTAGGCAATATTTAATTATGTGTTCGGTGTGTAGTTAACTTAAAAGTGATTGGCCGGCCAAGCGGTAGGGTAGCACTTGTATAATTCGCATTCCTTTAAATTTACGGTAACGTGCTTGTAATAGGGTGTGGCAATAGGAGTAGTCGGAGACACTTCTTGCCTTATGATATACAAATTGTATGATCGCCTAGTAAATATTTGATAGGATGTTCGGAAGTAATCATAAAAATTACCCACAACTTTTCGAGTTTTTGCACCTGTCCGCGTGAGAGGCACCTCATCAATTCAGAAGCGCACAGATACGCGCTGTGTAAGTGATTTCCCTTCATGTTGGTGAGTACGGTCCTTGTTTTAGTATTTTTCGAAGCTTGTGCGTTTTTGTTTTTGCCTGTGAATTCTTGTGTTTTTGCATTGCTTGTGGAGGTATGCCAATTCCTCTATTCCGAGAACCTGGTTTCCTTATTAATGTAAATTAATAAGAGGGCAGGACCCAAGTCTCGTGACTTGGTGGTATCCAACTTGCAAGTCGTCAACGTATAGTGAGTGGTGGAACTTGTTATCCGGTGGGATCTGCTTAGCTAAGTCGTTTATTTTGAGGGCGAATAAGGTGACTGAGAGAACACCGCCTTAAGGGACTCCGTTTCGCTGTTCGTAAATACTTGAGCTATAGTTGTCTATTCGGAAACTCAGTGTTCTACGTTCTAAGAATTTGGCGATAAAAGATGGTAACCTGCCCCTGAGACCGATATAGAATAAATCCCGTATGATCCCATATCTCCACGTTTTGTCGTAAGCTTTTTCAAGGTCGAGAACACTGAGATGAAGTGTTCTCTGTTTGCGAAGGCTAATCTTATGGTTGAGTCTAATCTGACCAAATGATCTGTAGTGCTACGCCCCTTTCTGCATCCACACTGCTCTTTACTTATTATATTGTGCATATCTAGGTATTCGATCAGTCGTTTATTGATCATACGTTCCATTAATTTGCACAGACAGCGCGTGAGTGCGATCGGTCTGTAGTTATTTGGTTTACTATGGTCTTTCCCAGGTTTTGGGATTGGTATTATTATCGAGTGTTGCCATTGTGGTGGGAAGTAACCCGTCGTCCAGAATTCGTTAAAGATGTTCAGGATGTATTGTTTAGTCGAAACATTCAGGTGTTTGATCAGGTCGTATGCTTTTTTATCATTTCCAGGTGATGTAGTTTTGGTTTTTCTTAAGGCTGATTCGAATTCGTGCATATGGAATGTTTGGTTATAGATTTCTAGGTTTGGTGAACTGAAATGAATTGGTATAGTTTCATTAGCGGTCTCTATTTGTTGAAATTCTGGAGAATAGCTTTGGTCGCTTGACACTTCGCTGAAATTCTCAGCAGTTTATTCACAATATCAGGAATTGTGCTGTAGTGTAAATCGTTTTCGATCAATATATGGGCTTTTCTTTGTAATCGGCCCTTTATTTTTGTTATTGTTTCGTATATTTTGGTAATTGGCGTATATTTATTGAGTTGGTTTACGAATTTCTTCCACGTTTCTTGTTTGCTCGCTCGAATTTTGTATTTATGATTTGCCCTTGCTCCTTTCCAGTTATTTAAGTTTGCAAGATTTTTGTTGCGGTGGTATTTCTTGTCGTTTTTTCTTTCTTCTTTTGAGTTTTGGAGTTCTTTTATCCACCATTTTTTGGGGTAGTATTTTCCAGGTGTATAGGCTGGAATGGCTTTTTCAGCTGCTGAATAGAATCGCTAATATAAGTCTGTGAGAAGTTGTTCGTTAGTAGTTGTGTTCAATATCGGCTCGTTCCATGCGTTATTATGGGAATATAGATCCCAGTTATCTTTTGAATAGTTCCAGATAGTTGATGGGGGTTGGTTGGGGCAATTTTCGTTAAGGTAGGTGATCAAAATTGGGCAATGATCGCTATCGCCCGGTGAGTCGAAGGCTATCTAATCGAGTAGCACGGCCAGTGTGGGAGAACAAATTGTCAGGTCGATAGCTGATTCTGAACTTTATCCTATTCCAGTGGGTGAACCTGTACTTAAAAGGCAAAGGTTTTGTTTGTGATAACAGTTTCTATCAACTTCCCCTATTATCTGTATTTTTGCAGCCCCATATGGTGCTGTGACCGTTAAAGTCGCCGGCTAGGATGAACGGACTCGGTAGTTGGTGGATTAGGTTAGTAGTTTTTCATTTGTGACTGTTTGTCTACCGGGTATGTAGATGCTGCAGATAGTTATCAGCTGTCCTATGTTTGCCTGAATGGCCACACTTTGTAATTCAGTCTGTAAATTCAGTTCACAAAAGGGTATTGAGATATGGACACATTCCAACGCTTCCATGAGAGGTTCTGCTGTAGTGACTGTGTCGTAGCACATTACTGTAGCCGTTGATTCTAAACTGGCAATTATCCCATAGTTTGGTTTCTTGCAGTGCTATTATACTGGGTTTGTGGTTGTGTATTGTTTCCATTAGTTTACCTTTCTTTCCTGTGATGCCTTGGCAGTTCCACCGCAGGATTCCTACGTTAGCCATGGGGTGTGTTAGATTTGGTTTTATTTTTCGATCGTAAAATTAGTTACTTTCTTTTGGGTGATCTATCTCTAATCCTAGAGTCACGAGAGTAGTGTGGTTGGTTGTTCCCTATGTGAATAATATTGTCGTTTATCGTGCCTGTTGCGGTTGTAGGTGGGGGATCGTGGTTTTGATCGCTTCTTGTATTGGGTTTTGGAAGATTTGTGCTGCTTTGGAGGTTTGAGTTCGTTAAATATTTGTCTGGCTTCTTGTCTCATAATAGGGTTTCATTCAATTGTGCCATCTTCCTCATTTTCAGATCGTTTAGCTGTAGTTTCGATATTAATTGTGGGTTTGAGCAATTGTGTTGGGTTGGGTTTAATGCGGAGTCTCTCTTTTTCGCACGTTTTGTGGTCGCGTTGTGAAGCTTGCGGTGGTTGGGTCTCTGGTATATCGGCTGTATAAGCAGTTGTACCTGATTCGCTACAAAATGGGGTATTCATGTTTTGTTCGGTGATCGTTTGGCTTTTGGTAGTCGCCATAGGAGGTTGGGGTGTTCGCACTTTGAGTATTTCATTCGTTTGTGAGTAGCTTTGAGTTGTGGTGATCGTTTGCGGTATATTTTAAGGGCTTGTTCTCTTGAAATATTTTGCTTATTACGGATAGAAATTATTTGTTGCTGCTCACGTTGTTCTGGGCATTTCCGGTCTCCAGTTTTGTGGTTATTTCCGCAGTGGTAGCATATCAAGTTGTTTTCCGTGCAGTTAAAGGCTTCGTGTCCTTCGACGCGCATTTTACGCACACGAACTCTTCACTGGTACATCTTTTAGCTGTGTGGTTGTATTCGTAACACTTTTTACACATCATAGGGCGGTCGATGTATTCATATATCCTATTCTTGCAGTCTTGGCCAAGGATACCGATATACTCAGGTGGGGTTGAGCCTCTAAAGGTTTGGAGTATTGCTTTTGCATTAGTGTTACGGCTTTTTTCCAATTGGCTGATTCAACATTTTTGATTACAGTTTTCCAGTAAGCCTTGTTTGAATTTCTCAAAGTTGGTGAAGTCGTAGTTATAGATGTAGGCGAGTTATTCTGATAGATTTACATAGTTATTTTCTGTCGCTTGTACAAGGATGTTGTTTATGTCTTCGATTTTTTGTATTTCTTCTTTTTGTTGTTTGCAATCTATTTCCACAATAAATGTATTTTTGCCACCCGATCGGATAGTTTTGGGTTTTCCTTGGATTTGGTTTGCCAAACATTTTTCTAGAAGCCATGGTGTAATTTTTCGCTTTTCATTTTCATGCATTATATTGAAATGAGTTGTGGGAATGTTTACATCTGGTATTGGAATCTCGGAGTGCCCAGTGAAAATCTATATGGCACGACGCCTATTTATTCGTTGTTCCTGTTCGACTTTACTTATTTCTGTTTCCATATGTTCTGAGCATTCTGTTTCCAGTTTCGTGTTCTCGCTTGCAATGCATGCAAGAGAGGACGTTGCTACAGTGCTCGCTGCCATGGCCTGCTTCTCCGCATCGTTGGTAGTGTCTCGTTACGGCAGTGTTTGGCTGTATGGCCGTAGTTTTGGCATTTATGGCAGATCATGGGTCTGTTAATAAACGGGTATACTATCGTATCTGATATTTCTCCTGGGGTGTACATGGAGTCTGGTGTAGTGTGGCTATTAAAGGTTAGTAAGAGTGGGGTGGTTTGGGAGAATCAAGTTTTAATGAAATTGGCACGGACTGCGTCGCTGATATCGTACTGACTCTCGAGGCCTTCCACATAATCTTCCATATTGTCTATATCATATTCTTGAATATAAATTAATCCTTAGGGTTGATTGTAGTACGGGTGTTCGATGATCTCGCAATTAATACCGTCGACGTTATTAAGTTTGGTGATGCGCTCAGATTGGGATTTGATTCGGGTTTCTATGGTGAAGCTATCTTTACCTGATTAAGTTATTTGTTTCGCCTTTAGGGGGATCATCCGGGTTTGAGACCTTTTTTCGTACGATTCGTTTGAAAATTAGCCAGTATATGTCTTTTGTGAAAGTAAACCTTTTTTACACCTGTCATTTTTTCGATTCAGGCCTTAGTTTTTTTATGACGATAAATGTGTTTTTTGTATATTTTTATTGATATTGCAGATTGGAACTCCTTCAGTTTTGATGCTAGAACAAAAACAAAAAGTTTTAGAACCGTTGGAACATTTCTAACAAACGCTCATTCAGTTTTTTTCAAATTTAAATTTTTTCTATTTTTTCAAAATTTTTGGAAATTTCCAAAATCAGCAACAATTTTTTGGGTTTAGAGCTATATATTTCTTCAAAGAATTCAAATTTGAAAAAAAACAGAACGAACGTTTGTTAGAAATGTTTCAAGGATTCTAAAACTGTCTTTGGATTTGTTCTAGCATCAAAACTCGAGAACTAGTCCCAGGATGAATGTTGAAAATTCTAAGTGTTGGGTATAATCAAAAAATAAAATTTTGGGTTGAAGTGTAACATAATGAACAATTGATGTAATTGAATGCAGTTTTAATTTTTATTTTGATACTTTCCATACATAACTTCATATTCAAACTGTGAATTGTGATTTCAAAAAAAAAATTATAAAATTTTTTCCTTTTTTGTCAAAAAAAATGATTTTTTTTTTCTTTTCTCAGTCTGATTCTTATGAAATTTCACTATGATAAGCAACTTTTGAAAAGAAACACAATTGATTCCATTCATTTTTTTGATTCAGGCCTTAGATTTTGCAAAAATTTGATATTGGTTTTTAGGTATTGATATTTCACTAATATTGATATTTCAAAATGGGACTGCTCCTTCAATTTTGATGCTAGAACAAAAACAAATACAGTTTTAGAAACCTTGAAAAAATTTTAACACACTCACATTCGGCTTTTTTTCATTTCCCATTCGTTCTCTTTTTATATGGGGTCAAAATCGGGAAAATTTAAAGATTTTGGGTGCTTTTCATTGATATCGATATTTTAAAATGGGACTCCTCCTTCAGTTTTGATGCTAAAACAAAAAAAATGCAGTTTTAGAATCCTTGGAACATTTCTAACACGCTCACGTTCGGCTTTTTTTTCATTTCCCATTTGTTCTCTTTTTATATGGGGTCAAAATCGGGAAAATTGAAATATTTTGGTCCCTTCAACCCCCCCGGGAGGGGGGGAATTATTGTCGTAGCGCCATAAAATTTTAGGAACGAATAGTCCACCAACTAAGGGTCCTTCTACAACAAAAACATGCAAAATGACCATGACATCGACAGGATCTGGCAAGGGCCCCGGATGATCCCCTTAACCGGGTTATCTTAACTATTTCTTCTTGAAGGCAAAATGGCTTTATATGGTTTCTCTCTTCAATTTTGAATCTGACCATGAAGAACTTAGTAAGTTGATCATTCTTTATCATCTCTTGGCTCAACGATATGGGTATGTATTTACTAACTTTATTTTGTTATTTTACATTTTCTCTTCCGCAGCTCAAATTATTAGTCTTTTTCGAAGTTCTGTGCTTTCGTTATTTCTAGGATTTTTTCTTGCGTATTTTCGGTTTTCCTAATTCGGTCGTCTGTATTTTGCGTTTTTTTCGATTTCGTGTCCATCGCGGTTGATGCATTTGCTTGCATCACCTGCCGCCAGCCTATTCAGCACTTCGTTTAGTTTAGCCTCCAATTGGTCCACTTTACGGTTAGTACCGTTTGGTTCCGTTGATGGAGTTTTTCCGGTTATTAGGTCAAGTGTTTCATTGTTCCCGTTGATCTTTTTGGTGATAGTGTTGGTTTCAAGGTTTATTGCACCGACATTGGTAGCGGTGCTTGGGTTGTTTTTGTTGGGGCTTGTTCGTATTTTGGTTTGTTTTTCTTTTTGGCGGGCATACTCCCGGCTTCAGAGAGGGTTTCCCCGCCTCAAAGTCGGGGTTTGAGGTATTCGTTGATTGTTGTAAGAAGTGTTCAAGGTTTTACTTTATGATTCAAAGTAGTAATCCAATATGGACTATTGGGCCTACGTAACTTAAGTCTATTCTAAGAGATTATTTTAGGGACCTGGACTATTGGGCAAATTAAAGAGAAGATAACTACACAATTGAGACCCAAGATCCGAGGAGCTCGGGCCGCCGCCCGACTTAGTTCTACTCAACAACGGGGATTTGGAAAACAACTAAAATCTTAATCCTTCGAAGGAAAACTCATGAGATAAGAGGAAAGAGCAGATGGGTATTTTAACGGTACCACCACGAGAAGGTGCCGGGTCAGCTGGATACTTGCTCGTGATCAGGTACTCCTGTATCAATCCAAGGACTTCGATTTCTTTCCATTCACCAAGTTTAATAATTCAATAATTTAGTACCAGTAAACGTGGTAAAGGGAACACGTAAAATTTCCGAGATAGTTGAGGCTGTGATGTATGGCAGATATGTACCAACTTTCCAGCTGGGTTTTTAGAAATGATATATCAGATGTTCGATGGATCTACGTATATTTATTTTTTGCTTTAGGAGTTTCATATTTTATTTTATTACTTCAAGATATTTTATTTCAACCATCAAGCATACCGTGTTTAAAATTGCATAAATGTTCTTTCTCCAGATATCTCGAATAGTGTTTTCTGGCAAAAACAAAAACTATCGAATACCCGGAGTAATTCTCATTTCACCACCCTGAACATGAAACACGACCTCTAAAACGAACATTATTTCCTCCTGCCGCATCACCTGAACGTGTTGTCCTAATTACTTAATCATGTAGGCTGAACGCTGAAGACTAGATCAAGATACAGTTTGTGGATGCTATTCATATTCTCGATGGGATTTTAGACTCGCCATGAACTTAATCGTCTATTTCATTTGCAGCGGAGTTTTAGCAGTCGTGAACATAGTCTAAACATAAAAATCTCGTCATAGGAATTATAACCAAGCGTTTCAGACCAATATTCACGCAGATCGGAAGATCCAAAATACTAGGAGCACGTATGAGAGAAATTAGACGACCACATTCTTGATTTTTATTTTTCTTATGAAAAACGAATGCAACCAAAAGACTGATACGACGCAGGAAAGCTGCTTTAAGTAGAGTCAAGACTCAAATGCGAAAAGACACTAATGCGCAGATGCAATTGACATCACAAGGTAAAGCCGCGTAAATTCATGATTCATTCATTGATACAACAGAAATACACACGCAATTGCTTTTATTCAACACATCAACTTGATTATAGAAAGGATTTGAAAACTCTAAATCATAACTTCGACCACAGAGGAGCTAATCCACGAAAATAGCAAATATTGAGAAATTATTTGTGAACAAACTTTTGCATTCTGAAAATTGTCGTACACTAACTCAGACGCTAGCTTACCTTGGCGATATCAGCAGCTTGCTTGGCTAGTGCCGGGTGAACCCCAGGCAAGGGGCCGCTGTTGCTGAGGCCTATGGCCCGGATGGCTCGCTTGCTGCCCTCGTCTATGATCACGCCCAAGTTCGCAGCCGGGTTCTTGATCGCCTTTTGAATTGCGCGCAGGTTTGTGCCTGCGTACTGCAAACCTGCATACCACCATTATTTCAACAAGGTGATGCGCGAGGTGACCACGGAATGTATCCTACCAGGAACACGACTTCTATACGAAAAAAGAGAATGAACCAATAAGCTTAAGAAACTCATGCAACCTACTCGAAAATGATACCTCAAAATAGCTTTTTGTTACTGATATCAAATTCTGGAATTATATACCTGATAATATTTGCAAAGCATTTACTAATTCAGCTTTTCGAAAGTAGAACTGAAAATTACATGTTCTCAAATGACAAGCCAAACGAAAAGGTAATAAAATAATAATAACCTTAGGCGAATGAAAAAATCACATACAATATTGCTTCTGAACTTCATCCTAACAATAGGTTGGATTAGATGTTCAAGTCTCCCTAACCGCAACAAAGGAGTTCACTAAAGAGGATGTAATGTAGTATAGACTTGAGAGAACGCGAAATCGATACACAAGATACAGACAGTTGACACAAAAAGTTGAGACAGAAGTTTATGAAACAAGATAAAAGTTAAAGAAGAAACCAGTAGGTACAGAAAAACAGGACGGCCGCGAACAGAAAAAAGATGGTCCTTCACAAAACATAAAATTCATTTATTTCAACAAAAGGCTTAGCTAACCTTTAGCTCAGGACCTCACATATTTCCCTCGGGAGAGCTGATTCCCATAGATACAATAGTTGTATCCTCATGAGAGGATCCTAACCATGGATAAAACTGCAGCTATAAAGCTACCAATAAAAATTTCTGACGAAGAAAAACGTCGCCCTGAATATCAAACAGTACTTTCTCTTAGTTTCATGTTAGCATAACAGTTTTATATGTTTACCTGATTTCAAGATAGTAGTATAGATACACAAAATTTTTCACCGTTGTAGAGGTGCCTGAGTTCACCATTGTTCCTCTCCTGAGAGGTAGCCATCAGAAGCCACACAGCGTATTCGACCCACCGTGCTAATACTTACAGGGTGCACCAAAATTTTTGAAACCAAGTTTGCATTGCTTAGTGTATATTGTCATCAATTTTCAGGTCTCTATTTCTGATTTCAGAGTAATAACATTGAAAAAACAAGGTCTTCAAATGATAGGTGATCGAAGTGCTATTTTACTTCCAAAAGAAGAGTGAGACTAATTTGCCGACCGCAAAAAGAGAGCGTCTATTGGCGAACGGTTTGGGAAATTACGAGAACGTTTCAAGAAACAGCTAAGACTCGATATTAACGGGACTAAAGCAGAAAGCGGTTAGTTCGGGCATCGCAAGTCTCAAAGACGTGGGAGGTAAGCTGTGGTAAAACCTCCAGGTAAGAAATTAGCCTCAGAGGAAGAAGCAAGTTAAACTAACGCAGCGACGAAGAAGAATTTCGAAACTCCACTTACAAATGCAGAGAAGACATGAACTTGGAACATTCGTGAAGGCACACAACTCGACAGATGTCGACACATCCTTTACCTCATCGAAGAAGGCATGCTACCTAATTCGATCCTGAATGATGAAAAGGAATTTAACGTTCGGCTAAGTCTCGACAATTAGAACGACGGGATTAAGGTAGAGGAAGGAGAATTGTGAATCGACGCAAAGCTGTTCTCTCCAAGTAACGATGTGAGAGTTCATCACTGAATTTCAAAAGTCCCTTATCATTTTAGTTTTTTCGGCAGTTGAGATTAACAGCCAGCGATGTTTGTTCAGTATCTTAGAAGCAGAACTGCTGTCGTGGACACAAGTTCATTTTAATGGCGGACCTCGAACCCTTCAAGAAGACTGTTTTATCAAAATGTCCCAGTTGAATTCGGATCGCATTCCAGCGTTCATTAGCAAAGATGAATGCCCTTCGTGAAGTCAAGACACAAACGACCGGAATATTTCAGTGCGGTCCATTTCATAGAGCATATCTACAGATCTCTACATGCATCGTTTGATGACCTGAGAGCTAAACTTCGTCGAGGATGAGCGATGATTCCACAACATGAGCGTGTCGCAACCGAAGCCTTCCAAACATGCCTCGACGATGTTAAAAGAAATGTTACCGACATTGAATAAATCTTTTTATTATAACGGTATTTTATTTTTAAGGCATATCATGAAATAAAACTTAATTTAGACTTCATTTCTCTGAAATACCTGGCAAACCCAGTATTGCCAGAACTTTGGTTCTCCCTACATTGTAGACTTAAATGTTGAGCTTTTTCTACATGCTTGGGGTAAACTAATTGCCATGACGTAAAACTGCCAGAGTTCTTACAATTGAAAGATTCTCATAAAAGAAAGTCGCTGAAAGTAAATGAAGTTGAAGTGGCTAGCGTGAAGCAAAAATGACCGCACAGCGCACCTGTAAGGGCAACGAAGAGCCTGAGGATATCGTTGGTGCCCTCGAAGATCCTGAAGATCCTAAGGTCCCGCACAACGCGCTCCAGTTCAGTCTCCTTCATGAAGCCCATGCCGCCCATCACCTGGATGGCCTCGTCAGTCACCCACCACGCAGCCTCGCTGCAGAACACCTGTAGAGTACCAAGCTTGAGCACCACAAGCCAAAATATAAATGCCAAATGAAGTGCGCAATAGTGAGGCTAATGTATATGCACAACTAAATGGTTCCCAGTAAGAAATTAAAACGCATTAAAAATCTACACAACAGCCTTTTAACATAGGGAACAAGAATAAAAAGCTATGAACGAACTGAACGCGTAAGAAGCATCTCTGAATGGAACGCTATATTAGCGGCGAATTGAGTCAAATTTGACCTCAAATCGCATGAGGCTCTTAAATAACCAATTTTTTTTCGAATTTGTTCACAGCCAACTTGTTATTAATGCATAATAACTACAACATTATCGATGAACCCGTTCCACTTTTGGATACTTCATTTAAACATTGGTACTTCTCCCTGCTCCGTCGTTTTGAAAAACTTTATTTAATTACTTAACAAACACCAGCCATGAAGAAATGTTTTTCTTTGAAAATTTGAGACCTGTAGTTTTTCTTTTCAAAGACGTAGGTGCGCACATGATGGATTTCCACCTACCCTCACTTGAAACTAATCCAACTCTCTCCTCCAAAGAGATCCTGCGGCATGAGAACGAGCATTTTTGTGATAGAAGATGGTACATATTCTATTGACAAAAGAAAAATGCTACAGCGACTGTCGTATGGGAGTAATTAATGGGTTAGTGCTCAGTAATTGCAAGATTACAACAATTAATGACGAAAAATCATTTCAACGTAAGAAAATTCACGCTACAAGAAATTCATTCTGAATAAAATTCTTCCCTTCATTGCTAAGCAGATTTGCTTCATTTGATAAAACACGTACGGTAGAGTTTAATGTCAAAGCAAACTACTAAATTGTAAAAGGAACCTAAAAAATCTACTGGCTTTGATGAGACCAAACGATGATGTTCGCAGAAAAGATTAACGATAAGAAACGCGTTGTTTACAATAATCTGGGACCCGTAGTAAGGAACCAGTTTTGAAGCTGCTGAAACCTTTTTAGTTCGTTTACTTGGTTGAAAATAATCGAATGGGTTATGTCAAATCGTTCTGTGTGTTCCACACTCATTAAAATAGAAGTTGCTAAAGGTTACAACTCTTCATACTCAATATTTTTGAAAGACCATGTTTTCCATCATTCCTATTAGGCTGAAAGCATGAGCTCCAAGCAAAAATCCTATCCCGCGACTTCTTTCACTCGCCGAATAATCTTTGCTAAAGCCATGAATGAATTTCGCAACGGTTTTTGCTTGAAAATCGAACACTTGCATGCAGGTAATGTACTTGAATTTCTTTGAGTAAGAGAAACGTAGTTTACGACCGTGAACAACATGCTGTATATGCAACTTAAATAACTAGTTTAGCTTGAATAGATGGAGTCTTGAAATTTTTTGTTCGAAAATATAGCGCATTGCAATAATTTAATCCTCACATACTGGTTTTAAAATCACTAATCCCTCGGTGAACGACACGAAAGTGCAGTCGCGTGGCTGGAAAGCGCAGGAACAAATTGGGTTGAAGAATATTCTATTATACAAATTAAGTAGAAAGTCAAACCAATACGAGTAGACTGAGAGACAAAAGGAACTGAGGAACGAAGGCAAAACGGCACCTTAGATACGGCTGCTTCGAGGTGGTAATCTTTGGAGCCGCTGTCCATGTTTGACGAGACCATGTAAGCCAGGGACTCCGACGCGTACTGCAGCATCGCCATGCGGGCCAACTTCTCCTGCAAAGCGCATGCAACCACACGCCGAATCGAGCATTTATGAGTTTTGCTCATCGTTACATTTATTTTCAAGTGAAAAATTCACGGGACACTTCAATAAGTATCAACAAAGGATTTTTTCAACATTCTTTCGATACAACATAGAAAGTACATGTGAATAATTATGAAAAAAATATAAGACCTAACAAAATAGAAAATCAAAAACAAAAATAAGTAAAAAATAACTTCTGAGCAGACGGACAAAGGTTATCAATAAGATTCAACAATGCGATTTTCATAATTTCGAATAATCACTTTCGAGTATAAAAAAGGAATATTATTTTATATCAAAACGAATTGCAGAGAAATATGATAGTACATCTCAAAATTTGATAAGAAGCTTTCTTGACGTAACAACAACCTTTTACTTACCCTACTTGCATAAATATTAGAAAATGCAGCTACGCTCTTTTGATAGCTCAGCAGAAACACATAAAATTGACAAGCTCCCAAATGAAGACAATAAATTTAAACCTATTCTTTCACCATAATTCAAAAAGGGTTTACTGTTACGGAAGCTCAAAAGAAGTGCCCAAGGAGCCGTGCCGTTCCGGTCACTGCTAGTAGATAATGGAATTTTTTCAGTTTATTATTAACATTTTTATAGCCTAAGTAGCCTTCTTCCAACGTTAGAATTATACTATACGATTTGCCAATGAAATATACGTGGAGATAGTCTGGAACAAGCAGTCGCACTTAAGCTTGCCAGCACTGAGACGGAAGCGAGTGCCACGCCAATGAGCGTCGGCCGGGTACCTGGATGGAGCCGAACTCGTGGATCTTGCGGCCGAACTGGTTCCTGTTCGACGCGAACTCGACGGCCTTGGACATGGAGAACCTGATGGCGCCGGTCATTGCAGCAGCCATGCCGAATCTGCCATTGTTCAAAATCTCCATGGCTACCTGCAAGACAGCGAGAAAAAACGTTTCCAGTTTACTTTCATGAACTAGATTATCATAGTTAAAACATAGTATTCGTTGGGAACAACTCAGAAAATTCGCTTGATTCCATTCTTACAATATGAGTAAGACCAAAAATTAATTTATTCACTGTAAATCTCACAATGCTTGAGAATTTAACGTCGAGTCAGATGTCACAAATCAAAATATATTTGCAAATAAAAATTTTACCCGCGTTTTAAGCGCAATATAATATTCGGTCGGAAGAGAGTTGTCGTTGACTACCAATAATGATCTCCGCGAAAGGAAATATTCACAACTGAAGCTCTCACGATCATAAATTTTACGATCTCACTACGCTCGTTGGGAAAATAATACAAAATTCCTCACCTGATAGCCAGGAGAACAAACACCAACTACTAAATCATGCCATAGGTAAAATAACTATTCGACAACCAACAGTTCGACATACTCGAGACTCACCTTGAATCCATGGCCCACTTTGCCCAAAACATTTTCGGCAGGAATTTTGACGTTGTCGAAGTACACTTCAGCAGTGTTGGAAGCCTTGATCCCCATCTTCTTTTCAGGTGGCCCGGACGTGACGCCTCCAAAAGCTCGTTCCACAATGAAGGCAGTCACTTTGTCCACCGTCTCGCCTGCGCACCCAAACATCAGAGTACACGAATGCAAGTGTATTACAATCACAGATATTTAACAGAGAGGAACAAAAGGGTTCCATACCCTAAGTCAAAGAGAAGGGGCGACGACAGCTTGAAATGAAAGCAGGAATATATCAAAGTGAGCTACTGCATCTAACAATCCACTCAAGGCAAAGAATACCTTTCAAAATTATATTCGTCTATAAAAAAAACAAGCATAGTATCCTAAGACGAAGAACTTGATATCCTTCATTACATCCTCAGTAGTACACATAAAACACTAATTGCGGGCGATTTCAATCTTTCTTATCTAGACGGGACACCACGACGAAGTTGACCCTCTGGAAACAAACTTATTGATTCCTTAAACGAAAATTCTTAGCAGCCGCACTTCCTTGATCCGACAAGCAAATAATATACTATACGCAACCGTAATCACAACCCCAGACCTCAGAACAAGAGCCATACATGTGACGTACAAAGTAGATCATACGATAGATTTTGCGCACACACGAAGTTGATGACTATAATGCGAGAGAAGAACGAAGATACATTCCTAACAACTGACGAGTTAATTTTGAATTAATGAAAGGGAACTCGGCAAAGTTGACTTCTAATGATCCAATGATCTAATAATGCTCAAAACTGATTTATGACACAATGAAAACATTCACAGCATTTCATCCTACCAAAGCGAGTGAACAGACTAACAATCCCCTCTGATTAAAATTTGACACCTCAAATGCCAGGCAACAATCATACAGATAAGTAAATAGTGACTGAAGGCTAGAACATGCTGCTGCCTCAACAAATAACAATCTCATTGGAAGAAGTCAAATAACAGCTAATCTTCTTGAACCTAACAACGAATCAATCAAACCTGACGGCCAAGCTCCCGTATACTGAAAGAAACAGCCGAAGTAATCTGCTAACACTTTACAGACAGATTAGATGTTAGATTAAGGTAATCGAACAGTTGTCCCTTGTGAAATTACAAAATTAATAAAAAATACTTCAAGAGTGAAATATGCTCTGAGGTATTCACAACGTGTTTATAACATTCGAATGGACGTTCAGAGCCCTAGAGTTTTTGAAATTTACTCCCACCCCAAGGGAAATTAAAAAAATATATCTATTTCTCAGCCAATATTGTACATATGGACGATTTGGTTTTTGTTCGATTCACAATGAACTGATCTACAAATTTGAGTGAAAGTTTTTTTGATAACGCTCCAGAAAAAAATTAGAATGTTTGAAGTTATAAAAACATACGATGTATGTTTTTACTCATTACCTTACATGGTAATAAAAGCTTATTTAATTAATTTATCAAAATACTACCACTCAATTTTATAGTACTCACCTTGATCTTTACGATGTAAAAAAGATCTCCATAAGTGAAAAATTGTGAGAGAAATTTAGCCGCACAATAAAAAATCTTGTTCTGAGAAAAAGGCGTTCCATATTCTCAATTATTTTTTAAGCAATTTTTTACTTATGGAGGAGATCTTTTTTGCATCTTGAAGATCAAGGTGAGTACAATAAAATTGAGTGGTAGATTTTCGATGGGGGCGCGGGTGTGTGTGGTGTGTGGGTAAATTCCAAAAACTTTAGGACTCTCAACGTCCTTTTGAATGTTATAAACATGTTGTGAATACCTTAGAGCTCATTTCACTCTTGAAGTATTTTTTTTATTAATTTTTAAAATTTCATAAGGGACCAACCGTTCGATTGCCTTCCACCAACCGAAACAAAAACGTAACAAAGAGAAAAAGGAACCATTTAGTATGGAGATAAGAGAACGTGGAATCTATGCAGAAGGAGAAAAGAAACAGTAAGTTGAGAAAAAAGTTTAAGAAAAAAGATGAATTTTGAAGAAGTAAGCAGGAGGTGCTGAAAAAAAGGATAGCAATGAATAGAAAAACGGTTGTTCCCACAACAGCACAAAAAACAACAAAAAAAAACATTCTTTATCAACAAAAAAAGCCTTCCTAATTCTCAGCTCGGACCCTCACACATTTTCCCCCTGAGAGTACTAATTCCCATGGATACAACAGTTTTATTCCCCTGAGGGGATCGGAAACTAACAATAAGATCTTCAGATATATCACTGCTCAAACTTTCATCTCTCCAACACATATATGTAAAAAATTGATTTACTATTAAGATTAACACACTAGATTTGAAAATCTTCAATTTTTATACCCACAACAAAATAAAAATATTTTCTCACTTACCCCATCAAGAAAGAAATATTGGAATGCTTAGTTATACAATGAAGCTCCAAGGGAATACTGGTCTCACTTTGGAAAAATATGAGAAATTGATACCTTAGCGGTGATCCGAAATTAGCCCACCATAATAATGCAGACAGCCCAGTAGGGAGTGAACGTTGAGTTAATGTAGAAAAACAATGATGATGTACATTCTTGAATGTTTCCCTTGGCTAAAGATGAGCAAAACTTTGTTTAATCCTTTCAGTTACCCGGACAACTTTTCAGTAATTTAGTTTTAGCGAACCAATTCACCAATTCAACCAATTCATCGGAGAAGCATGAAATTCTATTGTTTTTGATGAACCAGTCCAACACACCTGCAAAAAAATAGCTATCATCTCTTAGAAATAGAAAGTAAATAGAAGAATAAAAGGTGAGGCGCTGTAACAAAAGCATTTATAAACGCGGCTCTCCTACACAACTGATAAAAAGTGGAAGGGAAGAGAAGCCGTAACTAAACAAAGGCGTGAGTTTTGACTAGGGCTGCGGAGTCGAAGGAATAAATTTGCAACTCCAACTCCACCTCATTCGGATAAACGACTCGGACTCCGAGTCCACCCTAAGACATGCGACTCCGGCGACTCCGACGCCGCAACCCTGGTTTTGACAGGATCGCCGCGCAACAAGCGTAGCTGGACGCGAGCTGAGGGGCACAGGCCGCCAATGAGGAGCGCGTACCATGAAAGACACGACGAGAACAGAACATGCACAATAACATACCGCCACAAACGGAGCTTAGGAATCCTATTGACGTAATGCAACTGAAATACGCTTGCAGTCAATCGCTATAAAAATAACCCCAAAACAAATTATCTGGAACAGTAGATAAGTAAGGCTTGCATTGCATGTCATACACCGAAATCCAACTCCACTAGCTCCACACCCTATAGCATGCATGTCGGAACGTTCGTTGTGCGTTCAAACGATGTGTCGATCCTTGATCATTGCTTTTGCTCACAATAGTCAAAGAAGTATACTCACAACCGCCTTCCACCTCTTATTAATGATGATGAACTTAAAATTATGTATATTCTTAAGTAGATTCACATCAATCAACTTCAGCTGGCAAGCGCTAGAAATACATTCAAAATATTCTTCTCTCACAGACTCAAGTGTTGACATTGACCGTTGCTTCGGAAAAAAAAAACTTCCAGGAGTTTACTTGGCAATGAGCAATGAGCAAGGACCGGAGATTGACAGCAGACAATTTCAACTCACCAGTTTGCTCGTCTTTGACCGGAGTCTGAGCGAACACTGTGAAGACTTCGGCAATGCCGCCGTTGCTAATCCAGATTTTGCTGCCGTTGAGGATAAAGTGTGAGCCGTCATCTGAGGGCACGGCGCGAGCCTTGATCGAGTTGGCATCAGACCCACTGGACGGTTCCGTCAGTGCAAATGCCGCAATGTGCTCTCCAGAGGCTACTCTGGGTAGGTACTTTTCTTTCTGCTCCTTGTTGCCGCATATCAAAATGCCCTAAAAAAAAGGAAGAATTAGGCAATGGGAAATTTTAACATGAAATTAATGCTGCAAGATTATCATTTACCTGTCTGCAGTTGGAGATGCAAACGCTTTTCCGACGAGACAACCTAACAAGCTATTAATCTCATGCCAACAGTTAACGCTGTAATCAAATGAATTTTGAATCTTTATATTGACAAATATCGATAAAAATTGTTTGTCGCAGGCTTGTCAAACATAAATAGGTTTCATTCCAGAAAATGCTTTGGTTGTCAATAGCGACAAGACAAGAAGGCACTTCAACCGTAAAGGCACTGTAGATGTGAGCATTAGTACTACTTGCAGAATGCTAGTCGACATCTGTATTAACGCTCACAGCGCCAACATCACAAATATGACATTCATTTGAGAAGAAGAGCCATTTTATCAAAAGCCACCCGTACAGGGCTGTACTGGGCCTTGAATTGGACTGCACTTTCCACATTAAGCAAAAGCATTTCTAGTATTAAAACCAATATTGTTTTCACATCGAAGAGTAAGTATTTTTTTACCTCTAGTTGAGAAGTAGATATTAACACAAAAATTGCATTGAGCATTGTCCGAACAGAATTCATGTGTTTATCTTAGGTTTTCGACCCTTCAATTTCTAGATAATACAAAATACAGCAAGCCATGTCATTCAGGTTGTTTCATCTGCCAATGTTTCGACAATAAATCGCGCTTTTATGACACCCATGGCAGCACGATAAAATAAAGCACAGGCAAGACACAGAGCGAAATATTTAGAATACTCTGAGTCAACGAAGTTATGGGCTTATGGCAGCCTCTATGTAGGGCCGTGTTAATAGGAGGTGTTAATAACAGTCACGTCTAGGAACACTAAACTATTTAATACGCAGCTTCACATCATGAACATGAATCAAAACATTAACTGACTGCCTAACCATAAAAATGGTGTTCCATAGAAAGCAAGCATGAAAACATCATTCATACAACCACCTATGTATATCGTGTTTCACACGCCTACCAATATCGCATCCGGTAACTGCAACGCTACGAGGGATAATCGCGTCTGTCATACGGCATTTCCTTTCTATGCGTTGCGAAGATCCTATAAATAACTCGCATCTAGTGCGAGATGTGTTCTCGGGAATAAACTCAGCATTTGTGCAATTCTACGATTCTTCTCAAAATCTGCCCCGAATAACACGAACAACCGCCGCAGCTTACGTCACTAGAACGCAAGAAGGCTCCGTGTGAATATTTGCCCTCTGTTCTACACCCTCAAATCAACCTTGAGGGAGCTCCAAGTCATAAGGGTTTCCAATTTTCCTTTATCTTCGAATGTTTCCGTCTTTGTAATTATAACCCCGTAGGATCGTATTCAATTTTTACTCATTGTATGTAGGTTATAGTTTTTGAATGATTAATTAAGATTGTAGGCTTCTTACATTAATGAGCAATTAATCCCTGTCGTAACGCATCTGTTCCTTAGCAGAACGAAGCGTCTTGAAGGTCAGAAAAGGCCAAGCATGCAAAATTAGATCGAGGGTCGGATGAGCGAAATCACATTTGGTATTTAGTGGCGTTCCTTACTAAGGGATCATCACCTTGGGCGATAAATCCGTTACACTTAGAAATGGTTTACAAAAAGAACCACGAGTGTGATTCGTCATAAAAGATCAGAAGACGCATCTTTTCTTAATTATACTTATTACTTCAATTTAAATATCATCAGCTTCCCCATATACGCATTACCAACGCCCAAAATAGATCCGTAAGATAAATGTTCATCATACTCATCATGCCTAATCGGTGTTTCTCTCAACAGCTTAGTTATATATAGTTATCAGCGTTCCTCAGTTTCAATAGTGGAAACGTGCTCTCATGTTTCAGTTCCATTCATGAGTCAGGAAGAGTGTGAGTCAGAGTGAGGAGTGAAAATACGAGACGAAACCCGTACATGATACTGACGATACTGAGTGAGCACGGATAACTGATAGCCTTGAAAAATTCGTTTTATGATGCCCTCGACATGCTTACCGAAATCATCATTTGATCATGATGGCCGAAATGAATTAATCATATTGGTTAATAAATAAAGAATAAATCAATTATGTAATCATATCGATACAGTTCGTCTTATTAGAGGCTAATGGCAGCGGATACCTAATACCCTTTCGAAATGATCTATAAAGGACATATATCAGTTGTGAAAATAAGAGCTCTAACATAAGATACAGTATGGCAACTTGATAAGAAAATGACCTACTGGGACATTACAACTGGTGACGCCGCAGTGGGATTTAAAGCCAACCTAGGTTGATTCATAATATAGAAGATACGCAGCAATCGTGAAATGAAAAATAATTCGCTAAGGTTGCCATCCTCGAAAATTTTGACGACTCCGCGCATCGCATTCAGAAGTCAAATCGAAAACTAATCGGATAAAGATGAACATGAGCGTCTAAATAAAGCAGAAGGAGTGAAAAACTTCAAGATATGAAGCAATCTTTGTGCACCTTGTTATCATAAATATGTTTTGTTTCCTTAACATAATAATGTGCCTGAAAATCATTGTATAACAGTTGTTTCCTAATTCCATATCACTAGAGTTGATGGTAGCAGTTGTGAAAAATAATAAATTGGTCGATCAATTCTATCAGCGTCATTCACCAATTCAGCAGGATCATTAATTGGTGTGGACCAAATTGTAATTGCAACTTATCCCCACAGCTATTTCGTATTCGGGAGTAATTCGCGAAAGCAAATTTGTGGAAAGTCAACTAAAGCGTATTTTGTTCGAGATATATGCTGTAAAAAGCAAGTCCTGCCTTCAGAAACACAATAAACCCTCGGATGTACCGGTTTGGAATTGTAGGTCACTCTGGAAATGAAACTTGACGAGCACCCAAAATAATTTTCATTTTTTACATGTTATCTATGGTAGTGTATTGTTCATGTTAATACCGTGTCTTTTATTACACCCGCGTGGTTGCAATATCATTTACATTTTTGAGTGGAGGTGTGCCTTTCCTCTAATTCAAGGTTCCCTTCTTGAGGGAGGCTAGCA
The DNA here is from genome assembly GCA_030386875.1 of Morinoia aosen. NCBI lineage: Eukaryota > Metazoa > Arthropoda > Malacostraca > Amphipoda > Talitridae > Morinoia > Morinoia aosen. The sequence continues at coordinate 13,685,927 of CM059577.1, read as the reverse complement.
TGAGGCACACACGTCTCGTTGCAAAACGAGACTGGATAAGTAGAAAGTAGAGCAGAGATAAGAAGGAAATCCTGATACTAATGTCTCCAAGGCGAAACGCTCCCCACTAGTAGAGTGAGAGCAGGGGAGGTCAGGGCGCAGACGATGGCTTCACTGCCGGCACTTACCTTGAAGCCAATGCTCTGGTGCGCCCCGAGCACGATGCCCACCCCGAGGTCGTGCTCTCCCACGATCTCCACGAGCCGCGCGTACATGCTGTTGCTGCAGCCCACGCCTCCGTACTCGGTCGGCACCTCAACGTACAAAAAGTTAATTAACTTCTAGAACAAACGCAACCTATCGCGTTAGGTTGCTTTTACCTATACTTCATTTTCGTACACAGATACTGATCAATAATTCCATACTGTTCACGAGGGTAAAATAATCTTCGCTACAACTGTTATGGACCTATTTAGGTCGATATTTCTTGATCCAGTAGGAACGCCATGTCGTAAGGACTTTGTTTATTTGTTTGGCATCATGAGCAGTATGAGCAGTATTCACGACTGGCATCTAATCTATTATTCTTTTTTCACCTATGCGGGAACAGCATGAGATTTTTATCGCAATATTCCAGGAATAAATGCAACGTGGTAAGCTCTGTTCTTTTCCTCATTATCATGTTTTATCTTTGTCAAAATGACTTATCTCGTCATTCCAATAATCGATAAATCATCCACAAGGTAGAGAAGCCATCCGTCGTTCAGATCAACAATTTAATGGTTTGATTTTATGTGTTCAAGGCTTCAAGGTTATGGGTATCATTTAAGGCAGGGTGAGGTAGCACTCTAATATCCTCAACTTTAATAACCACAGCGATAATTCGCAACTATCTATAACAGAAACGTAAGACAACCTGGACCACACAAGAGTTTATTGCCTAAATGAAGAGAATTCTAGAATTACCTGGCGCATCAATGGTATGCCTATAACAACAAAGACAAACTTCCTACATCAAAGACTCAGTCACTGCATAAAAGATTAAGTCAATGCATAAAAAATAATCCTACGCGTGAATCAAATGACATGAATAGGGTTCATGACAACACAGGTAATGGCACTTAGCTTCACTCATTGGTTCCTGGTTGGAGATTGGGGTAAGGACTTTAAGCATGTGAACACGTAACTCAGATTTTGATGTTTAATGACACCAAGAAGTTCAACAAAAAATTCCTCGCCATGCCCCGAAAGGCTGGCGGGGCGGAAAGGAACGACCTCCTCCAATCACAGTCGTGATACCCAGTGTCGGGCTAAGTCTCCCCCACCGAGAGAAGCCCGTCCACAGCCGTCACTGAAATGTAACGGAAGAGATCGAACCTCTCCAGCAAGTAACGTTCGTTTGACGATTATACTTTGAAGCCCTATTCTCAATAAGAATATTGATTTTTACTTTAGTTTCTACTATTGCCTTATAATTTTATTCAGAATCAAATAATGACATAAAGAGTTTCTTAAGGAAAGAATTTCTATTGGCGTCGATATCTGGCATCTTATATGAGCGGTTGACATTCGTTTCAGAGTCGTTAGGTCGTGGAATTTGATGCTGGTGCAGGCCCCGGAATGTCAGCGATCTGTTTGAGTCGATCAGAGCGTCTTCTACTGCCTCATTCGAACATGATGGTTACTTTGGTTATCGTCTCATATGTGAAGCGATATGAGATGACTCATGACAATTTATATGCTGGTACCTACCCACCTCCTTCTCTCTCCCTCTGTGTGTAACGCTCTCACTAATTTGTGATGTAATACTTCACGCAGGTAGACTAATTTTATTTTTAAAAGTTGGTTCCCGCTTTTCAGTCATAGATATTATATTAAGATATTGTAGATTATAGATTATAAGTTAGTTCAAGCCTCCCTAACCGCTTACAAAAAAGAGCGTATCGAAGAGAGGAAGGAGGAAGACACCATTTAGTATGGAGATAAGAGAATGAGGAATCTATGCAGAAGGGCCAATGAAACAGTAAGTTGAGAAAGAAGTTCATGAAATAAGATAAAAATTGAAGAAGAAAGTAGTAGGGGCAGAAAAAACAGGACAGCAGTAAACAGAAAAAAGATGGTTCTTAACATAACAAAAACATTTTATTTCAATAAAAAGAAACCCTACCTAAGTCTCAGCTCGGGCCCTCACATTGTCCCCCTGAGAGCGCTAATTCCAATAGATAAAATATCCTCATCCCCCTGAGGGGTATTATATTAAGAGATACCACGACTATTATCTAGGCTTGCTTTTGCAAATTGACTCGCAAAAAAAAAACAGTTAAACTTTCAAGTGTTTCTCGTGTCAGATCCTCAAGTATTTTGCGCCGTCGTAGCGGTTTAGCTGCCAGCGTGAATTTGTCCGTGTTAACTGTCGTTGAGTGGTAGAATATTTACAGTTAAATAAAGATATGTCAGAATGAAATTCGGCATGTTAATATAAGTAAGAATTAGTTAAATTATTATTGGTTAGGATACGTCAAGTTACAATCTTGATGTTAATAAATAACGGTGCACTATTTCATGGTCCAGGACATATTAGAAGATGAAAGAAAATAAATACGTTACGTCAAAATCCGCTTCGATAGGTTTCTAATTTCAAAATTTAAAATAACAGTAAAATTTTTGAAAAGAAAAATTATTTTAGAACACTTGCCGAAAAGTCAATGGAAAATAGCATCTGGAAAAGACCCTTTTGTAATATAGGATCCACAACATAGCGTAAGGAACTATTTCAAATCTGACTAAAATGAACGTAATTTCTCACTATGATGAAAATGAACTAAATTATTTGCAAATTTGAAAAAACAAGAACTACTCCGGTTTTTAGCATTTCAAGTTCTCAATTTTTTTATTGGTGGAAGCAGAGTATTAAATTTTGCCCTACGCTGACATTATAAGCATCGAGGACGCTAGCATGCATGCTAATATACATGTTTGATCAAATATTTTCTAGTATATAGATTTTATGTAGTAGTACACCAACGTACGGAGTCATATAGTCTGTGTTCTGTGAATCACACAGCACACTTCGCTGACATGATGTTGGTTCCTTCTGTAATCATTGTGGCATCTTTTTACTCACTCCTCTACTATTCAATCGGTAGTACAGCGCACTGCGTTATTGCTTCTGCTGCACCACCCCTCATCTTTAACATCTGAAAGGGGGGCTCAAATGTGACCGCAATCGCACACACTCATCATGGCGGTACCCGAACGAACTTGGTCGTATGCCATTAATCAAATAATTTCCTCTAAGAGGGAATCATTACTCGCAATATTTTCGAATAAACTTGAGCACGTTAGGGATTCTTAAACAACAAAACACTTATAAGCAATTTTTTATCAACTGAAATGATATAACCGAAATATAAACCCATGAATAAACACTCAAACTCACAACACACATCGCTGCTAAAATACACATGTTCAACCCATGTAAGCAATGAAGCAAAGAAATGCTATAAGTCGTCGATTTACGACGCAGCGTCTCATATGACTGTTCTTTGATGAAGCCGAATTCTAGAATTCCATTGCAGAAATAAAAACCTGCAGCACTGAAACCCACCTGCAGCCCAAAGCATCCCAGATCCTTGAGCCCTTGCATCGTCTCGTCATCCACGCTCTCACTGGCATCGTTCTTGGCAGCATTGTTGACTTCCTGTGATTAATAACAACAAAATCACTGAAAAAGAACTAAGTGGGTGGAGCATCATTTTCATGATTTCAACACAGCAAATAGTCAAAAAGAAATTTCCGAAATTTTAACTGTTCAAGAACGTAACAGGGTTTGAGGGCAAACACGCGAGAGGTTCTTAGTCCACCGAGGAGTCAATTGGCCGTTCGTTTTTTTTTTGTCTGATGCACATTCTAACAAAGCAGAGCGGGATTATGGCACATCCTCCACTCACTGTTGACAACTTATTTCAACAGCTCGAAATAGTTAATGCAGCTAAAACTTGTTTCATATGGTTTTATTAAAATTCAGGGCAAATCAGCCTCGAGCACCTAGTCAAGGTTCACCTTGAATTACATTCATCTCGCACTTTGGAAGGTGAAACCCTATATACTGTAGTTTACTATAAGCGATTCGACTAAAAGCATTAGTTTTGTTTAGAGTGTTAGAGCAAACTGCCCTTCGTCCGAGTAATCTAGGCTCTCAACCGCAGCCATAAAGAATCAAAAATATTGGACCACAATAATTTACTAGCTAGTTTTTTGCTTAAAATCCTGAAAAATTTACACTCGAAAAAGTGTTTTTTTTCCTTCTTGAGATTCTCAACATATTTCCACTGAATTTACAACGTACGAGAATCGCAATTTGGCGTCAAGATGCCTAGTTAAATAGCTGGGAATAGTGATGGGACGATACCAAATACCCACTGTTATAAGGCTGAACATTTAGAAACCTATATAAGTAACAAGCACCGTATTGAATCTCTTATTTGGCTGGATATTGAGCTACATAAATAGCCAGCACCACAATGAATCATCAATTTAATCATAACCTCAAATTATTTTCGTTTTCACTGAAGAAGGATAGATATAATTTAAAGCTCATATTATAACTGATGCGAATTACTATAGCATTATTCCCAGGAAGTGAGATGAAAACCAAAGCATTTTAATATGCCAAACAATTTAATACCACAGAAGTAAACACGAATGTCGCCTTGCAGCTGGCTGTTATTTCTTACGCGAATGTTATGCAGCTAACCCCCTGAAGAAAATACTGGATTAGATGTTAGCTCAAGCCTTCCTAACCGCAACAAAGGCGTTCCTAAAAGAGGAAGAAGGGAAGTTAGAGAAAGCGGTATCTATGCACGAAGTGCATAGAAACATTGAGTTGAGAAAAAAGTTTATGATACATGATAAAGTTGAAAAAGTAGTAAGTGCTGAAAAACAGGTCAGCAGTGAACTGAACAAAGATGTTCGTAACAAAGCAAACATACCTATTCTATTTTAGCAAAGGGGAGGTCTAACTAACCTTTAGTTTGGAATTGCAGCAGAAAAAACCAGTGTACACAAATGTAGGGTCTCCTGCCAGTAGATTCAATAAGCTCTCAATTTGATCGATGGAATAGTCCCCACTTCAAAATAAACTCCAAAAACAGCTCACTTCTTGAAGCTATGTACCAATGCATGATTATCAAACTACACTTTTAAGCAATCATGACTGCGAGAAATTACCAACAAAAATGCATTTCGAGCCAATACCACGATTGCCGTACAACAAGATTAGGTTATAAGTTAGCGTAAGGCTCCCTAACCGCTACAAAAAAGAGCGTATCAAAGAAAGGAAGGAGGAAGGCATCATTTAGTATGAAGATTAAGGAATGCGGAATCTATACAGAAAGGGCATAGAAACGGTAAGTTGGAGAAGAAGTTCATGAAACATGATAAAAGTTGAAGAAGAAAGTAGTAGGTGGTGAAAAACAGGACAGCAGTGACCCGAAAAAGGTGTTCCTTGACATAACAACAACAAAAAAAACACTTTATTTCAACAAAAAGAAAGCCTTCCTAACTCTCAGCTGGGGCCCTCACACATTTTCCCCTGGGAGTGCTAATTCCCATAGATGCAAGAGATGTATCCACCTGAGGGGATGCCGTACAGCAAAACTCAATCGCTAAATTAAATTTGACATTGGCCTCTGGAACTTAAAGCTGATAACAATTCAATACACGCCGTTTCCTTTCAAACTTTTCGTGGAGCGCATTCGAAAATTTTCATTTACTCCAGTTCCATATTTGCCATCAGTTCGTTGCGAGCCTTGTATCTCGAATAACATTTCCAATGCTGGACAATCGTCAATTCTCACGCGGTTTTAGCCCACTTAAGGCCTAGATTCGTAAATTGTAGTCATAAAATTGTCTTCTTCCATAGTAATATTCTTGAATAATTATAATTTGATTTACTTTTCCATTGATCATCTTCAAGTGAACCTAACGCCCCTTCGCAATGAATTCTTCAATTTTTTTCCTGAATTCGCCTCTTCTCTCCTTGGCATTCTCCTGATAAGGTTTGCTAATATTTTATTGATTTTACTGTCCCTTTCGCATGATAAGTGCGCACAGCGGTGTCTTACCGCAGCGCCGCGAACATTTATTCACGCCGGTAAGTGCGATATTTTCGTATATCTTGCCCGCGCTGTTTTCTTCTGCAACTACTTCCGCTCTATTTGGACCTAAATTTTGTCTTGTGAAGGGCTAGGGCCGTCGATACTCGGTGCGTGACTGTTTCAACTACCCTTTGGTGCAAATCAATATTTCCATTTGCTCAGGCCATTAGTGGTTTGTTCTGCAACTGCACTGATTACCCAATTGAAGGGTCTGGGGATACTATTGATCATTTGAATAAATCGGAACGCCTACTTTTGAAATGTACTGCCTGCGGACATGGTCGCTTCACGTGCTTATGGGTACCCTTCTAATCTCCTGAAAATCCCAGTAAGCCTTACATCGCTTGAACACACAGTCGATTGGCAACCGATAAGTACGTCATAAAGATGACATATACGAGTATTTTTGAATGAATGTCTCTCATAATGTTAACACCTTCCAACGACGTTTACACGTTGATAGTATGAGTTGGTATCATTATCCTCAGTTTAACAGGGAACTTTCCTTAGCTTACTTTTTCTAAAAGATATTTCATAATTTCAATTTGTATCGCAAATTTCAGGATTCGAAAAAAATATTCAAGGGTAATTACGTATCAAAAACTACGAAGTATTTCCCAACGTTCATGATATATTTCATAAGGTTCGTAACACAAAGTTTAGCCTCGCACGATCACCACAGGTCATGATACCATGACTGTCACTAAGGCATGAAGGCTGATTTTTTAGCCTCAAAAGCCAACCGGCGGGAAATTATCACAAGACTGTGGTTTATCCGGTTAGCAAAGAAGAATGGCCATTCTCGGAACAAACTATTTAACTTTTCAACGCCCTAGAGGACTCTACGATCCTCTTTCGAAAATCGCCGCAATATATTGTATTTCTCGTTGTAGTAGTTCCCTAATGTGTTTTTTGGAGTTCACTGCCGATATCAGCTCCTTTCTCATCCTGATATTGGTAACTGACTGATGCCGGGATCAGTTTAGTGACGGTGGTTGTGACACCGATAATACGAGTACAAAAACTCCGACGTTAAAAGGTTAAAACATGCTGTATTGAATCATTCAGTTCAGGGATAAGGTCAACGCAGGGCACAATACGACGCCGCAGGGACTGTCTCGATAACATCCCAGTTGGTCACACTCATCAAAAGCACCATTCTCTTCGTGTCGACAGGTGGCATAACATGGTCCAGCTCCGAGGTCACAGCAAGGTATCAACGTCCTGAGATGCCAACTGGAAATCAACTGATTTCGTCACCCTACCAGAGACGTAGGGCGTTATAAGGTCAAGACATTTTTGACAATGACGCATGAAAAAGCTGCGTACAAGTAGCAAAAGAGTAAAAGTCCAAAGCAACTCGCTGTGACCACCAATGGGAGATACTGACCCCAGCCACTCATCAAGTCTCCAACAAGAACAAGCACAGGCTTTCGAGTCAGAACTCGGAATGGAGGCACACAATGACAACCAATAGATAGACCGAAATAACTGCCAATCGCCGTACTTCTGTCAAAAAATATAGTTTCTGAGTCCACAAATTCTAACAGTTGTGGTCCCATGACCGCTGTTTTCATATCCCGACTGCTTAAATCCACGATATGCAGGTCAGATCCATGTGGCTTGCAGAGAAGAGAGCAAATTCACGCCAGAGCACTCGTTCATCCTACTTGGTGCTAGCGACTTAGCACAGCCTATCAACACCTCATGAAACCAAGCCGGGCATTTTACAGTGTATCGGCTTTCGCACTTCAAAATGCTAATTTGCTAAGGCTCTTTGAGTTTTTTTAGTACATGAGTTCGGTGTTAAAAAGGCAGAATTTAATGCTCTAAAAAACGGTCGTAATTTTTTTTAAATATATAATATCAAAAAAGTTATGTTGATATTTTGAAGCAAATTACGTTAATTTTACAATTTTTCTCATATCAACTATATATTAGTACGCGTGTATAAGAATCATATTTTGGCTAATTATTATTTGTTCTCTTTCTAGGTGAATAAGCAAAAAGCATCGAAATAGATATCTAATACTTAAGCCCGTATGAGACGGTGGCAAGAAGTGGCAGTCATGGGTGCGAGAGATGCGCTCTCTTCTCCGAAGTCATGGCGGCCGCCGTCACCAACACACTGCAATGTTATTACACGAGACGGTGTTGGCCGGCCACAGACACGGCACGCAGTAGCGTGAGGAAATCGGAAGCTGGATTTGTTTCCATTATTTTATTCACCAATACATGTCTTTCAAGTCATGTTCATTTTCGACCGTTAATTCACAGAAATTCAAAATTAAAACATGGTTAAATAAATGCATTGATATTATTTTAGGGGTTCTGATACCAGCAAAATATATATACCATTTAGAAAAGAATTATGAAATTAATATGGCTCAATATCTACGTCATATATATGATTAACAACTAGTGTGGAATGCGTGGCGCCCGTGAATGCAACTACGCTTGATTGCAATTTAAGTTTTTTTGCACGGTGGAATGCAGATTGATTGTCGTAAATATGAAAAACATCCAATACTGGTAATACTGAGGCACTTGTACACACAATTGCAGCATGTGCATTGGTACAAATAACTCTAATTTTAAAAGCAGTTACCATCTTAAATAATACTTCATCGTACATTAAAATAGCTCTGATATAAGTGAAGAAATGACTATCACGACATTTTACATACTTAGTTCGATTATTTAATGCTTGGTTTAGTCATCAGGCTGACATACAAACTGTAACACTGTATTGATTGTATTTTGAACAATAATAAATACGAGTATTAGAGAAACGAATTGAAAATTTGTACATAGCGGTACAGTATAAATTTATACTAGAACACTGACTCTCCTGAAAAAGTACAAATAGCGTAAAACATGCTAGTTTCCGTCATTTTTTACTTCTGCATAATGTAGGGTAATGTTCGAATGGCCGGACGGTTCGAATCGTCGGTCATTCTTAGTTAATTTCAATTTTTATGATCGGTAGCAATCCAAAAGCCACCTCGTAAGGCGCGTAGCAGATTACACCACTACAGGCCTTGCGGGTTGAGTTTTTAGATAGCTACCGAGCGCAAAAATTTAAAATTAACTAAGAATGACCGACGATTCGAACCGTCCGGCCATTCGAACATTACCCTAACTGTGATTTCGAACTTCCGAAAAAAAATCCTAATGATATATTAATTTTACTGCAGGAAACAAGAGAAGTAATAATACATGTGGAAGAATTAATTTGTTACCAACATTGGGCTGAGAATGAAGTATTTCATACAATGACGAAGAAGAGGCGCAATGAATGTCACCTTCGTCTAAGAATGGGAATACTATTGGAAATGGAAATCGCAATTTGGGAATACCATTTCGTCAGTTCCTGTACCTGATTTCTGGGAATCTTTTTAGTTTTGTTTTCCTGCCTGAACTGCGACTAAAGTGTATTTATTTATTTACTCTGGAGTTAATTCAATCTCTGGCTTCATTTCTTTAAAGATGTTGTTTAGTGCTACTTTTCGTAGAGATCTATCTCTATACTCGCTACTGATCTCTATACATAAAAATGGGTGTGTTCTTAAAATTTCTATAAATAATGTGGTCGACCGCCTGCACCAGTCAGCGAGCGGCGGAGGTGAAGGGAGAGGACAACTTATCGCAGACATCCTTCTTATACGAAGCCTGGCTGGCCACTACCATGCATGTTCACCGTATCGTGCAGAGAGCGATCACGAATTTCGACACTCGTGTTACGTGGAACACGGCCAAAGAGAGCAGAGTTGCGACAGAAAGAGAGGAAATGGGAGGAGCTAGCGATGTCGCGCGCAAATGTTCACACTCCTTGCCACCGTCTCATATGGGCTTTAGTTTCTTCACTCCATGACTACAAGAATCTAGACTGAGGCTTTTCTCGCCGGGCATCTGCCTAAGGAATTAGGCGGTACCAAGCTTCCATCAAATCGTTAAGTACCTAGTGTATTTTTCCGTCTCCATGACCAGGGAAAAAACTATTCGTGAGACATCCACTGTGATGATATATTTTAGGCGTAGCCAGCTTCTTTGTAGTGATACACTTTACATGTTGAAGTAGCCAGCTTTTCGCGCCGAAACTCTCCCGCGAACGCGTCGGCGAAATGAGAGGGGAGTAGGGATGGCAAGATAAATGGGGAGTTGGTAGAGGACAGAGGGGCTGTATTGAAAACTAGTGCGCAAAACTATACACATAAGAAGACGAGGGCAACTTGAACGCATAGCAACGAAAATAGCGGGTTAAAAATTGATTATCTATGAGTAGGGAAACTAGGTGAAGTTTGTATTTCAGAGGGATGGGCGTAGTAATACTAGAATGAAGCAGGGGACACATAGCTTGGGGGAAGTGACGCTCAAGAACGGGCCAATAGGCAGGCCTCCGGCCTTCGCAGGCATCCCGCACAGCTACTGTGCGCGCCCCTTGTTCGAAGGGAGGTATACAAGTGCAGGGAGTAGGCTAGCCGGTCTATTTCGTCGATTAACTGGCTCAGTGCAGGATGTAGGCCTCCACGACCTACGAGGGGAGGTGAGAATACTGTTGTGTGTTAGGTAGTGAAGGGAATCCTAACCTCATGCAGCTGACTAAACTTTGTTTTCTTAAAAAGATTGGAGCGATCAAGTAGAGATGGGTGACAATTTTCATACACGTTGTGTGCTAAGGCTGGTTAGAGCTAGGAAGCGTCATCGAGTAACGTTAGTCTTCGTATTTTCAACCGGGGTGTGTCGATTTTATTTTGAAATTGGATAAAATGGGAATCAGAATATTCCTGTTCTTATTGAAGTGTAGGCTTTATGGTTTTTATTCAATTGTCGTTTTCAAACAGGGCGTTCTGAGTTTCATTTGTGACCTGGGGGTGAAATGGGGTTATTTCTCTCATGGAATTCATGTTAAATGGGATTTTTGGTTAACAAAGTGAAATTAAAGTATAGGGATTAATTAAAATTCTATGATGTGAGAAGAGGCGATTTTGTCTGTCAAGTAAACTCAATCACAAAACTAAAACTTCCATTGACGAATCCTAGTGCTTTTCTATTATGCATTAGTATGCAAATAAATATGTTCAGTAGGAATCTAGTGGGGGATTTTGTGGAATTTTCAGGAATTAAAGGGGGGGGAGCGAAAAGTAATCAATCAATTCAAGTTGAAGGGGGTTTTTAATAAAAGTCAAATCACAGGGAGTAGATCACTCAACGCTTGTTGTTGTCCACAGGAGGGTGGGAAGCCTCCGCGGCTTCGGGCTGCATCACCGTGGTGCAAAATGACGCACACTAAGCTGAAGCATCGTGGTCTTACCGCCTACCCACCAATCTAAAGGAAAGTGATGCAAGCATGCGAGCGTGGCAGTCTTTTTGCACAGACGCCAGTAGATTAGGAAGAACTCGGTGCTATTCCATCATCTTTCTTCGCGCAGCTTGATTAATAGGAGCCATGTGTGACTTGACATCATGTGAATTGTGCTTATTCGCGCGCGCTGTGATCGCCTGGGATTGTGTAGGATGTGTTTCTTTCTAGGGTGCATTGGTTGTGTTGCGTTACAAAGTGCGCGTGCAAGTGATTTTCACTAGGATTGTGTTTCGTAAACTTCTCAATGTTTGTCGAGGATGCTACACGTCAATTTACGTGACATTAGCTTGCTTAAATATAGTAATCAACAACAGTGATTTAATCGTTTTTTCCCCCATGTTGAACAGGGGTGCTGAGGTGGACGAGCGGATCAATGGTTACTATATCTGTATTTTTCCACCTGTTCTATTATTTCTCCTCCTGTGTTGCATCAGATCTAATTTTCTATCTTTCTCTCCTACTATTTTCAAATTCCTCACTACGAATACAGTTTAGGCGTCAGCCTTATATCTGTTTCGTGACACCCTGAGACTATTCAAATTCAAGCCATCTGGTCGGGAAAAGCCTGAGTCCATGTCACACCACAGTAGCACTCAACAAAGAAATTGAAAACTTTGTTCCAAACGTGGCAAAACTTGAAGGGTCTCCGGAACAGGAAAACTCGAACTCAAACCTGCAAGCAGGATTCATTCATATATGAATTCGATAACCTTTTCGATATTGATCATGACGAAATATTGCAGAAAATCAAGATTGAAGACAGGCACTATCTCCTTGCCCAGCGAGAGAAAGGGCTCCGTGGGACTTCGGGATTTCAAGATTTAGTTTTGGCGAAGAAGGAGAAAAGAACTGAGGTGAAGCAACTTGGGGAGAAGAGGAAGTCATGGGCATTGATGGAGTAAAGAGGCCGTACCCAAGTTTTAGACAGGAAAGCCACCATGATACTCCCCGAAGCGATCAAAGGAGTGGGGAGCGACCTGGCTGAGTTCAATATTAACAGGGGTTCAATAAGGAGAGAGACAATCAAAACCAGGGCAACTTCTGTAAGCAGTCTGTATGATAAATTTTCGTTCAACTTTCCTCTGACTGTGCAGTGGGATGGAAAGCTCATGGCAGGCCTGACCTCGAGTTCGCGAGTGGATAGTCTGGCCATCTTGGTCTCTGGACAGAGGATCAGTCAGCGTCTAGCAGTCCCCAAGATCCCTTCGGGGCCCGGGAAGAGTCAGGCCCAAGCTATTGTCGACGCTCTAGACGAATGGGGATTCCGATACCACGGCAGCTAACACGGGACCTAGCTAGGGCGGGACTTTCTCCACTTTGCATGTCGACATCATATAATGGAGCTTGTTCTCGCCGCTGCAAACAAAGCCTACATGGGTGTTTCATCCGAGCCCGATTTACTCCTGTTCAAGAGATTCCAGGCTGACTGGGAGAGGATGTTTATTGACTGGATGACTGGATGTTTATTGGAGCTAAACCCTCCAAAGGGGATCAAATTCGCACTCCTGCCCAATGCACCATGCCCATTGGATGTCGAAAGCTATCTACTCCTAAGTCTGACTATTCCAGGGTCAGTTCAAGTTGACAGCAAGGGAAGAGGAAGGACTACGGGAGATGTGCTGCTTTATTTTATTTACTGGAATGTTGGTTCATTGCTCATAAATACCGTCCAAGCTCCTAGCCACGACCTAAGCCTGATGATAGCTCACTGTAGGGGCGACCCTGTCGGCCTTCCGCTCTTCTTCCCAGTGACGTCGGAAGACATAGATTAGTCCTTTATATAGCCTGCGATGCTTCACAGATTGGTACCTTTTTGTGATCATACGAGCCTACTGTAGTCTCCTTCTAATGTGTGATTAATAACTGTTTATTGTAGCTCACAGAGTCAAGCCCTGTCGCTAATTGTGTTTCTTTTCCATTCTAGACTTGAAATTGAACCGTATAGAACCCTGGTGAACGTAATTTTCTAAACAGTAGATAGTGTCACCATTTCTGATGAGTAAGTTGTTTACTTCTGTTTTTGTGCTGTTAGGGCCCTAGCTGAAGTTAGGTAGGCGTTCTTTGTATTGAAATTAAGTGTTGTAAAGTCAAGTACTCTTTTCCGGTTAATTGTTCCGTTTTCAGCACTTACTACTTTCTACCCCAACTTTATCGTATTTCATAATCTTCTTTCTCCGTTAACTGTCGGTGCTCTTCCTGTGTGGATTTTGCGTACCCGAAGCCCCGTGCTAAGTGGTGCCCTTTCCTTCCTCTCTTTGGAACGCCTTGTGTGAATCGATAGGCTTAGACTGGCTGTTAGTTAGAGACAAATCTAACAAGGATTTCTGCATTGTCTTGATTTTTGTAGATTTACTGAAATTGAAATACTAGTTACCTTATCTCCCGCAAGACCTGCTAGTGAGATTTCTCTCGCCGTTAATTCAAGGTTTCACCCTAGCAAGCCGCGAACAGTGTTAATAGTGGTGTGTTTGTTCGCAGGCTGGACTTGCCCTGTGCCAAGGGAAGCCACGCTCGTGTCTGTTCGTGTTCATCCGACTAGTCTACCAACTAGTTCACTCGCTGGCTTGTAGCCTAGCGCACCTGCGTGCCTCCTCCGTGGTGCCTTATCCTGCACCGGTCCTTGGTGCCTTATCCTGCACCGGTCCTTGGTGCCTTATCCTGCACCGGTCCTTGGTGCCTTATCCTGCACCGGTCCTTGGTGCCTTATCCTGCACCGGTCCTTGGTGCCTTATCCTGCACCGGTCCTTGGTGCCTTATCCTGCACCGGTCCTTGGTGCCTTATCCTGCACCGGTCCTTGGTGCCCCATCCTGGCGTGTGTTCTATGACCGCTGTTGTGCTCGCCCACCATCACGGGTTCTCCACCTGCATTCCACCGTCCTAACTTTAAATTAAGATATATATTTATATATTTTTCTTTATTTATGAAATCAGTAAAACTATTGGTTGTTTCGCGTTTCAATTCCCGAGGCGGTTGGGGTGCCTAGAGCGTTTTGGCCTGACGTCCCCACTATTAGAGCTGTACGGAATACTTCCGTAGCTTGGCCCCGACACTCGCCTTCACTACCGTGCCGCAAATTCTGATATTTCTGCACCCACTTCCAAGAAACTGAAATGCCATTTGTGTTTGTGATATCTCTCAGAGGAAAACGTAGGCTTATCGCTAATCGATGAAGAAGTGAGTGTCAGTAAAAAGGCGATTACTGATAAGCATGAAGTGGATGAAGATCCGCCGAAAAAGCGCAGCAGCTACGATCTTAAGACTATAGCTAAAAGCAGGGTTGGCACATAAAAAAACAACCCAAATAAGCCCAAAAAACACAAAGAAACTAAAGAGTGGGTTTTTTGGGCTTTTTTGGGTTTTATTAGTGCTAAATTAAATATTGTTAATAGTGTATTTAAATTAAATTAAATTATTTAGTTTTTTAGTTGAAATTTAAATACACTAAATTAAATAGTGTATTTAAATTTCACTTGTTCTCAAGTTATAGGATCAAAATAAGCTAAATATTTATATTGTCAAAAATTTGTCCGAAGTCATGAGCTGACTATGACAATAAATATTGAAAAACAAAAAAAAACTACACAAATAGAATTAGAAAAACCTTAATCACAAAACAAAATCGAGGGACTTGAATACTTCCATGAGTTCCATTTCCAAAGTAAAAAACAAAAACTAAAGAACAAATGCAGTTTGACTATTAGATAGTATAGAGACTTCTGAATTCTTCCTCTGTCTTCTAGACTAGACTGCTACTACAGTACTACTGCGTTTCTCTTTCTACATCCACTGCCATATCATCGTTGTCATCCACATCATGATCATTTGTGAGGTGGCGATATACTGAGACCAATCTCTTTTCGCGCATTCCGGTACTAATCTATTTCTCAATTTATTCCACACAATTCCAAATGTTGAGAAAATTCTCTCAATGAATTTTGAACTTGCGGGGCAAGAATGAAGATTGCTTATAAACTTGCAGAAACCCTCTGCCAGTGTTTTTTAACGAATCTGTATTTTCTGCTGTTTCATGTCTCGAATATCCCACCATCAACGAGGAGTCATTGTCTTAGTGATATTCTCATTGAACATGTGTTATGGGAAGATGTTGGAGTCCTTAAATTTATAGGAATAAAGCGCACCGAAGAACTCCGGATTGTACTCTGCCAACCACTCTTCAATATCTGTCTCCTGTGAGAGCTTTGCCTGAAACAAGTCTAGCAATTATAGTCAAGATGGGGTCAGACACGGCCGCAGCCATCATGGGGTAAGAAAGTAAAGAAACGACTGGCCTATGGTGAGCATTCAAGCCGCACTAGAACAAATTTGACGATGGAATCTGTTAGAGCATTTATTTCCAATCATTTTAGTGTTTGTTGCTATCCTGTACTGCAAAAAATGACTTTTTTGACAAATTTAAAAAAAATTTGGCATGTCACTACATGTTGTAATATGTAACAGTGTGGTTTCTCAACATTTGGAATTTGCGCTGCTAAGCACTCCAGCTCACAAAATACACATGTTAAGTTGTTAACAGCATGGCTGTTAAGTTGTGTGCAGCTGTCTTGCTTCAAGTTGCTTGTGGTGGTCACTTATGATCTGCATGGTGCTTCCCTCTCACATGCCTTGCACCTGTCTGCTGCTAAAACAACTTTCTATGAATTGACAAGTATAGTAATTCTCTTTGCACATCTTATATCGTTACAGACTGCAAAGCTATGTCTCTATGCATATGGTAATTGGTAAATGGTAAATGGTAATTGTGATGGATAAACTCAATTCATATAATGTCCAAATGATGTAATAATTCAAATAATAATGTTTTATAATGTTGGAAATAAAGTAATCAAATATTTACTCAATTAGTGTACATATATATAAATCTGAAATAGAGGCAGCTGGAGCTGTGCGAATCTCTTTTAAACAAAACCAAATATTACAAAAACAACAATCAAGCCCCCAAAAAATACAATAAAACCCCCAAAAAAATTTAACCCAAAAAAACATGTGGGTTGGGTTTTTTTTTAAAAACAGGGTATTTTCCATCCCTGGCAAAATGCAATTAATATTCATTCGCTTCGCCCTACACCAGGAACCTCTTCCAAAAGCTTAGTCTTTTCACGGATTTACTGGACGCTGACCCATCTTCTTGGGAAGCGAACCAAAGTTTCCGAGCTGCCAAAGAGCAATTGATGACTCTGTAAGTGGTTGACGACTATGCGGAAAGGAGAATAGCTCTTTTCCAACAGTTGAATGGAGTGCTCACAAAGAATGAAGAGCAGCTACAATTTTTCCCACAAGCGGTAGCAGATCATCGGCGTATCATCCCAGACGCCAGAAAGGTAGTGTGGGCTCGCGCACCCAGCTACAATAAGCCCAGTGGTGCCTGTGTAACCCGTCTTTCAGCAAATAATCCTCACCTTTATAGTGTAAAGGTTCGTTTTAGCTTCAACTTTGATACCTTACTATGGAGCTGGAAGGGGAAGGGGGGCTGGGAGCAGCACACCAGAGATTAATAAATATGAGGATTTTCACTTGACTTTTTAATTTTCAAGGTCTTTGGACTAACTCTAAATGCTATATTTTGAATCTATAATTTCGGCTGTGACGTTTCTAGGCCAAGTGGAATTGTTTCAGAGCATGAGATCTTAGCAATTCCAACTTTTATTTTTTACCCTCACATCAGCTCCACCCTACTCAATATAGAAGAACTAATGACCAATTTACTTCGATTGATTCGCTGTACATATATAACGATATTTTTGATCTAAAATAGAAAAAGAAGAATCAAATGTACCACGGGATCTTGGAAAGAATTGGCAATTCTGCCGCATGAAGTTCTAGAGCATTGATACGATACAATTCTACTGCACAGACACACAGTGCTGGCACGACACACTGGAATTCTAGCACTCTTAAAAAAGCTTCGTTACAGCGTTATCATAATGTCCACACAAGTGGTTCACGGTACACGGTTACGGATAAAATCTAAAGTTATTTTAAACCATTTGCCTTATAGAAAAAGGAACATCAACATCGCGTCTACTCGTACAAAAATGTCAAAAGCTCGAGTTTTAAACCGAGACCTGGATTAATGCTGTCAACAATTTCTTAAACTTCTAAAATTAGCTTGTGACGCCCAACAAAATTTTAGAAGTTACACACCAAGGACAGCAAAAGTGCGTTCGGTCAAATCAAATCGCCGAACAAGAACATCTAGGAAATTTCATTCGTGCCATTCGGCCAGTATGGTGCTCGTAGCTCGCTAACCTGGAAAAACTTGCGCGCTGGGTCGATGAGCATGCCGAGGTTTTCAGTCTGCTCCTCAGAGAGGACGCGTGGGTATGGCAGGAGCTGGTCCGTCACCAACCTTCCGCAGAAGATATTCTTCACGAACGAAGAAGACGCCTGCGGGGCGAACTTCGGAGCCGCCTTGCTCGATTTCGGCTCTGCTGCAGTTGATCGACATCTGTAAAAACGTACGAGAAAAAAGAGAGTAAAATTGATAAGGAAAACACAAGTGATCTGGTTTCTTTTTTCTAACGGTTTCGTGAGATATGCACTGTACTATTTCCTCACTAAAGTAGACTTCGAAAACTACATAAAAACTACAGCATTTGTAGTAATTATTTAGTATATAGTCAGTGATAATGACACCAGATGATTCAAGTTTCTAAATAGCTTACCAGGTTAACGCAATTAGAGATCATTTCGTCGAATGCCAATTTATCTTCATCAAGATATAAATAAGATTAGATTAGATTAGTCGTTAGTTTTAGCCTCCCTACCCAGCAACAATTGCGATCCAAAGAGAGGAAGGAGGAAGGCACCATTTAGTATGGAGTTAAGGAAACGCGGAATCTACGCAGAAAGGCATAGAAACAGTTAGTTGTGAAAGAAGATTATGAAACAAGACCAAAGTTGAAGAAGACAGTAGTAGGTGCTGAAAAACAGCACAGCAGTGAACCGAAAAAAGGTGGTCCTTAACATAACAAAAACATTTTATTTCAACAAAAAGAAGGCCTACCTAACTCTCAGCTCAGGCCCTCACATTATCCCCCTGGGAGCGCTAGTTCCCATAGATGCAATAATTGTATCCCCCTGAGGTGCAAGATATAAATAAAGGATTCAGATATTTATCTCCAGCAGTGACGGAGCCGATAGTGAAAAGCAAAACGATTCAACGAACAATTACACGAGCATACGAAATGAACTGAGTGAAGGATATTTTTGCAGCAGATCGAGTAACGCATGGTCCATCTCAAGTAAGTACATAGAAATAAAATACAAAAATTAAAATTCATGGAGCTAAGCCTCAAGCCTTCCAAAATTATACTGACGCGACTGTGGTAGTTATGAGACACTATACTATTATTCAACAGAGTTGGGGTTAAGAAAAAATGTCATAGTTCTACTTTGGAAGACTCTCGTCGTGTTCAAATAACGTTAAGAAAGGGTTGTTTTGGCCAAGCAACCATCTTCTAAAAGACCCGACGTTGGATAATATGTTCTGGAAAATAAGCACAGCATTTTTGAACTCTACAAACTACGCTTCGAGACGAGCTTCACCAACCGCCAAGCATCATTCGAATCAACCAGCGAACCTCGCACCCCCCCCCCCCCCCCCTCTACGAGCATCCACCATTGGACTTTGTACTCTTTGCTCCGCGACCGACGCTTGTACCGAGGATCATTTCCAAACGCTTCCATTCTTCTCGTATATTTCAACTCCTTCCTTGTTGACTTAAGATCTTATTCATTCTACATAAATTACTTGTTTATTAATTATAAAGCTTAATCCATTTGAATCATCTCCCAACACTTGTTATTTTCTGTGGTATTTTAACGTAAAGCTCCAGGAAAGTGAACGCGTTCGTTCTCACTCGAAACGGCGTCGCACAGCCTCCTTCTGAGCAGTGTGCACAAGCGGCATTAGGACTGGTGTCGCCAATTGAGCAAGACGTGTGATCCCCCGCTCTCGCCCTTGCGGGCAGAGTGGAGGAGGTGCTTTAGTCAAAGTTGTTTGAATTGTCAACAGCCAGTCAGAAGAATCACAGCTAAGTATCATGCCATATACTCATCTATATCCTCGTCAATTCTCTGTTGTAACTTCATGTGTAGGGATAGATTAACCTCGTTCGATGTAACTCCAGACGATCTTCGCTTCTCAATTAATTACTCAGCTCCGAGGCTCCACCTCATATAAGATGTTCTTGTCAGACTTCTCAATATAGTTATAGGATAGGTTCGTCTATTGATCAAGTAATAAGGTTTATTCACCTGCTTATTTGATGTAACAATGCGAATTCCAATAATTGTGTCACTTGATAGGTCAGAATTAACGTAATCACCGAGATCTGATAGCATTGTAATCATTCAGAACCTCTAATATGCCATGTATATCGTGAGTCGCTTATTTCCGAATGTGTCATCCTTTTTGCTAGTTGAGTTAGAAGACGTCGTCATTATAACATAAAATTGCGTTGCAGCTATCTCGTCATTTACCTTTATGATGTCCCACTTAACTTGTTATAATATCATGATTATTTACAACTAATGACATGGAAAGGTCAGAATCTTAATTAGATCTTTATTGAAATAACAAAATATAATAATTGAGGCCTTCCGTCTCGACCATCAACTGAAGGAAAGTGAAAGCAATGAGAAAATACGAAAAATAATGCAGAGAAAGAATTGCCTCCTGAAAATTGGCCAACGAATAATGCGGCATCGATGAGAGGAAATAGGAATATAACAAATGGAAGCAGCGGTGATAGATCCCGTTTCCGCAAGGGACCGCTCGAAATACTTATCACGTTACCAAAAATACCAAAAACCATTTCAAATTATATCAAATCCGCCTCAAATACTTCATAAAAATTGCATTTGATCGGCCAGACGCAAATTCAACTAGTAATGGATGGCTATTCATAACACTCAATATTGTATCAGGGTGTTTAGTAATCTATGTCGTTGTATCCCGCTTACATTTAAATTGTTTCTATTTGATGTGCCCATTTACCCATTTACCAATGTCCTGCCATTTTATTTCAATTGTTTAAACCTATTTACATTTCATTTTATTATGTTTGTTTACTATAAAATTATTCATGTGTCTAATCATGCTTTCTGTTTGATTTATTTCAATTGCGAACCTATTTACATTTCATTTATTGTGTTTGTTTACCATAAAATTATTCATATGTCTAATCATGCTTTCTGTTTGATTTATTAATTTCTCTCAATAATCATGCTTCAAGGTTAACCATTTCTAATCAAAAATTTTAATCCCAATTAAGAATCTATTCTGAATTTCTTATTTCATTATATCATTTTGTGTTGGTTGTTCGTGTATTGAAACACCCAATATATGAAACAATTATTTACCAATGATTTTATAAATTAAAATCAAATCAAGCATCATTCGATTGATCATTGCACAGTTTCTGTGTGAGAATAATTAATTTGAGTTGGATGCTGTGGAAATTCACCTATACACCGTGAAACTCTCGGCGCCATTTTGTTTTAACAAAGGAAAGCGTTGGCGACCGGACAGCTCCGGAATCTTGATAGCGGCAGCCAGAGTCATATTCTGAAACTTACGTAGAGCATTCAGACTCTATCATCTTAGCTTCTCATTTGGAATCTTAAAATTCAAGAACTAAACTTCTAAAATTAACATCAACGAAATTTAATTTAAGAATCTCCTAGACATTTAAAAATTTTATTAACAACTTTCAATTGAAGTGCTCATGAAAATTTTCTTTGTACTCTCATACGTCAACGGAGGCTCATTTAATAGGAAAATTCTATTCAATTAAAATATTTTCTACGGAATAACAATATCACATGCATTATGTACGCTCAAAAATTGATTTTACATATAAAATTTACGGATGGAGAAATCCTAATCTGCGGATAATTTACTCTCGTGTCCATTTCTAAATTTCAATATTATATTTCATCGTGTGAATTAACCATCTTAAGAAGATTGTTGTGCGTGAATGTACCTTATGAGGTGTGATGGGTATGAAAGCTGAGGTCTAGCACTCTAGCTGCGAGGTGTGGAAAGAGCTGCCCAGCCGGCGCTCTGTTTATAAATTTACGATACCGCCTGCCTGGGTCTCTGGACCTCTTGTTGACATTCTTGCTTCCCAAGCCAAGACACACCACCCAGTGCTTCCACTTTAGGGTAAAATACCCTATTTTAGGGTAATCAGGTGTTGTCTAGGGTAGAGTTTAGGGTAAAGAAAAATTCCATTGTTTTTAGGGTAATTCGACTTCTGACGGGGTATCACGGCAAAATTGTAGGGTAATTGCCTGTTTTCATTGCCAATACTAAGTTTGCTCTCAAGTACTACAATTACCTTTTGTAAGCTACATTTCGGAAGTACGCTACTTGAGCATTTATGAAAATGTTCAATAAGAGCCATACATGGAACAAACTTAAAATTTGTCAGAACTCGCTGTTAATTTCGTTTTTATTGCACACTGAGATAAGGCGCAAATTGCTGTGCACATCGCTGCATATTTTTCAAATCTCTCTTCAGTATGATTTTGCTAAATTTGTTGCACAAATAATACCTTGGGGAAGTAAAAGTAATGACAATAATTAAAGTGATAGGCAAATTGATATATTGTTTGAAATTTTATATTTTCTACCCTTACATAACTAGCGTGTAAATGTATCAAGATTTACACCAATACATCGGTCATCGTCGTTTACTGGAATTGAACAACTATATAACGTATGTAAAACGACACTGCCCGAGCCGGGGGCAGTTAGTTTTGTTTCAGTCGTATGCAATTAACTGTGTCAGGTGCTGTCACTTGCAGTTTTGCATTGCAACAAATTATTTAGTTACTTGCGTCTCAGTAAAATTGCTACTATTAAATAGATTCTGTGTCCGATGAAGCTGCTATACCACCTATGAAGATAAGAAAAATTTGATCGTCTTTTAAGCCCTACACACAAAAATGGGAGGAAGGATGGAGAAGCGAACAACTGTTTCGAGGCTGGTTAGAAAAGTCTCAGTCTTATACCTCAACTAAAGATATGGCATGCTGTACTATATGCTCAACTACCATTACATTTGGTATATATGAGATTATTCTTCATGCTAACAGTCAACGTCATAAAAAATTCTCAGAACAGAGAAGAAAAACACAAACAATAATTTTGTTCATTTTATCGCATGATCCAATTGACAAGTCAGGTATAAAAATTGAATTACGGATATGGACCAATCTTTTCGAGCATAATTTGCCTATTTCGTTAAGTGACTCATTGCTAAACTACTGAAACAAATGTTTCTCAACGAAAGTAAACTTAAGGAAACAAAGAGCTTCAAACATTATTCGACAATGTTTCGGTTAACATCTACTAAGTGATCTTGTCGTCGAGTTTATATTCTGTAATATTTTATGAAACAACTGATCGCAGTAAAGCTGAACAGCTCGGATTCATAGTGCAATACTGGAGTGAGAGTGCAATTAAGAGCTCCTCTATTGATCTCGTTGAAAAACAGGATAGCACAGCCTATGGATTGTTTACTACACTTAAAAAATATTTCAGAGATAAAAATATTAAATTGAGCGACATTGTAGGGTTCTGCTGTGACACGACTAGCGTTATTGGATTCAAACATTCAATGGCTTCTTTGTGGGAAAAAAAATTCGACTTCTGTTAAGAAAGGTTGGCTGGGTGAAAATACATATATCGGCAATCAATAAAAAAAGATTGTAAAATATAAATCGAGGTTCTTCTTCCATTATTCTTGGCACTAGGGCTTACTAACTTAGGATTCCGATTCTTGGAGGAGCTACAAGTATTTGACTGTTGGCTTTTGGCTTTTTTGACATGTAGACTTCTGCCGAAAAATAATCAGGCCATGGGCCAAGATTCTTAATTGTTCCGAGATTCTTATTTGTAATTCAATGGGGCTAACTTTGAGCCTTGCGTAATTTCTGCTTCGCCTCACTTAACGTAAATTGTCTCTACACTCAGTACAAATCGCGCCAATTGAGTGTATTGATTACGAAAATTTTGGGAAAGTCATAATTCTTCATTTAGCTCTTTACATTCTTTGCCATGTTCTTTGCATTTGCTCCGAGAATTAGGGTGTGTATGAACTTATTTCAGATTAAAATTCCTCTAATTTGTTTGCGCAAAAATTGTAAACCTGTGTTTGTGTTGTGTTCCATAAATGAATGTTTTGAGTATTACCTTGTCGTTCATTTTCTTTTACTATGCCTTTGCTTCTCTCTGCTAGTCAGGAGTAAATCGCCTGGCCTCATACTTTACGCTCATTGAGCAGAGCTTGTAACTAGGAAATCAAACAAAGAGGGTAGACTATGGTGAAAGCAATATAAAATGTTGCACGTTTCGTGACACACATGACTCCGTAAAATCAGAGAATTTTATTTTCTAATATTCGCATAAGCCCTGATGTTGTGTCATTTCTACACATATAAACTTGGAAACATTGAATATATTCACGTAATACTAACAATGGGCTTAATTGATATTTTAGGGTAATTTATGCATTTTTAGGGTTATCTTGAGCAAAGTTTTAGGGTAGGAACTTTCACACTCGTGGAAGCCCTGACACCACCGCTCCACCACGTAACCACACGGCTGACCCACTCTCTAGCTACATAGAACGTGTGACAACATGACAGCATTTGAAATTCAAATATGATGCTCGATGTTTAGGATATTTTAGTGTGATGTTTGAATGTATTTTGCGACATAGCGTGATGATGAATTTTATTTGTTAATCCTACTTACTTATATTTCATTGTCAACAAATTACTAATTACGACCACGAATTAGATGCCGAGGTGTAATTCATTCCTGTCTGGATTATTGTTTCTTTGTAGAGTAAATGTCACGAAGGTTATGAATTAGTTCTTAATCTTTCAGTGCGAGCAAATTGATATTTCATAACGAAGAATATAAAAATAACTATAAATATAAATGAATTCGATTCTAACCCGGATGGCGTGCAATCCATTCAAATTCTAAAATTCAATGTTAATGTATTATCAGAAAATATTGTGTTCTCTCCTTCCGAGAATCATCATCATTGCATCATAGCATATCGGATAAGAATGGAATAAAAATTAAAATAGGCTAGAAGTATGTACTTTCTGTAAACATGAAGTTACCAATGAGTGAGATGAGTGTGGACGGATGTTGCGAACGCCTGCGGAGGAAAAAGAGTGAAAATTTTGGATTTTTAAAGCCAGCAAATAACCATCACCGACCTTTCAGTCAATTGCTGTTGTGGACGTGGGAGTCGACTACAGTCTCCACAAGAACCACACTGCGCAGAGAGCCTCTGCCTATGAAGAGCGACTACGTGAACGCAGACTTCGCGTACACATCTGTGTGCGCGACTGGACGTACATCACGGCCCGACCAGCGGCAGCGAGCGTCTCGCTGAGGCAGCGGCGCATACGTACACCTGTGCGCGTGAGCGACCAGAACTACATCGCAGACCAGCAGCAGCAGCAGCGGCGGCAGCAGCGGACGTCTCGGCCAGGCAGCGAGAGGCAACACGACAGCGCCTGCGCACACTCGGTTCACATACGCGTCTATGTGCGTGCACTGCGTACATCTTGGCGTGACGACGGTCGGCGGCGACATGGATGCACTCTGCGACGTACATGTGCGAAACACAATACAGGCACGATGTAGAGGTACGAGAGCGAGCGTCACAGCTGGAACACTCGCATACAACAACGCGTCACTCAGAGGCTTGCCCTGTCTCCATGGCAACGCGAGGTAACCGAGCACGCTTGCGTCTGCTCTCACACACACACACACTTTGCGCGCGACGGACAGCTGGTTGGCGCACGACGTGATGCAATCCCGGCGAGCATCAACGATGGAGGATACGACGATGAAGAAAGCAGAGCGACGATGTGCTGCATTTAATGGAGAGACGACCAATGATACGGCAACGTTTACATCATCGATGGTGAAAAAAAATGACGATATCCAGCCTTAAAGAAAGACGTCCACTTCTATCTAAAATCCCGTGGAGTTCTTTAACTCGGAGTTTCTTCCTGCAAGAGAGATGAAGAACAGGAGCCCCCTCGGTCTTTACGCGACTGTAGGGCAAAAAAGGATTTATTCCATGAAGTTCTTTAACTTCACGACTGCTGCATGTGGTAGTCATGACGGCGTGGGAGATCGCCGACATCGATTGTTAGGAAAAGGTTCTGCCCAAGGACGACTGCAAAGGTGTCATCACAAGGTGTCTCGATTCAGCGCTTCCCTGTGAATGCAAACCATTCCGTCACGCTCCGTATTTGTCTTCTCGGAACTACTTTTCTTCTGATCAGTAGTCGCACGCGCACAGATTAAGAAGAAGGATAACATCGAGCGGGAGCTCGATACAAAAAAATGACGTCGGCGAGGATTGTCATAGTTCTACTATGGAAGACTCTCGTCGTGTTCAAATAACGTTAAGAAAGGGTTGTTTTGGCCAAGCAACCATCTTCTAAAAGACCCGACGTTGGATAATATGTTCTCGAAAACAAGCACAGCATTTCTGAACTTTACAAACTACGCTTCGAGACGAGCTTCACCAAACGCCAAGCATCATTCGAATCAACCAGCGAACCTCGCACCCCCCCCCCTCTACGAGCATCCGCCACTGGACTTGGTACTCTTTGCTCCGCGACCGACGCTTGTACCGAGGATCATTTCCAAACGCTTCCATTCTTCTCGTATATTTCAACTCCTTCCTTGTTGACTTAAGATCTTATTCATTCTACATAAATTACTTATTTATTAATTATAAAGCTTAATCCATTTGAATCATCTCCCAACACTTGCTCTTTTCTGTGGTATTTTAACGTAAAGCTCCAGGAAAGTGAACGTGTTCGTTCTCACTCGAAACGGCGTCGCACAGCCTCCTTCTGAGCAGTGTGCACAAGCGGCATTAGGACTGGTGTCGCCAATTGAGCAAGACGTGTGATCCCCCGCTCTCGCCCTTGCGGGCAGAGTGGAGGAGGTGCTTTAGTCAAAGTTGTTTGAATTGTCAACAGCCAGTCAGAAGAATCACAGCTAAGTATCATGCCATATACTCATCTATATCCTCGTCAATTCTCTGTTGTAACTTCATGTGTAGGGATAGATTAACCTCGTTCGATGCAACTCCAGACGATCTTCGCTTCTCAATTAATTACTCAGCTCCGAGGCTCCACCTCATATAAGATGTTCTTGTCAGACTTCTCAATATAGTTATAGGATAGGTTCGTCTATTGATCAAGTAATAGGTTTATTCACCTGCTTATTTGATGTAACAATGCGAATTCCAATAATTGTGTCACTTGATAGGTCAGAATTAACGTAATCACCGAGATCTGATAGCATTGTAATCATTTAGAACCTCTAATATGCCATGTATATCGTGAGTCGCTTCTTATTTCCGAATGTGTCATCCTTTTTGCTAGTTGAGTTTGAAGACGTCGTCATTATAACATAAAATTGCGTTGCAGCTATCTCGTCATTTACCTTTATGATGTCCCACTTAACTTGTTATAATATCATGATTATTTACAACTAATGACAGGGAAAGGTCAGAATCTTAATTAGATCTTTATTGAAATAACAAAATATAATAATTGAGGCCTTCCGTCTCGACCATCAACTGAAAGAAAGTGAAAGCAATGAGAAAATGACGAAAAATAATGCAGAGAAAGAATTGCCTCCTGAAAATTGGCCAACGAATAATGCGGCATCGATGAGAGGAAATAGGAATATAACAAAAATAAAAGACCCCGAGTGTTTTGAGGATGTCGCGATACGTGAAAAGGGGCTTCCTAATCACGCACGCAGGGGGACTTTCAACCCCCACAAATAAATATAATGTACACCTTTGTGCTCGCACGTTACCCACATAAATAAGCATGGAGAATAATGAGCATTAAAGATTAAGCACCTTTATTGTTAAACTGAACACGTGGATTATGACACAGGGAAACATATATCGCCACAACAATTGCACTCAGGCAAGATGCACAAGATCTGCGAACCAACACTTCCATCCGTTGCATAGAAATTTTTGACAACTAACAAACAACGAATTTCGCACAATAAAAAATTAGACACATGAAATAAATATTCTAATTAGCACATACATAAAATGAATAGTTATGTCAAACATAGGTTAGAACCTTGACTCCCAGCAAGGTGTCGGTTTGCCACTCAGATTTCAAGCACCCCGCCTTTATCTCGGTTTCAAACTTTCTCTGCTATCAAACTTCACGGGCTGCCTAATTCATATTTAACACTGCGCGCCAAAAATGGATTTGCACTGTTTCAGCGTGCCTTTCATCTTTGCCTTCTCCACAATCACTACTTGCGAGCGCTCCCTAGTTAATTCACTGTCGGCGGCCTGTTGAGGCACGAAGCCTAGCATCCATGGTTCCCTCTAGTGCTGAATACCAGGCTGGTGGGGAATCGCTGCGAGATTGAGAATGCCCGGCATCAGCTACTGCACCACGGTTGAGTAGAGCAACCCCTACGACCCACCCGCCAGATTGGCACACGCAGGTCTACATCTTCACTTAGTCAGGAGCACGCAGAAATAGCCCGGGTACCCGCGTTTAAGCAGTGTTACCAAATCATTTCGATAGAAATGTACCAGATTTCACATAAAAAGGTGCTAAAAAGAGCTAAAAATGTTTTGGTTGGTGCTAAAAAGGTGTAACGATATATTCAACAAAAGTTATCTATATACGTAGAGAGGATAAGCGCGACAACCGGCAGGTCGACGCTAGGCTGCCCGAGAGGTATAGGGGGTACAGGAGCAGGGAGAAGTAGGTAAAGGGGGGTAGAAGCTATTTCGAGAGCTAGTCCAAAATACATCACATATACGGGAGTTGTTGTAAATAAACAACATAGCACAGGAAATAGTGGATTTAAAATTGAAGTGCCTACGTGTCAGGAAATCAAAGGTTTCTGGGTTTATTTTAGAGATATATGCGTAGCAATATAGTGAAGTAAGGGACACGTCAGTATAGTGAGGTGACGCTTGAGGGTTAGCCAATCGCGATACGCTACGTCACTTTCAGTTTTCGCGGGTGTAGCAAAGCCCACGGAGCGCATTCTTTGTTCGAAGGGGCGTATAAATAACGCAGAGAGAAGGCGAGCCGTTCTACTTCGTCGATTTACTGACTCAGTGCAGGATGTAGGGATACGAGTTCTTCGAGGGGGAGGTGAGATATTGTTCTTTGTTCCTTGAAGATTCTCATGCAGCTTATTAAATTTGTGTTCATAAAAAGAGTGGAGTGATTTAAGTAGAAATGGTTGACAATTTTTATTGTGATTGAAGTTGTTGTCTAGGTGGGGCGCAGTAATTTTCATTGTTAATATTGCAATTTGATCTTTGGGTTTTCATTTTAAATCATCCTCGAATTGTTCTCGTGTTTGAGTTCACTTTAATGACGGGAATGAAAGAATTATTGCATTATTTTTAGAGGGAAATCAGAATGTTCGTGTCTTATTGAACTATTGAAGTGTAGGCTAAATGGTTTTCATGTAACTTATCTCGAAACAGAGTGCTTTGTGATTTGTTTTGTAAAGCGGGGTGAAATAATCCAATTATTCTCAGAGGGAAAATAAATAAATTTTATGATTGATTTGGGGATTAAAGGGGGGTAAAATTCAATCAATTCGATTTGAAGTAGGGGCATTGCAAGGAATAAAGATTCAAGTGGAGTGTAGTCACTTAATATAATCCTTGTTCCCAGGAGGGGTCGGGTGTTTGAGTGTGGAGCGGCTTGGAGTTTTCAACGATGTGGGACTAGGCGACTCCGGGTTGCAGAGCAACCTGACCATATGGCGCTTACCAAGCTGAAGTGCCAGGGCCTACTGCCTACCAGTCACACTGAGAGGGAAGTTATGCAAGCAATAGAGCTTAGAAAATGTTCAGGCTCTCTGAAATTCAAGAGGAGCTCGGGGTATGCCTTGGAAACGCTTCGTTCGGAACGATCAAGAGAAGTCATGGATAATAGGCCATAGGTGACTGTGCTTTTTTTCCTTCCGCGCGCGCTGCGATTGCCTAGGATTGTGCAGGATATGTCTCTGGTTGGTGTTTTGTGTTGGCGTTACAAGGTACGCGCGCCAGTAACTTTCGCTAATATTGTGTGTCGCAAATTTCTTTGCTTGCCGAGAGTGTCTCATGCCAATCACGTGTTCATTAACTAACTCGAAATAAAGTAATCAATAATGTACCATTAACCGAGTGTTTCATTTCCCATGTTGAACTGAGGTATTGGTGTGGGTGAGCAGATCAGTAGCTACTTTCTCTATTTTTCCAACTGTTCTACCATTTCCTCTTGCTGTGTTTTCCGCTCTGGTAATTTCATTTTTCCCCTCTTACTAAGGAGGTTTCGAGTCCTCCATTCGAACTAACACAGTGTAGGCGCCTGATCAGCGCCACGTACGCAACACTGTGCAAGTTTCGTGACAAAGGAGCTAAAAATATTTATTAATATATATTACAATAATTGACCCTACAAAGTGGGGTGAGATTGTCACTGATAGCTTTTCAAAGCTGATATTAAACAGCCTGTCTAGCATAGGAGTAGGCTAATTATTTACATATTGCTGCAATTGAAAATTCCCGATTTCCAGGCAGAACCTCAGGTGAGGCGTGGAATATTGCTAATTGCAGTGAATGACAGACACATCTCAAAAGAATCAATTATGAAAGTTCTTTTTCCAACTTAAACATACCTTTGTTCACTCCTACCATAACACTGGCATTGTAAGTACCTATGGCAATTAATAAGGTTGGCTATGTTCATTTTGCAAGCTCATTTTTCAATACCTCAACAATACCATCTGCATCATTAGACAATGCAACCAGTCTTAAGAAGGTGTAAATTATTTTTTTGCTTTTACTAAAATGAATAATAATAATACGTTAGATACCCGGGATAGATATATTATTCTTCTCATCCAGCAGCAAACTAAATTTTTCGTTTCCGATGGCAGTAACCAATTGTCTTTAAGGTGTGCGCCTAGAACATTCTTTATCACAGCATTGTATTTGCTTCTGTGCATTCTTACCCTTGAAACGACTTCGCAATCTTACACGATATTCTTCACAGATCTATAAAATAATCATATGTGTTAATGGACGCATGACAACAGGAATAGCGTGCAAGCTTTTCTTCAATATTTGCAACAACATTAGATTTTTGTTTCATGAATTGAGTAAGCGGTCACTTTCAGAAGGCACAAATGTAACACGTTCCGTTTCAGCATATTTTGCTAGTAAACTTTATTTTTCAACTGTTTCACATCCACAATATAAAAAGTAAGCGTATGTACTATATCCTGGTACCTCCCGTTACCACTTGTTAACTTGTTTCATTTGCAATCATTCTTTTCTAATCATTTGGGAATAACTTTTCTTCGCGATTTGACTCATTGTGAAGGGTTGTTTTGTAGCAGTTCAAGTAGAATTGAATTAACATTATACACCAAACATCAGCCTAACTGATTTCTCAGCAACACGAACGAACACCAACGAACAACTCTTCAGGACGACACTGGCGGTAAAACTGCAGAACACCGACAATCCCTCGTTAAACCGACTTTAAACCGTTAATTAAAACACCGTTTCAACCCGCGTCAACTCTTTCAAACCTGGCCGGCACTACACGTATTCAAACATTCAACGGACACCTATGAAGTTATTCAAACATGTAAATTTGTCCTTAATATTACCATTATAAAATTACTCTATATTAAGAAAAAACTTGAAACCAGATTTGGTGCCAGATGCCAGATGATGAAAACTAGGAGCTAAACACAACGAAAAGATGCCAGATCTGGCTCCAAAAGAGCTAAATTGGCAACACTGCCGCGTTGATATGCTTATATACCCCCGCCGCACAAAGGACGCATGGTGCGGCTGCGGCAGTGTGCGCTGCCCGCGATAAGTCGCAAGCGACGTGGCATCTCGCGATTGGGTGCTTCTCACGCGTCACCGCTGACGTGTTCCCTGCTTCACAAAACTTGGTATTGCTACGCGCATCTCCCTCTAACATATTCTCCTCAGATGCCTATTTTCCATATTTCCCCTTCTCGTTGGTAATTATTTTTGCCCTATTGTTTTTCTATGCTACAAAATCAAGTTGCCCTCGTGTGATACTATGTGTAGTTTTCGAGCTAGCTTTTTACACAGCCGCTACCCCCTACGTACTCCTCCCTTCTCCTCCTATCCTGCCTTTCCAAGCTTCCTCGGCCCGCACAGCGTCCTTCGGGTTGCCGGCTGCGTCGTACCGGTTCTGCTTATATATGCCTAATATCAATTATATCTTAACAAGGATTTTTCACCTTTAAATTTAGTTCTTAGCTTTAAATAGAATGATACGCTCAAATCAATAATCATTTGTGTTACACTTTCCCCCACATGCTTCATCCACCACAAAATTCATTCGACAGAAACTACAGAAAATATTCGACATCCTACTAAAAATGATTCAAGTAAATGAAAAAACATGCCCAATTCCATAACTAAGTAAAGCAGTAAACAACAGAAAAAGTGTACAAACTTGCCATATATTCAGTACAAGTTGTGTAACGTTATTAATTACGAAGTATCAAGCATTGCTTGCTTTTTAGTAATAAATAAAAAAATTGTAATCGTTTACTAATTTCAGGAGCAAGTATATTTCCCAAAGCCTTTGGGTTTCTTAATCCTTTGTCGATTTTATCCCCTGCTCCGCGCAAAATAACACGCGGAAAATACTCGTTCAGTTGAGTCAGAACTTACGGCAAACGCATGGAGCTCCGCAATGAGCATGCGGAAATTTTCTGGCAAATGTACGAAACGTCTCACGTGGTTGCGTTTCTTATTCCTGTCAATTAAGTTATCACAATTTTTCTAGTGTTCAGAACAATCTCTGAACAACCATTAACTACTGTTGAACAACTATGACAAAAATAATTTCGAGTAAACAGTACTTCTAGTTAATTCCTTTGCATTTGTTAAACCAATTTCTAGAATTTTTCTTTCTGTCAGAAAAATGCAACCGAATCATTACTGAACACTAGGGTGGCCAGTACGAATAGGGGAGAGTTTTTTCCACAGAATTTTCTTGAAGGGGCCCCCCTAAAAAGGTTAGGTTGATAGAAAAAATGATACTGGTAAAGTTTCAGACCATTTGAACATCGTTAACTCGTGCCCCAACGGCCTCAAAGTTCTGAAAAATAGCATTTTTTTTGCAAAAAATCACGATTTTGCCGCTCTAGTGCAAACTGTGTAAACTATAAAATAATAATAAATAGTACATTTGTAGATAGAAAATTTTATTATCTTTAATTTATGTTCTCATACAAATCCTTATACAGCGAACGGTTTCCGCGTAATTTTAATTACCGCGCGTCAGGTCGAGCTTAGTACTCCTAATACGAGACCTTACTAAAAAATATTAAAACTCATGAATATTTCATCTGAGAGTGAAAAGGCTCGGCAAAATATGGTAGATTTGATTTTACTTTGACCTTTACCTTTTCTTATGTACTAAAATATTCTAAAAATTCTCTTTTTACCTAGATATTGCAATATTAGGTACCTGCATAACAGAAGTAAGAACACATACCTTGGTCCCTATGTGCAGGTTCAAGCCAGGGTGGTTTTTTCCTCAAACTATCTTACCATAAACCAGTATTTTCGACAGCATGTGAAAAAAACCGACCCTAAGTAAACATTTAGCGTCCACGTGATTCCAAATATTCACATTGTTCTGTAATAATATTATCTTTGTGTAGTTATGAGAAATAAAACAATACCGATATTGTCCTACTTAACATCAATTGTTTTTATCATTACCTATATTCCTAAAATGGAAGAATTGGTAGGTACTCTAATGTTCTGTTAAAAATGTCTGATTCACAAGAAAAATAACTATTTTTACTCTAATTAACGCACAATACCTAAAAAATAACAATTGAGTTACTCTTATTCAAAATTCCAGGAGTTAAAATCAAATATTCGTATATTGTAATAAGGTCTCTTATCTCGTATTAGGGGTACTAAGCTCGACCTGACACGCGGTAATTAAAATTACGCGAAAACCGTTCGCTGTATAAGGATTTGTGTGAGATCATAAATTAAAGATAATAAAATTTGCTATCTATAAACGTACTATTACTTTATAGTTTACACAGTTTGCACTAGAGCGGAAAAATCGCGATTTTTTGCAAAAAAATGTCATTTTTCAGAACTTTGAGGCCGTTGGGGCACGGGTTAACGATGTTCAAATGGTCTGAAACTTTACCAGTATCATTTTTTCCATCAACCTCATCTTTTTAGGGGGTCCCGTCAAGGAATTTCGAATATCGAAAAATACTGGCCACCCTACTGAACACGCTCGAAAGAAGACTTACAGTCGTTTTTAGGCATAAAATGCATGACAATTGAGAGGTAAGCCACTTTTCAGCTACGTTCCCATAACTGTCAAATTTTTTCAAGTTAAAAACAGTCCCTTGGTTAAAGCTACATATATTACCTCAAAAGTTCTTTGAACGCAATGCTCAGCATTACCTGGTTGCAAATGGTACGATTAACGTAAAAAAATGTGTAGGAATTACGTAGATATCTTGTTCCTAAAAATACATCATAAGCGTAACATGGATCGGAAAGGTAAAATTGTGCTTTTATCTGACAAATTAGTGACAAAAGTGACATTTTATTTTGGATTTAAAAAAATGACGAAGACGTAGTTAGATTAGTTACGATCAGTTAGTTTAATTAAGCCTCCCTAACCACAACAAAGATTTTCCAATGAGAGGAAATGTAAAATCACCATTTATTGTGGTGTTGGGGGAAAGTGGACTCCATGCACAAGTCGCGTTCTCACACAAAATCCCCTACGCGCAGAAACAGCTCGTTGGAAAGTACGTATCTTAATGAAACATGATAAAAATTGAAGGGTATAATATATACTGAAAATCAGGAGAGCAGTGAACCCAAAGAGCAAACAGCAAAAAAAATCATAAGGCAAAATCAGGAGCTAAACTAAACACTACTCTAATTCAACAAAAAGTCTGCCAACTCTCAGCTCGAGACCTGAAATTTCGCCTGAGAGTGCTAATTCCCATAGCTACAAAAGTTTAATACCTTAGAGGTGGGAAGAGTTCGGAACTGAAATTTGATGGAGTAAGCAAGCTGATCAGAAATCATGGGTTCTCATTGGAAAATCAAAATCATTTTGAATTACAGGAACTTATATACAGAAAAATGGCGCTCACACCCAGATTAGATTAGTCATTTGTTTTAGCCTCCCTACCCAGCAACAAATGCGATCCAAAGAGAGGAAGGAGGAAGGCACCATTTAGTATGGAGTTAAGGAAACGTGGAATCTACGCAGAAAGGCATTGAAACAGTAAGTTAGAAAGGAAGATTATGAAACAAGATCAAAGTTGAAGAAGACAGTAGTAGGTGCTGAAAAACAGGACCGCAGTGAACCGAAAAAAGGTTGTCCTTAACATAACAAAAACATTTTATTTCAACAAAAAGAAGGCCTACCTAACTCTTAGCTCGGGCCCTCACATTGGCGCTCACACCCAAGATATTAAATATCGAGCTGTGGGTGGCAGTGAATTACAATGTACAGTAATACCTGATTAGCTGCGGGCTGGTTAGCTACGAACCTGCTTAGATGCGCTTTGGTTTGAGCGACTGCGCATCGATAGCCGCGCAACTTCAGCGGCAGTTATCTTTCACAACTATGTTTACCAATGATTTGTCTACAACACGTATCTCAATTACCTTTGTACTGCAAAAAATATTGAGGAAACGTTGACGAGTCATGAAAACGAACTAACCAATAAGAGTTGATTGAAGGTTAAAGCGACATCGCTGAAAATTCTGCTCCTCATGAGTGTGTTGAGCCTTTTCTCGATAATTAAAAAAATAATGTGTCAGGCCTAACAGAAAAAATTCTTCGTCAGAATTTCGGTAATTAGCAGAAAAACTGACAGATAAAGTATTAGAACTAGAAGACAAAAAAGGGTAACTTAAGAACTCTGTTGATGCACTTGTTAATTATTATAAAGATGAATAAATGTGTGAGCTTTATGTTGTGATTGATGTAACTCGTAAGATTTATATTTTAATTCGTAAACATGAACAAGAATGTGAAAAACAATCTTTGGTCAATTGTTACTTAAATGCGTTCACGTATAATAAAAATTTGATCCCCAAGAATCACTACAGGAACAATTTAAGAACGTTTCGTATGAACGGAGTTTTGCTCGCTAATGCGTAATTTTCGAGACATAACATTAATAACGTCCAGGTAGGAATAACATAATATAGTCGGTTGCATAATCGTCGCATTGCTGGAACACGGGGAGTTTCTTGGCACGAAAATATCCATCTCGGTATGGATAAGCTAAATTATTTTAGGTTAATTTAGGTTAGCTTAGGTTAGTTAATTTAACTAACCTAACGTTACCTAACCTAATCCCATCTATCGTTAGGTCAATACCGTATTATGGTGTGAGGGAATACTACTCTCACAAAATGTTTTTGGGAATTTTTGAGAAATACTCTCGTAAAATATTTTTTTGGGGAAACAGGATCGTAAAATGTTCTTGGGAAAATACTTCACTTTATGGTTCAAAGATGCTGTGTTTTATTTTGTGAGAGATGTTACAGCAAGGATTGGAATGTGACGGTTAGGCCGCCAACCGGGGCTGCTTCGAGGGGGAAAAGGGGATACGTTAGCAGAGAACCAATTGTGCTACACCAATGAACGCTTGCCTAGCGATCACGCGAGAAGGTGTGTCTGAGCACACACCAATGGGAGGCCCAGACGTCAGAACAAACAAGGATCCCACCAATCAGGATGCAGATACGGCCTCTGTAGAATGGAATGTTCGAGATCAATCTCGAAGGAAGAAAGGGAAATACTTATAAGGGGTTGGGATGAAGCCTCGAGAGGGATTTTCCGCTCGGTGACGCTACGAGAGAGACGCATAATCAAGGAGGGGTTTGCAGCCGGAATACCGGCAGAAGCCTTTATTACCCGGCATTATACCAAGTCCGGTGTTGACTGCAAGTGAAGAGCGCCGCCGGCACACTTTCGACATGAGCAGCCAAAATCCAACATCTAAAGTGAAAGTTAACCATCGAAGTTTCGAGAGGAGGCGTCCAGTGTATCAACAAACTTCAAAGTACTGACGTGCGTCAGGAGCCATTCGTAGCACAGCAGCGAGGCAGCGGTAATCGGCAAGCGTAAATGTCGTCAGCGACGGAGCATTCAGACATCTCTGCATCGGGACCGCTCTCACGGGCAACTTCAGCGTCAAGATTTGGAGCCACGCAATTGCTAACGTTGCGAGTATCAACAGTCAAGTTCGTGCACCAACGATGCGAAGATCAGCGCACAAAACTACAGTGAACTGGCTAACCAACGCTTCAAGGAATCCTGGGCTGAACGAAACTCTTAAAAGATTTCAGACACCAGGGCAGCAGCGAATACGAGTAGTAATACCGGCAGCACGAAGATGGAGCGGTGGAAGGTACCGCTGCAGCACGTTAGCGAGACATCAGCACAGGACAGCAGCTATTCTCAGCAACGACGAAGGAGATCAGCGAGTGAACGATAGCATATCGGCAGTGAATATCTATCAGTGAATTACTTATTATCAAAAGGGCGAGTGTTTTATGGTTGTGAGAGCTCTTTAAGGTGGTGATAAAAGTTCAATTTCAGTTGTAGAACAGCACCCAGAAAAGTGCTTTTCAAAGTGTTGCGCAAAATCATATAAATTATAGGCAATCGGGTTCCTGTGTTTATTTAGTCGAGGATCGAATTCACGTTGTGAATGGTGCGACGCTTCATATGATTCGACACCTTGTCACAATTACAGGTTAAATCGTGATGTGTCATTCTCGTAAATATTATGCTTGTGTTGCTGTGGAGCCCGCAATTTTGTGGATGCGTAATTTGTTGTCAACGAAGGAGTATTGGTAACTTGAATTATCGGTAAGCATCACATTTATACCATGTCGTGTTTAAAGTTTTTTGGCGGTAGAAATGTGCATACTTTCATTAACGCAGTTGTGCCCTTTCAAATCATTTCGTTCCAATGCCTTGTGTACTTTATCCACGTGTTACCCCAAATAAATTCATGTAAATCTTTAAATTCTTTTATTCTCCATGTCTGGTATGCAGGTGTACGCAAGCATGAAGGACAATATTTTAAATTTTGCGGGGGTTGAGAGTCCCTCAGCGTATGGGAAGGGGGTCGTAAACGCACCCCTTTCTCCGTATCGCAACAATGGCATATTGACTTGTCCGTTTATTCACTTTTATATAAGACGTTCTTACAACTTTAAAGTTGAATAACTCAAAAATTACGCATCAGCCAGCAAAATATTACGCAGGTAAAACGTTCTTGAATGTGTTTCTTTAGTGATTTTCGGGAACAAAATTTGTAAATTCTGTGAACACATTCAAGTATATGTTGACCTAAAATTTTGCATGAATGATGTATTCATTTTTCTTTCATTCGTAAAATATTACAATTTAATCAAATTTCGTATCCAATGTAGGCAATTATACGTATTACTACGTACCATATTGTTAACAAGGAATAATTAACTTCATAAAATAAAAATTATTTTACTACCATGCATGTATTCTTTTGAATTTAATGAGGCATTTTGTATTATTAGATGTATAGAAATACTCACCTTAGATATTGCAGTTATCCCTAAAAATGAGCTTTCGTTTTCTATTGAATGTCTGGTTAGCTGCGTGCTTCGTTAGCTGCGCTGCGTACCGTATCTCCGTATTGGAACGTATCTCCGCAGTTACGCAGGTATTACTGTACTGCGTTTCTTTCCATAGGCTTACAATTCATTACATCGAGTTGATATAATTGAACAGCGTCTCTACGTTACGTAAAATTGTATTAGAGCTTCACGATGTTTGTAACTCGGTTTCTTCTTTATATACGGCCATTTTAATCGATTTTGCTATGTTTTGTTCTGTAACGATATAGGTAACGATATATAGCTAAATAGTTCGGTAAAATTTAGGGAAGCGAGAAATGCGCGCGAACGCCGGTCGAAAACCCGTTACGGTATTGTAACGTAAAGGATTATTAACTGTATATATTTCGTTAGTTAAATTAAACAAGGTTGTGACGTGAAAAAACATTGGAATGTCGGATGTCGTTATTCAGAAAAACCGTTACGGCCAGAAGGGTGAGTTTACCTCGCAAATGCGCTATGCCTAAGGAATTTCAAGCTATAGCGTGGTAAAGCTAATACAACGATCGACAGTTTCGTGAAACGAGGGGCGTGATCTAAAGAAGAGGGACGCCGCCTTACGAGCCAGTCACGGCCCTGGAATAGCGTGCGCCTGTAGTCACGCACCATATGCACCAATGACAGGCACGAGAGTTCTCGGGTTGTAAACAACCGCGATGACGTAACCACTGAGAAGTTAAGGCGTCAGAACGAACAAGCAAGAACGCCAATCCGGATAAAAATACTGTCATTGGGACAACGAAGATTCGAGAACCTTCAAGAAAGAACCAAGAGAAACGTACAAAAGGATACAAGAAGAAGAGGGAGTTTTCTGGAAAATCGTACCAGGGATAAGTGTTGGTGCGGAGAAGGACGGCGTTGGTGCTACCTTCCTCGGGATTGGTGCGTTGATTAAATAAAAACACATGAGAAGTTGGCAACGAAGTTCACAAATCCACCTGTGAAACATACCTACCGAGGAAATCTGCAGAGTCAAGGTTTCTAAGCATATCGAGCAACGTGCATGTAGTAGCCTGGATGAATCACAATCTCTCAGAACCAGCGAGTGCATCTCCACCAACAAATCGGCAACCATCGAAGCAGACCAGGCGTCAGGCGACCAAGTTCACAAATTCTCCTGTGCTACACATACACCGAGGGTCTCTGCAAGCTTTTAAAATTTCCCCGGGCATGGAGCGAACGGACAGCGCTCGTGTCAAAAGCTTGCCTCTGCCCACCTGTACTGCATGCCAGATACCGCCATCTCTTGCATACACCTGCGATGCATGCCAGATTCCGCCAATAACTACCGCATTGTGTTCTCTTATTTCCCTTATACTGTATATTCTATATAAAAAGTGTTAACGACAGCCGGAGATTAGGAAACACGTCTGGCATTTCAGAAATCTCACCAGCAGCCTCTGAAATTTTGGCCACGAGATCTTCCTTACATTTCCATTCAAAACGTTTTTGCTGAAACCTTTTAATCGAACATCACTCTGTCACGAGAAGGCTGTCTGCCTCGTCTCTCATTAATTTACACTAATGAGAAGACCGAATGCTCGCTTGAGGGGTTGGCATACCTCAATAAAATGCACAGGAAACACAAGGAAAATTTATGGGCAAGCCCAAACAAATCAACACTACTACAAAATGTGTATACTAAAATTGGGCAGTACTCACCGATGTACGTTGTACTCGACTTACTCAATGCGCGTTTTTCAGAGCGCATCAGTTATGATGAGGGGCTGCTTGCTACTAAATTTGGGGGGACTTTATACACGTGAAAATTCACTTAATTTATAATTTACGGCAATACATCATACAGAACATCGATAAGCGCACGCAATGTATGGCATTAGAACTGGTGTAAATTGAGTAATGGTATTCTAGAAATTTCATGTGTTAACAGCTTACATAACAGAATGACAGTAAATGCTACCGCTGGCCAGCATATCCCCGTACGTTAATCACACAGGTCCTGATACATGAGCCCTACAACATGTTCATATTCTAACAGTGCTGGAGGTGGTGTCACTTCAAACATACATTCATTAAACAACACAGCTTCAGTTCCAACTTTTGCCTTATGCACAGTTCAAAATGTCTATTGCTGATATCACACTGCTCGTCCCGCTTCGTTATCTTGACCCATGATCTCCCTTTCTTCCAAGCCGATGACAAAAGACCTCCCCGCCTGCACGATGAAATTAAATACTCATTACTTCTAGTCGTGCTAATGAAGTTCCCTTAAATATTCCAATCTTCACTTCAACAAAAGGCCACACACTTTCATCATATCTATTTCAAAATATTTTCTCCAAAGGTAATTACATCACTCTTACCCTCCCCACTTAATGTGGCATCTTCAGAATGATTTCCCCGCTTTAGCCAGGTCTGCAATTTACCCTCTGTGGAAAAACGGAGACTATTTTATTAAGCGAAATTTTTGATAAGTTTAACTCCCTGTGTTGATATCTATGTCACATATTTTCAGGGTAATTTTCAACACCTCCTATTTTTAACACGTACTATATCCGACGATCGCCGACGCAAGACTAAATTTTTCTCATCAGCTCTACCCACTTGTTTGCGAGAAAGCGGTGTTCTAGTTCACGCATGGCCAATCACACACTTAGAAGCTTCTACGTCATGTTCGAATGCCCTTCTTGTTTAGCAGCTAAAGCCTTATTCGTGTTCCTTAGCTTCAACTACTTTCCCACCATATTGATGTCGTGGTATTGGCCTAGAGCCTTCTGACGTCACTTAGCAGCCTCCTCCCTCTCGAGGGTTTGCAGGACCGCCGATCTCAACATTGGCCCTCCGACTATTTCTGAGAGTTTCCTTTTCACGCTCAAGTGCCTGCCATAAATCTGTCGAGCACTGTGTATGGAGTTTGACATTGTGCCATTAACCCACACAGCATGCGGTACCCGCCGAGGGCCAGCAGACTGCTTGTATAGCCAAAAATCTTGAGAACATAATATACACAGCTATCGCCTGGACCAAGGCGTCAGCTCTTTCGAACGTCTTAGTGCTCAACCGTTGAGATTGTTATTTCTCCCCTTTCGCTAGAGTTACACACTCCCAGCCTGAAACAACACACCCTTTCTGAAACAACACATCCTTTATGGGCTCACCACACACACCCGTCCAGACATTCTGGCTTGTAACACACACAAATGTTGAAGAGACTACACCTCCGCACCGCTGGAATTTTAATCCACAGAAATAAAATTTTATAACACATAATTATAATTTCCCTAAATTCTAAAAAAACGCAGAATGAAATCATAATTACCATTTTCCTAAATTCTCATGTTTTAATTCGTTAAATCATTCGCTAATTGATTATTCTCGACATGACCCCAAAACACAAGAGCACCTGTCTAAAAAACCGTTATCACTGTTATTCTCGAGCGTGAGAATGTCGACCAAAGTTTATCCGTGTGTGTAAGGACAATTCGTCACTGTTCGGTCGGAAAAACAAGCGGCGATTGTTTGGGGTAGATGTAGGCGTGTCAGATGTCGCGGCCTCAAGTGCGGCGAGCGCAGGCATAGAGAACGACGCACACACGAACACACGCACGATACAAGCCGAGGTTTTGCAGGGCAAGGAGGCGGACGGGACGTCTGAACACAGGCCCGCACAACCGGAGCCAATCACCGCTTGCCAAAGGAATGACGCAAGAAGGTGTGTCTGAGAACACACCAATGAGAGTCCCAGACGTCAGAATAAGCAAGAATTCCGCCAATGAGGTTGCAGATGCTGCCTCTGTAGAATAGAAGCGTCGAGAACGATCGAGAAAGAGGGAAGCGAAACACATATAAGGCCCGTAGAAGGAAGCAGGAGGAGGAATTTTTGAACACACGTGAGAGACTGCGCAAGACGT
Source organism: Morinoia aosen (assembly GCA_030386875.1). Taxonomy (NCBI): domain Eukaryota; kingdom Metazoa; phylum Arthropoda; class Malacostraca; order Amphipoda; family Talitridae; genus Morinoia; species Morinoia aosen. Next base: position 13,643,735 of record CM059577.1, on the reverse strand, counting down.
CTGAGGGTGTTCTACACAATAGGCCAGCCTCGTCGGCTGGCCTTATACCCAATTGCAACTTGAAAGTTAATAATTCGAGGCACATAAAATAACGTTGGACGTCGGAAGTCATTGAAGCATCGTCTTACAAAGGAAGCCTAATCGAAGTAAACCAGCCTCGCATCGGTGATCGTCATGAATAAACGCGTCGGAGATTCAACCAAGAGCATTCAACATCTGTGCATCGGGGTCGAACTCACAGTCAACTTCAGCGGCAGTCGTCAACATTGCAAATGGCAAACAGTTAAGTTCGTCCACCCACAATGCGTAAAGCAACGCGCAAATCTACAGTGAAGTGGCTTGCCATTGAAACTCTTAATTAAGACACTCCAGGCACCACGGCGGCTGTGAACTCGAGTTGGAATGCCGGCGGCACGATGAGGGAGCGGCAGAGGCATCGCTGCAGCGCGGGCAAGACATAAGCCTACACCTGCGGCAACCCTAAAGCTACGACGCTGAACATCAGCAGTGAGCAATAACATCGGCTGTGAACGACGCGGAACATCAGCAGTGAGCAATAGTATCGGCAGTGGATACCCATCAGTGAATCATTTATTATCAAAAGTGCGAGTGTTTTATGGTTGTAAAAGCTCTTTCAGGTGGTGATTGAAGTTCAATTTCAGATGTAGAGCAGCACACAGATAAGTGCTTTCCAAAGTATCGTGAAGAATCATCCAATTTTGTAGGCAACCGATTTATTGTGTCTATTTAGTCGAGGATCGACTTCCCGTTGTATGATTCGACACCGTGTCACAATTCCAGGTTAAATCGTGATGTGTTACGCTCGCAAATATTATGATTTGTGTTACTGCGGATGCGTGAATCGTTGTCAACGAGGGAGTATTTGTAACTTGAAGACTCGGTAAGCAGTACATTTGTATGATGTCGTGTTTAAATATTGTGGCGGTAGAAACTTACGTATTTTTCATTGACGCCGCTGTGCCATTTCAAATCATTCGTTCCCATGCCTTGTGTGTTTATCCACGTGTTCATCTCAAAAATAAATGTGTCTTAATCTTTCAAATTCTTTTATTCTCCATGTCTGGTATACAGGTGTACGCAAGCATAAAGGATAATACTATAACATGTGTACGGGGGTTGGAATTCCCTCAGCGTATGGAAAGGGGGTCCTAAACGCCCCCCATCTCTGTATCGCAACAACTCAAAGGAAATTTCATCGTAGTACACCCTCGTACATTAGAAGTGTTTATAACGTAAATTCAAATTTCATACTTTAAAACAATTAACTGCTAATATCTCGAAAACCCATAAGTGTTTTGAAAATTTCATAGAAAAAAAAATTTTTCATCTGGCCATATTCTGGCGGTGAAATTGTGAACCTCTTGTCGTAAAACATCCTGCACGAACTAGCATTATCTCCGTACAGTTAGCCAGCAGGTTGTAATTATATTAACTTAATAAATCTGAACACGTCAGTGGTTTGCTTTAATCGCAACCTTGTCAGAAACTTAAAAACCAAGGAAATTCCAATGAAATTTATCATCTTCACTATGAAAACGTTTCGGAGTCCAGTTCCATCATCAGTTCAAACGAAAACAAAAGAATTTCGTCTGAAATATAAGATCAAAGTAAAATGGATTGTAGGTACTACAAATATATCATGTAAGTAAAAATACAAGGTATGAAACGGACAAAAAAACAAAGAATAAAATACAGAAGCACAAAAAGAATACATGTGACACATAAGTACGAAATGAAATTAGGCTGGTTCTGACGAGGAATCTTCCTATTTACTATTTGCAAAAGGTACGAACTGTCCATATTGTTCATATGAGGGTTTCGCTTGAAGATATGCAAGGACTCTAGAATTCTGAGGTCATGCGGGGTTGAAGCTGAGTCTAAAATTTTGAAATCGGCAGGAGATATAGGAACATTGCATTATTAACTTAATTATGTAACAACAAAAGTAACGACACCTTTTTGAATATAAATATTGTTCACTTTGCTCGACGACGAACTAATGTGAGACATAACGCACAGTCTTTAAACGTGCGTGTTCAGTTGAAATCTAGTATTTATATTCCCGCAAAAGAATGAGATTAAGATTAAGATTGTAAGTTAGTTTAAAGCCTCCCTAACCGCTACAAAAATAGAGCGTATCGAAGAGAGGAAGGAGGAAGGTACCATTTAGTATGGAGATAAGAGAATGAGGAATCTATGCAGAAAGGGAACAGAAAGCTAAGAAAGAAGTTCATGAAACGAGAAAAAAATGAAGAAGAAAGTAGTAGGTGCTGAAAAACAGGACAGCAGTGAACTGAAAAACGATGGTCCATAACCAAACAAAACCTATTCTATTTCAACAAAAAAGAAGCCTACCTAACCTTTAGCTCAGGCCCTTACATAGTCCCCCTGGGAGCGCTAATTCCCATAGATACAATAGTTGTATCCCCCTGAGGGGCCGCAAAAGAATGAAATACTAATGAAATTCTCGAAACTTATGACGAAAATTACGACAGCAATACATAATTGTAAAATTCGTAATATTCTTGTCTTTGTATCCAAATGAACATGAAGTTTCGATAGAGAATGATCTTTAGAAAATAGCGGTATCCGGCATGCATCGAAGGTGTATGCACGACCGCTATTTTCTACATTATATTTACTTGTCCGTTTATTCACTTTTATATATTGTGTTCTAATATATATATATATATATATATATGGGTAGTCAATATAAATCACTAGAGAAACACGAGTTTATTTGTGCAACAATAAGCCCGCGATGAGATGGTGCTAGGCTTGGCACAGGTACGAGGGAGCAGCAGCGCAACACAATGCGAGTCAACAGCATCCTCGTTCGAAATAGACTGGCGCGGGTCCAAGCTCTGAACGCTTGAAATAGCACGGCAGCTCAAGCAATCGAGTTTATCGCATGTTTCGCTGCGGTACTCCACTACACGGAGCCGCCAAACAACATTGTGATAATCCATGTCGCAATATTGTCACAGAAGCAACGCCCTCAAACTCAAATTATATTCAACAGCAATAATCCAATTAAACAAATAAAATTGTATAATTTTTCCGACTCATCATCTGAAAGGTTGGAAGTAGTCAAGGAATTGCAGAAATTAAAGATGACCAAAAGCATGCGGCAAAAAAAAAAAAAAAATAATGGCCGCGGTGATGGACCGCACCAACTCCCCTGACGCGAGACAGCGATGGACCCGACCAGTCATGTATGCACGCATCTAACCAAGTATGCACGCATCTAACCAAGTATGCACGCATCTAACCAAGTATGCACGCATCTAACCAAGTATGCACGCATCTAACCAAGTATGCACGCATCTAACCAAGTATGCACGCATCTAACCAAGTATGCACGCATCTAACCAAGTATGCACGCATCTAACCAAGTATGCACGCATCTAACCAAGTATGAACTTATCTAACCAAGTATGCACGCATCTAACCAAGCATGCACGCATCTAACCAAGTATGCACGCATCTAACCAAGTATGCACGCATCTAACCAAGTATGCACGCATCTAACCAAGTATGCACGCATCTAACCAAGTATGCACGCATTCATCCACGAATGCTTGATAAAATTCACGTACGCTTCTAGTCACGTAGAAACAGGCTGCCACCTGTGCACGAACTCAGCACACATGCTCCACGCACGCAACCACGCATGAAGTTCAGCATGCAACCACGCATGAAGTACAGCATGCAACCACGCATGGAGGACGAAACGTCCAGTGAATGCGTGCAATACACCCATGTGGTGAATGCATGCAGTACACGGTACACCCATGTGGTGAATGCATGCAGTACACGGTACACCCATGTGGTGAATGCATGCAGTACACCCATGTGGTGAATGCATGCAGTACACCCATGTGGTGAATGCATGCAGTACACCCATGTGGTGAATGCATGCAGTACACCCATGTGGTGAATGCATGCAGTACACCCATTTGGTGAATGCATGCAGTACACCCATGTGGTGAATGCATGCAGTACACCCATGTGGTGAATGCATGCAGTACACCCATGTGGTGAATGCATGCAGTACACCCATGTGGTGAATGCATGCAGTACACCCATGTGGTGAATGCATGCAGTACACCCATGTGGTGAATGCATGCAGTACACCCATGTGGTGAATGCATGCCGTACACCCATGTGGTGAATGCATGCAGTACACCCATGTGGTGAATGCATGCCGTACACCCATGTGGTGAATGCATGCAGTACAACCATTTGGTGAATGCATGCAGCACGCGACGCATCTAGTACACGCACACCACCATGCATCCAACCACATCCAACCGCAGTTCACGCATTAAATCATGCATCCATAAAACTCGCATCACGCATGCACTCCGCACGCAAGGAATCACGCATGCACTCCGCACGCAAGGAATCACGCATGCACTCCGCACGCAAGGAATCACGCATGCACTCCGCACGCAAGGAATCACGCATGCACTCCGCACGCAAGGAATCACGCATGCACTCCGCACGCACGGAATCACGCATGCACTCCCGCACGCACGGAATCACGCATGCACTCCCGCACGCACGGAATCACGCATGCACTCCCGCACGCACGGAATCACGCATGCACTCCCGCACGCACGGAATCACGCATGCACTCCCGCACGCATGCACTCCCGCACGCACGGAATCACGCATGCACTCCCGCACGCACGGAATCACGCATGCACTCCCGCACGCACGGAATCACGCATGCACTCCCGCACGCACGGAATCACGCATGCACTCCCGCACGCACGGAATCACACATGCACTCCGCACGCACGGAATCACACATGCACTCCGCACGCACGGAATCACACATGCACTCCGCACGCACGGAATCACACATGCACTCCGCACGCACGGAATCACACATGCACTCTGCAGCCATGCGTAGGACTTACGCACGATATCCGTGTTAACTCGCACGCTCGCACATGTTAGCACGTGTAAAAATACGCATTTGGGCGTAGGGATGCACGCACGTACGCATGATTCTACACATGCACGAGTATATATGAATAGTATAAGCACTTATGAACATGTTTTTATACATGCTGCGGTCTCGAGTGAAGCTGGCGGTAAGAGAATGAGAATCTGCGTTCCCTTAGAATAAGGAAAACTGACACAGAAATTATCACATGAGGCTTCAATTTTCGACGCATTATAGCAAATCCGCGACATTTCACACTCTTGAAAGATTATTAGATTATAAGTTAGTTTAAGCCTCCCTAACCGCTACAAAAAAAGAGCGTATCGAAGAGAGGAAGAAGGAAGGCACCATTTAGTATGGATATTAGGGAACGCGGAATCTATGCAGAAAGGGCATCGAAACAGTAAGATGAGAAAGAAGTTCATGAAACAAGATCAAAGTTGAAGAAGAAAGTAGTAGGTGCTGAAAAACAGGACAGCAGTGGACCGAAAAAAGATGGTCCGTAACAAAACAAAAACCTATTCTATTTTAACAAAAAGGAAGCCTACCTAACCTTTAGCTCGAGCCCTCACATAGTCCCCTGGGAGCGCTAATTCCCATAGATACAATAGTTGTATCCCCCTGAGGGGTCACACTCTTGAAAATGGATTACCATCGTTATAAGGTGTGGAGAAGTTTGTATTTTTTTTCAGCGTCAGCTTGATGTTCAAGGATTAAAGTCAAAACGAATGTAACACAGTACGAGACTCACACGTTAGTGCTGTCGAATTACACGTGCGCTCTGAAATCTTCAAGATCTTACCCTACTAACGTAAGGAGGGAAAGTAGTAAATCTACGATAAACTACGCTGTATTGAAGTGCGCAACTGGACTCTGTGAAGATATAGCAATAGCATTGTAGAGCTGCCTCAAAAAGCACAAGTGTTGGCGAGGCTCGCCATTTTTTTAGGTCAGGCGGGCAAGCGAGGCTTGGACTTTGGACTCCCTAGCGCCGGCTAGCTCTGGCAGCTGTCTCTGCATCTCTAATGCATTATTGACTAATGCCGACACGAGAGGCATTGGCCACGCGTCGAGGCTAATGTCCTCAAGCATCCAATGAGCCCGAGGGTTTCACCCAATGTTGGTGATGTGTTGAACTAATAGCACATAGATTCGAAAAATACAAATTAATCTAGAGAATCATTTCTATCACACCAGCATGCAGCAGCATGTATAAACAGAGGATTTTAAGTGAACATCAGTGCTTCATACCGTTGAACTAATCCCCCAGACAGGGCGCAACTAGCCACGCGCAAATTTCGCGGTGAACTAAATGCATGAATCATCTAAAACAACAATACATTAAAATAGTCGACACAAGTAGTGAAATGATTTATTTCATGATGGTTCTGCTGGAAGAAATCCAAATTATTTTCACCTCAACTATGAACAGCTTTTATGGTAAGAAAAATTCGTATTACAGCCATGAAAAGCTACGATACACAACCTGACCAATTTGTAAGAAGTATTTACTTTTCGAGCAATATTCATGAATAAGAATTATATAGATTAGATTATATGTTAGTTTAGGCCTCCCTAACCGCTACAAAAAAGAGCGTATCAAAGAGAGGAAGGCACCATTTAGTAGGGAGTTGAGGGAATGCGAAATTTATGCAGAAAGGGCATAGAAACAGTAAGATAAGAAAGAAGTTCATAAAACAAGAAATTGAAGAAGAAAGAAGTAGGTGCTGAAAACAGGACAGCAGTGAACCATGAACGTCCTCTGTACCATGACAAAAAAAAACATTTTATTTCAACAAAAAGAAGGCCAATTCAAGTCTCAGTTCGGGCCCTTGCACATTTTTCCTGGGAGTGCTAATTCACATAGATACAATAGTTGTTTCCCCCTGAGGGGACATTCATGAATAGTGGATGACAGTTGTCAATATCACAAAACAAGCTCAGTGAGTTAAACCTATGTATAAAAGAGAATGAAGAACATTAGATTACATTAGATTATTAGTTTAAGCCTTTCTATCCGCAACAAAGTCGATCCAAAGAGAGGAAGGGAGAAGGCACCATACAGCATGGAGTTAAAGGGAATGCGAAATCTATGCAGAAAGGGCATGGAAACAGTTAAGTGAAAAAGAAGATCATGAAACAAGATGAAAGTCGCAAAAAAATGTAGTAGGTACTGAAAAACAGGACAGCAGAGAACCGAAGAAAGATGGTCCGTAACACAACAAAAAAATTTTATTTCAACAAAAAGAAGGCCTACCTAACTCTCAGCTCGGGCCCTCACATTATTCCCCTGGGAGTGCTAATTCACATAGATACAATAGTTGTATCTCCCTGAGGGGTTGTGTAAATACAATGCATTACCGTCAGAAGGAGTAGAGCAACTGTAACACCCAGGGCCTGACGCAGTAGGTAGAAAGTTAAGCCGAGAGTCCAAAACTAAAATTCGTGGGCGTGAATAAGCCGTCTCGCCATAAAATCACCCGGAGAAAGCGTAATTGCTAGATCACACCAAGTGTAGAAAGATTGCGCTCACAATGAGGATATTAACATAACGCGTTGAGGGTTTAAAGAAAAATCCCTTTGTATTACCTATTTTTCCATAAGCTTTAAGCCTGTCATGTCGAGTTGATCCCGTTTCATTAATATTGTTATTATTATTCTATAACACAGTTTTAGCCTCCCTTAACCACGAAAAAGATGTTCTAAGAGAGGAAAGAGGAAGGCACCATTTAGTATGGAGTTGAGGGAACGCGGAATCTATGCACAAGGTGCACAGAAACATTAAGCTAGGAAAGATGTTCATGAAACAAGAAAAAAGTTGAAGAAGAAAGTATTAGGTGCAGAAAAACAGGACAGCAGTGAACCGAAAAAAGATGGTCCATAACAAAACAAAAACCTATTTCATTACAACAAAAAGGAAGCCTACCTAACCTTTAGCTCGGGCCCTAACATGCAGTGCGTCCACTTTTTCAGGGTGATCAGGTGTTGTCTAGGGTAGAGTTTAGGGTAAAGCCAAATTCCATGATTTTTAGGGTAATTCGACTTCTGTCGAGGTAGCGCAGCAAAATTTTAGGGTAATGGCCAGTTTTCATTACCAATATCAAGTTTGCTCTCAGGTACTACAATATACCTCGTGTAAGGTACATTGCGGAAGTACGCTACCGAAGCATTTATGAAAATGTTCAATAAGAGTCATATTTGGAACAGACTTGCTCGAACTCGCTATGAATTTAGTTTTTATTGCACACTACGATAAGGCGCAAATTGCTGTGCACATCGCTGCAGATCTCCCAGAACTCAGGTCTCTCTTCAGTATAATGTTGTCAGATTTGCTGCATAAATAACACCTTGGTTAATTAAAAGTAATTACAATAATTAAAGTGATGTGCAACTTGATATAATGTTGGGAATTTTATATTTTTTAGGTTTACATAACTAACACGTAACTGTATCAAGCTTTACACCAATATATCGATCATCGTCGTTTACTCGAATTGAACAGCTACATAACGTGTACAGAACAACACTTCCAGAGCCGAGGGTAGGTAGTTTTGTTTCATTCAGGTGCAATTAACTGTGCCAGGTGCAATATTGCATCGTGACAAAATATTTGGTTACTTGCGTTTCAGTAAAATTGGTACTATTGAATAGATTCGGTGTACGATGGAGCTGCTACACCACCCATGAAGGAAAGCCAAATTGTATCGTCTGTTAAGCCCTTTTCAAGAAAAGGGAAGGAAGGATAGCGACAACTGTTTCGAGGCTAGTTAGAAAAGTCTAAGTCTTATACTTCAACTAAGGATATGGCATACTGTACTATATGCTCAACTATCATTACGTTTGGTAAATCTGAGATTATTCTTCATGCTAACACGCAACGCCATAAAATCTCTCAGTGTAGAGAAGGAAAACACAAACTATAACTTTGCTCATTTTATCACACGATCCAATTGACAAGGCAGGTATGAAAATTGAATTGCCGATAAGTGCAAATCTTTCTGAGCATGATTTACCTATTTCGTTACTACTGAAACAAATTTTTCTTAAAGAAAGTAAGCTTAGGGAAACAAAGAGCTTCAAACATTATTAGACAATGTTTGGGTAAACATCTACTAAGTGATCTTGTCGTTGTCCTTAATGAAGTTTATATTATGTTATAATTGATGAAACAACTGATCGCAGTAAAGCTAAACAGCTCGGAGTCATCGTCCAATAATGAAGTGGGAGTGCAATTAAGAGCTCCTTTGTTCACCTTGTTGAAAAAAAAGATAGCACAGCTAAAGGTTTGTTTACTACAAAAAAGATTTCAGTGATAAAAATAGATTAGATTAGTTGCAACAAATGCGATCCAAAGAAATGAAGGAGGAAGGCACCATTTAGTATGGAGTTCAGGAAACATGGAATCTACGCAGAAAAGGCATAGAACCAGTAAGTTGTGAAAGAAGATTATGAAACAAGACCAAAGTTGAAGGAGAAAGTAGTAGGTGCTGAAAAACAGGACAATAGTGAACCTACAAAAGGGTGGTCTTTAACATAACAAAAACATTTTATTTCAACAAAGATGAAAGCCTACCTAACTCTCAGCTCGGGCCCTCACAATGTCCCCCTTTGAGCGCTAATTCCCATAGATACCTTAATTGTATCCCCCTGAGGCGAGTGATAAAAATATTAAATTGAGCGACAGTGTAGGATTCTGTTCTGACACGACTAACGTTATGATGGGATCCAAACATTCTGTGGCTTCTTTGTTAAAAAAAATGAATGTTCGACTTCATAGAAGAAATGTTGGCTTGGTGGAAATACAGATATTGGGAGTGAATAAAAAAGGTTGTGAGATAGAAATCGAGGTTCTTCTTCTATTATTCTTGGCACAAGGGCTTTCTAACGTAGGACTCCGATTCTTGGAGGTGCTACATGTATTCGACTGTAGGATTTTGACTTTTCGGCATGGTGGCTTTTGTCGAAAAATAATCTAGCCATAGGCCGAGATTCTTAATTGTAAGGAGGTTCGTATTTGTAATTCAATTGGGCTAACTTTAAGCCTTGAGCAACATCTGCTTCGTCTAACTCAACGTAAATTATCTCTATGCGTAGTTTAATTCGAGCCAATTAAGTATACTGATCGCGAAAGTTTTGGTGAAGTCGAAATTCTTCATTCAGTGCATTAGATTCTTTGCCTCGTTCTTTGCATTTGCACCGATAATTAGTGTTTTTATGAACTTATTTCACAACTGAATTCCTCCTAATCTTTCTGCGCAAAAATTTTGAAACTGTGTTTGTGTTGTGTTCCATAAATAAATGTTTTGAGTATTACTTTGTCGTTCATTTCCTCTTACTATGTCTTTGCTTCTATCTGATAGTCAGGAATGGATCGCCTGGCCTCAAACTTTACTCTCATTGAACAAAGTTTGCAACTAGGTACCTATACAAAGAAGATAATCTATAGTGAAAACAATAAAAAATGTTGCACGGATCGTGACACAAATGGCTCCGTAAAGTCAGAGAATTTCATTTCTTATATCCGCATGACCCTGATGTCGTCTCATTTCTACACATATAAACATGGAAACATTGAATATTTTGATGTAATACCAGCAATGGGCTTATTTGACATTTTAGGGTAATATATGCATTTTTAGGGTAATCTTGAACAAAGTTTTAGGGTAGGAACTTTCGCACTCGTGGAAGCCCTGCTGCTCACATGGTTCCCCTGGGAGCGCTAACTCCAAAAGATACAATAGCTGTATCCCCCTGAGGGGTGATCCCGTTTTAACAACGTGGCTATGTTACGAAGATTTAAATGAAATTTTAAAACGTCCGTAACTCGCAGCTCAAGAGTTTTTTATGTAGGTATTGTAACACATTTACTGTTTGCACCGAGCCCACAACTGTTTAGGTTGTAAATAGCTAACTTGAAAACTCGATTTTACAGCACAAATTTTCTACTTTCTTTTCGAAGAAGCATGAAAAATATGATTCCACGATAATATTATACCTCGTACGCTATAATCTATTCTAAAAAATGTCTCCAAAATACTGAAACGCTGTTCATTTATACTATTACGTATATAAGCAATTCACCTAGTAGTGCAAATATGTACCGATACGTAGTTAACGTGTTAAGGGCAACATTTTTTACGGCTTCTTACATCAAAAAACTTCCTTAATTCCGAAAGATGTGGGTGTGGCTTCAGAAACGGTTCAATTACGTTGCGCTCGCATCTCGTTGAACGTTTACACTTACACTTTAAGCTCACTTTATATGTTGCATTTTGATAACTGATTCATCAAATATGCGTTTCCAATCTTTGATGAGTTGTAATTTACGCACATCGGTTACACCTGTCAATAGGTGTATTTGTTTTCGTTTGTGCACCTTTACCAATTCTCCTCTGCTGTTCCTCAATCTTTTCTAGGAAGGTTTAAATTCCTCCACCGTAATAGATCTCTTTTTCTCTGAAGAGAGACCCAAAAGTACAGTGACAGAGTACGAAGAAAAACCAGACAATAAGTGCACATTATCAAAACTTAACAGAATTTTAAATGCCTTGATGATAAACCGGTGAACAGATAAGAAATGTGACCAAATGTGATCAATTCGCGGAACACACACAAGGACAAACTGCACGCACAGCTGAGCGAACCTCGGCATTAACTCATCGCACCCCTGATCCGATCACTGCATAAAAAAGCTTCATAAAAGTCAGCGGGCAAACACCATACAGCTCAGTTGAACTACACAGGAATTACGTTTCAGCATACCACGGTTCTACATTCCAACAATGAAGCAATACAAAATTGCTTCTTTTCTCAATTGGTACGAGTGCCAGGATGAATGCCTTGAAAGTTGCAGAGAGCAGGAGCGATCACAGCCGGCAATCGTACGTTGAAAATCCCCTTCAACTAATTATTCGTCAGAGCCAGCATTCAGGGTTTTCATATAGAACAGGTCGCCCATTTGCGTGACCCTCTCAACCCGCTTAAAAAGACCACTGCAATTATTTCCAAAACTCCTAAAATTTTAATTTCTATAAATTTTGTAAAGTAATTACTGAACAGGATCTTCCCACTTATGAGTTCTTGTATAATTTCACAATCAAACCTCATTTAAATAGTGATTAAAGTGTGACCACGTTCCAGTGTTTGTGTACGAGTGCCGTGTGTTTTATTTGTAAGGTGTGTGTAGGATTGGAAGACACGGTACGTTTCCTGCAACCTGAGTTATGCATTATACGCCCTACACACATGCTATCATCAGGGTCCTGATGATAGAATCGCTGAATTACCTTTAAATATGTTTTTCAAAATGTTAGTTCTTATTTATAAATAATAATTACCAAGAATAAACGGAAACAATCTGAATGAATTTTCCTAAGAAAATAAAATATAGCAAGGAATACTGTGTACTACAATGAGCTTCAAAAAATAATAAATGATAGGCAAATGATAATAATCTAGAAGATATCCTATCTAGCCCGTAATTTGATAAGTTAGTTCAAGTCTCCTTAACCATAACGAATGTATTTCGAAGAAAGAAAGAAGGCACCACTAAGAATGTAATTCAGGAAACGGGAAATCTGTGCACAAGCTATGTTCCCACACAAGATCCCGCAAGTCTAGGAACAGTACATTAGGAAAGAGGCTCATAAAACAAGAAATAAATTGAAGACGTGAATGCTGAAAAACAGGACGACAGCGGAGCGAAAAACAGACGGTCCGTGGCAAAACAAAACCTCTTGACAAATGGAAGGTCTACCTAACCTTCAGCTTGAGACCTCACATCGTTCACTTAGAAGCACTTATTTTCAGATAAAATGGTTGTACACCCCAGCGGGTATCATGTTAATCAGATTTTTTTTTAAAAATGAATTACACAAGTAGGAGAATTTTTTCAACCCCATAAATTCAGAATCAATTTTCATGTGATCAGATGTGCTCGTCCTAGCCGTGTGGACCTGCCCATCCGTGAAGACATCGAAGGTTCGAATCCCAGCTCTAAGTGGAGATTTTCTCCGTTGGGTATAGGGGAAAAATTCGAAGCACAATTCCCCACTCTACCCAGGTGTCTTAAATGGGTACCGGTCTTGACCGGGGGTAAGCGTCATGGCGTCCTGGTGTTAGTTATGAGGCATTTGAAAAAACCAATGTACAAGGCGGTATGTATCACGCTTGAATTGAAAAAAAAAAAACATCCTTACATGCCGATGTTTGTTTGTTTAATGAGAATAATGAACTAAAAGGTGACAATCACTGAGAAACAACGCGTCAGTAACGTGCAAGTAAGTCATTGTACAAGTCATTTACGCAACAACTACTACCGAGAAATGTTGCCTCAACTGTGCTATATCCAGATGTCTCCAACGCGCTCTTATTGGTGGACCCGGCAGGCGGGAGTCAGCCCTGAGGTGAAGCTCTGATTGGCCAGAAATGGAGGCGCGTCACACTCGGCCAAGGCTAGCGGAGACTCCGCACCTCAGGCGCTATCGTTGTCGGTCTTACATACACGCGTACATGAGCACGAAAACTCTGAAAAAGGGTCATTTTTCTTCTCTAAAGAATTCAATTAGCATGATAATAGTAATAGACGAATACAGGGATTCATTCGACTACGCCAAATAGAATAACTACATTGAAAACATGAAAAAGCACACCAAGAGGCCGATCCAATGCACTTTAAAAAGAACAAAATAAACTTTGACGAATCGTATAATGAAGTGTAAACAATAAGTTTAGAAAAATATGTTTTGATGAAAAGCATGCACTGATGAATGTAAAACTGAACAGAAAGATGACCCAAATTCTACAGAACGAGAATTGAATCGTTACGAGGACGATCAACAGATGATGCAGCATTAGGTGCCATAAAATCCCTGTCATAAGGCTTAAGATGGATTTCACAAGCTCTTGCGATAACATAACGCTCCGATACGCCCAGTAGACGAAAAAACTCTAAACTAGACGTCGGCCGTCATCGTTTAATTAACTAGGCTTAAGACCCGCGTAGCGTAGTGAATACACACACACACACACACACACACACACACACACACACACACACACACACACACACACACACACACACACACACACACACACACACACACACACACACACACACACACACACACACACACACACACATACACACACCCCCGCACACGCAAACACGCACGCGCGCACACACGCACGCGCGCACACCCGCACGCGCACGCCCGCACACACGCACACACGCACACACACGCACACACACGCACACACACACACACAACAACACACACCGTCGAGGCTGTGTTACCACTCACGACTAAACCTTCGCTAAACTCAAGCAACCGAATAAAATTATCTCCGCCATATATTTCATTACGATGAGCCATATTTGAATTTATTCAACACGTTTACACACGCTGTTAATGAAACAAAGCTTCAATAGCAAGTCAATCGCAATAGAATTCAATTGTCAAATTCATTAATCAAGATAACGCTTGGCACATCGTCCCATTTCAGCCAGCTTTTCTTGTTCACAACCGTGGACGTGCCTCCACTGCGAACCCATCCTTAAAACGGAAGGACTCACCATCAATTGTTAGGCGCAGGCAACAGACGTCTGAAATAGTCGTTTCTCTGGAACTAACAACAAAGCTTGCCAATCCAGCGTAAATTTTGATGCCTGCTTTTTCGAGAGTAACAAAATTCTCAGCGCCGTCAACCATGCAAGTAGGAATTTTGCAGCCCAGCTGAAAATCATCAAGTAATCAGTTGATATAAAATGAGCTAGTTAGGCCACCCACACAAGGATGTTCCGAAGAAAAGATGGAAAGAGGCACCATTAATACGGAATTGAAGAGAATGCAAAATCTATGCACAAGGTGTTCCCACACGAGATCTCCTGTACATCAGATGTTAGTTTAAGCCTCTTCAACCGTAAAAAAAAAGTTTCAAAGAGAGGAAGGCACCATTTAGTATGGAGATAAGGGAACGCAAAATCTATGCAGAAGGGTCATAAAAACAGTGAATTGAGAGAGAAATCTGTGGAACATATAAAAAAGTTCATGGAAGTATTAGGTGCTGAAAAACAAGATGGCAGTGACCGAGAAAAGGTGGCCCTTAACATAACAAGAAAAAAAAGCATTTTATTTCAACAAAAAGAAGGCGTACACAACTCTCAGCTCAGGCCCACACACATTTCCCATAGATACAATAGTTGCATCCCCCTGAGCGGAGAGATCTCTTGCACACGGAAACAATAAGCTGAGAAAGAAGGCTACGAAATGAGATTCAAGTCGAATTAAGTCAAGAGATACTGAAAAACAGGACAGCAGGGAACCGTAAAAAGATGATCCTTGACAAAACAAAAACTAATTATTTAAAAAAAAAAGGCCTGCCTAACTTTCAGCTCAGGACCTCACATTTTACCCGTGGGAGCGCTAATTCTAAATACATACAATTGTTGTATCTCCCCTGAGGGGACAAACGAAGCGGGTAAGTGAGAAAGGGATATTGGAAATCAGTGTACAAGGTGTGTCTCACACCCTGCCCAAGGAAACAGCAAAATCCGAAAAAGTTTAGGAAACATTTAAGTTAAATAAGAGGCTATCAGTTTAAAAAAGGACAGCAGTAAACCGAAAATGAGATAGCGAGAAACAAACAGGAAAGCTATTTCAACATTAAAAGCACCTACCTACTCTTTAGCTTGGGCCTAATTTTTTTCTAAATGCTCGAATTTCCATCGATTGATTGAAAGAAAGATTTAGCCTCCCTTTACCACAACAAAGATGTTTAAAGAGAGGAAGGATGAAGGCACCATTTAGTATGGAGTTAGAGGAACGCGGAATCTACGCACAACGTACATTAAAAAAAGCTCATGAAGAGTTGATCAAGAAAGTAGTAGGTACACAAAAACAGGATAGCACTGAACAGAAAAAAGATGGTCCGTAACAAAACACGAAACCTATTCTATTTCAACAGAAAGGAGGCCTACCTAACCTTTAGCTCGGTACCTAACATAATACCCCTGGAGGGCGCTAAATCCCATAGATAATATAGTTGTATCCCCCTAAGAGATCGAATTTCCATAGATGTAATTCTTGCATCTCTTATCCGAGAGGTCTGCCAAGTCCAAAGGTCGACCAACATTATAAGACAATCGCATCAAAGTTCAGAAAATGAGATTATACAACGTAGTCCGCAGAAGTTATTTTGATAATAAACGAGCGTTCTGCGCTGGTAATGCAGTCGTAACGCCCTGTGGGAAATTTCACTAGCTTCATCGGGTCTCAGTAGCGATGAACAGCGGTGCTTTCAAAACACGAGTAACAAGTTTTATGGTACAACTTGACCACTTTTCGGAGGCCAAGTCCTTGATCAATATTCATTTACGACCAATTTATTACATAACGTCTCGAAAAACTTCGAGCTACTAGCTGTTCGGGAAATACACACACGAATCCTGAGCAGAAGAAATAAAATTAGGTAGTAACTAGTTTTTTATCATTTTTTCATGCGTTATTCCTTAATCAAAATCTTACTCCACTTCCTTTCTTGAGAATTTCGATAGTAAGGACTAATTTTGATACTCTTAGAGTACTCGACCATTATTGATAGCGTTATCATTATCATTTGATGGTAACGTTACCATTACAACGTTATCATTACTATATCAACCTTGTAAACAATTCAATCTCATAGTTCAGTTTCATCATACTGTTAAAATTCGTCTTCCCGACTGCACCACTCATACTTACATAATAGAGTATAATCTCACGGGACGTTTTATGGCGTAAGACGTCACGATTGAGGGCTTTAAACCTCGATCGATAGAGAATGAAAGGAAATAAAGTATGGGAAATAAACAGGACGAGAGGGAACAGAACAGGTAGGAAATAGAAATAGCAGTATCAGCATATTGTGCGCTTCGCGTGTACCTAGTTAACTTGCATGGGAAAAATGACAAAATTTGAAAGATAATAATGGTTTTTTTTAAGGTTAAAACATGAGGATTGTCGACAAACACATTCTGACACCAAATGACACGCAAAAACGAGAGCGACGTGCGCTTCGCGTCGAAATGAGCGCTAAAGCAACGATTGCATGATTTAACGTTACACAAGATTTTGTGACAACTGTCAACGGAATATTTACGCACAATGAATTGGCATCAGAAGAACACAATAAACGGATAGGCTAGCGAAAAAACGAAATAATGTCGGACAATACATGACGAAGTACAACCTTGCTCACCACAAGGTATCAAAAAGAATTATAGAACGCTTCCCACGGTGCCAAACGCGAACTGTTCCTTGACTCAATCAACACATGACACAAACCACATTCAAATAGCGCGCCAATTTGAAAGCACTGTTCAATGTGCTACTTTGCATCTGAACTTGTACTTAAGGACGTCCCGTGACAATAATAAGGATACTACTTGACATTAATAATATTTGAGGACGTCCCGTCTTACGCCATAGGACATCCCGTGACAATAACGAAAGAAACTCACTTTGCCAAACTAAACTTGAGGTACTGATAACTGAATTTGGTCAATTTGTTTCCTTTTTATCTCACCATCAGTGACCATTTACACGGACTGATCTTAGTTCCTCAGTAATGCTCTTACCACATGGAGAAAAAACAACGGCGGTAATGAGAATTCCGTTCCTATTTCATTCTCCAAAGTTGTGTTATACAAAATTAAAACATGCGTACAATATCAGAATTGAAATTTTACGACACTATTGAAATAACGTTCTTGTGATATTTTATTTAATGATTTTTATTGCTGTCAAAAGTTCCTATTACCACGTTTACATACGATTCTTACATATTTTTCCTGATCAGAATTTTGGTCAACCCGAAGTATCTAAAACAGTGCCTGCATTTTCAGACCGCCCGAGGTATGTGACCAACGACAGCGTGCACGTGTGTTGCAGCATGAATCTTTTAAATAACTGAGCTAAAACTTCGAACATCGAGGAATTAATAAGATAATCTGGAAGCGTTGAATATAATACTGACGTCAGTGAAACAGTCTGTACAAGCAAAAAATAATAGGTCTCAGCTATGTTGGCTTTAGCGTACCACACACACTTCAAAATGTTACTTTATAAGGCCAAAAGAAGTTCTCAGTGACTCGCTAATAATAAAACTGTCTCTCGCTTACAGTTCGAATGAGGAAATCAAATGCTAGTAAGCTTCCGGAAAATTATTTCCGGATACGCGTAAAGGCACAAGCGGCGACCTCGAGGTGCAGGGCGCTTGCCGAATGTCAGTCACCAGGTACTTCGAAACTGAGCACCCCGTAAAAAGTTTTCTGATGACCAGTGCCCTAATAGCGTAAGCTGCAAGCTAGCCTTAAATAGGATCAGACGAGTACGAAACTAATCAAATAGTAAAGCGAAATTTCACCGTAGATAAATGTCCCATAATGTTTAACATCTAAAGTTTTACGATGCATACGGTGAGGCATGACAACTGTAACATTACTTACTCCTAAAATCACGCGCTAAATTTCTTGACCAACACAATGGTACTGAAGTGCAAGTAGAACTAATGCTTCGTTACTTAATAGTGCACCACATTCCAAGAACTGTCACCACTCCGTTGCACAGCACGTATAAAGGAACCGCGTGCACGACTGTCATCACAGCACTGGCGTCCAACTTTTTCTCATTACAGAGGAGAGAAGCTCCTGGATAAATCACTGCGTGTCATTGGTCGAGGTATCCGCATATTTAGTTTAAAATCTCATTTAACAAAGAAAAAAGTGCACGCTTATATTTGGCATTTCTCGAAAGTTACTGAAATCTTGCCCTTAACCCTTTGCTTCCTGACGGGAACTCCAGTTCCCAGACTGACTAGTTCTTCCAGTTTAGGGAAATTGACAAAATTTCAGGGTAATTCACCTAGTAGGGAAAAAATTTGAAGTAAATGACAAAATTCGGGCAATTAATAATATTCCTGCAACTATGTCTTTTGACACTCCAGAAGTTTGACACGTGCAATTTACTATTGATATCTACTCAATGTTAGCTTCGTATCTATGCTATACATTTAATCCTTTTTATTTACCTTGAGCATGTTTTTCATCCGTGCATGTATTTACAGATAAAATTAATCAAAAACTAAATTGATATTATTTCTCAGATTTTTCGGTCATTTTTTTGGCGTCGAAGCATAAGTTTTTGAAACAATTTTTTTCAGTTTAACACTTTGACCACGGAGTGGGACAATTGTGTATCACTAGGTAAATTGTTCATACACGCACCAATGTAAATGTATAGCATTTCAAATTATTTTGCGACCCGTTTTGAATAGATTATATCACACCATGAAAATATTATTGAGCTCTTACATTTTGTGCATTTCTTACAAAGGACGGAAACTTATTCAAGCAAATAAATCGATTTTGCCACTCTGTTTTTTAAAACCTAAGAAAACCAACTTTACAACACGCGCAGTCGTAGTCAAGTGTTGAAAAAGAAGTAAGCGCCTGCGTATGCAGAAAAAAAACATGCCAGGGCAATTTTGCTGATATTTCAGGGTAATGACTGGAATTACATTAGAAAATTTTCCTTTAAAAATTAAGTGTTGGGAAGGAGAGAGTTAAGAGATTTGCAAAGCACGCTCAACACTTTCACTGCGACGTGAGCCACCGGTGGTACACAGAGGGAATTTTTATCATGCTGCTCATCGACCAGTAAACAAAAATTCTATTTTCATAAATACTTAATGAAACCTCAATGAAGGCGTATTTGGCGCTTGTAATTTTTTAAACATTATTTACGACAATTGACTTTAAATTGAAGACGAATATTAGACTTCAGTTCTACCTGCTGCAGTCAAAGTGTTAACTCATTAGCAATTCTGATCACATGATGAGTGGCACAGAAAACATCCGACGAGTAGCGCAGAAAGTACCATGTTTCCGAACACGTTTTCGTCCAGCAAGCCAAGCAACTTAGGCCATGCACCAGCACCAAGTACTTTTATTCAATTAGAACGAATTGGTTGGGGTGTCGTTAAATCTGAGCCGCCGAAAGCAGAACAGATAACGGTACGGTACCTCACACCCTGCTACGTCTCATCCATCGTGAGAGCCAAGTCGCGGGCTCGTGATAGTTAGGCCTACGTCAAGAGCCGTGACGAAGATGTGCGACACATCCACCAGCAAAGCTCGGAAATACCTAAGCAAACATATTCTATCATATCAGCTGACCATCTTCATTAGCGCCTCTCGCCCAACAAGATAACGAGGTTCACGATCATCAAAGCACTAAGTGTCCTCGATCATGAATTCTTAATTCAGTGAAAAATACAATACTTAAAAAACAAACAATGTTTTCCAGTATTTACAAATGCATCACTTCCGATTGTACTGCTAATGTCGTTCAAATCCACACGCATGAGTTTAATTGGATTATATTCAATTGGGCCATACTGAAGTTCAGTAAACAGGAAAAATTAAAATATAAGACGCTCACTAACATTGTCTCAATATCAATGATAATTTGGGTAAAAAAGGTCCTATCAGTCTTCTTCGACACAAACAATATAGGCTAACTGAGAAAGTTGTGAACAGAGCACAACACAAGCAGTTTAAGTGCATTTTATATGTATACATATTTATATTCAAATAAAACACGCATAATAGTACCCATAATATGAAATCTTTCGGCCAGACCTCAAATGGTCCCAAAATTTGTGAGCCGTAAGAGGTACCGGATGAAGTTATGCTCAACGGAAGGGTTTAAACATCAATTTCAGCTCGTGATAAGATATTATTAGTGTAGTTAATCATTGTTTGAGATCTCAAACTGCTTAGTGTTTAATCTACAAATTCAACGACGTCATTCCACATTGCTTCTAAACCAAAGAAAAACAAATTCACGAAGGTGGTAAGTTCTTACAGTTCGGCATCAACAGCTGAGAGCGTGACGTTCTCACTGACTCCGACATTGTAGCCCTACCAACTGATATTTGAGCGCTACATCTCAAGTAAATGCTAAGTTACTCACCTCATCAATACACTCGAGGGAAAAGCTTGAGCACCAATTGCCCGAGGTGAGGCAAGAAGAACAGCTCGAGTCGAATGCATTGTTGAAATTCAAGAGACAAAGAGACCACCAACCTACTTACACTGGCGCTTGTGCGGAACTGAGGCCATGGTAGACGAAAGAACAGGTAGCAGCAAACCAGTCTTTTATCGAATCGTGCTGCGTGCGAGTGACGTCAAGGCATCGCACCATTAGCAGCGCCGCTTACATAAAGGTACATTGCATATGGCAACACTGCTAACCCGAAATCTGGCATTACTGTAAGCGAAGCGTTACTGGTACGACAATCTGGCATGCCGTTGAAACGAAGTGTGATGGCGTTAAGTGAAGTGAAATGTTGCGGCCTCACGTGAAATTTAATAAGTGTTCCTTAATTTAATGTCGGAGTAATTCTAAAAATTTACCTAAGATATTTCAATGTCTTGGTTTCAATTCTAAAGAATGGATTTTGCCGAGTTGAAATGTTCAGGTTAATTAATAACTTATTTATGTTAGCAGCTACCATTTCAAAAAGACCGACTACCGAAAAATCCTATCAGCATTTAATTAAGACGCACATTTCAATGAAAAGTGGTGTTGTGCTGTTGTTATATGATCACTGGAGTTTGGAACTGGAAGGTAAGAAATTAAACTTTTAATATTATTTTAATATAATTTAAAAAGGATGGCTCATAACTAATTTTTTCAGTGGATGAAGTTGCATCTCTTTATCAAAGCTTTGAAACCAGATACAATTAGAACAGGTAAAATTTGATAAGCTAGTTCCATGGGAAAATGCTGTTGACTTGCCTGAAATTTAAAATATAAAGGAAACAAATAATTAGGAATATGATGTGCTACAATTCAATGCCAAAAATGACAAAATGACCTACTGCTTATTTTCAATTTTTTTTAATACCTTGGAGCTTTTCATTCCAAAAAGGTGACCTAAATCGGTCAATGTGAAGTTTAATGCAACCACAGAAATTAATAATTATATTCCAAACAATCACTAAAGGAACCCATTAAAGAACGTTTTACAAGAATGACATTCTGATAGCTGATGCGTTATTTTTGAATAATTGAACTTTGATGTTGGCCTTCCCGCGCCATAGGAAGCGAGCGTAATTTAATTAAAAACGGAAGCTAACTCCCTATTACAAACGTAGAGAGGTTGGGTTGTGAGGGGGAGGCACAGTTCTTCTAGTAAAAATTTTAAATAAAGCTTCTAGCCCACCCATTAGGGTGACGACCGCAATCTTGTTTACATCGGGTCTAACATGGCGACCACAATGGGCGCTGCCATCTTGGACCCGATGTCAACAAGATTGCTGTCGTCACCCTAATGGGTGGGTTAGAAGCTTTATTTATAACTTTCACTAGAAGAACTGTGCCTCCCCCTCACAACCCAACCTCTTTACGTTTGTCATAGCTTCCGTTATTAATTAAATTCCGTTTCATGCGCTCGCTTCCTTTGGCGCAAAGGCCAACTTCAAAGTTCAATTATTCAAAAATAACGCATTGGCAAGCAGAATGTCATTCTTGTAAAACGTTCTGAAATGGGTTCCTTTAGTGATTCCTAAGATCGGAATTCTTATTTTCCGTGGTTGCATTAAACTTCACATTGACCCCTAAATCTTGTGGTAGGGTACTATCAGCTTCATTTGTATGTAAATTTCTGTGTGTAAATTAATCTGGAAGTAGGATGTGATGTCAAATTTTACCAGGTTTAAAATAAGAAAAAACTTCACTGGTATTGTTCAAAATTTGGGTAAATTTTTCTGAACAACACACTAATCGATTTTCAAAATTTTTTTGATTGGATCATGGTAATCACTTCAGAATAAACAACTTTTCTTCCATGCCATTTCTGGTGCAAAGGGGTATTTACTCAACATAACCTAAAAAATTATAGTCAATATGTTTTTTAGGTGCCTCATGGAAATTGATAATTCCATTCCAAGCAATCACTAAAGGAACGTATTTAAAAACGTTTACTTGAATGTCATTCTGCTCGCTGATGCGTTTTTTAAGAGTTATTCAACTTTGAAGTTATAGGAGCGTCGCTCATGAACTGTCTTTCTCGCGCCATAGGAGCGTGCGTTCCAACAACGCAACAAGCGCGGCAGGCAGGAGAAAAGATGTTTCCGCAATATATTGCATAATTTATTATTTGCTAACCCCGCGGAGCCTGAGCCTACTTCTAGGATGTTTTCGTTAAAAATAAAAGAAACGTTGGTAAATGTGTAGCGTTGGTCAGTAGCGTTGAATTTGAAAAAAATGTGAGAGTTGGTTACAAATGTTCCTAGGATTCTAAAAATGTCTTTGGTTTTGTTCTAGCATCAAAACTCGAGGACTAGTCCCATCTTGAATGTTGAAAGTTAGAAGTGTTGGGTATCAGCAAAAAACAAAATTTTTTGTTGAAGTGGCATTTAATGAACAATTTATGTATTTGAATAGTTTTATTTTTATTTTGATAATTTCCATACATAACTTCATATTCACAGTGTGAATTGTGATTTCCAAACCAAAAAAAAATTTCTTTCAAAAATATGATATTTTTTATTTTCAGTCTGATTCATATGAAATTTGACTATGATATGTAACTTTTGAAAAGAAACACAATGTATTCGATCAATTGTTTTGATTTAGGCCTTAGTTTTTGAAAAAATTGACATATTGATTTTAGGTATTGATATTTCACTGGTACTGATATTTCAAAATGGGACTCATCATTGAGTTTTGATGCTAGAAAAAACACAGTTTTAGAATCCTTGGAACATTCCTAACAAACTAACATGGGCTTTTTTCCATTTCCCATTTGTTCTCTTAGTACGCGGGGTTGAAATTGGCTCAAAATTAAAGATTTTGGTCCCCTCCCCCCCTTTGGGGAATCTATTTATCCGTAGCGCCATAATATTTTAAGACCGAATAGTCCACCACCTAAGTGTCCTTTTCCAACAAAAACATGAAAAATGACCACCAATCGGACGAAAAAAAGTTGAACAGCCGGGACGGTCTCCTTAAGAGTACATTTTGGTTTGGTTATGTTAGGAATTTAGGTAACTTTTTGGCAATAATGCATTGGTTGCTGCTTTTAGTATTAAGTATTTCAAGTATTAACAAACTTCAAATTTTTTTTGAACCTGTGTTATTGAGTGTATTATTGACTCAAACTGCTCATTATAGGCCAATTGCTTACATGTTGATGACATTCATTATGTATAAAATAGGTAGTAATTCTTGGATGTTGAAGAAAAAAATAGTAGAAAACTATTATTAGTGAAAAATGGTAGAAAACTATTGAACGAAAAATAAAAAATATCATTAAACATCCTGTTCTACATAATTTTCTTTTTATGTATTGGGTAGTATTGTTTTTGGGAATCTATATCCATTAGTACCCCCATAATGATTGCTCATCATGGGTGACTCTTGTTAGTAATGATATTAGAATTAAGGAAATATTGTGCATAGATATCCAGTTATTATCCACACTGTAGCACCATTTAATTTCATGCCAAATTTGAGTTCTGCACACTTAATGACTTTATACAGTACTCCATTAAGCTGTGTTTTCACTGCAAATGGTGCACCTGCAGCCATTGTTCAAGACTCATCCATACATATTCTTGGTATCTATCTATATTTTCATAATTCAAATTTGACTCATCCATATTGGTGGATATAAACATTATGAAACATTTCTTTTCTTTTTGCAAGTTGGTTCTTTATAAAAGCTAGTTGATCTTGATTGTTAAAGTTCAGTAAGAAGAGTTGACAACATAATTTCTTTACTAAATTTCAATCTGTAAGTGACTTACTGGGCCTGCATTTTAAGAGCCCATTTTTACTGTAAGTGTTGTAAGTTTTTAGGTTTCTAATTGATTCTGATAAACTTTTTCTTCATAGAGAATTGTAACATCTCTAAGTGTAGTATAAAAATATCTAATACATTAATCCATTACAAGGTATGTTATGATCATAAGCTAAGATTAAATCCATTGAACTTTTGTTATCAAGAGTGTTTTGAGATTCTTCTAGGTTTCATTGGTCTAGTTTTTCTCTTACAAGGTAATTATTTTTCAAAAATTAAATTTAAATTCTTCATTAGCTTTGTTAGATTGTATTGAGTTCTTTTTAGTATTTCCCCTCAGGGGGACACAACTATTGTATCTATGGGAGTTAGTGCTCCCAGAGATACAATGTGAGGGCCCGAGCTAAAGGTTAGGTAGGCTTTCTTTTTGTTGAAATAAGACTTTCTTTGGTTCACTGCTGTCCTGTTTTTTCAGCACTTACTACTTTCTTCTTCAACTTTGATCTTGTTTCATGAACTTCTTTCTCATCTTACTGTTTCTGTGCCCTTTCTGCATAGATTCCATGTAACCTTAACTCCATACTAAATGGTGCCTTCTTCCTTCCTCTCTTTGGATCTCATTTTTTGAGGATAGGGAGGCTTAAACTGACTAATAATCTAATCTAATCTTTTTAGTATTCTTGAAAACTCTTTAAAATTAAGTGTTGTCATTTAGGGTCAATATTTTTTGTTTTCATATGTTCATTCAAGATTTCATTACAGAGAGACTTAATTTTTACATAAAGTGTTGCTACGTACTGTTTCATTTGAATTGATTTATTTTTCAGGACATGGAATTGACATGCCATCCAATCAAGCTGCTGATCACTCACTGCTCTTCTCTGCCTCTTCTCTCATTCGAGCTCCTCTTGCTTCCAATTGCGAGACAGCTCCTGACGAGCAATTAAGAGAGACCTTGGGCTTCTTAGCAGAGGTGAGATGAGTCTGGTAACCCGCTAAGGAATACATACATGTCAGTATAAAATTTAAGATGTCCAGATTATAGACAGATTTTCTTGACTCAATCATTAGGAGTCTTATTAAAAAGATTTCTTCATTTTTTACTTATTCTTTAAAAGTTTTCAAAAGTGTAAGATAGGATTATTATTTAATATCTCTCAAAAATCTAAACATATTAGACAACATAAATGTTAGAGAGGAATTGTGGGAAATAAGAGTGCATAAACTTAAGTTTTGTTTTAGGCCATGTATTTCATACTTCTCTGCCTATTACTATCAATCATTTGTTTTCTTTTTTCCCCTCATAACTTATTTCCCCTCATAACTTATTTCCCCCATGATATCCCACATTGCATTCTTTTATTTTCTCACTAAATGGTGCCTTTCTCCTGCCTCTCCTCTAAACTGGATTTTTTTCGCGGTTAAGGATGCTTGAACTAACATATAATCTAATCTTACCTTTTTGTCTCTTTTCTTCTCTTTCTCCATTGAGACTCCTTATAGTTTTACATTTAATATTATGCTATAGTTCATCATCTCCATTTCCCCTCAGGGGGATACAATTTTTGTATCTATGCAAATTAGCACTCCCAGGGGGACAATGTGAGGGCACAAGCTGAGAGTTAGGTAGGCCTTTTTTGTTGAAATAAAAAGCTTTTGTTATCTTAAGAGCCATCTTTTTTTTGGTTAACTGCTGTTCTGTTTTTCAGCAACTACTACTTTCTTCAACTTTGACCTTGTTTTATGAACTTCTTTCTTATGTTACTGTTTCAATGCCTTTTCTGCATAGATTCTGCGTTCCCTTAGCTCCATACCAAATGGTGCCTTCCTCCTTCCTCTCTTTGGATCGCCTTTGTTGCAGATAGGGAGGCTTTAACTAGCTAAGAATGTCATCACCATTTCTTCATATACTTTTTCAATGGTGCTTCCCGTTGAGCGTAATTCTTCACAACTGTCCCCTTTTCTAATTGCTCTTCCCTGCATCTCAATTTATCATATTAGCTCCATTTTCACTAACAGATTTAAATCTGTATCCTTAACTGCAACTGAAAGGCTTGCTTATGAAGCGAAAGACTTCATTAAAAAAATTTTCAACGTGAGCTCACATTTTTTCTTGCCTTTCAGGAAAGAAAGTGAAATGATTCCACTTATCATTGAGGTGTCTGAAGAGGAACAAAAGGCTGCTGTGGTGTTCAACGGAGCCACCGAGATCGAAGGAAGTTTTCCTTTTGTGGAAGTGGAAGAGATTTGAAGCCCCCAAACAAGATTTGAAGGACCAAACAAGAATTGCATCTGAGGCATACTGCAGCATGCAAAGTGCCTCAGTCAAGTCAGAGCAAGTTACCCAAACAGCTCCGTTGTCAGCATGAAGGGATGTCTGCAGTAGGGGGTTACAGTCCTGGAAAGTATCATGTATCATTATGTTAAACAATGTTGGGCTGATCACTGATCCTGTGTGACACCCTACATCCGGAAACATTGCTTGCTCGGATAAGGTGTCATTGATTCGGACTCTTATTTTGCATTCTTTGATGAAAGACATTATGGTTTGAGGTAGGTTACCTGCAAATCCTAAAATCTGTAGCTTTTGCAATAGCCCATAATGCCAGCCAGTGTTGAAAGCCTGTTTTATATCGAAAAATACTGCAACATAAAAATCTTGCAGGATTATTGCTTTCCGAATGGAGTTTCCAATACGTGCGAGTCCATCCAGAGTGCAACGGTCTGCTCTGAAACTGCTCTTCCCTCAACTGACGGCTTTAGCCTCTACTACTTGTTTTTCCGGAAAATCGCTCTTGCTTGCTTAAATGCGATCCATTTATCAATGTTCTCAAGGGGATTTTTGTAATGGTTGTAGGCCTTATGGTATTTCCTATGGGCTATCTTGCACTCATCAGTCCACCAGCTGCTTGTCCTTTATTGTTGTGTAAATTAGCGCTCCCAGGGGGACTATGAGAAGGTCTGAGCTAAAGGTTAGGTAGGCTTTCTTTTGTTGAAATAGAATAGGTTTTTGTTTTGTTACGGTTCACTGCTGTCTTGTTTTTCAGCACCTACTACTTCTTCAACTTTTTCTTGTTTCATGAACTTCTTTCTTAGCTTCCTGTTTCTGTGCACCTTGTGCATAGATTCCGCGTTCCCTCAACTCCATACTAAATGGTGCCTTCCTCCTACCTCTCTTAGAACATCTTTGTCGTGCAATTAAGGGAGGCTAAAACTTGCTTATATAATAATAATAATAATTTTTGTTGTGTAAAGCTTTGACTAGCCTTGATGTTGCTAATGTTGCTTTGGTTATGGATTGAAAAGCATCGGATATTGTCTATTTTGAGCAGTTTGGGAACACTAGAGCAGTTTCAAATATTGCCAATATGCATTGCGCAAGCGCCATCTTGGTAGTTCGGCCTTGGGAATTGATAAAGCTGAATCAATAATCAGTGGAAAGTGATCTCTTGTCAATGTGTCACTACAAGTGTTCCATGTAAACTTGGAGTGCAGATCCTCAGTGACTATTGTTAGATCTATGTGTGTATATGTACCTCTGGAGAACAAGAAAGTTGGGGCTGAATTATTCAGTAATATTAGGTTGTTTTCAGTCATCCAGTTCTCTATTATTTTACCCTGTGTGTCACTGAAGTCAGGGCCCCAGCTATAGCTGTGAGCATTTGAGTCCATCATAATAATGCTAGATCCTGTAATCTGATAACTGATGTCTTGTAACTTCAGCAATAAACCATAACTTTCCAAACGGGGTGGCAAATACATATTTATTATATTGATAGGCTTTTTGTTGATAAATATTTTGCAGAGCACAAGCTCTAATGGAGTAATCAATTGTGTTGTTGTGTTTGGTATGCTGGAGTGAATGAAAATAATCACCCCACCTCCTCTACCTTCCCTTCTTTCATATCGGAAAGGGCTGAAGTAATTCTTCAATTATATGTTATGGCGCTGATGTAAAAATGATTCTTGAATACATGTAATTCCTGACTGATGTTGATCAATAAGCACCCCTCAGGGGGATACAATTATTGTATCTATGGGAACTAGCGCTCCCAGGGGGACAATGTGAGGGCCCGAGCTAAAGGTTAGGTAGGCTTTCTTTTGTTGAAATAGAACAGGTTTTGTTGTGTTACGGACCATCTTTTTTCGGTTCACTGCTGTCCTGTTTTTCACCGCCTACTACTTTCTTCTTCAACTTTTTCTTGTTTCATGAACTTCTTTCTTAGCTTTCTGTTTCTGTGCCTTTTCTGCATAGATTCCACGTTCCCTTAACTCCATACTAAATGGTGCCTTCTTCCTTCCTCTCTTTACATCTCATTGTTGAGGATAGGGAGGCTTAAACTAACTAATAAACTAAACATAAACTAAACTGATCAATAAGCAAGTGAAGGTAAGGTAGTTTTGCAAAGTATCCTTTTAGATTCCATTGTAGGATTGTTAAGTTCATGCTTGACTGATGAGAGAGGTAACATTTAATTTTGTGAGTAACTCGGAAATTAGTTTACCAGCTTCTAATATATTTTCTATTTCTTTTAGGCCGTCTATTTTTCAGTTATAGTGTTTGCCAGTAAGATTTTGATAATAGCAGGGAGAAGTTGGATGATTAGATATTTAAAGCAGCCCACCATTTGTTTCTCCTGGGAGGTTTTCGGCATATGTGGTGTTGCATTTGAGTTGTCTACATCTCTTAATTGAGATTGTCTTTCTAGCATGTTCCTGTGATCCGGAGGATAACCAGAGGCTACATCAATCTCAGGCAATGTATTTGAGCCCAGGGAAGCATGTTGGCTTCTTCTAGTGGTTTGTATTGGTGTAGATTGATTCCTGCAGCTTTGGCTGGTTATCATCTGCTTATGTTTTTTGTTAGCAAAAAAGCAGAACCACCTCTTCTGAGAGGTGGTTCTGTTGTCAAGTGGGTGTGTACTATAAGATCGGGTTACAGCTGCATATGTATTCCGAGAGAAATTTTGCTTTTGCGGCCGAGTCAGAGCTGGGAATATGTGCTGTGATTCGAGGGCAATATATTCTTCAGTGTTTATCTCTAGTTGTTTTTTTGTTGTTGAGAGTAGATGGCACGTGATTAATTAAAAGAAATAGTTTTGCTGGCCTTGATTTTGCAAATTTCCTGTTCTTCGACATATGTTGGACTGTTTTTGGAGTTAGCAGAATGATTCCCTTTGCAGTTAGGGCAATGGTAGTTGTCTGATTTGCAGCTTGCTTAGTCATGTTCTGCTGATGAACAGTTTCTGCAAATTTTTTTTGTTCCGGTAGATGGAAGCGGTATGCCCCACCTCCAACATTTTGTGCAATGGATTGGGTTTGGATAGAAAGGATGGACTTAGCAATTAAAATATCCTGCCTTAATCTCCTTAGGGCATTTTGTTCCTAGAAAAGTTAAAACGAACATGTGAGAGTCGGCTAGCTTTGGTCCATATACATTTTCCTGATACCTACCTACTGTAGGGGCATGATGCAGCAGCTGTTCATCCAGAGACTCGCCAAGAAATTCAGGTGCACAAATCTTGTCACATACAGTAGAGGCTCCCCAGGCTATTTGAGTATTAATAGAGATTTTATCCAAGGATTTGGCTGCGATTAATGTTTTTGTTTATTCAAAGGTTTTCACTTCTATTATTAAGCTTCCTGTTTTTTTTTGTATTCCACTTGTTCCACTGGGCCAGAAATTTGATTGATTAGGCTCTGCACTCTGGATGGACTCAGTTTTGTTAGTTTGATCTGTTCATCTGTAGCAGAGATTATGACATGCCTGGAAGAATCAGGTATTTTATCTATGTTTTCTGGCAGGTTCAAATCAATTTTAGCAGATCTGGGTTCTGTGAAAGTTGCTTGATTGTTTGTAAATTGCTCTTGGTTGTTTGGAATGGTATCTATAGTTGTATTTAGAGACCTATCCCTAGATATCACTGCAGATGGATTGCTCTCAAAGGACAAGTCAGTTGTACAAAACTCCAAGTTGTTGCTTAAGTTCCTTTTCTTCTTCCCATGAGCTACTTTTTCTGCAGGTTCAAGGCTTTGGTCCAATGTTCGTTTTTGTGGATTAGTGGGCTTTTCAGTTTCATTTGTAGCTGCTAATATTGCATTGTTGTCAAGACTTGTGTGCATTTGTATTTCTGATAGAGATGGTTGAGTTAGGGCAGTACTTCTCCTCAGGGGGATACAAGTATTGTATCTATGGGAATTAGCTCTCCCAGGGGGACTATGTGAGGGCCTGAGCTAAAGGTTAGGTAGGCTTCCTTTTTGTTGAAATAGAATAGGTTTTTGTTTTGTTACGGACCATCTTTTTTCGGTTCACTGCTGTCCTGTTTTTCAGCACCTACTACTTTCTTCTTCAACTTTCTCTTGTTTCATGAACTTCTTTCTTAGCTTCCTATTTCTGTGCACCTTGTGCATAGATTCCGCGTTCCCTCAACTCCATACTAAAGGGTGCCTTCCTCCTTCCTCTCTTAGAACATCTTTGTCGTGCAATTAAGGGAGGCTAAAACTTTCTTATATAATAATAATAATAATAATAATAACCCTCTACACTGCAACTTTTTTGGAAAGGTTGTTTATAACTAACTTATGGAAACCTCTGCAAAACTATGATATATATTGTTTCATGCAGTATGCAGAGTTAAAAGAATTGGTACTCAAATTGTGATTTTGACTAACTGGTCATTCTAAAGTATACCTTTATAATCCATTAAGCTAAATTTATTCATTTGTGAATTTTAAGTGTTCAGGTTATTTTTATTTTATAGTTCTTTACTTACTGGCACGGAGAGTGTCCTGATTTTTGAATATAGCGCTAATGCATTGGGAGTCCTGCAGCTTATTATTAATTAGTCACTCGTCGTATGTGATTACTCAAGTCCTTTCCTAGATTCAAGTAATTAGTTTTATGTTGTTTCTTTTGTGTAGATTTTGGAATTTATAACTGCAAAATGTCGAAGCGCGCATAGAGCGGTGGTATACCAAATGTTATTTTGAGAGGAAAATAGTTAATTTCATTCATTATCGACAAAAATTTATGTGATATAAATTTAGTGTATTTTTAGGTGAGGAAAATATTTTTCCATGGACAAATAATTATTGTCTCTTTGATTTTGCTCCCTATTCTTGAAGAACTAGTTATGTTAAGTCCCATGGTTAGAGTTTCGTAGGGCTTCTTTTTGTTACAATTTAAAGCTTTGTTTTCTTTTCTTAAAAACTCTTTTCTTTTTATTCACTGCTGTTCCGTTTCTCATCACCTATGATTTTCTTCTTCAGCGTTAATTTTGTCTTAATCTTGCTCCTCAATTTAATATTTCTATGCACAAGGTATCTTCCCTTCAGGGGGATGCAACTATTGTATCCATGGGAATGAGTGCTCCCAGGGGGATTATGTGAAGGCCCGAGCTGAAGGTTGGGTAGGCTTTCTTTTTGTTGAAATAGAAAAGATTTTTGGTTTGTTATGGACCATCTTTTTTCAGTTCAGTGGTGTCCTATTTTTCACCATCTACGACTTTCTTCTTCAACTTCGTCTTGTTTCATGAACTTCTTTCATAGCTTACTATTTCTATGCATCTTGTGCATAGATTCCGCATTTTCTGAAATCCATACCAAATGGTGCCTCCCTCCTTTCTTTCTTTCTTTCTTTCTTTCTTCGATACGCCCTTTCCTGTAGCGGTCACGGAGGCTTAAACTTGCGTATAATCTTTTCCAGTGAAGCGAAACCTATAGCATGTTTTATTTCAAATAAACATATAAGTACAGAATTTTATATTATCCTTACGATCCGGTGCGCAATCGTAAGGCTCATCCGCATGAAAAGATAATAAAACGTCTTATTTGATTGATTGAAGTAAATTTTCTAATTTGTTTGGAAAGGGCTTTCAATTTACGAAGCTGCTAATTTTAAATAGAAAAATTTGCACGTAGCCGGACTGAATTAAATTTTCCAAAAATACAAATCCGTATACGTGGGGCATACCGGCAGTCGGTCTTGTTGTCGATCGTACGTCTGGAAGGCAGAGTACGCTGCGTGGTAGTACGCACGCTGCCGCCTCTGACGTCATCTTGCGTGCGAGTGATGTCATCCGGCTTGTTTGTTATGAAGCTTTCTATTGGCCAGTCGAATTTGTGAATGTGCGCGGCTGTACCCGTAGAAGTGACTTTACCTCCTTTAGTATACCGTGACTGAGGCTGAGCCTCTGAGTCTGAGGCCGAGTCAGGGCCAGCCAGCTCAGGCCACTGGCGCTGCGCCCGTGAGCACGGCTGCCAGTCTACTTTTTCCAAAATCCCCAGCTGGCCCCTGAAATTTCCACAGCTCGTAAGAAAATTATCTTATCTTCAAAACATTTTTAGGTTTATTCTCCATTTTCGTCATCAATGTCAGCATGAAAGTCAAGAGACTTTGATTCTTTCAATCTTTTCAACAGGTTATGGTACTTTTGATAGACGGTTCCACTTAATTCTTAGGTCAGTTACTAAAATTTTTGTGGATCCCACGTCGC
The DNA here is from genome assembly GCA_030386875.1 of Morinoia aosen. Taxonomy (NCBI): domain Eukaryota; kingdom Metazoa; phylum Arthropoda; class Malacostraca; order Amphipoda; family Talitridae; genus Morinoia; species Morinoia aosen. Next base: position 13,610,414 of record CM059577.1, on the reverse strand, counting down.
ACACTTAGCGTTATTTGTTACTGAATATTGCTTAGCAAGAAAGCGGTCTTTGGCAGTTTCTTGTTCTAATTAAGGAATTGTTTCTATTCTTTTTCATGCAATTAAGGTGAGGAAATATTTTTCAACAGATGTAGACAAAAGCGCAAGCAAGACAAGTCATAAAATATGAAAGGAAACCAAATTTAAGGTTGCCCAATCCATCTTTCATTTCCCCTAATGATTTCCAATACTGAGGATAGTGCATTCCTTCCCGATGGTCAGCTGGAAGTAGGCGAAAACTTCTCCACTCGTCGTCTATCTTGTTTACCTGAGCTTCATCAACAAGCGAAGGGGAAGGGCCACTTGGTCATCATCAGTAGACGCTTTCTGCTTGAAAAATTGCGCGATGTCAATTTTCGACTTGGTAAGTTCGCACATTTTCTTATGCTTATCGGATTCCTTGTGTTACAGTAGGACAGACTTGTTCGCACTTTCGAGCATGATATTGCAGCACTTACAACTGACACGCTAATATCTACGCACAAAGTAAGCAGGGCTGCGAATGCTTGGGCTTTAACTCAAGATCTTTGGTTTTGGCGATGTGCCTTGGGTTCTTGGGTTTAGTTTATGAATAGATTGATAATCTTGGGTTTTGAGCCGCATACTTCAATCATAGTGCACAGAAATTGTTCAAAGTCAAATTATTGTATACAAATGACAATATTTTATTACGCCTAAAGGTTTCTTTACACGTTTGAAATACATTGCAAGCCCGTCACAGCCTGTAAGCGATGACTGCTCGTTTTAAGCGGCCCATACACGTTCAATTCTATTGTGCAAGTCTGGCTTGCACAATATAATTGACAATTTCCAGTTAGCCACACACGATCAATAATATACTTGCGCAAAAAAGGCAGTTTGTTCTGCTACAAAGTTGGCTGATATAACTGGTCCGATCCAGCGCCAGATTTTTCTGAATCCAAAGCTGTTCTCAGTCCTTTGCGATAGTTGGTCCTTTATGCATTTATCTTTTTTTTTTTGCATCTCCTCTCATGAAATTTGGGTATTTTTCATAGAATTTTTCCACCAAGATAGCACAAGCTGCATCTTTCTTCGGCCTGTTCGAGTAATCGTCACTTTTTACTTTCCATAAAGCTGGTAAAATTTTATAAACTGGTTGACATTCCAATCCGAATTCCCTGTCATCTTTTTCACACATTTTAATTCGTAGGCTACTTACTCAATCTGAAACAGAAAATAGTTTAGCTTGCTCAATAACATTGATGGGCACCATACACAGTCAAATAATTGCGCAATGCTAGAGACTTGCGAAAAAAATATCAAGCAGAACTTGATTTACTCAATATAATTGCGCAAGTCCTCAATATCGCCTATACACGGTCAATTTAATTGACAATTGAGGGTATTGACAATGATATTGCGCAATATTATTGATCGTGTATGGGCCGCTTTAGCGCATGAACGTATTGCACACTCGTCACAAATCATGAACTGTTAAGCGCGCGCGTTTGCTTCATAAAGCACTCAGTCTTTTAGAGAGTGTAAAGTGAGACGGTCGCATTAATTTCAGATACCATGCGATTTTGGTCGGGGGTTAGATACAAAAATCTGTGCAGATTTTCCGATTGTACTCATATTTCAAGGTGAATGTCTTTCTCTGAACTCTACTCATTTAAATGAAAAAAGTTGCTGACTATATAGCGCCAGCAAAAAAGAGAAAATGGTAGGCTCAGTTCTTCGAGGATGAGTGGCTCAGTGAAACGTTTAAAGATGGCTTGAGCAGGACAGCAACCTCCAGTTACTGCAAGGCATATGAAGTGACATTAAAAAAGGCGAATAAATCTATGTTGTCAGAGCATAAGGATTGTGTTATACATATATAATTTTGCAGTTCCTAAAGGAAGCATAAGTATTACTCAATTTCTTAAAAAGGAAACAACTGAAAGCCAACATATAGCATGAGTGAGCCAAGGCTTGCAGCATTTTTTTAACCATAATCTACCCTGTGCAAACGTTGACCATCTCTTAGAACAGAGGTCTGCAAACTAAGGCCAGTGGGCCAAATCCGGCCCCCCACATAATTTCATACGGCCCTCCAAACAAATCCCTGTGTGGTGGCATTGAAAAAATAATTATCGTACGGCTGATTATCGTCGGCACTGATTTATTTTTTTCATTTTGTATACTTTCGGCCCGCATGAATGTGAAAATAAACCATGTGGCCCTTACATTGTTAAGTTTGAAGACCCCTGTCTTACAGGTCTGTAAGCTTACATTTTCTGAGAGAAAAATAGCCCATAATCTGTCGATAAAGCAAGCAAAACTTTCCTATGTAATCCAAGATAGTATAGCTGTCAAAGAATTTTGCAAACATGACGTGATTATATATATTTATATACCATATATCATGTATTTTTATTTTTCTAATCTTGGGTTTTATTTCCTGATCTTGGTTTTTTTAAAACCATGATCTTGGGTTTTGATGAAAAGCTCATTGGCAGCCCTGCGCACGCTATACGAGACAGCTTCTCCGTATAGACTATAGACCGACCAGGGTTGAAACTTTAGCCGGGCCGGGTCCGGAGCCGGGGTCAATAAATTTGTCATGGCCGAGGGCGGGGTTATCAAATTTACCACGGCCGGGGCCGGGGTTCAGACCGTGTCAGGAGTCCTGACACCATCATTTTCAGATCCATCTTCTTTTCTAAGGCAAATGTATTAGATGACTCTGAAGACTCTGATGCCAGTTCAGGAGTGTGCCCAAGTATAGCGGTATCAGCTTTAACAGAGCTGAAAAATACTTCAAAATGAAAAGAATAGATGTAAAATAAATAAAAATAAATAAACCCGATAATGTTTGGCAAACAAATTTGGCAGAATTTAAAACTTTGACAGTACTAGCCAGAACTTATCTCTGTCCACAACCTAGTTTGACAGCTTGTGAACGTGAACGTGAATTTTATTGAAGTGAGTAAAAACTTGCAAAAAGACAGGGTACGGTTGACACCTAAAAGTGCTGAAACCCTTCTGATTTTAATGTATAAGTATAACCTTAGAGCAACCAGCTATTCAACCGACATGGACACTCCACCCCGAGACTTCGTTGCACATCACTCATTACACGAATCCAAGCCGGATTTAATAGAAGAAACAGAGTCTATCGATGACTGCGATGAGTTGGAACTTGAATTGATAGCTTAAAAAATACCAATTGCAATTATGAAACATTTAGGATCAAAAAAAGTAACTCAATGTAATTTTTTCAATGAATCATATTTTGATGTAATGAGTATGAGTCTATGACATACGTTACCGTAAGGTAACGTACATATGTCCTGAGTTTCCTTTGTTTCTGTTGAGGATGTTTCCATGTTCATTGAATTTTTTACCTGTGCGATACACAATCTTCTTATAGGGCGAGTTCCTTTCCGGAAATTTTCCATTAAATGCTCTTCGAACAATTTAACAGTTTTTTGTTGCATCAAATTCCAATATGATGAAAATTCTTTGATCGTTAGTGAGCTGCATTTTAGGTGTCTCTAAATGATAAAATAAGGAAGTAAATAACCTCTCAGAGTGTTTGAATACTTGGTGGTATGTAGGATACATCATTGTGAAATTATTTTTAACGTGAAAACAAGGACTCCGGAGAAATGTGCAGTGAATCACTTATGCATCACTTTCTCATGTTTATCTTCAGCACAGGTACCCTGCAGAGGTCTATTGTAAGCTCTGATTTACTCCAATGTTCTACATCTGAAAAAATTTCATCAAGTGTCCTCAGTGTCCTCATTGAGTGTCCTCAGAGACTCCGTGTGGGAAGGACGTGCGTTGCGCTCGCTCCGAAATAAAGTGCCTAACACTAGAAAGAATGTACTCCTAACCTGAATGGGTACACACTCTCGCCATGAGGATTCAAATGTGACTTAAACACACAACAAATAAAAAATCATCAAACTAAGTGTAAAATAATCCCTCAAAAAGTGTGAAAGTGCTCATCCCTCGCGTAAACGAGGAAACGAACTCTCTCAACCTTCAAGATGGGGCCCAAGAAGCAGCGCAACAACAGCTGCGGTAACAATAACAGCGATGAGTTTCAGCCGAAGTTTGGTCAATATCCTGATGTGTCTAGCCTAACAAAAGACGGCAAAGAAGTGGTTTTTGTCCTAATAAAATACTTCGACTCAGTGATGACAAATTTTAAGAGTGATATTGATAACATGCAAATTGAAATAAGTCACCTTAAAACACTAGTTGAAACAATAGCGGGAAAAGAAGCAGAGCATAAGAAAACTCTCGAAGAACACAATGAGAAAATATATAGCTTAGCCTTCCGTCTCGACCAGTTGGAAAAAAGTGATCAGCGCCGAGACATTGAAGACAAAAAAATGTACTCTCGTCATTTCTGGAAAGGATATACCGCAATCACACTCGAACGAAATCTGCAAGGAAACCATCTGCAAGCTCCTGAAGGACAATACCAACATCGACCTCTGCGACACTGAAATTACATCAGCTAACAGAATGGGGAAAAAACCAGTAGCTGGGAACGAAGATCGAAGAAACATTGCATTTGAACTAAAACATTATCACAAGAAACGTGAAATTCTCACCGCCTGCCGAGAAAAGAAACCAAAGTTTTTTATAAATGAATACCTCATACCTTCACGAGCTAACGCTATGTACATCCTTCAAAAGGCTAAAAATAAATTCCCGGATAAAATTGGTATACCGAGAACACAGGACGGAAATATCTTCGTATCTAACCCCGGAAACCCAGATTCAAGACGCCTTCAGATCAACACCCCGGAAGACATCGAGAAAAACCTGATGCAATAACTAAACATGTCATCAAAACAGGTCGTGGGTGACTAGACTTGACAAATGTATAAGAGATGTGTGTGTAAACATTTAGTGACTCTGTGTGTGACATTTTGTAACAACGTAATCAGCAATTTTTCACCTATCAATATTACTGTGAATTCCTCTTTTTTTTACCACTATAGTTATCATTACGCGTAAACCATATTAGCTGATTGTATCATTGTCGTCATAATCTTTAAAACTTACTACCTGTTGTATGTGAACTTGTGAAAACGCCCTCAGCAATCTGTTTGCACCAATGTTGTGATATCGAACTCCAATATTATAACAAATATATAACAGATGTGTGTGTAGACATTTATGACATCTGTGTGTGACATTTTATAACAACGCAATCAGTTATTTTTCCCTACCAATATTACTGTGAATTCTTCTCTATTTACCACTACAGTTATTATTACGCGTAAAGCATATTAGCTGATTGTATCATTGTCGTCATAATTTTTAAAACTTATTACCTGTTGTATGTGAACTTGTGAAAACGCCCTTAGCAATCTGTTTGCACCAATGTTGTGATATTGAACTCCAATATTATTCGCTCATGGAGTGAGTTTGTGTGTACTCACGAAATCGCGCTAGATTTTTCTTTTATAATAGATTCTCTCTTACTTAATAAGCGACTTTTTAGACAGGAGTATCCCTTTAAGCTTGACTCTGTACTTCGTTTTTCTTTAAGCTATATAGTACCTACTTCTTACTGTTTACTAATTTTAAATGACTGATCACCCCGAGATATTCGAGGAAATCGACCCAGGTCTCAATCATTTGAACAGAATATATCCAAACCTAAACGACTCTCAAGAGTGTAGGTATACTAATATATCAAAATTCAACGAAACTATACGAATAACTGACCGAGATTTCTCACTCCTGTGTTGGAACTGTAGGTCACTCTATCCAAAATTGAAAGCGATACAATGTACTATTACTGAACTTAAATATAACCTAGACGTGATTAGCTTCACCGAAAGCTGGATAGATGACTCGACTAAAGACATGATTCGATTTGAAAATTATCACAGTTACCATTCGCTACGAAAAAACCAACGGGGCGGAGGCATCAGTGCATATATATCTAACCACATAGACTCGAGAACCATAGCAAGTGCAACAATGAATCAGGATCATATAGAATCACTCTTCGTAGAACTGTCTAGAGATGGTAATCGCATTATGCTTGGAACGGTGTATAGGCCTACAGCCTGTTCTATATCCTTCCTGAATGAGCTGAATCGTATTATTTCTCAGTTCAACAGGCCCTTATACAATGACATAATAATATGCGGTGACTTCAATTATGATCTACTGAAACATGAAAGCTATGAACCAATCTCTAATTTCCTAACAATCTTTCAGTCTCAATCCTTCCTTCCGATCATTACAAAGCCTACGCGGATAACCTCTGAATCTACTACGCTGCTTGACAATATCTTTATGACAGACCCAAGTGATTTTCTTTCTCGAATCATTGCCTCTGACTTATCAGATCATTTTCCAATTTTTCCTGTTAAGAAAAATGTCTATATTGCTTGCACCAAGCCGCGGGCTGAAACTTACTCAAATCGTAAAGTAAACGAATCAAATTTAGAGGAAATGCGCACCGTTCTAGAAGAATCAATACCAACATTGCACATCTTCCAATACAATAATGCAACGAGCATTGATGAAGCAGTATTAAAATTGACTGAAACTATAATGACCGCACACAATCAATATTGCCCAATTGTAACTCGTACAGTTACCCCGAAAAATAAACAAAAGCCCTGGATTACTGGTGACATCGTGATAAACATAAAGAAACGTCAAGCGTACCTAGCCCTCCTTTGTGAACGGCAAATATCTAGAGAAACATATAACCGATTCAGAAACTATGAGACAAATCAGATAAGGACATCAAAAAAGAACTACTTCACGCGCAAGTTGACTCAATTTAAAGCTGACGTTAAAAAGACTTGGCGACTCCTTAACTCCTGCTGTAAACCGAATAACGCTGATAAAAAGAAAATTAAACATATTGTTCATGATAATGTAAAATACCACAAGATGATAGAAATTGCTAATCTTGAAGAAAATTCACTGAAGTTAATTTTAAGGTCAAATACAATCTCATAATTTACTTATATTCAAAAACTTTAACTTCATTTATTTTTCAAATTCAATTATCAATTTAAAATTTATGGCGCTGACCCTTTCTATGTTTCTCTAATCATTAAGACGAAGTATAAGAATCGGCCGCGGCTGCTCACCTCTGAGCATTCTCGGCGCCACAGAGGCTGATTCACCCGATTTACTGGAAAATTCACTACGAGCTCTGATTTCGACTCTAATTTACTCCGGCAGCTGAACTTTAACAAGTGAAGTGTTCTTTGTGGCCTATAACTTTTAATCCTGTGTCGAGTGTCTGCAGCTTACACCAGTGCAAATGGTGCGTTGTGACTGTGGGACTGCACGGTTAGCTTCTTCACCAATCGAGCATTCGTGCGCCATCACGGAGTTACGACCTGACCATCGTAACGGCCTGCAAACCTTAGTGATGGACCTGGGAGCGACCATGGCCGGCTAAGCTCTCCTCCTCAACCTCCCCTGCGCTGCGCTACGATGCTCGTCCCGTCTCCTCGCCTCTGGACGGCTGAGAGACACTACTGCCTATTCGATGGTGAGACATAGTTATGGTCAGCGCCATTTCATATTTGTCTGTCGAGCAGTTTGTCAGTCTCGTCAACCTTAAATTATAAATAGGAGAGAAACTTTGAATTACTGAATAACTCTAAATTACTTGAATTACTAAATTACTTGAATTACTAAATTACTTGAATTACTAAATTACTTGAATTACTAAATTACTTGAATTACTAAATTACTTGAATTACTAAATTACTTGAATTACTAAATTACTTGAATTACTAAATTACTTGAATTACTAAATTACTTGAATTACTAAATTACTTGAATTACTAAATTACTTGAATTACTAAATTACTTGAATTACTAAATTACTTGAATTACTAAATTACTTGAATTACTAAATTACTTGAATTACTAAATTACTTGAATTACTAAATTACTTGAATTACTAAATTACTTGAATTACTAAATTACTTGAATTACTAAATTACTTGAATTACTAAATTACTTGAATTACTAAATTACTTGAATTACTAAATTACTTGAATTACTAAATTACTTGAATTACTAAATTACTTGAATTACTAAATTACTTGAATTACTAAATTACTTGAATTACTAAAGTACTTGAATTACTAAATTACTTGAATTACTAAATTACTTGAATTACTAAATTACTTGAATTACTAAATTACTTTGATCGCGTGGACCGCTAGACGGCCACCGAACTTAATTACCTTGTTACTATTACTAAATTACGCGACTTGCGTGGACCGCTAGACGGCCACCGTCCTCAATGAACTTAATTGTTATTCAATATTAACGCTGAAACGTAATTTCTAATAGTATTCGGTTTTCTCTCCCCGACAGTTGTGTCAGGCACTGGGGTTTCTGAGCGCGCTGATGGGGTGCACAACACTCCCCTTATCCTCGGTTACCCAAGACTAGGATTCGTTTTGTTTGTTTATCAATAAATTCTTGTAAACCTACTTCGTTTCCGTCACCTGCTATAGTGCCTGATATTTTATTTGTCATGGCGCTGTAGACAGGATGGCGAGACTCTGTCATTCACGTTAGGTTTCGGGATGAGCTGGTAGCGTTGGGGGAGGCGGAGGTTTTTATCTATTCCTTCAATCTCTCTAAATACTTACCTAATTCTTCATTATGGCTCCGCCTGAGCTCCCTTCTGAGAGTTTAGAGTACTTGGTGGCCTTTCGTGGACACGTGCGGGCTCAGGTAACAAAGCTTCATTCTAAGCTTGTTGCTGAAGGTGCGCACTTTTCCCAAACCGAAATTTCGTCCTATTTAGCCAAGGTATCTGAATATCAGACGGAATTACTTAGGTTGAACTTCAAAATTTCGCCTATCATTTTTTCAAAGCACGGCGAGAGCTCGCAATTTGCGGACGAACTAGACGTCGCTGAGACCTATGCCGACAAACTTACCGAGTGTTCAGTGTTACTCAATGAAGCGCAGGCAAATGAGGGTGCTAATATCAGAGCGCTAAATGTTAGCGCACTATCTACCGCTGTAAAACCTAACAACCTGAAGCTGCCGGAGCTTCCATTACCTTCATTTAGTCGTGCAAAGGGCGAAACTCTGGCTGCGTTTCTTGCATCGTTCGAATCTGTAATTGCGGCTTACCAGTTGTCTAGCTACGAGAAGTTCATTTTTTTGAAAAAACAGTTGAGAGCGGAACCTCTAGTTCTTGTAGAATCGCTCGAAATTACAGAGCAGTCGTACGAAGCGGCAGTTGATCTGCTCAAAAAAGCATTCGCTAGTGATGTTGCCCAAAAATTTGATGTGCTTTGCCGTCTTAGAGATTTGAAATGTACTGATAAGCCCTATGAATTTATTGGAGAGATGCGCGTTGTCAATGAACTGTTCAAAACTCTTAAAATAGACTTAAACACGGTTCTTCAGTTTTTTGTCTGGGAGGGTTTGACCGCAGAGCTGCAAACGCAGTTAGTCAGCATTTGTAACACAAACAAACCGTCCTTAGAACAAATTGAAGACAATATTTTTAAAGCAATTGATCGCTCCAGTGAGGTACGCCGTAGGAATCGCAGGTCGGACGCTAAGCCAAGCGGTGTATCTAGCAGATTTGCACCAGCAGCTGATCTCGCAACCTTAGCAGTTAGCGTCAGCTCTAAGCAGCAATCTGCAGCTAAAGCAGGAGTTCGGTTTTGCACATTGTGCCGTGATAGTAACGGACAAAAAGTCACATCGCATTCTACGCGTGACTGCCCTAATTTCAAATCGCCTGAGGCTAAACTAACTCGACTCACGAGTATGAATGCATGCACGATATGTGGCTATGCAAATCACGACACCTCTAACTGTAGGTACGATTTCAAAATGACGTGCCTCCATTGTAGTGGTAAACATATGACTTTCTTGTGCCCGTCTTATACCACTAAAACTGGCGATACCAACGACAGAAGTTCGAAGACATTCGTTCCTGCTAAGCAGTCGAGAGCGCGCGCAAAGAAAGCCAGTGTGAATACTGGCACTGTATGGACGGGGACAGCAGTTCGTTCGGGCGTCGGTAAGGAAGCAATTCTTCCTACTTTCACTTGTGATATAGGTGGTGTCGTTGTTCGTGCTATGAAAGACTCGGGATGCCAATCTAATTTTATTGAGCTAGAATTAGCCAAATCAATTTCACTTCCTGTTGTCGAAAGAAACCTTGAAGTAACCATTCATGGCTTCAACGAAACCAGTGACTATTTGACTCAGGAAGTAGAAGTACCATTGAAGCTGAGTAATTCTACAGTGGTGGTGCGTGCTCTGTGTGTACCTAAAATTAAAACTAAACTCAATGTTGACGGTCTGGGTGAAATTGTAAACGCGTTCCGTAGTAAAAATTACAAGCTTGCTGATCAGAACTTGTCAAGCTCGTCTAATACAATCTCTGATATCAAATTCGTGCTAGGCACCAATGACTCTCATGTACTGAAAGAAAAGCACGTAGAGTTCGGGCTCCCAGTGCCTTCCGTGTACTCGGTTACTGATGAGGGTGTGCTGTTGCTTGGTAACTCAAAACGCATTTTAAACAATTTACAGTATCTGAAGTTTAACGATGCATGCGACTCTGTTCCTGCTGTAGTTGAAGCTAACCTGTGCGTTGAGAGCTCCATACCGACTAGTGACGACTCGCTGACCAAATCTAACGTCGATAATTCACAATGTATTCTCCTCAATGAGGGTGAAATCGACGACTCAAAGTTAAACGAAGCAGCTGACTTGCTAAGACGTCAATGCTCAAAAGTCTTGAATTATGACGATCGTGTTTACGACGAAGACTCGACTGAAGTAAATGACAAAATTGTAAAGACTGTTCTGAATGACACCAGACGAAAACCTGACGGTCGCCTCGTCATGCCCATAATTTGGAGGTCTGAAGTGTCGGCTATGTTAGGGAACAATGCTGTCCTTGCCAAACGAATATTACGTTCAAACGAAAAAAAAGTTACTGAAAAACGAGGAACATTTGTTCATGATAGATGACGTGTTTAAAGAACAGGAACAGTCGGGAGTGATAGAAAAAATTGACAATGTACAAACATTCATTGAGGAAAATCCTCAACATAGTTATTTGCCCCATATGGGCGTTTTCAGATTGGAGCGAGAAACTACAAAATGCAGAGTAGTTTTTCTTTCAAATCTCGCTCAATCTTCTAAAAACGGAGCTATCTCTTTAAGCCACAACCAGGTTATGCACTCCGGGCCTAGCCTTAACCAAAAAATCACTACAGCAGTTTTGCAGCTTAGGTTCGATGAGACGCTAATGTGCTTCGACCTAAAGAAAGCGTTCCTTCAAATAGCTTTGAGCGAAGCTGACTCTAGTAGACTTCTGTTTTTTTGGTACAAAAACGTGGCGAAAAAAGACTTTTCACTTGTGACTTACCGTAACTTGCGACTCCCATTCGGACTTAGATGTTCACCAACCTTGCTGATGCTTGCCATGTACAGATTGTTGTGCGTAGATACAGATGCTGATCCTCCTCGCTTGCGGGCTGTAAAAGCGTTGATCTACGCGCTCACTTACGTCGACAACGGTGCGTTCTCTGGGTCTTCGCAGGAGGTCAGGTACGCGTACCAGCATTTGTGCTCAATATTTGCCCCGTACAAATTCGAGGTGCAAAAGGTGGTCACCAATGATTCTGACTTACAAATTACCGTAGACAGCGAAGCTGAACAAACCACGCCGACCGTGGTGAACTTGCTGGGCTTAAATTGGGACCGAAATAAAGACACTCTGTATACGAAACAAATCCTTTTGGACAAAGACGCTAAAACCAAACGAGCCATTCTTAGTACGATAGCTCAACAATACGATGTCTTTGGCTTTCAAGCTCCGCTGTTAATAAGAGCTAGACTCTTCATGCATTCTTTGCAGCGTAATAGCGAGTTAGGTTGGGACGATATTCTTTCTGAAGCTGCTCTTAGAGAATGGAAGCTGATAGCCAGACAAGCTAATACCGCCCCCGTAATCAAAGTGCCAAGGTTCCTAGGAAAGCGCGGTAGCGCGTTCAAACTGCTGGTGTACACAGACGCTAGTAAGACAATGTACGCCGCCGTGTTGTACTTGCAAGAGTTAGAGACTCGCCAGTTGGGTTTCATTTCCGCCAAAAATAAAATCGTGAATGCCCAACTTGAACTAAAAAGCATACCTGCGTTAGAGCTTCAAGCGGTGACATTGGGGGTAGAAGCAATTTCAGAGTTCATGAATGAATTGAGTAGTAGCAAGTGCGAGTTCCCCATTAACATTGTTCAAGCTACTCTCTTCACTGACAGCTTAATAACTCTGCACTGGCTGAATGCTTACAGCTGTAAACTCGACAAAATGCAGAAGCGTTCAGTCTTTGTGCTGAATCGCTTAGAGGCCATTCATCGGCAATGTGCTAAATTTCCTATTACGTTTGGTTTCACTTCTACCAATGCTAATCCTGCAGACTGCATGACCAAGCCGTGCAGCCACAAACGACTCCTAAAATGGCCTTTTATTCCAGAAGTAGCAAAGCAGTCGGTTGACAGCGGCGCCAACGATTTTCAAGTAACCATTCCTGATCCGAGGCTCGAGCCGGCTGACTCCGTACAAAATTTGCACGCTTCGAACATCTTTGAGGGTGAGAGAAAACCATTAGTCCCTGTCGAGAAGTACTCGTCTTTTCGAAAAATTGTTCGTACGACTTTCAACGTACTCAAATACGTGAGCTCATTGAAAGCTAGAGTCAATGCTAAAAAATTAGGACTAGCCAGTGGTAACGAGCCATTGAATGAGAAAGAAATCTATCAAGAGGCTTATCGGAATGTGCTTGCGTCACATCAAAAAGCAAATTTCGCTGACATTCTCAGCTTTTTTAATTCAAAATCAAAAAACCTTAAGGATATCCCTCCTCTTGTTAGTAGACTTAACATCTTTCTCGACAGGGACGGTCTTCTCAAAGTCAAAAGTAAATTCAGCAGAGGTCATGCTAATGACAGCACTTACCCGATATTGCTAGAAAACGGTTCGCTTACTGATGCAATTATCAGAGACGCGCACCTTCAATTGGCCCATTCGGGCTGCTACAGCGTTCTTTCGCACTTGCGAAAACAATTCTGGTTGCCAAAACCATTCAGTACGGTGCGCAAGGTACTAAAAAATTGTGCAGTTTGCGGTAGGTTAAACAACCGCCCCGTCAAGCTCTCTCAAAATTCATACAGAGATTTCCGTTCGAATCCTCCATGCGAACCCTTCAGGTTCACCTATATTGATTATATTGGTCCTTTCCTTACCAAAAATAACGGGAATAATCATAAGGTGTGGATTCTTGCATTTACTTGCTTATGGAGCAGAGCGGTGAATTTGAGGGTTTGCTCTGATCTTTCAGTGAGGAGCTTTCTTAAAGCTTTTCAAATGCACACCTTCGAGTACGGGCTACCAGCTAGGGTATTTTCCGATCTTGGTACCCAGCTTGTGGCTGGCGCAAACATTATCTCTGCCCATTTGTCAGCTGTAGAAGCAAAACTTACCTTTTGGAGAACGGAATTGAATCGGTTAAATTTGAACAGTATTTCAAAGGTCATAGCGCACTGGGTTCAACTATCGAAGTTTGTGTCAAGCTAGTAAAAAGATTGATGTACGGTGCTGTGCGTAAATCTGTCTTAACGAGGGATGATTTTAACTTTCTCGTAGCACAAACTATCTTTTTGATGAACAAACGTCCAGTAGCTTTCCGCGAAAGCTTACGCAGCGAAGACGTAGCACGAATGCCAGCCCCTCTTACGCCGGAACTTCTCGTTAAAGGCCGGGAATTAATATCTCCTAATCTTATCCCGGCTCTAGAAACGAACGAAAATGCCGATCCGGACTGGCAGCTTCCTGGCACCTCCGATGCTTTGCGGAAAGAGTTAACTAAGCTTCGCAATGTTCAGAGAAATTTAATAAAAACTTACAATGCTGAGTTCGTTAACACATTGATCAGACAAGCTACCGATAAAAGCAACCGCTATCGCCCCGTACTTCATGCGAAACTAAAAGTAGGTGATGTAATACTCTTGAAAGACAAATATTTGAAAGCATTTGACTACCCGATGGCAGTTGTAACAAGGTGTATTACCAATAGTTTAGGAGAAGTTACTGATGTAACTGCTAAGAAAGGAAAATCTGGAGAAATAGTGAAACGTCATGTAACATCCGTGATTCCTCTACTTAGAGAAGCAAGCGTTGACGATACTAGCGCGAGCCTACCGACGGAGACGCTTCCGTCGCGCCCGCAACGTAGCTCGAAGTTGCGCCCTGGTGCGTACGCAAACATGTAGTGCGAGCTACCTTTAGTTGTAAGTTTGTAGTAAACTTTCACATTACCGATGTGAAATGCTCAGTTTCCTAGCAACTAAGATAACATTCAATCGCTACTTGTTCAAGCGATCGAATGCCCCCGCGGGCAGTGAAGAAAATTCACTGAAGTTAATTTTAAGGTCAAATACAATCTCATAATTTACTTATATTCAAAAACTTTAACTTCATTTATTTTTCAAATTCAATTATCAATTTAAAATTTATGGCGCTGACCCTTTCTATGTTTCTCTAATCATTAAGACGAAGTATAAGAATCGGCCGCGGCTGCTCACCTCTGAGCATTCTCGGCGCCACAGAGGCTGATTCACCCGATTCACTGGAAAATTCACTACGAGCTCTGATTTCGACTCTAATTTACTCCGGCAGCTGAACTTTAACAAGTGAAGTGTTCTTTGTGGCCTATAACTTTTAATCCTGTGTCGAGTGTCTGCAGCTTACACCAGTGCAAATGGTGCGTTGTGACTGTGGGACTGCACGGTTAGCTTCTTCACCAATCGAGCATTCGTGCGCCATCACGGAGTTACGACCTGACCATCGTAACGGCCTGCAAACCTTAGTGATGGACCTGGGAGCGACCATGGCCGGCTAAGCTCTCCTCCTCAACCTCCCCTGCGCTGCGCTACGATGCTCGTCCCGTCTCCTCGCCTCTGGACGGCTGAGAGACACTACTGCCTATTCGATGGTGAGACATAGTTATGGTCAGCGCCATTTCATATTTGTCTGTCGAGCAGTTTCTGTCAGTCTCGTCAACCTTAAATTATAAATAGGAGAGAAACTTTGAATTACTGAATAACTCTAAATTACTTGAATTACTAAATTACTTGAATTACTAAATTACTTGAATTACTAAATTACTTGAATTACTAAATTACTTGAATTACTAAATTACTTGAATTACTAAATTACTTGAATTACTAAATTACTTGAATTACTAAATTACTTGAATTACTAAATTACTTGAATTACTAAATTACTTGAATTACTAAATTACTTGAATTACTAAATTACTTGAATTACTAAATTACTTGAATTACTAAATTACTTGAATTACTAAATTACTTGAATTACTAAATTACTTGAATTACTAAATTACTTGAATTACTAAATTACTTGAATTACTAAATTACTTGAATTACTAAATTACTTGAATTACTAAATTACTTGAATTACTAAATTACTTGAATTACTAAATTACTTGAATTACTAAATTACTTGAATTACTAAATTACTTGAATTACTAAATTACTTGAATTACTAAATTACTTGAATTACTAAATTACTTGAATTACTAAATTACTTTGATCGCGTGGACCGCTAGACGGCCACCGAACTTAATTACCTTGTTACTATTACTAAATTACGCGACTTGCGTGGACCGCTAGACGGCCACCGTCCTCAATGAACTTAATTGTTATTCAATATTTACGCTGAAACGTAATTTCTAATAGTATTCGGTTTTCTCTCCCCGACAGTTGTGTCAGGCACTGGGGTTTCTGAGCGCGCTGATGGGGTGCACGACACTCCCCTTATCCTCGGTTACCCAAGACTAGGATTCGTTTTGTTTGTTTATCAATAAATTCTTGTAAACCTACTTCGTTTCCGTCACCTGCTATAGTGCCTGATATTTTATTTGTCAAATCTCTTTAACAATTTCTTCGTAAACGTAGGGAAAACTATAGCTGATGGTATTCCAAGTGAACCTGCTGATCACCTGAAATACATGGATCATATTCGAGAACACAAACCCTTTTTCTTTAAGCCTATACCAACTCTTCTGATGTAATTGCGTGCATAAACAACATGAAAAATAAATCGAGTTGGTTACAAACGTTTCCGACAAAAGTACTTAAAATTATTGCTGATATTGTATCCCCGCTGATATCCAATCTTATTAACAAATCTCTCATCCTAGGCACTTTCCCGAACTCACTTTAAAGTTGCTAGAGTAACCCCTATCTTTAAAAGTGGTGAAAAAACCTGTGTAAACAATTATCGACCTATCTCCGTACTACCAATTATTAGCAAAGTATTCGAAAAGGTTGTGTATAAAAAAGTGTACTCTTATTTTGAAAAAAAATCATTTCTTTACGATGAACAATACGGCTTTCGCTCTAAAAAATCAACAAAACAAGCTATATTAAATCATTTACAATTCCTCTATTCTAATATAGATGAAGGAAAGCCTGTCTTCTCAGTATTTCTTGACTTTCGAAAAGCATTCGATTGTTGGACCATAAAATACTACTCTCGAAACTACACTGTTATGGCATTCGAGGGATTGCCCATGATTGGTTCAGATCATACCTAACAAATCGGAAGCAATACGTTGTCATTGACGACGCAAAATCAGACCCACAGACATTAGCCATGGAGTTCCACAAGGATCTGTTCTTGGGCCTCACCTGTTTCTGATTTTTATCAATGATATTGTAAAATCTATATCATTCTTCAAATTTATACTTTTTGCCGATGACAGTATTTTGCCTTCCGAACCAAAATCCCACTATGATTGTGGAGAGTGTAAATAATGAATTTCATAAGGTTTCATCGTGGCTCAAAGCTAATAAAATATGCCTTAATATTGATAAAACAAATTATATTACATTCTCATACAAGAAAAATGTCTCTCCCATGCATTAAAATTAACGAAGGTGAAATCGAAACCAACTCATGTAAGTTTCTGGGCATCATAATAGATAAACATCTGACCTTCAAAGAGCACATCACTCATATTAGTTCTAAATTATCAAAATCCATCGGAATCCTAAATAAAGATAAAAATTTTCTGCCTGAAACAGCTTTAAAAATGCTCTACCGAACGCTTATGTCTCAATACTTGCAATACGGAATAGAAGCATGGCACGGAACTGATAAAAATAAAACCAACACAATTTTTACTCTGCAGAAAAGAGCTATCAGAGCGGTAAAAAACCTAGAATATAATGCTCACACAAATGATTCTTTCAAAATTTACAAATACTTGAACTTTCGGATCTCTACAAAATCTCCATTTGTAATTTCATTTACAAAACATTAATAGATGATGACGATAATAGCCTAAGACAATTATTAACTGCGCAAACTGGTCATCACGACCATTTAACCCGAAATAGAAGTAAATTCATGCTTCCTTATTATTCAAAGGCCCGGTCGCAACACAGTATCCTCTTCGTTGGAACCAAAACTTGGAACTCTATACCTGCAGAGATCCGTGAATGTAATTCTTACAAAGATTCAAAAGACATCTTGAGTCTCGTTTCCTATCAGAATACTAGTCGTGGAAGATCACCATGTCAAAATCTTGCCTCCTACTTGGAACTAATGATAATGTCATAATGTAACTTGCCTAGGGTACCATAACCGATCTTCTGTCTGCTCTTGAATCGTTTTATCGAACATACTGTTAAATATAGCCGATTTGACCTATATTGTAAAATGCAGCATAAAATATCGAGTTAATTATCTCAATGATCAGTGTAATGCGAAACTAGGTTAAGTGAACTAGGTTAAACATTTTTGTACGCCCTAGAATAACGTGATGGTAGGATGCCCTAGAAGTCGCTGAACTTGTTCGGGCCCACAGGTAGCTATACTCAAATTTGACTATTGTACTAGACTTAAGAAACATTCTACCTCTGTATCACGTGTGGTACATAAATTGTTTAAATTGTTCAAGTGCATTATCATTTGAAAACAAGAGGTGAGAGGTTTAGGGTAGCTTTAATGAATTAATTCACAAACATTTTTCCTAAAGCCAGGTAAGTGACTAGTTTGATTCCCTTGAGCCCCTTGAGCGGATCATCAGACTGAATATACTTTAAGGCAAGAATTCGCCTTTAGTACCCCCAGAATGTCGAATTTTCTATCGATATTGATTTCAACTGCTGTAGGAAGGGTAAGATATCAGGTACATCGTGTGAAAAAATGAGGTTCGAACGTTCACTCGTTCGCCCGCTACGGGAGTTTGAAGAATGGGGGGGGGGGGGGGGAGAGGGAAGGGGGAAGTGGTATTTTATCATGTTACGGTCAAGAAACGGACATTGCTGGTGCCCCATCCATGTTCGTAGTGAGGACTCTCAACCTCAAATAGACAGAGGGTAAAATGAAACACAGAGCGGAAAACACAGGAAGAGAAATAATAGAACAGGCGGAGCAATAGAGAAAGGTAACTACTGATCTGCTCACCCACACCAGTACCCCAGTTCAACATGGGAAATAAAACACCTGGCTGACATTTATTATTACTTTATTTAAGTACTGAAGAACACGTAAAATCGTACGTTTAATTAATAACCAGTGCACGTTCAAACATGCGCGTGGCAAAATGTGAGAAGCCTACTCTGCTGCAATGCCCAACATTTGCGTTACAAATCACAATACAAGGGGATAGAAATGTTGTTACCTACAACTGCCAAAACACACACTGCAAAACGTACCGCGCATCACTGCACACGGCTAGCCCCAAGCGCGCGCGCTTTGTAACGCCAACACAACACCCTAGCAAGAAACACATCTCACACAATCCTAGGCGATGACGGCGTGGGCGAATAAGCACAATTAACATGATATCAAATAACACATGGCTCCTATCAATCAAGCTGCACAAGAAAGATGATGGATTAGCGGCGAGTTCTTCCATATGTACTGGCGACTGTGCAAAAACTGCCACGCAATAACTTCCCTTTGTGTAGATGCAGATGCGGTTAAGCTCCTTTTTGTGCTTATGAGTTTCATGACGACACTTCGGTGTGTCACCCCACGATTGGGTGAGAATCATTGTAATTCTCGCATTACTTCGATGTGGCCCCCAAGTGCCCGAGTCTCCCCAGCTGTGTCGGGAGCCCTTGGTTGCAGAGAGCACCCAGGTTCAAATCAAAACCCACCCACCTGGGAACAATGAACAGGGTTGCATAATCCATTCCCTGAGACATGAACGTCATTAAGGAGATCATCCCAGGCCCCTGCCAGGCTCCTGTCGCTCCGATGGTCATTTATCATGTTTTTGATGGAAAAGGACCCTTAGGTGGTGGACTATTCGGTCCTAAAATTTTATGGCGCTACGGACAATAGATCCCCCCCAGGGGAGGTGAGGGGACCAAAATCTTCATTTTTCGACCCATTTCGACCCCATATAAAAAGACAATAAAACGGGAAATGGAAAATTTCGCTTCATTTTCTTGTTAGAAATGTTCCAGTGATTCTAAAACTGTATTTGTTTTTGTTTTAGCATCAAAACTGAATGAGGAGATACGTCTTGAAATATCAATATCAGGGAAATTTCATGACCTAAAAACCAATATGTTAAATTTTTATAAAAACTGTGGCCTAAATCGAAAAAGTGAATAGAATAAATTGTGTTTCTTTCCAAAAGAGACATATCATAGTCAAATTTCATAAGAATCAGACTGAAAGTTAAAAATTTCATATTTTTGAAATTTTTTTTTGTTTGGAAATCACAATTCACAGTGTGAATATGAAGTTATGTATGGAAATTATCGAAGTAAAAATGAAAACTTAAAACTGCATTCAATTACATACATTGTCCATTATATTACACTTCAACAAAAAATTTTGTTATGGCTTGTTCTCAAAAAAAAAATACTTATCAACATTCAAACCGTATCTCCTCATTGAGTTTTGATGCTAGAACAAAACTGAAGACAGTTTTGGAATCATCGGAACATTTCTAACATTAAAATGAAGTGTTTTTCCAAATTTGAGAATAAAAAGTTATATAGCTCTAAGTCCCCAAAAAACTTCATTGTGATGTAATAATAAAAATTGCTTATCACAAAAAAAAATAAAAATGTTTAAATTTCGCTTCATTTTCTTCTTAGAAATGCTTCAAGGATTCTTAAACTGTCTTTGGTTTTGTTCTAGCATCAAAACTCAATGAGGAGATACGTCCTGAAATATACATAAAAATTTACCAAAAAACTAATTGTTCGTAAAAAACTAAGGCCTAAATCGAAAAAGTGACACGAGTAAAAAGTTTTTACCTTCAAAAAAATACATATACTGGCCAATTTTCAAACGAATTGGAAAAAAAACTTGAACATCTGGGATGATCTCCTTAAATCCCTCTAAAGAATTAACATACTAAAAATATTCATTTCCCTCTGTACTAAAAATGTTCATTTTCCCTCTTAATGCCTACTAGAAAAAAAACGAAGTACATTGATTCCGCACATTTTACTTGAGACAATCTAGCCTTTCCCCACACGATGAATTTTAACTAACTCTCTCACTATATTTTACTTTTACTGTGTGAATCCCATTTAACATGAGTTCCATATGAGCGATAATTGGATGATCACATATCACTCTACGCATATATATATTACGCTTATTACAAATATCCTAACATTACACGTACCTCCCCCTTGGCTCTTTCTTCACGGTGCGACGTTTCTATGTCCTCGTCTATGTCTTTTTATTACTGTATAATGATTTCAAGGGTCCTAGCTGACCCAACCAATGATAATAAAGAAAAATTGAGATTGTTTATCTTTCTTTCTCTGCCTTTTTTTGGAGGATCGGAATGTGAGATTTCAAAATGCATCTCCTCCTACAGTTTTTGAGCTACAGCAATGATTTTAGTATCGTTGGATGCAAAAAGACGTAAGCTTTCCAAAAACTAATTTGGCGATTCAAATTTCATTTTTGATCAAAAGTGATGACGTAATAAAATACAAAATTTTATAAAAGAAGACATGCCGTGGAATTTTTCATGTTCTAAGAGTTTGAAAAATGCCATGTTAGTTTTTGGAAATTACAAGAATTTCCGCATCCAATGACACAAAAATCATTACTTTTACTTAAAAACTATTGAAGGAGATGCACTTTGAAAAAACCCCAAAAAATTTTCGTTTTCTATGAATATCTCATTTTCTAAGGAGAAAATCGCATTATTTTATAGGGGACAAATGATTTCTAATTGTATTTCCTATCAGTATACTAAATTTCATTGCTCTAGGTTCAATATTAAAGATAAACTTCCTAGAGGCGAAATCTTTCCTTAAAACGGCACATACAGATGGAAACAGAAATCTTGCACAATAAAAATGGAACAACTTTTAGTGCAGTGAGTCAAAGAAGATTTTCAGCTGCTGGTGATACATGTCTGTTTTCATGGCGAGGTAACTGGAGATATAGTGGCAGCATCTTCCACTGCCACAAAGGCAAAAATTACTCCACTATTGGTGGTTCAGTTGAATACCACAGCAGCCTTTAGCTCCTCTTTACCCACCTTGATGACGTTGAAGTTATTTCACTGTCATCTGGTACCTGAAAGGCTAAAAAAAACCGTGAACTTCTCAAGCTAACAGTTTCGGAATTAATTTTTGGCTCAATATCCACACATTTCAGTTGTGATAGTGAGGGTGCAGATTTAAATCTGATGGTGTAAATATGATAAATTGAGATGCAGGTGAGAGTATTTAATCAAAGAGGTCAGTTGTAAAAAGAGATGATGCTGAATATGAAGCAGTATTGAGATGCTCACACAAGAAAATGTAGACAATGACAAACTAGAGTGTAACATAGAATTAAAAAATTAAATGAGTCCTAAGAAAGAAAGAGATAGGGGAAAAAAAGGAAAAAGGAGCTGAAGAAAATATTAGAGAGAAAAGAAGAAGGAAATTAAAAATAATACGCAGAGAAGTGCTGTACATAGCTTTAGGGACAACGAAATAAGGCAGAGAAGTACTGTGCATAGCTTCAAGTACAACCAAGTAAGGCAGAGAAGTACTGTACATAGTTTCAAGTACAACCAAATAAGGCCAAGAAGTACTGTACATAGCTTCAAGTACAACTAATTAAGTTAACACACTCAAGCCGGTTCTCACAATTTCTCTTTCACAGTTGTAGGGTATTATAAGTCAATGTATCCGTTTAATTTAACAATAAGCCTCATGGCACCTAACCCAAACTATGAAAGAACAAATCTAAAATATGCAAATACTAATTTAGTAAGACTAATAAAAAAGGACGAGTAAAGAAAATTAGCCCGTAATCTGGAGAATGTTCTAAATTTAATTTTTGCTTCTATATATTCCTTGGTAGATTATCAGACTCATTTTACTTCTATAAAGAAACATAAAAGGAGAGCAAAATAAAAATACAATCATTGACATAAGCATAAGATTTAATACTTTCAAACACGGCTTTGTTTCTTAAAATGAAATTTTTGAAGCACTGACAATAAATTTATGATGAGCAACATAAATTAGCACCTTATATCTCAAAAATATTGATAACAGCAAATTGAACGCCATAAATGATAAGCATGGGACAGTTTAGTATCGTAAAAAGTGCATTTCCAAGAATGCTGGGAACAGTATCAGTTGCAAAAAAAAATAATCACCATAAAAAGTAGCACTTTCTAATGGAAAACCGAAAACCAGATTTTGCATCTCTTCTGTAAACAGGGGGATGCTTTATTCCAATCAATCAAGCCAGAGACATATCATCTAGTGCAAGGGTTTTTCAAATGCTTTATAACTAACATCAGGGTGCCATGAAGGTTGGAACATATTGACGGTTTGAAAGACTTGAATTTTAGCTACAAGGGAGGAAGTTATTATGAATTAATCTAATAACTTCAGATAAGTTAGACTCTCTAACATAAACAAGAGCCATTGTGAAGATGCATCTAAAATATTAAAAACAAGTTTTAAAGCAAGGCAATCCAAACTAGCTTTCATGCTGAGCACTGTAGGTTCTAAACTTTTTGCCAATATCAACATAATGGTGAGATAAAAATTCTCACAACGCCAATAAAGTTTTGTTATTATATAACTGGTCAAATTTGTCATGAGATCTTAGTACCACATTACTTTACAGACAGATATTTAGATGCTATTATAGCTGATTGCACAGCACACTACTACAAGATTTAGTTAACCTTTTTGGAATGAAAAGCTCATCAATCATTATTCCAAAATTTTTTGAAAATAAGCAGAAAGCCTGTCATAAATCAGCATTGAATTGTAGTACACCCTATTCTCATATTTATTTTTCTTTACTGTATATTTTAAATTTCAAGCGAGTCAATAACATTTTCCAATGGAACCACAATTTCAAATTTGAACTATTTTACTGGATTTCATTTTAAAGATTTTATAAAGAAATGCAATTTCATCAATTGCAAAATCAGTTAGGAGCCTTATTTTCAAAATTACCTTCAAATAAAATTTAAATTTAATTTCCTAACTTACCGGGTTCTATAATAAGTCCCGTGATCATAAAACAACGGCACATCACCACTTTTCAATGAACCGTGCGTCTTCGATAGTCAGTCTTTTTGAAATGACTGAAGCAAACATATATTCGACTTAATGAAAACCAGGATATTGAAATATCTTGGGTCGATTTTTACAATTTTTCTACACCAAATAAAGAAACTCTTTTTAAATTTAAACTTGAGCCGGTGACATTGTGATCCTTAACGCGTGAACAGTTAGTTTGAACATCACTGCCTGATTGTCATACCCGTTCCGCGAACAGTGATGCCAAATTTCGGGTTAGCAGTGTTGCCAGATGAAATCTAAGCGCTGCTATTGGTCCATTTCCATGACGTCACCTGGACACATTCGATTTAATAAAAGACTGGTTTACCTCTACCTCCTTTCGTCTACCATGTTACTTGCTCTGCGTCTTTTACCTCAGAGGCGGTTTACCTCCAGTCATAACCCGAGAGTTACCCGCGTAACTCCTACCAGAGTAACTCTTAAGGCGCGGCTTCACTATGCGTTTTTTATTACGCAACTCCCAAGCATTTTTAAGCCCATTAACGTGATTCCACGGATGAGCGGCACACCATGGTAGACGTAAGGAGGTATAGTCATTTCTATGAGGACGGAAGTGCACATTTGCTAACTCGACTAGCCAATAGAAAGGCTTCATTTCAAACAAGCCGGATGACGTCACTAGGATCACATGACGTCAGCGGCGGCAGCGTACTACGATGCAGCGTATTCTGCTCTTCCAGACGTACGATCAGAAACAGGACCGACAGCCGGTGCTTCTTCCGCACGGCGGATTTTATAAAAATAGAATTCCGTCTAGCTCCGCGCAAATCCACCAGTACTAAAAGGTTATCGATCTCCGAGTTTATCATACGGACAGCTTCGTAATTTAAAAGCTCAATTGAAACAATACGAAAATTAGTTTAATTCGGTCATACAGGGTGTTTTAATACTTTTCTATACTGATGAAGCTGGCGATTGCGCGCTGTGGTGTTCAATTGCAAAAAGGATCATATGAAATTCCACATTAAGATATTATTTATTTGTAATAAAAAGTACGACACAAGTATTCCGCTGATAAGATTATGAACTAAACGGCGGGAGAATTGATTTTCAAATGTACGTACGTTTCCAGCATTCAAATTCTTCGAGTAATGTCAACACCAAAAAAAAAATTGCAATTTTTTTTTCAAGCGCCATTCTAGCTTCAATACCGAAGAAACTCGAACACATTGAGTACTTGAACACAGACCCGTTATAAACTACTGCATTTGTTAAGGTTACATAACGAACAGAGGGCAGATTAGATTTGATTAGATGTTAGTTTAAGCCTCCTTATCCGCAACACAGGCGATCCAAAAACTCAAAGAGAAGAAGGATTAGATGATAGTTCTAGCCTCCCAAACCGCTAAAAGAAAGGGTTCCGAAGAGAGGAAAGCACCATTTAGTATGCAGTTGAGGTAAGGCGGAATCTATCCACAATGTGCGTTGAAACAGTGAGTTTTGTAAGAAGTTTATAAAATAAGTTGAACGTTGAAGAAGAATGTAGTAAGGGATGAAAAAGAGGACAGGAGTTAACCGAAAAAAAGATGGCCCGCAACAAAATGAAAAAAAACTTTTCTACTTCAACGAAAGGGAGGCTTACCTAACCTTTCGCCCAAGACCTCCTACATTCGCCATGGGAGCGCTAAGAACAGAGAGCATTGATTATTGTTATGAGGGAAAGTTAAAATTACCCGCATTTATGATACATTCTTGTAAGGATTAGATAAAGAAACGATAAGATGCAGAACATATAGAAGAATATGACATCGTTTAGCACTTCTCGCTCAGAAAGAAGGCACCATTTGGTAGGGCAATAAGAAATCAGGGAATCTATGCACAATTTGTGTTCTTGCATAAGATATCTTGCATGGAAGCCGCAAGGTAGGAAGTTTATGATAAAAATTATACGTTGAATATGTAAGGTTTCAAAGAACAGGATAGGAATGAACCGAAAAATAGTCTGGTCACACGAAGCAACAAACATAAGGTTACATCATTAGTCGTGGAAGACTCCCTAAAAACAACAAAGTTCTATCAAATAAATGTGGGAATCATTCAATATGGACTTGAAAGAACGGGCAATGTATGCACAAGGTTTGTCAAGACTCCATGTACGTAATTAATAGCAAATAAAGTGGGCAGGTCATCAAATCAGGTAATAGGTGAAGAAAAACGTCAGAAATGGTGAAAAATTGACAGCAGTGAATCGAAATAGGATGGCCCATAACAGAACAAAAACCTACGCTCCTACATAAAAAAGGTAATTTCCTAATTAGAACTCAAAGTCAGGAACCCCAATTAATTTGAAACAGATTCGTAGGGAGCGCTGCACCCGGGAATACCACACTCGAGAACAGCAAGTCGGGAAGTAACGGAGGAGCAGTTCAAGACTGTCATTAACATACTACTTATAAGGATATAAAAAAAACAGACACAGAAAATGCGGCTGTAATACCCATCTAAAGTAACGTACCGCGTACTTTTGTGGAGTGCGAGGGCTCCCTTTAGCATGGAGTGGATGAGCTGATAGAAGTAAATCAAAGTCCATTATTATTATTAAAAATTCCGTAAAATTTACACTCCTTAGTCGGACTATCATTAATTATTTAAAGACGAAGAATACAGCACGGGTAGGTATCATATTTAATACAATTTAACGAAGCTAAATTTAAAGTATGTGAATTAGTCAATTTTAAACGTTTCGGAGACCAGCTCCATCGTCAGTAAGTCTGAAAATATGAAAACCAAACTTGGTTAGTTCATGACAACAGTGAGAAAAGTAACTAAGTGATCGGTATTAAAAAAAATCTATACAAAAATTTCTAAAGGATATGAACTATTAGCATGATTTAAAGGTGGCTTCTCTTTTACAATGTGAAGGGATTCTAAAATGCGCAAATCTAACTCGTTCGGTGCAGAGCATAAAATAGAAAAATTGTCCTCGGAAATACGGCTGCTACACTGTTCGGTATGAAGGCGGATTGATGAATGAGGAGGTTGAGCTAAAAGTCTCCCGGTACGAAAGCTAACTCCGCGGTGCTGGGCGATCCTGACGTAAAAAGGCAGCGTCGTCATGCCGACGTAGCCAGACGCACACTGTAGGCAACTAAATTTGTATACCAGGCAGGGTTTCCACTCAAGGCGACTCTAATTACCCTAGCTGAAGGGTGTTGATTACCCTAGATTACCCTAAAACAGCTAATCCTGACCAATGATCTATTAATTAACTGAAAGGTAAATGGACTGGTTTACAGAGCTCTGTCAGTATGAATAAGTCCTGTGTTACATACTGCATGAGCGTCAGGAGGGAAATCCAATCGAACGACGTTAGTATGCTGGTTTGATATCCAGACGATATCACGTACAAGATGTTTGCCAAAAACCTGTCGAATTAATTTTGATGCCCGCTGTTTTCCAAGGCGCCCTTTTTTTCTACGACTCCTGATCTGGGAGCATTGTTTTCATCAAACTAAAAGAGGCTCACATAATGAGATAGGTGGTGCTTAGCTAAAAATGCTCAAACTTACCGTTCCACTTTACGAGCACGATTTTCGAGAGGATCATTGGATAGCACGTAGCTGGCAATTGATGGTTTTTTGCCACCGTGGATCGTTGTTTGTGTCGCTGAGAGCATGTGACGCCTGTTCTTCGATTTCCCACAAGTAATATAGGTTCGACAAGGCTTGCAATATTCCACATCCTTTTGCTCTGTTGATTTTGAGAACTTGGCTAACCATCCCTCAAACCCAAGTTCCGATGTCAAAGAATCTTTAAATTTCTGCTGGTTGTTTCTAGCTCTCAAGTGGAGCTTTCCTTTTTTCGAGGTGGTGTCGTTGGCTCTTCCTCACTCGGTGCGCGATCATCTGCTATGCTGCAAGAAATGCAATAATATGTGTACCTATCCCTAGTACAATTATTTACTTTTTATTTAATTTTCCATCCATTCACGCACTTCAGCCATTCATTCCACATGCTCAATCTGACCTAACACTTTGATCCACTCTCTGCGATGACTTTCTGGCTTCCCTCACACATGACCTTCGTCATATCTTTTCATAACGGATTTTATCCAATCTTGTTACACCACATATGCTTCTCAGCGACTTCGTTGCAATCATTCACTTATCAACTCATAAAAGTTTATCGTAAAGTTATCAAATTTCTTCCCTTCCTGAAGGGCGGGTGAGGAAATTCAGAGGTTTTTGGAAAAAACTACCTTGCCTTTATTAATATGCATAAACTTTCCTCAACACTCAGTTGTAGAACCTCTAGTGCTTCAATTTTGGTTGACGGAATTCTAGGCATGATCGCAGCTATACCAAATTCTACGTCCGTGCTACTGCGCCTAAGAAGGACAGTGAGAATACAAACATAT
Organism: Morinoia aosen; assembly: GCA_030386875.1. Taxonomy (NCBI): domain Eukaryota; kingdom Metazoa; phylum Arthropoda; class Malacostraca; order Amphipoda; family Talitridae; genus Morinoia; species Morinoia aosen. The sequence goes on along the minus strand of CM059577.1, from coordinate 13,582,387 downwards.
ATTGCAAGTTTTAAGTCGATAACTGTACTCTTTTGTTTATATGAATTTCTGTAACTAATTTTATAGCTTCTTCCTTTCGCTTTTAGCACCTTTTGTAACTCGAAGTGTCAAAGAACCCTGTCTAATTTTTTTGTTTGCATCGCTACAATAACATGCTTCTTGGGCGTGCAGCATGGCTAAGAAATAAGACGCCTTCCATCTAATTAGCTGGCAAAAAACCGGCGCTGTGAGGTAACTCTGCTGTTAATTCAATGACTATCACAAGAATGAACCTATTAATTATTTCTACGATGAAATATATTAGCTGTGGAATTTAACAATACAACAAACATACCTGTCAATAATCTGTTGAAGCTTATAACCACTAGCGCAATCAGAATAGGACAGTGACTTTCGCCGAATGGCTGTTGCTGACACTGATCAAGTTTTTATTCGCAAAATGCAACTCAGAATCATTTGTCAAAACGAAGTGGACAAGAGATATTATGGCTTCGTATCTTGAAACCCATCTTTCGTGAGCGATACCTGATGACATTCAAATATGCGACACTAACCACAGCAGCAGTGCAGTTTTGTGAACACTAAATTCTGACCCGTTTCATTACATTTCGTTCAAGTGGTAACCAGTAGTGTGCTTGTATATTGGCTTTCAATTTTCTATTTTTCGTAGATTAGGCGGTCACTTCCTTCACGGAGCTCTGATTACCCTAGATTTGCCCATATTTTTCATTATCCTAAACATTACCATAGGGTATCCCTGATTACCCTAAACTGGGGTAATTACCCTGCTCGTGGAAACACTGATACCAGGGATGCCCGCATCCGCTTAGGAATCCTATCTTTGTACCGAAAGAAAGAACCAACTCTCAGCAGATTCACAGTAATCACATTTAATTTTACCGCAGGAAAGTGGTGTTTGAAAAGGTTTTCAATATCCTTGGACATCTTGCTCGTAAAATCACCAAAATATGGAAATACACAGCAGAGCTGTTGCACCGAATCGGCAACATCGTTAATACCTGACTATTTCTTGGCTGTGTCTGGTTCTTTCTGGTTGTACTCGTAACGAGGATTAATTTGGTGCTAATTTCAAGATTGTACGTCTTAAAGTTCAGAAATTATCCTTTTTGTCAGGGTAACTCGGGAAGGGTCTTAGATAGGTTCTCAAAAATGGCGAGCCGGTTTGAAACCAGGCCTTTGAAATATCTTGGGTAGATTTTTAGAATTATTTTGACACCAAATAAAGGAACATTTTTTAAATTCAATTTGAGGCGGCGACATTGCGATTCACCGGACTCGTGAACACTTCATTTGAACGAAGATGCAACATTGTCGTACCCGTAATGCTAACAGTGTTGCCAGATTTCGGGTTAGTGGTGTTGCCAGATGCAATTTAAGCGCTGCTATTGGTCGCTGGGACGCTATTGCTATTGGTCGCTTGACGTTGCTGGGATTACACTCGATTTAATACAAGACTGGTTTGCCGCTACCTCCTTTCGTCTACCATGGGCTACACTATGCATCACGATATACATAAGACAGGTAGGTCCACTTCAAAGAAACAGTCACTCGCAACCGTTACACAAGCCAGCCAATAGGAGACGTTTGAGCTGATGACGTCACCAATCCCATACACCACACTCGCGGCAGCGATGTACTGGCTGCCGTACGTATGATTGCATCATGGCAGGAACTGGCGGGTTTCCGCACGTACGTATTGAAAAAAATTTAAAAAGTCTGGAAACCATGATACTGAAAAACTTTGATAATCTCATATGCAATGCTTAATAGCCACGTAATAATTAAAATTTGTGTGCATACTGAGCAAAACTTTCATATACATCAATAAAAAGCTCCGTTTACGACTTGCATACTCATCGAAATTCTCAAATTCAAATGTTTCTTTTCGAGTGTTAAAAGGATAAATCAAATGAAAGTCCTCATAATGTTACTTTATATTTCAGAAAGAAACACCGAGTTCATCGTTTGTTAACATAAATAACCCACAGATTAAATTACTCGGCAAACAATACTTCCCGTTTCAAGAAAGTCTTCAATTCTTTTAGAATACTTGTTGAACGATATACAAAGGAAGCAGGATTAGTTATTTTACGACGTCCATCATCTTCAGTGCACATTTATTTTAGGCTATAGTCATATTACAGGCCTCGTATAAATTTAAATTATGAGAATAGCCTCCCGAAGTACATATTTTCCGCACAAATCTTTCTCTTGCACCTTCTTCATAACCTGCTGTGCTCTCTTACTCTTACCTACCGATTTGTTTAGACGATTTTTGAATAATCACCGCTACATCATATTGCGTTTTAAAGAATGTGTTATCAAGATTAGGTAATTTTCGAATTGCTCTGTATCCATGATCGACGTCTAAATAGTTGAAAATTTGAATAACGAGCATCGTTGAACTTAAAGTGTAGCTGCTTTAAGTAACTACAGGAATATTGTCAGTAATGCTGTAGTCATTCCAGCAGCTACACTTCTCCCAGTAAAAACCCTTAATACAGTAAAACATGCATTTGGCGTAGCTTTACTACATGGCAAAAGTACCCTTACATCCATATTTATTCGATGAATACATTATTGTAGCAATTAAATATTAAACACGAAGCCCTTTAATTATTAAATACACAGATACATATATATATACAGATACAGATACATATATGTATACAGATACATACAGATACAAATACATATATATATATATGTATGTATGTATCTTTTTATCATATATATATGTCTCTTTTTTGGCTGCTGGATTGATATATATATTTATTTACAGACATATACGGCATACATCCTATGATATGTCACTTGCTCCGGTTAATTATAATATAAATGTATAATAATAATAATCTCAGTTAACGACAACTTCAGTCATAGACTATTTAGTTGTCACTTTGGCATTTCCACCAAAGTTGCTGTGCTGTTGTAAGGTGGAACGCTGACGTCATGAATATCTTCTATCTTTCTCCGCTGTCTACACAGATTACTTCAATTACCACGTTATTGCTCGCGTATTCCATCTTACTCAGTCACGTGCAATACAACTCAATACAATACACTTTCACCACAAAAACAGAACTCATGTCCGACTTCAACAATAGCTGGCATAACACATAAAGTATGCCCTCCTTTCGTCGGGCCACAACAATTCTCCAGAACTTCACCCCCATTCGTTACACAGCGATATAGCATTACATAAATGTCGATACTACCGTTTAGCATGAGCGACCCGAAAAGGAGCCGTCATGGACATTTTAACACTTATCCCAACATTTGATTTTTTCCCGTCATCATAAGGATTCAATCACCATATAAACAAAGATTGAGGCCAATATAGCTGAAACTCGTAATTTTTACCTGAAGAACCAGGATACATGGATGCAAGGGAACAATAAATGTGGAATTGGACTGAAGCTACGACCCCAAAGTTGGGGTTCCAGCTCACACCCTCACTTTGGCCGAGAGCCTTACTCACGCTGGAACCCTTTCTCAACTCAGCATTGAGTATAGGAGCGCAGTACGGTCGGCCATTTTGATTCTAAACTGTGCCGCAGAATATACCAACTGCTACAAGCCTCCGGGTCTTAAACAAACCGTAATACAAACATTAAAACACAACCTCGCCACTCGTGAACTGGGTGGGTCCACTAAGATTTAACATCATATATTCCCGAATACATTCACTTTCCTAACAAATTCCAGTACTTTATGAATAGGTCCAACATCAGATAACGGGTTGGCCACACTTATGTTTCCTCCTGTCACCGCTTAAAAATTACAAATCTCATTTCCTTTCCTGTTGGACATAAAAAATTATGAGATTTCAGCTGTAACCAGACGCTTGAAACGTAAAATACATATTTTATGAAATCTATCGTGCAGAATTGAAATCTCTTAGAAATACCTTTCCGTTATAACATCAAGAACAACGTGAAGAGAACTCTCCAAGTAATAATGCTATAGCTGGAAAAATAACACCAATCGCTAATATATACAGGGTGGGCCAGAAGTAACCGAGCCTTTTAATTTCCTAAAGCAAGGAATACCATGAATGCTAGGGAGTTGAAACTTGTTTTATTTGAAAGAATAACATTTTTATGGTTTATCAAGGCTAAGTTTTGAATACGTTCGAATGAGTGCCCGGCTGTTTAGACAAATTAGGGCTCTTTTTTTTTGTCGTTTCCATAACGCTCCTTAGTGTATCTGGCTAGAGTTGAGCTATTTCATAATAAATTTTGTTTTCAAGTTCTCTTAAATTTGTTAAATTGGCTACATAAACTAGTGACTTACGGGAGCCCCAGAAGAAGAAGTCGCATGGGGACAAATCTGGAGAACAAGGAGGCCAAGGGATGTTACCAAATCGTAAAATCAAGTAATTTGGAAAGCACTCTCCCAACAATACCCTTTCTCTTCCTGTTAATAACAATAGTATTGATAAACCATAACAATGTTTTTACTTCTAATAAATCAGTTTCAACTTCCTAGCGTTCTTAGTTTTACTTTTATTTTCAAATTAGAAGGGCACGTTACTTCTGGCCGACTCTGTGATAACCGAGAGACAATTGGCATGGGCTGGACAATTTTGGAACACATTACAGCTACTACCACACCTTAGGAGTACTGTCGTCGCTAAAATCAGAAATTGTGAAAGGAAAAAATAAATGCGAGAAGAAAAATTGAAACATTAACACGCAAGCTGGAAAGTGAAGATAAACGTTTCTGAAACTTGCGAAGCCCTAGGGACTATTTGTGCGTGATTTACGATATTAAAAAAGTAATATCGATATTTTGCGCAACGTTGATTCGAGATCAGATGTTAGGTTAAGGCTCCCTAACCGCAACAAAGACGTTCGAAGTAGGGGAAGGATGAAGGCACCGATAAATATGGAGTTAAGGAAACGCGGAATCTATGCACAAGGTGCATTGAAACTGTACGTTCAGAAAGAAGTTCATGAAACAAGATAAACGTTTAATGAAAAAATAGTAGCTTTATTAGTGGCGAATTAGTAGTAGCCAATTAGCAGCTTTATCAACCAATTTAGAGGCCAAAGAGGCTTTTTTTGTGACTAAAGGGCTGGAACAAAATCTCTTGCGGCCGACGGAGGGGTTGAACAGGATCTCTTAGTGGCTGCTTGAGAGGTTGAGCATGCTTTCTCCGTGGCTGCTTGAGGGGTTGAGCACGCATTTTTGTGGCTGTTTGAGGGATTGAACATGCTTTATTTGTGGCTTCTTGAGGGGTTGAACACGTTTTCTTTGTGGCTGCCAGAGGGATTGAGCATGCTTTTTTGTGGCTGCTTGAGAGATTGAACACGTTTTTTTTGTGGCTGCTGGAGGGGTTGAGCATGTTCTCTTTGTGGCTGCTGGAGGGGTTGAACATGTTCTCTTTGTGGCTGCTGGAGGGGTTGAGCATGTTCTCTTTGTGGCTGCTGGAGGGGTTGAGCATGTTTTCTTTATTGCTGCTGGAGGGGTTGAGCATGTTCTCTTTGTGGCTGCTGGAGGGGTTGAGCATGTTCTCTTTGTGGCTGCTGGAGGGGTTGAGCATGTTCTCTTTGTGGCTGCTGGAGGGGTTGAGCATGTTCTCTTTGTAGCTGCTGGAGGGGTTGAGCATGTTCTCTTTGTGGCTGCTGGAGGGGTTGAGCATGTTCTCTTTGTGGCTGCTGGAGGGGTTGAGCATGTTCTCTTTGTGGCTGCTGGAGAGGTTGAGCATGCTTTCTTCGTAGCTGCTTGAGTAGAACATTTTTGACTATCTGTGGATTCACTTGCGGTGTCAAGTTGATTAGCAAGTGAAAACTTACGTTCTATCAGTGAAGTGGGTGAAGTGCAAGGCCCCGTCTTCATTGAAGGTGAAACATCTAAGGGCAGTGACTGACAACCTGCATAGGTTGATTAGATGCCACTTGGTTCACCTGCACAATAAAGAGGAAAATACAGAGAATATACGCAATTTGGGTCCATTTTTAAACTATTATTACTTTTTTAAGTCAGTTCCAATGAAAACTAGTTTATTTTCTGAGGAAAATTTGTTGAAATATTCTAAATTACAACGAAGAACATCGAATGGAAACACTCAATTTCCACTGGTTTTCATTATTTGTGTATTTTTTAGAATGGTAATTCAGTTGTGGTTCACAATGTAGATTGTCCATGAAATGTGGATCGTTGCTACATATACGTGTAATCCTAGTGCACCCAAAATCAAAAATTCAAAGAGAATTGAAGATTTAGTCAAATTTCATCATTATAATTGAGGAAAAAATGACAAATGGATAGATTAGATTATTAGTTAGTTTAAGCCTCCCTATCCGCAACAAATGCGATCCAAAGAGAGGAAGGAACCATTCAGTATGGAGTTAAGGGAATGCGGAATCTATGCTGAAAGGTCATAGAAACAGTAAGATGAGAAAGAAGTTCATGAAACAAGATCAAAGTTGAAGAAGAAAGTAGTAGGTGCTGAAAAAACTGGACAGCAGTGAACCGGAAAAAAATGGTTCATAAGAAAACAAACGCCTATTTTATTTTAACAAAAAAAAGCCTATTTGACCCTTAGCTCAGATAAAAGGATATTTACTCAGTCCTCGATGTGGAACATTGTATCTACTTAGCAATCAGAGTTCAAAATTTATAAAAATCATCAATGAGTGAATTCGTACTACATTTTCACCAAAAAAATCCGGAATTATTCAACGGCACATGTCAATTGAATGAAGCATTTCTACTTCTACTTCAGTTGTGAAATTCATTTTACACAGCTGGAAATCTAAAGCACAGAGGTCTGACATTAGTTGAGTACTTTATAAAGGCCTTGCATTTCTTTTTGATGCAAATACATAAAATGAAGTAACCTCATGAACTATCAGCTTGAAACGAGTTTACATTTTGTTATGATTACATTCATGTTATGTGCCATACTGTTTTGATGTAGAAAAAATTATTATACATTCATAGGATTTCATATTGTCACAACACTCAAAGCAAAGTTTCATCCCTTCTTGAATCACTCTCTGCAATTATCTTCTGAAATATCTAAATAAAAACTATTAATTTTGCATCAAGCCAACCACCTATCAATCTAACTTCATCATTTTTTGATACTTGACTTGTGAAAGAAAAATATTGCAAATAATGAGCCATTTAGTAAGTTGAATAAGTGATCATTACCTGAATAACTTTTTTTAATAATTTTTTGACAGGTTCGAATAAGTAAATTTTTCATGAATGAAATATTTACATGAGTAAAACATTTTATGCCCTTAGCAGGCATATCATATGATTGCCACTGCGAAGTAACTTCATTTTTTCCCAACAATTTTTTTATACCATTTTTGCACTGTTGCTAATTGTACAAAGAGTTTGAAAGATATTTTGTGATATGAGCAATAATTATTATTTCAGATGATAAATGTGTTAATGCCAAAATTATACATTTTCTCCATAAGATCTTGAATAGTTTACTCAACCAATTTAAAAATGAATCCCAGGAACTCTAATTAACTTGTTTATATCCTGATTTTACTTTTATGTCTCTCAAATTTCTATTAGACCATGGTTATAAATCAGTAAACTAAAGAAATATTTAAACTTTTTCCATAAGCATGTGGTAATATTTAATTTCTTGAATTGTTCCTCCGAGTAAAACCTTTGTGTTGCTTTATATGGTTTGATGAGATAGGTTATGTAAGGTTAGGATTGTTTCTCAATGTCTCATAAAAAGATAACAGAGCCTGCAAAATATTGTGCATAATACAACTCTGATGTGAGATAAGTTAGATTGAAGTAATGACAATTCAGATTCTCTCAAATAAATTCTAAACAAGCATGATTAACTAAGATCAAAAACTTGGCCTAAAATATGCTAAGTTAAAAAATTAAGACTAAGATGATAAGTTAGTTTAATTAAGCCTCCCTAACTACTACAAAAAAGAGAGTGTATCGAAGAGAGGAATCCAAGTTGCACTGAGCAAACATGGCTCAGTTGCACCCCGCCGCCCGTTGAAGATGGTTGATGAGGAAACTGCGCCCTGGTCAATTGCTCTCGCATGAGCGATAAAGAAGAAAAAGAAGAAAAGAACATAGACAAAGTCTTGGCTTATGCAACGAAGTTCTTTGGGAAGTTATAATCGAATTTTCAGTGAACTCCGTTATAACAACGAGAAAGACTTTTCAAACTATACTCGAGGGTTCCAGTGCACATTTTTTATAAAATATTGTCTATGGTGTCTCCCCGAATTGAGCGCGAAGAAACCCATTTGCGACAAGCTATTTCACCAGGAGCTCGACTGGAAGCAACTTTGCTATTTTTGGCTTCTGGTACATCATATTTACGTTTACAACACTTGACCCGCATCTCAAAAGCAAGTTTGCGGATAATCATTCCTGAAACATGTGAGGCAATCTACATGGCCTTGAAAGAAGAATATCTAAAGGTAAGTTAAGACACATAATTTGACAAAACTTTTAATAAACAATATCCTGAGGAAACATTTCCATGAAAAACTGAGATCTCTATTAATATTTTATGAAATAAACATCGCAATGAAGGGAATAATACATTTTAATTGCATAAATCAAAAAAGATTAGACGTTGAACACAGCAGAAAGGTTTTCTTTTTTTTAATTCGCCGACGCTGCCCAAGTACAAAACATCGCTTATAATTTTCTTTGTTATTTTCGCTTGGTCGCTACTCATTTGTAACAAGTCTTGAGCAACTGATTCACCAAATGCACTAAATTGATTTCTGGAAGATGAACTTGATAATTTTGAACGGGCGAGTTCCATTACTTCATCTGTTTTGTCCTTTATTCTTTTACGGCTTCTTTGGGCGTTTTCCGACGAATGGCCTAATTCTGCAGGATGAGAAGTTTGCGTTTCGCTGATAGTTTCAGTTTCATTGAAGAATAATTCTCCATCAAAACTTTCGGTTAATTGTTCAGACGCGCTGGCTGCGATGGCATCAAGAGGCAGCAGAACCTGTTGACAGTAAATTATTTATTAATGACATTTGTTCTACTTCCAGACCCCTTCTTCTCCTGAACAATGGAAACAAGTTGCAAGAGAATTTCATGAGCGATGGCAGTTCCCTCATTGCCTCGGGGCCGTGGAGGGCAAACACATCGTCATCCAACAACCGCAAGGGAGTGGCTCGTACTACTATAATTCCAAAGGAACCAACAGCATTGTTCTAATGGCAGTTGCCAATGCAAACTATGAGTTTGTATACGCTGATATAGGTACTAATGGAAGAGTATCTGATGGAGGAGTCTGGAAGAACTGTAGTCTCGGTAAGCTTATGAAGAAAGGGGAAATTGATCTTTCATTGCCTGAAAAACTGTCAAATTCAGAAAAGGAAGCTCCAATCGTTGGAGATGATGCGTTCCCTCTTAAAGCCTATTTTATGAAACCCTACTATTTTCGAAAACAAACTGCGGACCAAAGAATATTCTCATACAGACTATCCAGAGCACGACGCATTGTTGAAAATGCGTTTGGAATTTTGGCGAATAAGTTTCGCATTTTATTATATGCCATTTATTTAGCGCCTGCAATAGTAGAGTCAATTGTTCTTGCCTGTATTGTCCTGCATGATATTTTGCGACGAGAAACCTCTCTTTCAAATGCAACTGTTCACAGAGAAGACACAATAAGTGAAGTTGTCCACCGAGGACGGTCGATGAACAACGACAAACAACTTCTCAATTTGCAGGTTCAAGCACGAAGACGCAGCGAGGGGGCCAAGCAGGTTCGTGAGCAATTCACATCTTACTTTAATCAAGTAGGTGCAGTTTCATGGCAGAGGAAAATGGCTGGACTGGAAGAAATTTCTAGCCAACACAAATCCGACAATGACAGCTTACATATACAGTAAAATCAAGAAGAAGAAAAAGAAACGAGAAGAAAAAGGAAAAATAAGAAAAACGACGAGAGACTTTCGCTACCTGGCTATTTCATTCATGTTTGAATAATGTACAGTCGATTAACGACAGAACTACCGAACTATGTTTTATAGTGATATTTACTTATTTAAGTTTGGGCTGTCTAACAAAAAAGGAACTCAAATATATAGCATTTCAACAAGAGAAATGCTTTACATTTTTTAATTATTCACGGAACTCATACCCTCAGGGGACACAATTATTGGATCTACGGGAATTAGCGCTCCCGGAGGGGGGGGGGGGGGGGGGGAATGTGTGAGGGCCCGAATTGAGAGTAGGTAGGCCTTCTTTTTGTTGAAATAAATATTTTTTATTCTAAGGGCCACTTTCTTTCGGTTCACTGCAGTCCTATTCAGCACCTACTACTTTCTTCTTAAACTTTTATCTTATTTCATGAACTTCTTTCTCAGATTACTGTTTTTATGCCCTACCTGCATAGAGTCCGCGTTTCCTTAACTCTATACTATATGGTGACTTCCTCCTTCCTCTCTTCGATACGCTCTTTTTTTTAGCGGTTAGGGAGGCTTAAACTAACATAAAATGTTATCTAATACGGAACTCATTTTTGGTGATATTTCTATTAACTCTCGTCTAAATGCTATGTCAGGAATTCTTTAACTTGTTTATCTCCTATGTATAAATAAATGACTACCATAACTTACCTGAGCGACTATTTCACTGCCCAAATTTGATGCTGACTGCCGGCTCTCTGTTCCATCATTGAGGAATGACAACATATCATAGCATCATAGGGTCGGTCGCTGTACATCCTCTGTGCCTGCTCCTGATTTTCTTGAAAAGTTCAACCTTCTCTTCTGCTACAAATACTGGGTCTTCAATGTATGAATTTTCTTTTTTATCATAACAATTTTCAATGCTTTTTCAGTGTCTGGAGATGTTAGTATAGCTTTGTAAGCTAATTCTTTCAAATTCCTGTGTTTATACGTGGAATTTTTGACATTCCATAGGTATTCATTTGCTTTATATTGATCTATGAGCTGAAGCACTAGCTCGCGCGGCCAATCACTCATTGTAGAAAGTGCAAGCAATCAACACAAGCACAATAGACCACTCCTCGATGAAGTGCGGCTGCAAACTAGAAGAGCTGTCGGGCGAAGACCTTGAAATGGTGTGTAGTTCACTCCTAACTTCGAGCCACAGATGCTTGCTTCACAAGGAGACGCGTCAAAAACCGCACGCCGTCGAAGTTCATGCAGCACTCGTGCAACCGCATGCATGCGTCAAATTTTGGCGAGTTGCGCTTGAGTTGCACGAAGAATCGCATAGTGTAGCCGCGCATTTGACAAGATCCTAAAACGCAACTGTGAACACGATTTTGGGGTTACTCAGGTTTTGTTGGTAAACAAACATTGAATCAGCTGTTTAACTTCCCCTCTTATTGGAGTTGATAACGCAAATTGAATTTTAGAGTATGATAATAATAAACATTATGTTTCATACTGCCGTTTAACCCCGTCAATGATTTGATCTGAAGACAATGCTTCACGTTAGATGTTAAAATATACATTTAATTAACAGCTTTGTTATATATTGTGTTTGTTTTTGTTGAGAAAGTGATCTTTGATGAGTAAATCATATTCTAAAAGTTACGAATAATTATATTCATATACAGTCTGGTATATAATAGCAATAATTTTATTCAATGAGTCCTGTATCTATTTAATTATTTTTTTTTGTAAATTTTAAATTTGAATTTTTACCTAAGAAAATGACATAAACAAGATAAAATTCCATTCTTAGCCAGCCAATGCTGGTTCTAAAATGTTTAGTAGTGGTCTGCAATGCTCAGTTATGAAGCTTTCCTCTTGTTCACGAAATGTTTTTTTACAAATGATGATAGAGAGATCAACAAGTAACATAAGATTGACAGTGCTATGCCGTTGCTGTCAAGATAATCTAGTGCAATAATTTTACTTAGAGTAAACCTAATTTTGTTCTTTGTTGAAGCAATTGAATAGTTACTATACTGGCCTTCATAAAAACTATTAGTTAATCTAGTTGGCAGCTCTCAATCATATCAAAATCTTTTAATTCATCAATGTATATGAATGAAATATTCTAAATGTGAAATTTTCAGGCTAGTAGATTTATGAGAGAAATAATAATGAATTATCTTTATTTTTGCAGGCGTAAGAGATACTTTGACCATTCATTCACATATAACTTTTTTTAGGACATCAGAATCAGTCAGCAAGCATTTTAGAATCTCAAAAATATTCAGAAGCCTCCTCCTACAGATGACTATCTCAACAAGCTTTGTCCTTTGCATCAAATAAAATTTTCAGAAGCTCTCCTAATGGTGTAGTGGTATCTTGCTTCAAAAACAACTTCTAGAGAGACTGCGTTGTTCTTCTGGCCAAGTCAAGGTTTTTTTACAGGACATTAGGTGTATTTAGCACTATCCAGGTCTTTAAAATATCCTGGCCCTTGACTCTTGAATAGAAACGTTGTTGACTTCATGTAAGTGCAGTATATGACAGTGTTATTCAAGTGGACTCAGTCACTTTCTCCGATTCCAAATACTGAATAAAAAATTGCTTAGGTTGGTAGGTGGACAATTTTATCCATTTTCACATAAGAAATGGCCTGTGTGAATTACTGGGATGTTCTGAAAGTATAAATTATGTAATTTTACAAGTTATGGTAGGTTACTTGTGCAGAGATTGACATTCTGACTTATTTCAACAAGTTAAAATTTCAGAAAAATAAGATTTGTAATATATGGAGAAGATAACAAGCTGCCAAATGTTTGCCCAACTGTGATGAACAAATGAAAAGAATCAATGGAAATTTTCTATCAGAAAATTGTTATGTGCTGTTAAGGCTTCATTATAAGAGTATCTAAAATTTAAATGGTAGCATGCCCTGTTAATGTATTATTAACTTAATATAGGTGTACAAGTACTGTTTGGGTGGGGAAAATTGATACACTGATTAGATTAGGACTTCTATATTTTCTATTGTAATATCAGATTAGAGTGAGTGGAACTAAATATCACTTCGTTTCATATGTTCAACTTGAGTAAACTTTAAATCCTTGTTCTTATTTTTACACCGGTTCACCCAGTCGAATATCCGTAACCTGAACTCACTAACCTGAATGAAAATATGGTCAGGGCTATACCGGATAAATAAAGTACAAAAGAATTTTGCACGATATTGGTCGGGCGTTTGTTTAAACCCCTTCAAAAGAGCTGCCTTGAGTAAGTCATAGTTGTCGGTCGTAGAAATAGGTAAAGAGGAATAAATACTAAGGGCTTTGCCCCTAAGGAGTGATCCCAGCTGAACCGCCCACTGATTTTCCCTAGACCATGACAACAAGGAAGCTATGCGCTCAAAGCGAGTTAAATAAGCAGAGATATCATCTCCGTCATTAAAGACAGGAGGCTTAGGAGAATCTTTACACGAGAGGCACCTAGGGAAAGGAGAAGAAACAGCAGTGGTATCGCTAGAACCCCGAAGCTCGGCCAATCTAAGCTCGTGCTCCCTTTCTTTCTCTCTTTCATCGGCTACTAATTTCTCTTTCTCTAATTCTCTTTCTCTAATCCTATCCTCACGAGCAATCGATTGTTGCTTCTCAACATCTTCGCGAGCAATCTTCTGCTGCTTCTCAATAAACTGAGCCAACTCTGAGCCCTTTAAACCTAAGCTTTCACCGAAAGCTTTCAATGACTGAAGGTCAGACATTTCTAAAAATTATTAGGTCAGGAATCACAAATGCTACAAAATAGAATACTTCTCCCCCCCAAGAGACAGATATTCAGGTTCCTAATGACCTCGAATGGGAAGTTTTCCCGAAGAAATTGCCGATAGCAATTCTTCCACTACTCCTAATTATGAATTAGGAAACAAGAAGACACCGTGTGATCACGGGAAGATGCACTCTTACCTCCGGTAAGTCACCTCCAGCTCCAGCCACAACCGTCTCACAAACCGTGCTCATACGAAAACCAGAAACTGACGAGGCTCACGACTAGACACTGAACCAGCGCTTCTGCAGTCGCTGCTTAGCTGAGGCACTCAACAGAACGATTAAATGGGCACGTAACCTGAATGAAAATATTGTCAGGGCTATACCGGATAAATAAAGTACAAAAGAATCCTAAAAGAAAACGCACCTCCGCCTCGAGCGGTGACTGCTGAAGCTGTGAATGAATCCCGAGATCACCTTGATTAAATAAGAAAAGATGTTGCGTTCAGCACGCGTTTTCTTCCGACGCAAAATTACAGTAAGAAAGACCGATGAACAAAAAGAGAGCTGAATTCCAATACCGGACGACATAAAATAAGAAAAAGTACGACGCACACAATTTTAATCCCTACGACTTTCCATTCCTTGACAGTAATATATGGAGAAGATAACAAGCTGCCAAATGTTTGCCCAACTGTGATGAACAAATGAAAAGAATCAATGGAAATTTTCTATCAGAAAATTGTTATGTGCTGTTAAGGCTTCATTATAAGAGTATCTAAAATTTAAATGGTAGCATGCCATGTTAATGTATTATTAACTTAATATAGGTGTACAAGTACTGTTTGGGTGGGGAAAATTGATACACTGATTAGATTAGGACTTCTATATTTTCTATTGTAATATCAGATTAGAGTGAGTGGAACAGATGATTTGTTTACAAAATGTCCCTGAATGGTTTAAAAAATTAATGTTTTTATGTATAATTCAAGATCTGAAAAATTGAATGGGATACAAATCAGAGGTAAAAAATAGAACTTTGTATTGTATTTGCATATGTTTCAATATAAGGGAATAAAGTGCATGTGCACCTTACTGTTTGATAGGCAACAGCATGCTTATCACTCGTAATACTGTTGATCAGTATGGGTGTGGAAATAAATTGCATGTTTCAGGGCTGTATAATTAACAGTAGAGGTACGCAAAGGCTCTAACGTAAAGATATTGAAAGCTACACACGTTCAGTGATAGGAGGTTGTCGATCATTATGCTGTTATAACTCCTCTCTCTTTCCTTTCCTAAGTATGGAAGTGAGGGCAGCATCAAGTTTCAGTCAATTTTTTCTTCTAATTATGCATAAAAGTTTTCCACTTTTCAAATTGAATTTAGTACTTAAGAATTTTCAATATCATTGTTGAATTGTCTTTTCTGTTGTTTTGAATGTAATTCCTCAACAAGATACTCAGCTAGCATCCATGATAATCATTGTGCAAACTTCATCAGGTAGCTTTAATATATTGTTTTAAGCCTAAAACTTTCTAAGAGAATGAGTGATACCTCATATTTTTCTATCAATAAAAGAGTTCATCACGGTGTATTTTGTCTTTATGCTCCAGCTAAGGTCTTCACTATAGAGATGATTGAGGAAATAAACTTCATGAAGAAATGCACTGTTCTACGTTAAAGTAAATGAAGTACGCATAAAGAAGAAATAAAAATGTAGTGACTCGTCAATATTCACTGCAATAATAATTACTAAATAATTAACAAAGGTAGGTAAAAAGCTACCAATTAAATGATTGAAAATGGAGAAGAAATGGAAACATATTAGTACCATCATTGCAGTCGATCTTCAAGTTATGAATCTCATGGAAACCTAAACTTTGATGAAGAAAATCAGTCCACATTTTTTACATCTTAAAACGAGCATTGCTAGTTGTCCAGCTGAGACTAATATTTATTCACTTCAGGTCCGCGTAAGACGACACATAACTCGAGGATCGACTGTAACTGGCAATGCCATCAAATCAAAGTTAGCTCGTTACCATCCAAAGCTTGGGTAAGTGTCACAGAACCGGTCCTCTCTTATATGTAATCATAATGCATGAAAATGAATGAAAATAATTACAGCATAGTTCCTCTTACAGGAACTGTGGAAATAATTACGGCATAGCACCAGTCACCTCTACCTCCACCGGTTCCTCGAGAGCAGACGATGGTACTCCTGCTCATGAGCCAGATGCAGATGACATCGATGCCACTAGCATTGAAGCTTTAGCAGATGATGCAACAGCTAGCAATGGTATTTTTCTATGAATCCGTCCACTGATAGAAGTAGGAACGTTTAACGTGCGAGACGTTGGCGTTGTTTTGTTGGGCACTCCAAGTCAATGGCGTCTGGTCGATCCGAAGTTCTTGCAATGAAGGCTGAAGGATTTGATGAATCGAAGAGGAATGGCATCTGTACACCATGACTGCTTCCCACAATGCGCTCCATGCATTTGAGATGAAAAAATCAGGTTGACTGCTAGCATCTGTTGCCTTGTAATTGCTGAAATTTTGAAGGCGTGCAGCATATTCTTGTATTTGTTGGAGCATTGCTCATCCGACGCACGTCCAACCGTGGACTGCTGCAAAATTATTTCTTTTATTAACCTACAATCGCAAAATTATTCAAGCTAAGTACACCTGCGCTTGAGAAAGAAATAACTTTGCTGGCAGAATTGAGAAATGTAAACACTTCTTTCAATGTAGGGCCTAGTTTCAGTTACCTTAGCTCCAAAGCTTATTACTAAATGGAAGTTCAATGAAGTGACGCAACATTCAAGTTAAGTCTTGGGTATCCATACATTTAGGAACCCCTTTTGAGATTTATTAACTGCTGGAAATTGTAGAAATTTCTTCGTGAAATAAAGTTAACATCAGCCAAGCAGTAAGAATTAAATTCCTACACAAGCTTGATGCTCAACACTGTTCGGTTTCCAATTTACGTTCTTAACAAGCATTACCACAGCAGAGCTTCACTATTTGTTATTAAATCTCAAATATATACCAAGATAATTTTAAATCACAAGCTTTTTATAGCTTGAAATCTCAGCAGTATGTAAGACACGAAATATTTGAACATATTAGCTATTGGAAATTTGTGTGTGAGCAGGAGAGCGCCTCCAAGATCGAAAATCCCGAGATTTATTCAACTCAAAACGAAATTAACACCTTGACCTAAGAGCAAGAAGACTGAAAAACATCTTCTTTGCTAAAATTTTGAAACTATGTGGTTGCGTCCTACCCTTTGATTACATAAAAATTCCAGAACTGTTACTAAATATTTTTTGACTGATACCCTGTTTACTTCTGTGAGGTGGGATGTGGGGTGGCGTCGTCGAGTGCGGAGATGAACTGATGCTCCGCGTAAACGCGGCGTCAAACATTTCAAAATGTAAGGGAACGAAACTTTCCCAAAACCCCAAACTCGAACTGAGTATTAGTGAATGTGCTTTCTACCTCATTGAATCGCGAAAGTGAAAAACAGTAATCAAATACAATCATTTGTGACCAATTTAATTGTGCAAAAACAGACTGGTGCTTTCTGTAAACTTTATCTCCACTCGAAGAATGTGTAGCGACCCTCGGTGTAGCCTTCCTCCCTGGTCAACCGCAACACCTGCTCCTCCCTCTTCCGCATATAAAACAAACGTGCCACGAATACCAGCATGGAAACAAAAAAAGGCCCGATGCACTTGCAAATTTGGATTTTGTGAAGACACAGTGATAATTTTTTGTTATTTTTATCAGTTATTGCAAGAAAAAATTATGTTGAGTGTCTATGACGCTCAATTTTGACCTTTAATCCTCAAAATTGTGTTCAAATTACTTTACCAGTAAGTAACTCTGTCCTTTTATTGAGAACTTTTGGTGAAACAGTGACGTAAAAAGTGATTTAGAGAAAATATTTTCTGTAAATGTTGAAGGTCGCAAAATGAGTGAATAAAATGTGAAACCCTGAAACAATAGATCTCCATGAGGGCTCAGTTACGCCAAGTCTGCGCCCACACCCCTTCCTCCCCCCAGCCTACCCTCTCCTTGTAGGAATTGCCGCGCTGTAATAGTGGCTAACTTAAATCTGCGTTCGCTGCTAGAACATAATTCCACAACGTGTGGTGAATTTTCAGCAATATGACGTCTTTTGGATAGCTCACCACAGCAATCTTTACACGAAAAAAATTGTATTGTTTTCTTCACAAGCAGACGAACGAGAGACGCCAAGCTGGATCACCGCAGGCATCCTGCTATCTTGCTCCCCGCCCCTCCCCCCGTCTCTGTCTACGCAATCCCTCATTCGCAAATATTTCAATGATGGCTATCTTTCTTGTTAAAAGTAAAGGGGATCGTCCCAGGCCCATGTCGCTCAGGTGGTCATTTCTCATGTTTTTGTTGGAAAAGAACTCTTAGGTGGTGGACTATTCGGTCCTAAAATTTTATGGCCCTACGGACAATAAATCCCCCCCAGGGGGCGGGGTAAAGGGACCAAAATCCCCAAAATCTTCAACTTTGAGCCCATTTTAACCTCATACAAAAAGAGAACAAATGGGAAATGGAAAAAAGCCTATTTGAGTGTGTTAGGAATGTTCCAAGAATTCTAAAACTGCCTTTGTTTTTGTTCTAGCATCAAAACTCAATGACGAGTAACATTTTGAAATATCAATACAAGTGAAAAGCACCAAAATTTTTACTTTTTGAGCCAATTTCAACCCCATATAAAAAGAGAAACAATGGGTAATGGAAAAAAGCTCATTTGAGTTTGTTAGGAATGTTTCAAGGATTCTAAAACTGTCTTTTTTTTGTTCTAGCATCAAAACTCAGAGATGAGTAACATTTTGAAATATCAATATCAGTAAAATGTCAATACCTAAAAACCATTATGTCAATTTTTTCCAAAAACTAAGGCCTAAAACAAAAAAAAATGAATGGAACGAATTGTGTTTCTTTTCAGAAGTTACATATCATAGTCAAATTTCATGAGAATCAGACTGAAAATAAAAAATTTCATTTTTTTTGAAAAAAAAAACATTTTTTTGGGGGGAGGGGGGTTTGGAAATCACAATTCACAGTGTGAATATGAAGTTATGTATGGAAATTATCGAAATAAAATTAAAACTGCATTCATTATCCCAACACTTCTAACTTTCAACATTCAAAATGCTAGTCGTCTTCGAGTTTTGATGCTAGAACAAAACCAAAAACAGTTTTAGAATCCTTGGAACATTTCTGACACACTCAAATCGTTTTTTTCAAATACAATTTTTTCGAAAAAATACATAGCTCAAAACCACAAAAATTACTGTTTTTAGAAATTTTGAAAAATTTGAAAGAAATAGAAAATATTTGAATTTGAAAAAAGCCCACTTGAGTGTGTTAGGAATGTTTCATGGATTCTAAAAGTGTCTTTGGTTTTGTTCTAGCATCAGAACTCGAAGACGAGTAGCATTTTGAAATATCCATAAAATATACCAAAAAACTAATTTTTCGAAAAAATAAGCCTTAAATCGAAAAAGTGACATGAGTAAGAAAATGTTTACTCTCACAAAATACATATAATGGCCAATTTTCAAATGAATCGGACGAAAAAAGTTGAAAAAATGGGACGATCTCCTTAATCACCCAATTTTTCAACCTCCTCTGAATAAACAAAATGAACTTTCTTTTGGTGAAATAGTGACCCACCAGTCAACTTTGGTGAATAGTGACATAAAAAGTGAAAGAGGAATTACAAATTTTGTAATTATGAAACGCTGAGAAACTGAATGAGTAAAATGTGTCAACCTGCAAAAGTCTGAACGTCATTGCCGTCATTATTCACGGCCGACCAACGCTCTCCCAGTTCCTTGCCTCCTTTCTCCAGCATTAAAGGGCAACTCTAACTTCTTATGTTTTTGGTGATGTTTTTTAGGTGATGTTTTTATTGCAATATTTTTGGGTTTTTCAAATTCTAAATGAGAAGCTAGCCCTCACTCATGTGTAAACGATTACCCTTCCACCCAAGACGATCGTTACTCACTCCGTAACAGCTACATAGTGAACAAAATTTTGAATTATCTTCACCTTCTTTCACTCATCCAATACAACTTCACAATGTCTCATTACGAAACTCGCCCAGCTATTCGGAAAGCAGCTTTATCTGGAGAAATAACATCCCCCACAACAGCGCCGCATGAAAACTCGAACCCCAAAAAGGATATTCGTAGGAGGATATCCTCTCAGGATGTCCCAGGATTGTCCTTTGATAACATCCTCGCGATATAAAATTTGTACACATTCAGGGGATATTAGAAGCAAATATTCAGAGGATATCCTCTCAGGATGTCCCAGGATTGTCCTTTGATAACATCCTCGCGATATACAAATTTGTACACATTCAGGGGATATTACAAGCAGATATTCAGAGGATATCCTCTCAGGATGTCCCAGGATTGTCCTTTGATAACATCCTCGCGATATACAAATTTGTACACATTCAGGGGATATTACAAGCAGACATCCAGAGGACATCAGAATCAAATATCCTGGGAATATAATATTCAAATATTCCAATGATGTCCCCCTCAACTCTGAAGGCAGGAATTTAGAAATCAACTTCCACCAGGGTCACCAGCACATACCTCTAAAGAGAATATCCACTACTGATATTAAATGGAATGTCTACGGAACTTTCTGAAAGTATTATAGTGATAATATCACTATAGAATTAGTCGTTCAAAAATTCATTTACTAATCATACTAACTACATTATTCTGGATATTTTTAGAGTTTGCAAAACATTCTAACGCCCTAGATACCTACTTCCACTTCCTTGTGTTATCAACCACTGAACAGAAACGGATAAAAACAGCAGGAACTTGACTTTGAACCCATCTACGTATAGTAAATTAGATATATTCCATCTAAAGTACACTACCAACAGAACTGTTTTTTTAAATTGTCAAATAAAAACATGCAGGTTAGGAAGGGTTAAATTTAAACTTACTAAAATTATGAAGAAGAGCAATCAATTACAGGTCAATGAAGATAAGTTCATATCAATGTAACTAACCATTTTGATAAAATGAATAACTTACCTACTCAATTCCATGTAAAAGAATTCTATAGCTAGTTATATGAACAATTATTTCATACCCACTCCTTGATGATGTTTGTTAGGTTGATTTTCACCCGCAATTCAATCATCTCTGCAAAACCGTCTGAATCTCTGAAACATGAAACAATTAATAATTAGATACAGTATTTTTATTTATAAAAGTTAAATAATGAGCTTATTGAAAATATCCAATTGAAAACCCTTTGTCTAACTACTGAAAAAAATTTCATCAAATAAATTGCGTCTTGAAAACATTTTACAGTACAGAAGGCTCGAAAAGAAATCATCATTCCAATTAAATTCGTTATAAACGTAGAGTAAAGAGGGTCATTTCCACGGTCTCCCAAGAGGCACCCTCTGTGAACCGTCGTTGACTTTATATTAAAGTGGAAGTCTCACCATGATGAATCTGAAGTACTTTAGTAAAATTTGAGATCGGTTGTCCTCAAATTTCACTAGAGTACTACAGACTCACATAGTCCTACATAAACCACTTGAATTAGCATATGTAGCTACTGATAACAAATAATATGACAGGACAGTGTGTGTGTGTAGGTGTGTGTGCATGTGTGTGTGTGTATATGTGTGTGTGTGCAGTACTTTGTTCACAACATAGTAATGTAATACTGTATGAGATTTAATAAACCATCTATCGTCAAAGTTTGTCCTTCAAACCACATGCTCCAGTTACGAAATTAAAAATTTTCAAATCGACACAAGAATCTAAATTAAAAATAAAAAAAGTTTAACCGCATAAACATTTATTCAGTAAATAACCATTTCAGACGTATAATCCAAATGAATTGTTTACCCAGGGTTCATATTCATCCTATAGCTAATTCTCTACAAATTTTCTGATGCCAACATTGTGGAAAAAAAAGTTATATACCAAAAAAATAAAATAAAACTACAGTAAGCACACCTTTCTTCACAAATCACCTACATATAGATAGATTAATTAAATTATTTTCAAGTTTAGGCATGTTTTCAAAATTTAGGGAAAAAATTTAACTGCCCAGATTATTTTGACAAGGTATGGCAATGAATTGAACATAACTAAGTTTGAAATACCATAGTTACCTACAACCAGGGTTGCGGAGTCGGAGTCGGAGTCGGGAGTCGGAGTCGCCGGAGTCGGATGTTTTAGGGTGGAGTCGGAGTCGGAGTCGGAGTCGCTTCTCTGAAGTGTGGTGGAGTCGGAGTCGGAGTCGGAGTCGCTACTCTGAAGTGTGATGGAGTCGGAGTCGGAGTCGGAGTCGCTTTTCCGAATGTGGTGGAGTCGGAGTCGGAGTCGGAGTCGTTCATTCGGATGTGGAAGAGTCGTGGTTGGAGTCGCTATTTTTTGGTGTCTTCGATTCTAATTTTTGCTTAAAATTATTTATAATTCTTTAAAACTAGAAGTAAACCAAAACAGAGTTAGAATGCTTTGCTGAAAAATCTAAGAAATACGCAATGTTTTCGTTGATTGTTTTGTTCTAAGTTTGAAACAGCGTATTTATTCCTATCACCTAATACCGCCATGTTATCTAGTCATTGAGGGTTTGCACAGATATATATGAGAAACCTACGAGTGCGAAATATAATTTTTGTACCCAGCATTAATGTATATTTTGTGGTTAAAAGCAGGAATTAGTAATTGAAAGCATCGCAAATTCATTCTGTATATTTCTGTTTTGTTCATTTTTCCTTCAATTAATACATAGGAACAGGAAAATAGTAGTAAATGTGTTGCAAGTTACTTGCAGAACATTTCAGCTGATGCAATACATTGTACTCACATAAAGAGTGGTAACTCTGTATGCTCAAAATGATGCATTGATTGATAATGATCATAAACATTTCTAGTCTTTTGGTTATGATTCATTGCCAATGAGTAGTCTTTGCCGAAACCTGAAGCTATGGTCTAGTGCACAAAGACTTCTAGTTTTCAAGTCATGTTATCAAAATTGATATGGCTTCCGTGTTTTTAAGTCAAGTTAACATGTATTGATAATAAAAATTTCTTCTCATTTCTCAAGTTATTCCTTGAATGTAATTTGGTTCTTTCAGAGTTATATTGTATTTCACTATTTCATCATCATGTTTAATTTTTATCTTCGTATCACTCCCCAGTTTCTAAGCTAGTATACGCTGAAATGCAGAATTTTATAATTATGTTGATACATTTTAAAAAACTGAAATAGTATTTGTTTTGTAGCATTATGTAATTAATTACTTCTTGTTAAGGAAGATTTGGAAATGTTGTAAGGTTATCTATATCGGCATTGAGACACTTGAAAAAAAAATAAAAATACGATGTAAGCGAGCTGCAATGAAAATAATTACGCACACCAGCAAAAACTTCACTTACAATCACACACACATTGTAACTGAAAACAATGCACTATCTCAGCTGCAATGGTTTTTGCATTTATGCGATAGTACAAATTCTCTTGCTGGAAACGTTTCAAATTGCTCCAAAAAACACGAAATGAGAAGAACCTGGGCGTTTATTAAAATAACAAAGTGTCCAATACAAAGTAAAAAGTTAGACGAAAATAAGAGATAGTATCATAATACACGCAAAGAAGCTAGAAGTGACTTTTATTCGTGAAAAAAACTTTCCGAAAACGTCAGGCCCCTGCAATGAAAGCAGAACAACTTTTGCTTATTATAGCCGAAATGTAACATAGTGTTGAGCAATAATATGACACCTTTTCTGCATTGTTACCCTGCATAGTGTAGATACAAAGAAGAAAAGGCAGTGTGCAAATCTTACCTACCTTATCTACACGTATATCATAATTTTGGGGATTTGAAGCATAGTCATTGAATTAACTACTATAATTTCACTGAATTAGTGCATACTTAGTAATAAAAAACTGTTGATGCTTATCTATGCTTCTCAGTGTAGACAATGCCTACATTACCTACTCAGAAAACACTTGTCAGTAATATACAGGGTGTTTCAGATTCAGAATAAGAGGCAAAAAATTGCACACCAAATAGAAGATATCCAAATAAAAACTTTTTCTTCCATAAAATTTTCCGAAGAAAGAGACATTGAGATATTAGCAGCTTATTGTTTTAAAGGGTGAAATTTAATGAATAAACTACTCGCAATATTTATTTTGAATTTACGTTGATCGGGCGAAATGTGCTAGTTACAAGACCTCCTAGATCTCCTGACATGACTCCACTCGGTTTCAATTTTTGGGGACACGTGAAGAGCCTTGTTTATGCTACACCCATTGGGTCTGAGGAAGATCTTGTGGCCAGAATTCCAGTGGCTGCAGGTGAGATACCTTAATGCCAGACGTGTTTCCTAATATTCGGCAGCCGTTAAGGCTAACATTCGAAAAGTGCATAGATGTAGGTGGAACACATTTTGAACAATTTTTGTAAAGCAAATTCAGAATCAATACCGCGAGTAATTGTGCCATTAAATTTAAACCTTAAAAACAATAAACACCTAATGCCTCCCAACCCCGATTTTTTGGGTGAAAATTTCATAGGACAAAAAGTGTTTATTTGGCCATTTTCTACTTGATGTGCAATTTTGTACCTCGTTTTCTGAAACACTCAGTATACATAATTGTGTACACGACTCGTCAAATGACGGGATTCGATATTGTCTGTATAGAAATCTTCCAGATGTGGACCATAAAGAAATATTTTCATCCTAATAGCACCCGCGATTAAAATATTCTAATACTTGTTCACTGGTAAAACTCGCATCACAGATACAGTAGTTAAGTATCTCTAAGAGCGTGAAAGGGAGACAGATCAACCAACAAAGACGAACAGCCAATTTTGTTTGTTCAATGAAATTTCCTGTTGAATATTTTCCGTATTTCTGATGGCGGCTTTGTGGAAGAAAAAGTTTTCTTCAGTTGGCCTCTCTTAGTTCACAGACAAGAATTTGAAACTGATGAAATTAGATCTTTTTGTTCGTTGTTTTTTGTTTTGCAGCTGCATATTTATTTCCGGTTTTTGTGTTTAAATTTAACTTTCTATAAATAAGCATGTTTGCGCTTCTAGCAGACTGCATTAACCTTAAATAGCTTTAATTAACATTACTTGTGACGCTTTGGCGTTCACTCATTAAATTATCTTTGAGCTTGCTCTGCTTGGGCAGCATGTCTTCCTTTTAATAAAAGTGGGTCTGGTACCTCTAACTTATTTCTATTGCGCAAAAAGCAGTCTCTTTCTGCGACTTGAACTCCTCGACCCGGCTTTTGCAGCCTCTTGAATAGGCACTTACTATTCAAGGTAATTAGTTGTCAATTAATTGGTAACATCTTAGTGCTATATGTAATCTTACAATAAGATACGATATTCACCTAGTCGGCGACCGGACATCTTAAAACTCTGTATCTCTCTACTCAGAACGCCTCTAAAATTTCCTACCGGAGTACCGTGCTGATGACCGGCCGCGTCCATTGGGTGTCTTCTATTTTTAGCGAGTATCGTTTTAAAAACTAACCTTACGTTAAAGAAGATTTTCGGTCTTCATTTTAAAGGAATTCAATAATAAAAATTTCGCAGAGGACGCTCCTGTGCGTACTGTTGGAATCCTCAAGATCCACCTAACTTGGGTACGGTTTCTCTTTTTGCGTATCTCGGGAAACGACTTGCTGTTGTTCCCATGAAGTTCTTCTGTATTTGAAATAAATGTTCGATCAATTTCTCTTAAGTTTTAAGTCCTAAAATTTCATTGAACTAACATAGGAGAGATTACGCTCACGAAATAGCTAAACCTATTTATTAATTTGTTCAAAGGAGACACTTGACCATTTATTGTATAAGAACAATCAATACTATACTGCGTGCCCCACAAAAATGTCCCGGACTTTTTAATTGATAATATCTCCGCTTAAATTAACATATTTTAATTGTCTTTTATTTACAATTTATTCAATTTGGTTTCCTTTTGAAATAATATAAGTTTTTGAAAATCAGTTGAATAAACTTCAAGGTGATCGATTTACTGAAAGGGGTAGAAAAATTGTTCAAAGGGAAAGTTTTAAAAACAACACTGGTGTTCTTCATCATTCCTCAATACCTACTGTTGAGAATAATTTCATAACGATGTATCGTACATACAACTAAGTATTTAAACCCTCTGAGAGGTTTCAAGTTTCAAGTGTTCTCAATAATAGTGTTTCAAGGAATGATAGAAAACGGTGGAATAATGGGTAAAACTCTTCGTTCAATGGTGGCTAGAAGTAATACTTGCCTTGTGAGAAATGGAGGGTATGTCGTTAAGGTTATATAAGGTAATGATTTGTTACTCCTTAAAATTTTTGTGTGTTCAGTTTTATGGAAACTACAAAATAAGGAAGAATATCAATATTGTTTTAAAAACTTTTCATTTGAACAATTAATTTTTCTACTCCTTTCAGTAAATTGGACATTATAAAGTGGTTATTCAACCAATTTTCAACAACATAAATTATTCGAAAAGGAAACAAAATTTACTACATTGTGAACAAAGGCAATTCAAATATGTTAATTTAAAGCTGAGATATAATTAATTAAAAATCGGGGACATTTTTACAGGACACCCGATATAATAAAAAACCAGGTGTCCGTCAATGATAAGTATATGTTCTCGTGCGTAATTTCCCCAATCTCATTACAATGGGAATCTGCTTGCTTGGACAGTATCATAAATACATACATACATACATACATATACCGGGCTTATCCTCCCTATGGGAGGGTAGCCGACAGCAGGCCACAATCCCCACACTTAGTCACTAGAAGGCGAGAGAGGCAGCACTGGCTGCACCTGAACTGCTAGGATCAGCAGCAGCCCAGCACAACCACCTCCCACAGTCAGGCCCGACAGCCACAGCTGGTTTACCCCGACCGCTTCATTGAGTGCAGCCCCTCCCCCCGCACATGACAGGTCAACCCCATCACAAGCGGGCAGCTTCCAGTAACGCGTCAGAAATAAAATTACCTCCTTATACACTGCTCCCACGCACTTCTGTCCGCAGCCATCCCTCTCGCCACGTCCACAGTCAGACCCCTCTCATACAAAGCACGTCTCACCCCATCCATCCAACTCATCCGTGGTCTACCTCGCGCTCGAAGACCACTCACTGCTGACATATATATCTTTTTCACCAGCCGCTCAACATTCATTCTTTCAACATGCCCAAACCATCCAAGCACTTTTTCATCCACTCGCCTGCTCAACTTTTTGATAACACCAGTCTGCCCCCTAACCAACTCATTCCTGATCCTATCTCTTCTAGTTACTCCATACGTGCTCACCCTCAAACACTTCATCTCAAACACATCCAACTTCCTCCTCTCAGCTGCTCTCAACCCCCAGGACTCTGCTCCATACAACAAAACTGGCACAATCAAACTTTCATACAGTCCCCTCTTAGCATTCATACTCAAACTCCTGCATTCAAAAACTTTCCTCATTGCACCCAATGTCTTACAACCTTCACTCACTCGATGCTTCACTTCTACTTCCATACTATCCTTAACAGTCACATCCGACCCGAGGTACCTAAAATGCTCTACCTCCTCTAAAACTTCCCCATTCAATCTCACATCCAAAGTTCCAAACACTCCACCTCTTGAACATCTCATCACCTTACTTTTATTCACATTTACCCTCAATTTCCGCCTTTCGCACACTCTACCAAACTCTGTAACCAGTCTCCAAACTCAGTATCATAAATACCATCGAAATATGAAAAACCAGGCATCTGCTCACTTATGTTTATAAGTAGAAACCA
This sequence comes from Morinoia aosen, assembly GCA_030386875.1. Taxonomy (NCBI): domain Eukaryota; kingdom Metazoa; phylum Arthropoda; class Malacostraca; order Amphipoda; family Talitridae; genus Morinoia; species Morinoia aosen. Next base: position 13,554,840 of record CM059577.1, on the reverse strand, counting down.
TTGCGTGAAAATCGAATCAACTGTCAAGAAAATGCGGCTCATCGCATTTAAATTTCAAAGGCATTTAAATGCTTAAAAGGTATGGCAAATTTTTTAAAAACCTCTTGCGAACAATAATTTAAATTACAATTCAGATAGGTATTATGTTATACAATTTGCTTGGTTGTTGTGTGCGTTTGTGACGTTTTTAAATATGCTTAATGACCGTATCTGTGATACGAGTTTTACCAGTCACAAGTATGAGAATACTGTATTTTAATCGCGGGTACTATTACAATGGATATATTTGTTTGCTATTTATCTTGAGATTTTTTTAAAACGATTCCATTGGATCCCGTCATTTTTGACCAATCATGTACACTAGTATCTTGATTATTAACAATCTGTAGTCAATTTAAAAGTCGTTCGATAATAAAGAATATAATGAACATATGCACAGGTTTCAACACCTGCAACCGTTTACTACTAAGAATGACTGTCGTGTGTTTATTTATACGTTTTGTGTCACGCTGTTAAGAATAATTGATAGGAAAAAATTTGCACTGGCGGTCTTGGTTCCAGTTCACGGTCAATTAATACACTCATTTTCGTTGTGCAATAGCTCTATAATAAGTCACTTTCATCACAATTAGAGCGATCCATAGCCTTATATACTCAAGTTTGTATCGTGAATACCGAGTTCGGCGGGGTATTGCATATTACAATATGCTGTATTGTATATTACAATATACTGTATTGCAATGTACTGTATTGCATATTAAAATACGTATACATACACAAGTTCGCAGTTGCTTTCAGTAATGCTGAATTTCTGTATCTTGGATACGACACGAATGGCTATAACTACTTCTCTTGCGGCTCAAAAATGCTGTGTTCTGAGTGTTTATTACTCTTATAAGAAATTTAAGTTACCTTTGGAATAAGCTGAAAGCATGGAAACTCCACTCAAACGAAAATTTGTTGTAGAAAGGTATTGAATCTCGTCATTTTTGACGGTGTGTGTACACTAGTTAAGAAATAAAATATTCATCTTATAAATTATGAATAGGTGAAGTAGGAGCCACAAAATTGTGAATAGGCGGAGTCGGTGTTGGAGTCGCCAAATTCTGGAGAAATGGAGTCGGAGTCGGAGTCGGAGTCGCCAAATTCTGAAAAGGTGGAGTCGGAGTCGGAGTCGGAGTCGCCAAATTCTGAAAAGGTGGAGTCGGAGTCGGAGTCGGAGTCGCCAAATTCTGAAAAGGTGGAGTCGGAGTCGGAGTCGGAGTCGCAAAATTCTGGAAAGGTGGAGTCGGAGTCGGAGTCGGAGTCGCAAATTTATTCCACCGACTCCGCAACCCTGCCTACAACAAAAATATAATAACTAGCTATATGATATTGCCAGTTATAGCTAGTAGCTACCCAGTCCTTTGAGTAAATTATGTCCTTTCAACTAGAAATAATTAACACTACTACAAAAAAAAGAACATCATTCATCGTCCAAAACGCTCAGTGGCATTAACCTCAATACTGGAAATAAAAAATATTATTACATAAATATATCTATACCACATAGCTACTCTAGGCTAAAGCCCAAAGTACATATATTATAAACGCTTATGCCTTCCTCCCTCACTAGCAAGGATGTTCAAAGGAGAAAAAGAAGTTTATAAAGCAAGAGAAAAAGATAGAAAAGGTAAGAAGAGGCGTTGAAATAAAGGACAGCGGTTGCCCGGTCGAATAAAAGAATGATCCGTAACACAACAAAACCTAATCTATTAGAACAAAAAGGAGACCTGTCTCACCAGAATGCATAAAATAAAAATCAATAGAAGAAAGTAAGAGACAGAAATTCAAGAAACTTTAACTAATCAAATTAGCAATTAAAAAACAGAACGGACCTAAACAATGTAAAGAAATAAACGAGCATCCAATAACCCCAATGGAAATAAAAAGAACATAAGAATGTATCCAAATTCTTTCAGCTGCAAATATGTATCTCACAATTCGTTCAAAGTTCACGTCCAGGTTCAGGCTCATCCTGCCCCTGCGCACCAGACTCTTGAACAGCACCTTTCTTTTTGGTGAGTCTGTCTTTGGCATATGTTAAGTTCAACGCCATGAGTTTCACAATTTGATCCGTGCTAGTTTCAGAAGAGAACGGATTTTTCTTCAAGGCATCTGTTGAAGCATAAAATTTAGTTAAAAAAATAAAAATATTGTAAAAAAGTACCATGAAATGTTATTAATCATACAGATATAGGGTAATGTTCGAATGGCCGGCCGGTTCGAATCGTCTGTCATTCTTAGTTAATTTTCAATTTTGACGGTCGGTAGCAATCCAAAAGCCAACCCGTTAGACGCGTAGCAGATCACACCACTACAGGCCTTGCGGGTTGAGTTTTTAGATATCTACCGAGCGCGAAAATTTAAAATTAACTAAGAATGACCCACGATTCGGACCGACCGGCCATTCGAACATTACCCTAAATCAAATATTAGTTAGTAGCTATATTATAAATTTATACAATCACATTTATGGATATAGCAGACTACAAAAATCATAACATATGCAAATACATATGTATATTTCTTTTTTACTATAGCCCCAGAATGAAGAAGAAATTTAGAGATGAATTTCCACCAGCGGACAGAATGGAAAAAAATTCATGTCTACAACTAATTAATTACTAAAGTAGAAAGGTTGAAAGAAGTTGTGCAACGAACAAGTTTCAAAGATATATTTAGCCATTGCCTTTTTTACTATTATTAATAGTGATAACTTGATAAGTATTGAACCCTGTGGTTTTACTGGTTTTCATCATTTACACAGTAAATGTAATTATTAAACTTTGAATCTGATTCTTCATGGCACAACTTATTTAAACCTAGCATCTAGCTAGTTAACTTCATGATGACCCAAAGAAAGGTAACATTTTTTGTCACCCTAGTTAGGAAATTTTCAATTTTACATACATAGAGTATCAGTGTTGCTTACCCAATATGCAGCTGAACAGCTTCAGATCTTTAAAAGGTTTTTTGCCATGCATACTGAAGTCCAGTGCTAGTTCTCTTGCAAGACAGAAGTTCATCATATTATTTATGATAGCTCTCGTGTGAGTACCTCCAACAGTTTGTAATTTCATTACAAGATTTAGTTTTTTATCTTCACTGTTCAGAAGTTCCTCCAATGATATCAAATCATCATTTGTTTTAATAGGAAATGATGGTAACTTACTTTCCTTACTATTTTGCAGTAACATTTCACCTGAACTGGATGCACGAGCAATTTTTTTGAAAGTCTTATATGCCCTATTGGCTTCCTCACTTCCATTAACAACTTCCTTGTGAATATTAGAAAATCCTTCAACAATAAGATTTTTAAGCTCTTCTACTTCAGATTTCAAGGCAGCACAACAACAATTCTTCGTTGAAGTTGGTACATTGCCGCTTTTAACTGCAGGTGCCCGTGCTGCACATACAAAAAAAATATTTTAAATAACAATCATACGTAAATAGACAAGCACAGATAATATAATGTTAATGTAATTTGAGCTGATTCAAAGTATGGGTATCATTGCTCAAGATGTGCTAAACAACACGCAATTCCATAAGACATAATTTTATCTGAGTAGCAATGAATGGAAAGTATCTAGCTTGTTTTGTAAATTTGTAAAAAAATTAGTGTATTAGCATTGGTATAGAGTTTTGCTATCTGTGAATTTTGAGTCCCAGTATTAGTATCTGCGGTGAAAATTTCAGTTGCAGTGAAGCTAAAATGTTTGGTCAATGTGAAGTTTAGTGCAATCACAAAAATTGATAATTATATTCCAAACAATCACTAAAGGAACCCATTTAAGAACGTTTTTCAGGAACGACATTCTGCTCGCTGATGCGTTATTTTTGAATTATTGAACTTTGAAGTTGGCCGTCGCGCGCCCAAGGAAGCGAGCGTAATTTAATTAAAAACGGAAGCTAACCCCCTATTACAAACGTAAAGAGGTTGGGTCGTGAGGGGTAGCCACAGTTCTTTTAGTGAAAAGTATAAATAAAGCTTCTAAACCACCCATTAGGGTGACGACCGCAATCTTGTTTACATCGGGTCTAACATGGCGACAACCATGGGCGCCGCCATCTTGGACCCGATGTCAACATGATTGCGGTCGTCACCCTAATGGGTGGGTTAGAAGCTTTATTTATAATTTTCACTAGAAGAACTGTGCCTCCCCCTCACGACCCAACCTCTTTACGTTTGTAATAGCTTCCGTTATTAATTAAATTCCGTTTCACGCGCTCGCTTCCTTTGGCGCCAAGGCCAACTTCAAAGTTCAATTATTCGAAAATAACGCATCAGCGAGCAGAATGTCATTCATGTAAAACGTTCTTAAATGGGTTTCTATAGTGATTCCTAAGATCGGAATTCTTATTTTCCGTGATTGCATTAAACTTCACATTGACCAAATGTTTATATAAGCTATTTATTTTCATTCATTTAGATTATCTATTTTTAAAATTGTTTATTTACATCATTGCAGTACCTAGGCAAATATCCAATTTTATGTCAAGTGCCCAATTTCTAAAATCATTGGTTACACATTTTCTTCATTATTATAATTAGAATCTGTAACAGTCTCAGCAGCAAGAAAAACAATTTTAAAAAAAAACTTAGGCTTTGTGCTCATTCTTTTCTCTCATAATTTAAATAACTAAAATGGTTTGACATTACTTAGCTATAAATAAGGACTTACCGATTGAAGGAAGTCTAACTTGTTTCTTCCTTGGAGGAGATGGAAGAAGTTCATCAGAAAATGATTGAGTATAAATTTTCTTTTTTGTCACAGGGGTTCTTACTTCACTGTCACTACTAACTGCTTCACTTGTAAGGTCTGCTGCCTGCTGTCTTGTTTCAATCATGTCATCATAATCATCAGCATAAGCTTTTACGGAGCATTTTACGGCCTTCCACGATGTAGATGGCTGAGAGTTCTTTTTTATAAGTTTAGATATCACTGAATTGTTCTCTCCAGCTGGCCACAAACAATAAGTTTGGTCACCTGTCTTCAGAATCCAAGATGATGGCACTCCTTCATAGGTGCCCTCATCACAAAATACAACAACCGTATACATTGTGGATCTGGTAGTTGATGCGCACATACACTAGAACAATATTAGCACATAAAATAACAATATAAAAGAAAAATGTCACAAGCATTCACTTAATAACGCTATCACGTATGAATCTTAGAGGGCGTCAACCCTTCACAAGCAGCTAGCTTGAAACTGCCGCGGCGCCGCTGAACGCCGTGCAGACGGTGCAGTGCTTATAAGCAACCCTCATCTATAGAACGCGATTGAAACTAGTCCGTTGCAGAATGCTACCGGAAAATAATGTGAAATTTTTTACAAGCCCCAAAAATTTGCATTTCCACATTGAAATAGATAATATTTATCGAAGGCCCCTACAAATTTTCGAAATAACTAAAATGAAATGAATAGTATTGTTGCTATTGCAAAGTACGTACGCATGTGCGTACCTCCGTATGGTAGTAACACTTCTAAAAGCACTAAAAAACTTCCATGTCTTTATAAAAAACCTTGTAATTATCTATATTTACAAAGACATATATGTGTTTGAACTATCATAGCCTAATGAACATATTCTTTAAATGAGTTGGGTATATGAAGAAAGTGTTTTGAGGGGCTTGAAAGAAAACGTGAATACCTATTATGTGACTGGCATTATTGTTTAGTTTACTGCATGTAAAATTCCTATATAATTATACTCATACCTTTAAGTTTGACAGTAGGTCTAGGTACATTCGTGCAGAAAATAGTTTTCTAATTCATTATATTTCTGATAAGAGTTTACATATTTAATTAGATTTTCTATTTCAAGTTGTCATTTAATATATTATACGAAATTAAAGGAGGTAAATCTCCGGACTTTTACTGCCTTCAAACAAATAGAAACGTGATTCGTTCAGGGGAGAGCATATGTATGATAATTTCGTAATGTAATTTGTTTGAAATGAATTACTTACTGAATGGAAAAAATTATTTGAGAGTGTTTATAATTTTTATTTTTGTTTAAATTATGACGCTCATGAATTTAACCTTCGTAAAAAGGTGACAAAAGATTTATTTGATTGTATAATAGTGTTTAGATAATTAAACTCAAAATAAACATGAAGACAAATTATTTTCAGAGATACCTATGTCCTTGAGTAATAATAATTTCCTCTTAATCCGGTGGATATTAAGAGGAGACCATCTGCAAACACCTATAATACTTCACGATAGAAACAAATTTTTAAACATGTCCAATCTCAATTAGACAGAAAAAAACTCAAGGAAATCTTTTATTTTCAACTGAATTTATTATTAGACTTCAAAATACGTCAAAGTTATCTTGAGGATATCCTCTCAATATTGAAAAGGGGTATAGTTAATTTACGACATCCGTATAATATCGAAACAATGTTAGCTCCGAACATGAGGACATACAGCGAACATAGAGGACACCGAGGGAATATCCTTAGGATATTCTAATGCTGCCTGGGTACTGGCTGCCGTACGTATGATTGCATCATGGCAGGAACTGGCGGGTTTCCGCACGTACGTATTGAAAAAAATTTAAAAAGTCTGGAAACCATGATACTGAAAAACTTTGATAATCTCATATGCAATGCTTAATAGCCACGTAATAATTAAAATTTGTGTGCATACTGAGCAAAACTTTCATATACATCAATAAAAAGCTCCGTTTACGACTTGCATACTCATCGAAATTCTCAAATTCAAATGTTTCTTTTCGAGTGTTAAAAGGATAAATCAAATGAAAGTCCTCATAATGTTACTTTATATTTCAGAAAGAAACACCGAGTTCATCGTTTGTTAACATAAATAACCCACAGATTAAATTACTCGGCAAACAATACTTCCCGTTTCAAGAAAGTCTTCAATTCTTTTAGAATACTTGTTGAACGATATACAAAGGAAGCAGGATTAGTTATTTTACGACGTCCATCATCTTCAGTGCACATTTATTTTAGGCTATAGTCATATTACAGGCCTCGTATAAATTTAAATTATGAGAATAGCCTCCCGAAGTACATATTTTCCGCACAAATCTTTCTCTTGCACCTTCTTCATAACCTGCTGTGCTCTCTTACTCTTACCTACCGATTTGTTTAGACGATTTTTGAATAATCACCGCTACCCTACATACAATGTCACATGGAAGCCACGTGGTTAGGTGCTGGTTACGTGGATTTTAGTTGGCAAAATGGATTTACCACTGAATATACTCATCATAGCCATATTAGTACGTTGCATGCTGGATTTGATACGTGGGATCCACGTGTGATTTCCTATTAGCTACCACATTGCCTTCAAATAAATTTTTCCACATGGGAGGCACGTGTGTATGCAACGTACTTGCTTATGAACGGCTTTTAAGAAAATATAACGTATATATATATTTTAAAATAATTGTTATATGTTTTCGATGATATGTCAAAGATTCCATTCAGAGCACATATTAAATTCTACATTTATAACCAATTACCCGTTTACACATCAGATTATTCCCAAATTTACTAATATTTTCTTGATGGTCAAAAATATATACGTTATTATTTGTAGTATTCAGGGTCAAGCTGAGATAAAAGAAACTCTTTGTGCTAAAAAATCTAACATTCGCCTTTTCAAGTCTTAGTTGTGTCTTATTCAGTTGTAATGCTCATTTTGAACATTAGTAATAACTAATAAGTTAATCATTTCCTATGAAATATATGCTGATAATCTCTTTGAACCAAAAATTGGGATAACTAAATTCTATATATGCGTCTGGTGCGATTTCAAAAGCTTTCGTAAAATAATACTGAAAGACAGAACACACCAATGAATGAATTGATATACACACATGAAACTATTTGGATAAGTTTTGACGTTTCGATTTCGAAAGAATGTGCATCTGGCAACTACCCCTCCTCTCAGACGTTGTGGCACCTCCTATTCAAACTTCCGTGCTCCGTCTTCCGTGACCGTTACTTAGTTCTGCTCAAGACGTGATCGGTGTTAATTGTGCTCCTGTATATTTCTAGGAACATCATTCAATTCGCAGTATTAGTGAATCTAAGTGGAAGATAGGGATAATTAACAAGACGAGCTTTTCACTGTCCATATTAGAGACATTAAAACTGAGCATAGTTCTTATGTGCTGCTGGTTAAAGCGATACGGCTGGTTAATTTGTCTTCATTACTTTCTGTTGAACTGTAGCTCATTTTGGTACTGAAGCCATGAACAATAATCTGATTTTATTACAATAATTCTCTCATAAGCACGCCGTTGTGATGAGGAGTGATGAGTCGCTGGAAATCGTGTAAGATTAATATACAGAGTTCTAGTTCTTATATAAATGTAAACCTTTCGACAGTAATGATAACTTTAATTGCGCCATTTCTCGTTTGCGCTGAATGAATAAAATATCTTCTAATTCTTTTTCTTGTAATTCATTTTGTTGCTTTGTGGTACTTATGCTATAAAATATATTTACGTAAGCATTTAAATTTGAAATACCGCCTAAGAAATCCATCATTACAATTATTGACTGGTAAGATTTTGTTTCTTATTTCATTATTTATTGTGTTGACCTTCATTTTGAGGGTTTATCAGTTTTCACATTATGGATGAGGTTTGCGAGTATAATTTATTTTGTCAATGTTTTGCCTGAATTTGTCATGACACAATAGAAATATACAATGAAGGACAAATTTACACCCTAAAATGCATAAACATGTATTCACAACCATTATATATGAATTTGAACGAATTGGAAGTGAATTGTTAAAAATTTTCCATGCATTTGAGGGGTAAATTCATTCTTCATAGTTCATTTTTATAGAACCATGATGTTTCATATGTGAACATTAAAGTTAGCGCTGCCATTTTATCATATTTAAGGAATTGAATTTGTTTCTAAGAAAAGTTAACAAAATCCAAGAATGAACAATTAAGCTAGTACAATTCCTCGATTTTGATTGATGAAGTTTGCGGTGCCATTATATTATAGGAATTTGATTTGCTTCAATAAAAATGTTACAATTCATAACTAAACAATTCATCTGTCATCTTGATTTTTCGAGTTTGAATATTTATATTCCCTGCCATAGTATTAGTGGAATTTAATTTTTTCTAGAAATCATTGCAAAATTAAACAAAAAATTCCTTGCTGACGGTCAGGTTCTTCCATTCCAAATTAATGTGGTGGATATCTGCCCTGGAAAAAATTTATGAACGTGCTTTTACTACGAACACCCAAACTGGGTGTCCCCCCAAAATGTCCCCGACTTGTCGGTTGATTATATCTCCGCAATAAATTAACATATTTGAGATGTCTTTTTTTCACAGTGTAGCAAATTTAGTTTCTTTTTCGAATAATTTACGTTTTTGAAAATAGTTTAATAACCACTTAAGTGTTATGACATACTATGCGGTTGCGGCAGCGGGAAACTGTTACCGCGACCGCGCGCGGTAAAAACGCATTTGTAGGTAGATGACACATTGGCGCGCTAACCCTGAAGGTTGTCGCGCGTTTTTTCGTACAGTGCTGTTTGGAACTCTGAACAGAATGGAGGTTTCACATTTCATAAATGTTGCCACTGTGTGCGCTGCTAAGAACGGAGGATTATTGGATATGCCTCGTGTACGGAGATATTTCGTGCACCCATACAACGTGGCTGAGACAAGTTTCCTCGTTTTTATGAAAATATTAGAGAGCACAGTGATAAATGAAATAATAATTGCTATTACAAATCAGAAATAATAATAGATAATAGATAAAATAATAATAATAAATAATATTTGATGAAAATATATGGATATCTTCCTGATATTCTATGGGAAACTAGAAATGAATTGCGTTTACTGCAGCGCTGTGAGCGGCTAACGTGTCACTAGTCATTACTTTCTGTGTTGACTGCTCTAAACCGCGCCGCGGTAAATCTCCTTCCGCCGACACGCGCGGTAGAAAAAATACCGCGCGCGTTTTCCGCGCCGCAGTTTCTCTAATATGTCAGGCCTGGTAAGACAACACGTGCTGACGGATTTGCGGCTACCGCAGCTTTGCGCGGAAGCGCGTTTTAACGCTAAGTATGTCACTACACTAACAGTGATCGATTTACTAAAAGAGGTAGAAAAACTAATTGTTCAAAGGAAAGTTTTAAAAACAACACTGGTGATCTTCTTCATTTCCCAATACCTACTGTTAAGAATAATTTCACAATGATGTATCCTACATACCGCCAAGTCTTTAAACCCTCTGAGAGGTTATTTACTTTCTTATTTCATCATTTTAAGTTATACGATGGAAATTCATTGATAGCTATCAATGAATTTCCATCGTATTGGAATACGAAGCAATGGAAATCTATAAAAAATTTTGAAAAGCGTTTAATGAAACATTCCCGGAAAGGAACTCGTCATATAAGAAGACTGTGTTTCTCACTGTTAGAAAATATGGAAGAAAATTTAATGCTCTTTTTCACCGCTTTTCGTTGCTTCATATTCATTCCAATACGATGAAAATTCTTTGATCGTCAGTGAGCTGCATTTTGAGTGTCTTCAGACTTCAAACGATGAAATAAGAAAGTAAATAACCTCTCAGAGGGTTTAAAGACTTGGCGGTGTGTAGGATACATCATTGTGAAATTATTCTTAACAGTAGGTATTCAGAAATGAAGAAGATCACCAGTGTTGTTTTTAAAACTTTCATTTGAACAATTAGTTTTTCTACCTCTTTTAGTAAATCGATCACTGTGAAGTGGTTTTAAACGATTTTCAAAAACTTAAATTATTCGAAAAAGAAACGAAATTTGCAACACTGTGAAAAAAGACATTTCAAATATGTTTATTTATTGCGGAGATATAATCAATCGAAAAGTCGGGGACATTTTCATGGGACACCAGGTATAGCGTGGTGTAAGTTATGCCATGGAGGGTTCATAGTCTTTGTTCTTCTTTGAAAGCCTTATTTATAGAAGCATTCAATTTTTGAATTTATCTTATTACAAGTCAATGAGTACAAAGAAAATTTGAAATGTTTGAATAATGGAATTATTCACTGCATCTTAGCCTGGCTGTTAACCCTACTTTCTTCACTCGGGAAAAAATATCGCAATTTGCAAGTTGCTCCGAGATCGTCGGTTGATATTTCATTCACAATGCATGTGCGCCTTTGTGAATTAACAGCCTTGTGACATAAATATTAGTATAATACTTGTATATATGTCACTAAAACACGCTACAAAGAGTGGTGGAGGCTGCCATGAAACCCTATGAATACTGAAATGCCATTCCTTTCGCCACTAATTACTGTCCCGGCTGATAAATTACTGCAAAGCAATTCGCGAAACATTTGCATGAGTGTTCATAAAATAACCATATATGGAATCAAGGATTAGTGAGGGAGGAGAATGGCATTTTGGGGGGACGTGTTCTACACGTTTGATTGCAAACAGGTAATCTCCTACAAGACATCACAATGCAGCGGCACCGTCACACCGAAGCGATCAACTAACTTTGATAACCACATGGAAACGGTGTATAATACACGTCAGTAGAATTCATGGTAAGTCTGCTTGATTCATAGATGGAACCCACGCGTAATTACCAAATGGATCTTAGCTGGCAGAAGCGAGGGATAACCATGAGGCATATGGTGTCCATGTAGAACCCACGTCCTCGACACGTGTCCTAACCATGTGGGCACCAGGTGGGGCCACTTTCCAAAAGTCCATGTGGTTTCCACATAGCATGGGCAGATAGAACCCATATGTAAAACATCTACAATCTATGTCGTAACCATGTGGTTTCCATGTAGAACCCACATCCTCGACAAGTGTCCTAACCATGTGGGTACCAGGTGGGGCCACTTTCCAAAAGTCCATGTGGTTTCCACATAGCATGGGCAGATAGAACCCATATGGCAAACATGGACAATCCATGTCGTAACCATGTGGCTTCCACGTGACCTTGTATGTAGGGTACATCATATTGCGTTTTAAAGAATGTGTTATCAAGATTAGGTAATTTTCGAATTGCTCTGTATCCATGATCGACGTCTAAATAGTTGAAAATTTGAATAACGAGCATCGTTGAACTAAAAGTGTAGCTGCTTTAAGTAACTACAGGAATATTGTCAGTAATGCTGTAGTCATTCCAGCAGCTACACTTCTCCCAGTAAAAACCCTTAATACAGTAAAACATGCATTTGGCGTAGCTTTACTACATGGCAAAAGTACCCTTACATCCATATTTATTCGATGAATACATTATTGTAGCAATTAAATATTAAACACGAAGCCCTTTAATTATTAAATACACAGATACATATATATATACAGATACAGATACATATATGTATACAGATACATACAGATACAAATACATATATATATATATGTATGTATGTATCTTTTTATCATATATATATGTCTCTTTTTTGGCTGCTGGATTGATATATATATTTATTTACAGACATATACGGCACACATCCTATGATATGTCACTTGCTCCGGTTAATTATAATATAAATGTATAATAATAATAATCTCAGTTAACGACAACTTCAGTCATAGACTATTTAGTTGTCACTTTGGCATTTCCACCAAAGTTGCTGTGCTGTTGTAAGGTGGAACGCTGACGTCATGAATATCTTCTATCTTTCTCCGCTGTCTACACAGATTACTTCAATTACCACGTTATTGCTCGCGTATTCCATCTTACTCAGTCACGTGCAATACAACTCAATACAATACACTTTCACCACAAAAACAGAACTCATGTCCGACTTCAACAATAGCTGGCATAACACATAAAGTATGCCCTCCTTTCGTCGGGCCACAACAATTCTCCAGAACTTCACCCCCATTCGTTACACAGCGATATAGCATTACATAAATGTCGATACTACCGTTTAGCATGAGCGACCCGAAAAGGAGCCGTCATGGACATTTTAACACTTATCCCAACATTTGATTTTTTCCCGTCATCATAAGGATTCAATCACCATATAAACAAAGATTGAGGCCAATATAGCTGAAACTCGTAATTTTTACCTGAAGAACCAGGATACATGGATGCAAGGGAACAATAAATGTGGAATTGGACTGAAGCTACGACCCCAAAGTTGGGGTTCCAGCTCACACCCTCACTTTGGCCGAGAACCTTACTCACGCTGGAACCCTTTCTCAACTCAGCATTGAGTATAGGAGCGCAGTACGGTCGGCCATTTTGATTCTAAACTGTGCCGCAGAATATACCAACTGCTACAAGCCTCCGGGTCTTAAACAAACCGTAATACAAACATTAAAACACAACCTCGCCACTCGTGAACTGGGTGGGTCCACTAAGATTTAACATCATATATTCCCGAATACATTCACTTTCCTAACAAATTCCAGTACTTTATGAATAGGTCCAACATCAGATAACGGGTTGGCCACACTTATGTTTCCTCCTGTCACCGCTTAAAAATTACAAATCTCATTTCCTTTCCTGTTGGACATAAAAAATTATGAGATTCCAGCTGTAACCAGACGCTTGAAACGTAAAATACATATTTTATGAAATCTATAGTGCAGAATTGAAATCTCTTAGAAATACCTTTCCGTTATAACATCAAGAACAACGTGAAGAGAACTCTCCAAGTAATAATGCTATAGCTGGAAAAATAACACCAATCGCTAATATATACAGGGTGGGCCAGAAGTAACCGAGCCTTTTAATTTCCTAAAGCAAGGAATACCATGAATGCTAGGGAGTTGAAACTTGTTTTATTTGAAAGAATAACATTTTTATGGTTTATCAAGGCTAAGTTTTGAATACGTTCGAATGAGTGCCTGGCTGTTTAGACAAATTAGGGCTCTTTTTTTTTGTCGTTTCCATAACGCTCCTTAGTGTATCTGGCTAGAGTTGAGCTATTTCATAATAAATTTTGTTTTCAAGTTCTCTTAAATTTGTTAAATTGGCTACATAAACTAGTGACTTACGGGAGCCCCAGAAGAAGAAGTCGCATGGGGACAAATCTGGAGAACAAGGAGGCCAAGGGATGTTACCAAATCGTAAAATCAAGTAATTTGGAAAGCACTCTCCCAACAATACCCTTTCTCTTCCTGTTAATAACAATAGTATTGATAAACCATAACAATGTTTTTACTTCTAATAAATCAGTTTCAACTTCCTAGCGTTCTTAGTTTTACTTTTATTTTCAAATTAGAAGGGCACGTTACTTCTGGCCGACTCTGTGATAACCGAGAGACAATTGGCATGGGCTGGACAATTTTGGAACACATTACAGCTACTACCACACCTTAGGAGTACTGTCGTCGCTAAAATCAGAAATTGTGAAAGGAAAAAATAAATGCGAGAAGAAAAATTGAAACATTAACACGCAAGCTGGAAAGTGAAGATAAACGTTTCTGAAACTTGCGAAGCCCTAGGGACTATTTGTGCGTGATTTACGATATTAAAAAAGTAATATCGATATTTTGCGCAACGTTGATTCGAGATCAGATGTTAGGTTAAGGCTCCCTAACCGCAACAAAGACGTTCGAAGTAGGGGAAGGATGAAGGCACCGATAAATATGGAGTTAAGGAAACGCGGAATCTATGCACAAGGTGCATTGAAACTGTACGTTCAGAAAGAAGTTCATGAAACAAGATAAACGTTTAATGAAAAAATAGTAGCTTTATTAGTGGCGAATTAGTAGTAGCCAATTAGCAGCTTTATCAACCAATTTAGAGGCCAAAGAGGCTTTTTTTGTGACTAAAGGGCTGGAACAAAATCTCTTGCGGCCGATGGAGGGGTTGAACAGGATCTCTTAGTGGCTGCTTGAGAGGTTGAGCATGCTTTCTCCGTGGCTGCTTGAGGGGTTGAGCACGCATTTTTGTGGCTGTTTGAGGGATTGAACATGCTTTATTTGTGGCTTCTCGAGGGGTTGAACACGTTTTCTTTGTGGCTGCCAGAGGGATTGAGCATGCTTTTTTGTGGCTGCTTGAGAGATTGAACACGTTTTTTTTGTGGCTGCTGGAGGGGTTGAGCATGTTCTCTTTGTGGCTGCTGGAGGGGTTGAATATGTTCTCTTTGTGGCTGCTGGAGGGGTTGAGCATGTTCTCTTTGTGGCTGCTGGAGGGGTTGAGCATGTTTTCTTTATTGCTGCTGGAGGGGTTGAGCATGTTCTCTTTGTGGCTGCTGGAGGGGTTGAGCATGTTCTCTTTGTGGCTGCTGGAGGGGTTGAGCATGTTCTCTTTGTGGCTGCTGGAGGGGTTGAGCATGTTCTCTTTGTAGCTGCTGGAGGGGTTGAGCATGTTCTCTTTGTGGCTGCTGGAGGGGTTGAGCATGTTCTCTTTGTGGCTGCTGGAGGGGTTGAGCATGTTCTCTTTGTGGCTGCTGGAGAGGTTGAGCATGCTTTCTTCGTAGCTGCTTGAGTAGAACATTTTTGACTATCTGTGGATTCACTTGCGGTGTCAAGTTGATTAGCAAGTGAAAACTTACGTTCTATCAGTGAAGTGGGTGAAGTGCAAGGCCCCGTCTTCATTGAAGGTGAAACATCTAAGGGCAGTGACTGACAACCTGCATAGGTTGATTAGATGCCACTTGGTTCACCTGCACAATAAAGAGGAAAATACAGAGAATATACGCAATTTGGGTCCATTTTTAAACTATTATTACTTTTTTAAGTCAGTTCCAATGAAAACTAGTTTATTTTCTGAGGAAAATTTGTTGAAATATTATAAATTACAACGAAGAACATCGAATGGAAACACTCAATTTCCACTGGTTTTCATTATTTGTGTATTTTTTAGAATGGTAATTCAGTTGTGGTTCACAATGTAGATTGTCCATGAAATGTGGATCGTTGCTACATATACGTGTAATCCTAGTGCACCCAAAATCAAAAATTCAAAGAGAATTGAAGATTTAGTCAAATTTCATCATTATAATTGAGGAAAAAATGACAAATGGATAGATTAGATTATTAGTTAGTTTAAGCCTCCCTATCCGCAACAAATGCGATCCAAAGAGAGGAAGGAACCATTCAGTATGGAGTTAAGGGAATGCGGAATCTATGCTGAAAGGTCATAGAAACAGTAAGATGAGAAAGAAGTTCATGAAACAAGATCAAAGTTGAAGAAGAAAGTAGTAGGTGCTGAAAAAACTGGACAGCAGTGAACCGGAAAAAAATGGTTCATAAGAAAACAAACGCCTATTTTATTTTAACAAAAAAAAGCCTATTTAACCCTTAGCTCAGATAAAAGGATATTTACTCAGTCCTCGATGTGGAACATTGTATCTACTTAGCAATCAGAGTTCAAAATTTGTAAAAATCATCAATGAGTGAATTCGTACTACATTTTCACCAAAAAAATCCGGAATTATTCAACGGCACATGTCAATTGAATGAAGCATTTCTACTTCTACTTCAGTTGTGAAATTCATTTTACACAGCTAGAAATCTAAAGCACAGAGGTCTGACATTAGTTGAGTACTTTATAAAGGCCTTGGATTTCTTTTTGATGCAAATACATAAAATGAAGTAACCTCATGAACTATCAGCTTGACACGAGTTTACATTTTGTTATGATTACATTCATGTTATGTGCCATACTGTTTTGATGTAGAAAAAATTATTATACATTCATAGGATTTCATATTGTCACAACACTCAAAGCAAAGTTTCATCCCTTCTTGAATCACTCTCTGCAATTATCTTCTGAAATATCTAAATAAAAACTATTAATTTTGCATCAAGCCAACCACCTATCAATCTAACTTCATCATTTTTTGATACTTGACTTGTGAAAGAAAAATATTGCAAATAATGAGCCATTTAGTAAGTTGAATAAGTGATCATTACCTGAATAACTTTTTTTAATAATTTTTTGACAGGTTCGAATAAGTAAATTTTTCATGAATGAAATATTTACATGAGTAAAACATTTTATGCCCTTAGCAGGCATATCATATGATTGCCACTGCGAAGTAACTTCATTTTTTCCCAACAATTTTTTTATACCATTTTTGCACTGTTGCTAATTGTACAAAGAGTTTGAAAGATATTTTGTGATATGAGCAATAATTATTATTTCAGATGATAAATGTGTTAATGCCAAAATTATACATTTTCTCCATAAGATCTTGAATAGTTTACTCAACCAATTTAAAAATGAATCCCAGGAACTCTAATTAACTTGTTTATATCCTGATTTTACTTTTATGTCTCTCAAATTTCTATTAGACCATGGTTATAAATCAGTAAACTAAATAAATATTTAAACTTTTTCCATAAGCATGTGGTAATATTTAATTTCTTGAATTGTTCCTCCGAGTAAAACCTTTGTGTTGCTTTATATGGTTTGATGAGATAGGTTATGTAAGGTTAGGATTGTTTCTCAATGTCTCATAAAAAGATAACAGAGCCTGCAAAATATTGTGCATAATACAACTCTGATGTGAGATAAGTTAGATTGAAGTAATGACAATTCAGATTCTCTCAAATAAATTCTAAACAAGCATGATTAACTAAGATCAAAAACTTGGCCTAAAATATGCTAAGTTAAAAAATTAAGACTAAGATGATAAGTTAGTTTAATTAAGCCTCCCTAACTACTACAAAAAAGAGAGTGTATCGAAGAGAGGAATCCAAGTTGCACTGAGCAAACATGGCTCAGTTGCACCCCGCCGCCCGTTGAAGATGGTTGATGAGGAAACTGCGCCCTGGTCAATTGCTCTCGCATGAGCGATAAAGAAGAAAAAGAAGAAAAGAACATAGACAAAGTCTTGGCTTATGCAACGAAGTTCTTTGGGAAGTTATAATCGAATTTTCAGTGAACTCCGTTATAACAACGAGAAAGACTTTTCAAACTATACTCGAGGGTTCCAGTGCACATTTTTTATAAAATATTGTCTATGGTGTCTCCCCGAATTGAGCGCGAAGAAACCCATTTGCGACAAGCTATTTCACCAGGAGCTCGACTGGAAGCAACTTTGCTATTTTTGGCTTCTGGTACATCATATTTACGTTTACAACACTTGACCCGCATCTCAAAAGCAAGTTTGCGGATAATCATTCCTGAAACATGTGAGGCAATCTACATGGCCTTGAAAGAAGAATATCTAAAGGTAAGTTAAGACACATAATTTGACAAAACTTTTAATAAACAATATCCTGAGGAAACATTTCCATGAAAAACTGAGATCTCTATTAATATTTTATGAAATAAACATCGCAATGAAGGGAATAATACATTTTAATTGCATAAATCAAAAAAGATTAGACGTTGAACACAGCAGAAAGGTTTTCTTTTTTTTAATTCGCCGACGCTGCCCAAGTACAAAACATCGCTTATAATTTTCTTTGTTATTTTCGCTTGGTCGCTACTCATTTGTAACAAGTCTTGAGCAACTGATTCACCAAATGCACTAAATTGATTTCTGGAAGATGAACTTGATAATTTTGAACGGGCGAGTTCCATTACTTCATCTGTTTTGTCCTTTATTCTTTTACGGCTTCTTTGGGCGTTTTCCGACGAATGGCCTAATTCTGCAGGATGAGAAGTTTGCGTTTCGCTGATAGTTTCAGTTTCATTGAAGAATAATTCTCCATCAAAACTTTCGGTTAATTGTTCAGACGCGCTGGCTGCGATGGCATCAAGAGGCAGCAGAACCTGTTGACAGTAAATTATTTATTAATGACATTTGTTCTACTTCCAGACCCCTTCTTCTCCTGAACAATGGAAACAAGTTGCAAGAGAATTTCATGAGCGATGGCAGTTCCCTCATTGCCTCGGGGCCGTGGAGGGCAAACACATCGTCATCCAACAACCGCAAGGGAGTGGCTCGTACTACTATAATTCCAAAGGAACCAACAGCATTGTTCTAATGGCAGTTGCCAATGCAAACTATGAGTTTGTATACGCTGATATAGGTACTAATGGAAGAGTATCTGATGGAGGAGTCTGGAAGAACTGTAGTCTCGGTAAGCTTATGAAGAAAGGGGAAATTGATCTTTCATTGCCTGAAAAACTGTCAAATTCAGAAAAGGAAGCTCCAATCGTTGGAGATGATGCGTTCCCTCTTAAAGCCTATTTTATGAAACCCTACTATTTTCGAAAACAAACTGCGGACCAAAGAATATTCTCATACAGACTATCCAGAGCACGACGCATTGTTGAAAATGCGTTTGGAATTTTGGCGAATAAGTTTCGCATTTTATTATATGCCATTTATTTAGCGCCTGCAATAGTAGAGTCAATTGTTCTTGCCTGTATTGTCCTGCATGATATTTTGCGACGAGAAACCTCTCTTTCAAATGCAACTGTTCACAGAGAAGACACAATAAGTGAAGTTGTCCACCGAGGACGGTCGATGAACAACGACAAACAACTTCTCAATTTGCAGGTTCAAGCACGAAGACGCAGCGAGGGGGCCAAGCAGGTTCGTGAGCAATTCACATCTTACTTTAATCAAGTAGGTGCAGTTTCATGGCAGAGGAAAATGGCTGGACTGGAAGAAATTTCTAGCCAACACAAATCCGACAATGACAGCTTACATATACAGTAAAATCAAGAAGAAGAAAAAGAAACGAGAAGAAAAAGGAAAAATAAGAAAAACGACGAGAGACTTTCGCTACCTGGCTATTTCATTCATGTTTGAATAATGTACAGTCGATTAACGACAGAACTACCGAACTATGTTTTATAGTGATATTTACTTATTTAAGTTTGGGCTGTCTAACAAAAAAGGAACTCAAATATATAGCATTTCAACAAGAGAAATGCTTTACATTTTTTAATTATTCACGGAACTCATACCCTCAGGGGACACAATTATTGGATCTACGGGAATTAGCGCTCCCGGAGGGGGGGGGGGGGGAATGTGTGAGGGCCCGAATTGAGAGTAGGTAGGCCTTCTTTTTGTTGAAATAAATATTTTTTATTCTAAGGGCCACTTTCTTTCGGTTCACTGCAGTCCTATTCAGCACCTACTACTTTCTTCTTCAACTTTTATCTTATTTCATGAACTTCTTTCTCAGATTACTGTTTTTATGCCCTACCTGCATAGAGTCCGCGTTTCCTTAACTCTATACTATATGGTGACTTCCTCCTTCCTCTCTTCGATACGCTCTTTTTTTTAGCGGTTAGGGAGGCTTAAACTAACATATAATGTTATCTAATACGGAACTCATTTTTGGTGATATTTCTATTAACTCTCGTCTAAATGCTATGTCAGGAATTCTTTAACTTGTTTATCTCCTATGTATAAATAAATGACTACCATAACTTACCTGAGCGACTATTTCACTGCCCAAATTTGATGCTGACTGCCGGCTCTCTGTTCCATCATTGAGGAATGACAACATATCATAGCATCATAGGGTCGGTCGCTGTACATCCTCTGTGCCTGCTCCTGATTTTCTTGAAAAGTTCAACCTTCTCTTCTGCTACAAATACTGGGTCTTCAATGTATGAATTTTCTTTTTTATCATAACAATTTTCAATGCTTTTTCAGTGTCTGGAGATGTTAGTATAGCTTTGTAAGCTAATTCTTTCAAATTCCTGTGTTTATACGTGGAATTTTTGACATTCCATAGGTATTCATTTGCTTTATATTGATCTATGAGCTGAAGCACTAGCTCGCGCGGCCAATCACTCATTGTAGAAAGTGCAAGCAATCAACACAAGCACAATAGACCACTCCTCGATGAAGTGCGGCTGCAAACTAGAAGAGCTGTCGGGCGAAGACCTTGAAATGGTGTGTAGTTCACTCCTAACTTCGAGCCACAGATGCTTGCTTCACAAGGAGACGCGTCAAAAACCGCACGCCGTCGAAGTTCATGCAGCACTCGTGCAACCGCATGCATGCGTCAAATTTTGGCGAGTTGCGCTCGAGTTGCACGAAGAATCGCATAGTGTAGCCGCGCATTTGACAAGATCCGAAAACGCAACTGTGAACACGATTTTGGGGTTACTCAGGTTTTGTTGGTAAACAAACATTGAATCAGCTGTTTAACTTCCCCTCTTATTGGAGTTGATAACGCAAATTGAATTTTAGAGTATGATAATAATAAACATTATGTTTCATACTGCCGTTTAACCCCGTCAATGATTTGATCTGAAGACAATGCTTCACGTTAGATGTTAAAATATACATTTAATTAACAGCTTTGTTATATATTGTGTTTGTTTTTGTTGAGAAAGTGATCTTTGATGAGTAAATCATATTCTAAAAGTTACGAATAATTATATTCATATACAGTCTGGTATATAATAGCAATAATTTTGTTCAATGAGTCCTGTCTCTATTTAATTATTTTTTTTTGTAAATTTTAAATTTGAATTTTTACCTAAGAAAATGACATAAACAAGATAAAATTCCATTCTTAGCCAGCCAATGCTGGTTCTAAAATGTTTAGTAGTGGTCTGCAATGCTCAGTTATGAAGCTTTCCTCTTGTTCACGAAATGTTTTTTTACAAATGATGATAGAGAGATCAACAAGTAACATAAGATTGACAGTGCTATGCCGTTGCTGTCAAGATAATCTAGTGCAATAATTTTACTTAGAGTAAACCTAATTTTGTTCTTTGTTGAAGCAATTGAATAGTTACTATACTGGCCTTCATAAAAACTATTAGTTAATCTAGTTGGCAGCTCTCAATCATATCAAAATCTTTTAATTCATCAATGTATATGAATGAAATATTCTAAATGTGAAATTTTCAGGCTAGTAGATTTATGAGAGAAATAATAATGAATTATCTTTATTTTTGCAGGCGTAAGAGATACTTTGACCATTCATTCACATATAACTTTTTTTTAGGACATCAGAATCAGTCAGCAAGCATTTTAGAATCTCAAAAATATTCAGAAGCCTCCTCCTACAGATGACTATCTCAACAAGCTTTGTCCTTTGCATCAAATAAAATTTTCAGAAGCTCTCCTAATGGTGTAGTGGTATCTTGCTTCAAAAACAACTTCTAGAGAGACTGCGTTGTTCTTCTGGCCAAGTCAAGGTTTTTTTTACAGGACATTAGGTGTATTTAGCACTATCCAGGTCTTTAAAATATCCTGGCCCTTGACTCTTGAATAGAAACGTTGTTGACTTCATGTAAGTGCAGTATATGACAGTGTTATTCAAGTGGACTCAGTCACCCTTCTCCGATTCCAAATACTGAATAAAAAATTGCTTAGGTTGGTAGGTGGACAATTTTATCCATTTTCACATAAGAAATGGCCTGTGTGAATTACTGGGATGTTCTGAAAGTATAAATTATGTAATTTTTCAAGTTATGGTAGGTTACTTGTGCAGAGATTGACATTCTGAGTTATTTCGACAAGTTAAAATTTCAGAAAAATAAGATTTGTAATATATGGAGAAGATAACAAGCTGCCAAATGTTTGCCCAACTGTGATGAACAAATGAAAAGAATCAATGGAAATTTTCTATCAGAAAATTGTTATGTGCTGTTAAGGCTTCATTATAAGAGTATCTAAAATTTAAATGGTAGCATGCCATGTTAATGTATTATTAACTTAATATAGGTGTACAAGTACTGTTTGGGTGGGGAAAATTGATACACTGATTAGATTAGGACTTCTATATTTTCTATTGTAATATCAGATTAGAGTGAGTGGAACAGATGATTTGTTTACAAAATGTCCCTGAATGGTTTAAAAAATTAATGTTTTTATGTATAATTCAAGATCTGAAAAATTGAATGGGATACAAATCAGAGGTAAAAAATAGAACTTTGTATTGTATTTGCATATGTTTCAATATAAGGGAATAAAGTGCATGTGCACCTTACTGTTTGATAGGCAACAGCATGCTTATCACTCGTAATACTGTTGATCAGTATGGGTGTGGAAATAAATTGCATGTTTCAGGGCTGTATAATTAACAGTAGAGGTACGCAAAGGCTCTAACGTAAAGATATTGAAAGCTACACACGTTCAGTGATAGGAGGTTGACGATCATTATGCTGTTATAACTCCTCTCTCTTTCCTTTCCTAAGTATGGAAGTGAGGGCAGCATCAAGTTTCAGTCAATTTTTTCTTCTAATTATGCATAAAAGTTTTCCACTTTTCAAATTGAATTTAGTACTTAAGAATTTTCAATATCATTGTTGAATTGTCTTTTCTGTTGTTTTGAATGTAATTCCTCAACAAGATACTCAGCTAGCATCCATGATAATCATTGTGCAAACTTCATCAGGTAGCTTTAATATATTGTTTTAAGCCTAAAACTTTCTAAGAGAATGAGTGATACCTCATATTTTTCTATCAATAAAAGAGTTCATCACGGTGTATTTTGTCTTTATGCTCCAGCTAAGGTCTTCACTATAGAGATGATTGAGGAAATAAACTTCATGAAGAAATGCACTGTTCTACGTTAAAGTAAATGAAGTACGCATAAAGAAGAAATAAAAATGTAGTGACTCGTCAATATTCACTGCAATAATAATTACTAAATAATTAACAAAGGTAGGTAAAAAGCTACCAATTAAATGATTGAAAATGGAGAAGAAATGGAAACATATTAGTACCATCATTGCAGTCGATCTTCAAGTTATGAATCTCATGGAAACCTAAACTTTGATGAAGAAAATCAGTCCACATTTTTTACATCTTAAAACGAGCATTGCTAGTTGTCCAGCTGAGACTAATATTTATTCACTTCAGGTCCGCGTAAGACGACACATAACTCGAGGATCGACTGTAACTGGCAATGCCATCAAATCAAAGTTAGCTCGTTACCATCCAAAGCTTGGGTAAGTGTCACAGAACCGGTCCTCTCTTATATGTAATCATAATGCATGAAAATGAATGAAAATAATTACAGCATAGTTCCTCTTACAGGAACTGTGGAAATAATTACGGCATAGCACCAGTCACCTCTACCTCCACCGGTTCCTCGAGAGCAGACGATGGTACTCCTGCTCATGAGCCAGATGCAGATGACATCGATGCCACTAGCATTGAAGCTTTAGCAGATGATGCAACAGCTAGCAATGGTATTTTTCTATGAATCCGTCCACTGATAGAAGTAGGAACGTTTAACGTGCGAGACGTTGGCGTTGTTTTGTTGGGCACTCCAAGTCAATGGCGTCTGGTCGATCCGAAGTTCTTGCAATGAAGGCTGAAGGATTTGATGAATCGAAGAGGAATGGCATCTGTACACCATGACTGCTTCCCACAATGCGCTCCATGCATTTGAGATGAAAAAATCAGGTTGACTGCTAGCATCTGTTGCCTTGTAATTGCTGAAATTTTGAAGGCGTGCAGCATATTCTTGTATTTGTTGGAGCATTGCTCATCCGACGCACGTCCAACCGTGGACTGCTGCAAAATTATTTCTTTTATTAACCTACAATCGCAAAATTATTCAAGCTAAGTACACCTGCGCTTGAGAAAGAAATAACTTTGCTGGCAGAATTGAGAAATGTAAACACTTCTTTCAATGTAGGGCCTAGTTTCAGTTACCTTAGCTCCAAAGCTTATTACTAAATGGAAGTTCAATGAAGTGACGCAACATTCAAGTTAAGTCTTGGGTATCCATACATTTAGGAACCCCTTTTGAGATTTATTAACTGCTGGAAATTGTAGAAATTTCTTCGTGAAATAAAGTTAACATCAGCCAAGCAGTAAGAATTAAATTCCTACACAAGCTTGATGCTCAACACTGTTCGGTTTCCAATTTACGTTCTTAACAAGCATTACCACAGCAGAGCTTCACTATTTGTTATTAAATCTCAAATATATACCAAGATAATTTTAAATCACAAGCTTTTTATAGCTTGAAATCTCAGCAGTATGTAAGACACGAAATATTTGAACATATTAGCTATTGGAAATTTGTGTGTGAGCAGGAGAGCGCCTCCAAGATCGAAAATCCCGAGATTTATTCAACTCAAAACGAAATTAACACCTTGACCTAAGAGCAAGAAGACTGAAAAACATCTTCTTTGCTAAAATTTTGAAACTATGTGGTTGCGTCCTACCCTTTGATTACATAAAAATTCCAGAACTGTTACTAAATATTTTTTGACTGATACCCTGTTTACTTCTGTGAGGTGGGATGTGGGGTGGCGTCGTCGAGTGCGGAGATGAACTGATGCTCCGCGTAAACGCGGCGTCAAACATTTCAAAATGTAAGGGAACGAAACTTTCCCAAAACCCCAAACTCGAACTGAGTATTAGTGAATGTGCTTTCTACCTCATTGAATCGCGAAAGTGAAAAACAGTAATCAAATACAATCATTTGTGACCAATTTAATTGTGCAAAAACAGACTGGTGCTTTCTGTAAACTTTATCTCCACTCGAAGAATGTGTAGCGACCCTCGGTGTAGCCTTCCTCCCTGGTCAACCGCAACACCTGCTCCTCCCTCTTCCGCATATAAAACAAACGTGCCACGAATACCAGCATGGAAACAAAAAAAGGCCCGATGCACTTGCAAATTTGGATTTTGTGAAGACACAGTGATAATTTTTTGTTATTTTTATCAGTTATTGCAAGAAAAAATTATGTTGAGTGTCTATGACGCTCAATTTTGACCTTTAATCCTCAAAATTGTGTTCAAATTACTTTACCAGTAAGTAACTCTGTCCTTTTATTGAGAACTTTTGGTGAAACAGTGACGTAAAAAGTGATTTAGAGAAAATATTTTCTGTAAATGTTGAAGGTCGCAAAATGAGTGAATAAAATGTGAAACCCTGAAACAATAGATCTCCATGAGGGCTCAGTTACGCCAAGTCTGCGCCCACACCCCTTCCTCCCCCCAGCCTACCCTCTCCTTGTAGGAATTGCCGCGCTGTAATAGTGGCTAACTTAAATCTGCGTTCGCTGCTAGAACATAATTCCACAACGTGTGGTGAATTTTCAGCAATATGACGTCTTTTGGATAGCTCACCACAGCAATCTTTACACGAAAAAAATTGTATTGTTTTCTTCACAAGCAGACGAACGAGAGACGCCAAGCTGGATCACCGCAGGCATCCTGCTATCTTGCTCCCCGCCCCTCCCCCCGTCTCTGTCTACGCAATCCCTCATTCGCAAATATTTCAATAATGGCTATCTTTCTTGTTAAAAGTAAAGGGGATCGTCCCAGGCCCATGTCGCTCAGGTGGTCATTTCTCATGTTTTTGTTGGAAAAGAACTCTTAGGTGGTGGACTATTCGGTCCTAAAATTTTATGGCCCTACGGACAATAAATCCCCCCCAGGGGGCGGGGTAAAGGGACCAAAATCCCCAAAATCTTCAACTTTGAGCCCATTTTAACCTCATACAAAAAGAGAACAAATGGGAAATGGAAAAAAGCCTATTTGAGTGTGTTAGGAATGTTCCAAGAATTCTAAAACTGCCTTTGTTTTTGTTCTAGCATCAAAACTCAATGACGAGTAACATTTTGAAATATCAATACAAGTGAAAAGCACCAAAATTTTTACTTTTTGAGCCAATTTCAACCCCATATAAAAAGAGAAACAATGGGTAATGGAAAAAAGCTCATTTGAGTTTGTTAGGAATGTTTCAAGGATTCTAAAACTGTCTTTTTTTTGTTCTAGCATCAAAACTCAGAGATGAGTAACATTTTGAAATATCAATATCAGTAAAATGTCAATACCTAAAAACCATTATGTCAATTTTTTCCAAAAACTAAGGCCTAAAACAAAAAAAAATGAATGGAACGAATTGTGTTTCTTTTCAGAAGTTACATATCATAGTCAAATTTCATGAGAATCAGACTGAAAATAAAAAATTTCATTTTTTTGAAAAAAAAAACATTTTTTTGGGGGGAGGGGGGTTTGGAAATCACAATTCACAGTGTGAATATGAAGTTATGTATGGAAATTATCGAAATAAAATTAAAACTGCATTCATTATCCCAACACTTCTAACTTTCAACATTCAAAATGCTAGTCGTCTTCGAGTTTTGATGCTAGAACAAAACCAAAAACAGTTTTAGAATCCTTGGAACATTTCTGACACACTCAAATCGTTTTTTTCAAATACAATTTTTTCGAAAAAATACATAGCTCAAAACCACAAAAATTACTGTTTTTAGAAATTTTGAAAAATTTGAAAGAAATAGAAAATATTTGAATTTGAAAAAAGCCCACTTGAGTGTGTTAGGAATGTTTCATGGATTCTAAAAGTGTCTTTGGTTTTGTTCTAGCATCAGAACTCGAAGACGAGTAGCATTTTGAAATATCCATAAAATATACCAAAAAACTAATTTTTCGAAAAAATAAGCCTTAAATCGAAAAAGTGACATGAGTAAGAAAATGTTTACTCTCACAAAATACATATAATGGCCAATTTTCAAATGAATCGGACGAAAAAAGTTGAAAAAATGGGACGATCTCCTTAATCACCCAATTTTTCAACCTCCTCTGAATAAACAAAATGAACTTTCTTTTGGTGAAATAGTGACCCACCAGTCAACTTTGGTGAATAGTGACATAAAAAGTGAAAGAGGAATTACAAATTTTGTAATTATGAAACGCTGAGAAACTGAATGAGTAAAATGTGTCAACCTGCAAAAGTCTGAACGTCATTGCCGTCATTATTCACGGCCGACCAACGCTCTCCCAGTTCCTTGCCTCCTTTCTCCAGCATTAACGGAGACCATCTCACTCTTTCAACTTTTTCCGTCCGATTCGTTTGAAAGTTGGCCAGTATATGTATTTTGTAAAAGTAAACCTTTTTTACTCATGTCATTTTTTCGATTTAGGCCTTACTTTTTTTTTTTGACGAAAAATGTGTTTTTGGTATATTTTTATTGAAATTTCAGATTATGACTCCTCCTTCAGTTTTGATGTTAGAACAAAAACAAAGACAGTTTTAGAACCCTTGGAACATTTCTAACAAACGCTCAATTCGTTTTTTTTCAAATTCAAATTTTTTCTATTTTTTCAAAAAATTTTAAAATTTCAAAAATCAGCAACAATTTTTTGGGTTTAGAGCTATATATTTTTTCAAAGAATTCGAATTTGAAAAAAAGCAAATTGAGCGTTTGTTAGAAATGTTTCAAGGATTCTAAAACTGTCTTTGGATTTGTTCTAGCATCAAAACTCGAGAACTAGTCCCAGGATGAATGTTGAAAATTCAAAGTGTTGGGTATAAGCAAAAAATGAAATTTTGTGTTGAAGTGTAATATAATGAACAATTGATGTAATTGAATGCAGTTTTAATTTTTATTTTGATAATTTCCATACATAACTTCATATTCGAAGTGTGAATTGTGATTTCAAAAAATTAAAAAAAATAAAAAAAATTATCATTTTTTTTCAACAAAATGATTTTTTTTATTTGCAGTCTGATTCTTATAAAATTTGACTATGATATGTAACCTTTGAAAATAAACACAATTGATTCCATTCATTTTTTTGATTCAGGCCTTAGATTTTGCAAAAATTTGACATATTGGTTTTTAGGTAGTGATATTTCACTAATATTGATATTTCAAAATGGGACTCCTCGTTCAGTTTTGATGCTAGAACAAAAGCAAAGACAGTTTTAGAATCCTTGGAACATTTCTAACAAACTCACATTGAGCTTTTTTTCCATTTCCTATTTGTTCTCTTTTTATATGGGGTCAAAATCGGGGAAAAATTTAAAAATTTTGGGTGCTTTTCATTTATATTGATATTTCAAAATGTAACTCCTCCTTCAGTTTTGATGCTAGAACAAAAGCAAAGACAGTTTTAGAATCCTTGGAACATTTCTAACAAACTCACATTGAGCTTTTTTTCCATTTCCTATTTGTTCTCTTTTTATGTGGGGTCAAAATCGGAAAAATTGAAAAAGTTTGGTCGCCTTACCCCCCCCGGGGGGGGGGGAAATTATTTTCCGTAGCGCCATAAAATTTTAGGAACGAATAGTCTACCACCTAAGGGTCCTTTTACAACAAAAACATGAGAAATGACCATGGAATCGACAGCATCTGGCAAGGGCCTGAGATGGTCTCCTTAAAGGGCAACTCTAACTTCTTATGTTTTTGGTGATGTTTTTTAGGTGATGTTTTTATTGCAATATTTTTGGGTTTTTCAAATTCTAAATGAGAAGCTAGCCCTCACTCATGTGTAAACGATTACCCTTCTACCCAAGACGATCGTTACTCACTCCGTAACAGCTACATAGTGAACAAAATTTTGAATTATCTTCACCTTCTTTCACTCATCCAATACAACTTCACAATGTCTCATTACGAAACTCGCCCAGCTATTCGGAAAGCAGCTTTATCTGGAGAAATAACATCCCCCACAACAGCGCCGCATGAAAACTCGAACCCCAAAAAGCGGAATTTATCTGAACCGTTCACAAAATGAAAGCAAACAGCACCAAAATTCTTGCGTGTAAAATCACTCGTTCAAAAGCCTAAGCCGCTCAGAATGACTACAAAAACTCCGACAGAGAAAAGGTATGACGTCGACGAAAGCACCGCAACTCCCAAAATATCACCAGTGCCGACCGACAGAGAATCGACGGAGAGGTGCCCAACAGAGAATCGAGCAGCAGAGTCGCCCGTCTTTGACGAAAATCTCCCAAGCGCTGCTTGTACCTCATCACTGGCAGGAGCTGCCACAACACCAGAGCTAGCTCCTTTTTTTCGTCCCAACGATTGCGTCATGGCGACATCTCCCTGTCCTGCGTCACTGAGAAAGCTCAAAATTGTTCACCAACGTCAACGTTGGAACGCAATTAAATTTTCGATGTGAGGAACCAGTCAGAATGTAAAAGGGGTAATTTTAATTATAATTCTAATGATAAATTGTGTGCAGGCCTTTCAGGCGGTGGAGTTAGGTTTGAAAATGCATGCGCGGCAGCTGACACTGACAGTAAAGTACCTCAGAGCGTAAACTGCGAGGATAACTTAAGATTTTCAGTGGAGAACAATACAAACAGACCTGTTATCGGTTTTGATGGGTACTTACATCTTCTCCATATGACCAGTTCCCAAACTATTCACGAAATAAATAACATGCTGTCTCTTACAGCTGCATTTCTCAATAAAGCTTTGAGACAAAAATTGTCCCCCAAGCCCAGCGTCGATTTTTCCACTGTATCAAATATTCAAATGATTACAGAACAGCTTTTTGCTGTAAATTATTGTATCAGCGCTCATGATTTTACGCCGGTGGTAGCTGCGAGTAACCATCCTTATGCGAAATCCCCTCTGGACACTTTTCTCGTTGGAGACAGTAGTCTCACAAAAATCAACAGAGATGACATTGATAGCGCATGCAGGATTCAGACCATAACTTCGGAACGTCTAAATAATCTCTATGATGAGATTGAACGCGCACCTCCTTTCAAGAACTATATAATTAGTTTCAAAGGTTTGGGCCTCTCGTCCCATAATCTCACTAAGTTGAAAAATCTGATCATGACAAAGAATCTTTTTTCTCATATTTATGTGGTGAGTGCCTGCAGTGGGCAGAAATTGTACATGGCATCGAGCCTGTGCAGAACAATAGGTCTTAAACTGATTCCGCTGCGAGCAAATGTAAAAACCGTTCCTGTAATGAAGCTTACAACAATGTCCGCACTTGGCCTGTTACGCGAGAAGACACGCAGAATTTTCTTCAACAAATTGCTCTAAGATCACCTTTGAGACTAACTTCACATTTTACCTTCTGTGTCAGAAACTCCCATGATCTGAATGAAGAAATGGAATACTCTAAAGATTATGCAAAACAGCAAAATGAGTTGAATGATTGTTCTAAGTTGACCACCTTTCCACGTGAAACCTCCGCAGCATAAACCGATGCTTGCCTTCATACAAAAAACGCTCTTCTCCCCTCTCCTCCCGATGTTTGCCCTCATATAACAAGCCCTCTCCTGCATCTGCCATAAATAATTGCGGAGTGCCTACAAAAAATAGGTTTTCATTGCTATCCAATGCTGATGCAGAGGATGAAAAGCCCCTCTTAGACACGAGTATAAATCAACATCCAATCACATACTCGGAAGCAGTGAAATCAATAGGAAGAGAGAAATCGCTGCAAAATTGCAGTCGACAATCGATGGAAAATCCACTACCTAACTGTATGCACAATCATCACCAGAAAAATATAATTGACACGAGCGTTTCTCAGTTCTCTGCAAATCCCCATACAAGAAATCACCACAGCTGGCCCATTCAGAGCCAGAAAAACGTAAATTCCCGCACCTCTCAGAACCTCTTAATGATGTAAAAAGTACGAAAAAAAGCGTCTCCAGCCCCATTTGTGAACGCATGAATTCAATAATGGATGAATTGAAACGATCATGGAACATAGAGATGATTCCCACCAAAGCCGATGGACACTGCCTCCTCCATGCAGTAGCTCATCTACTTACAAAACAACCAGCATCAAAATGGCATTACAATTCCCTAAAGGCTGCAATCAAAACAGAGAGTAAAGCAAACAACAGCACATATGCTAAGTTTGTAGACAAGAACAGTGGAGACATGCAAAACCTCATAAATAATTACATCGACGTCAAACATTTTGATCATGCTGCTGCAGACCTTATACCACTAATCATTTCAAATGTGACAGGCCAAAAACTTCTCGTCCTGGATGAACAGGATCATTGTGTTTTGAAAATATCAGTCGGTCCCATTTCAGAGTTATCAAATAATAACCCTCCACTACTGCTCCATCGTAAAAACGATCACTACAGTGCTCTTGTTCCAAAAGGCAAAAATCAGACCGGGGTTACCTCATCTTGACAGAGTGTCGCTGCCCAGCCAAATAGTTGACTTTCTTACATAGCAGATGCTGGGCCGAACACCCTGGGCAACTTAGACAAAATCGATAAATCCCCTGAACGATCCCATCGAGATAGTAACTTTGCTACCTTTAGAAAGAGTGCTAATATAGGTAAAATCAAAATCAAGCATATAAATGCTCGAAGCCTGAATGGTAAATTGGATGAAATCAGAGTAATGTTGGTCACTGAGAAAATTGACATTTTGTGTGTCTCAGAAACATGGCTTGATTCACGAACCAAAAGTTCATTTTTTAACATTCCTGATTACGTGTTGTACCGCTACGATGGTGCTAAAACCAGCCGAGGTAGTGGATCTTGTATTTTCGTGAAAGAAATGTACTCAACATCTTCACTAATAGCGAGTAAAGTTTGCGAAGGCATTGAAATGGTTTGGTTAGAAGTGCAAATAAAAAACACAAATCAATAATCGTTGGCAGCCTTTACCGGCACCCATCGTCTCCCCTAAATCTAACACTAGATTTCATTGAGGAAACCTTCAAAGAAATCCTTCAGGCAAAAAAAATCATTCTTTGCTTTCGGAGATTTTAATGTTGACCTAACGGACAAAAACAATCAGCTAAGCAAACTATTGTATAAACTAAGCCTATCACAAATGGTCAAAGAACCGACTCGCATCACTAAATTCTCTGCAACTCTCCTCGATCTAGCAATCACAAATAATCCCACCGCAATACTTAGGACAGTAATATCACCTTCTATTTCCGATCACCACTCTATAGAATGTGAAATTAATATTGCAAAGGAAAGACAAAAATACCGCTTAATGACCTATCGCTCGAAAAGGCACTATTCAGCAGAACTATTTCAAGAAAAACTACTCGATAGGTCTTCCGAATTCCAGAAAATGATGCAATCTGACAATGTTGACATTCAAGTGTCAATCTTCAACGAGAACTTCACAGCAGCTCTCGACGAATGTGCACCTTACGTCACCAAAAAAAGAGCCAAAACGGACTGTTTTGATTACTGACGAAGTTAAAGATTAGACTAGTCATTATTTTTAGCCTCCCTTCCCAGAAATAAATGCGATCCAAAGAGAGGAAGGAAAAAGGCACCATATAGTATGGAGTCAAGGAAACGCGGAATCTATGCAGAAAGGCATAGAAACAGTAAGTTGTGAAAGAAGATTATGAAACAAGATCAAAGTTGAAGAAGAAAGTAGTAAGAGCTGACGAACAGGACAGCAGTGAACCGAAAAAAGGTGGTCCTTAACATAACAAAAATATTTTATTTCAACAAAAAAGAAGGCCCACCTTGCTCTCAGCTCGGGCCCTGACATTGTCCCCCAGGGAGCGCTAGTTCCCATAGATACAATAATTGTATCCCCTGAGGGGACGAAGAGAAAGAGATGAGCAGAATAAAGAAAGCTAACTTGCGAGAGTACAAAAACATTAGTTCAAATAGTACCTTATACAAGAGATATAAAGAACATGAAAAAATTCTTCGAAAGAAAATTACTGAAGCGAAACAAATTCACTTCCACCAGGCACTGATAACTGCTAAAAATAACCCGAAACGAACTTGGGAAATCATTAGTGAGGTAGCCCCATATAAAAATTTAGATCGCATAAGTGATTTTGAAAATCCCTTGTCAACAGCCACGGATTTCAACACATTCTTTTCAAAAGTAGGGGCTCAAGTTTTCAGTGAGGTGTGTACCAATCCAGATGAAACGCGAATTGAAAATTCATGCCCCACTGCACCCTCGAGGACTGATGTCAAGTGGAGATCACGCCCTGTCGATTTATCAGAGTAACGAAATATCTTATACTCACTAAAAAACACAAAGGCAGTTGGACATGATGGTATCAGTCTTCAATATATCAAAGACAGTTTCCCTGTTACAGCACATGGATTCGTCTGATAATTAATACATCAATAGTAACCAACACGTTTCCGTACTAATGGAAACACTCCATTATTAGACCGTTGCATAAAAGTGGTGACCTAAATACAGCATCAAACTACAGGCCCATCAGTCTTTTGCCTGTCATGTCCAAACTATTGGAGAAAGTGTTGACAAATCAACTGTCATTTCACCTGGACGAGTCAAATCTACTCCACCAAAATCAATATGCCTATGAAAGAAATACTAGCACTCAAGACGCTCTGCTCAATATATCTGAAAAAATATACAGTAACATCGATCAAAAGAATGTAACACTCATGCTGCTACTCGATCTGTCTAAGGCGTTCGATAGCGTCGAACATGATAGACTTCTACGTAAAATACTGAACTTGGGAATAGACACGCAATTGTTTGAAAGTTACTTGTCAAATCGATCTCATGCTGTCCGCATAGAAAACAAATTGTCCCCATTCATTCAAAAAAATTTTGGTGTTCCCCAAGGATCCATTCTTGGTCCGCTAATGTTTTCTATTTTCATTAATGTTTTCCCTCCAATACCTTCTAACACACGGATCTCAATGTATGCAGATGATGTTCAAATTGCAATAACAAGTTCTGTATCGGAAATTCCACAGACGCAAATTAAAGCCGAAACTTTACTGACTAGCCTGAAATCATGGTACGACCGAAATGGTCTCAAATTAAATATTAATAAAACACAATGCATTATTTTTGGATCCAAAGATGCAACTAAAAAAATTTCAGATCTTACTCTTGCAGTTGGAAATGATAAAGTTAATGCATCAGAAAAAGTTAAAAATCTAGGTACCTGGTTCGATAGAAATATGTCCTTCAAATCTCACGTTGAGACTACTTGCAACAAAATCTACGGAACTTTAATGTTTTTCATTGTATAAAAAGTATGCTAGACGAAAAATCCATGTTATTAGCCATTCAATCCCTTGTGTTATCGCTCATTGACTACTGCAGCCTAGTATGGGGAGACTTACCTCAAAACCTTCAAAGGGACTTACAAAAGTGCATGAATTTTGCAGCCAAGGTGGTATGCAACGGTAATTTCAAATGAAGTGGTCACGTAACCCCTCTCCTCAATAAACTCGGCTGGATTCCTATCCAAGAAAGGCTCCTCATGCAGAAGGCCCAATACGTATTCTCCTCGTTATATCTTCCTCAGAGCAATGCTGAGATAGTGCGTTTCCACCCACCCACTGTAACCAATAAAAACCGAACAGAAACAATAATGTCTTAGTCAACTATCGTTCATCTCACTTAGGGCTGAAGGCTCTGTCCATATCAGGCGCCTTACTGTGGAACAAACTTCCCCCGAGTATTAAAGTCCCTCAAAGACCAAGAGAATTTAAAGCCAAAACAACTCGTCATCTTGTGCCTCAAAAATAATTCTTAGTTACAGAACATACTGAATAAGTACTGACGAGTCTCATTTGCCAGGGATCTCCTTTGCTGAACACTCTCCCTCGCTCAATGTTTTATAATTCAATACTTCACACAACATTTTTGAAGTATGCGTAGGTATTATGATTTGACCGCCTATACGTTGCCATTTGCAAACATGCTTACTTGTATATGTGTGTACGTATATAGGTGTATGTGAGCATATGGGTGTGCATATGTGCACGTACACCTGTGTGCACTAGAGTAGATAAACCAGTCGAAGGTTGCATTTTATGTCATTCCTCTCCGTTTCTGTGCAAGCATCAAACTAAACCGTCATGGTACCTATGTGTGTGTGTGTTCATCAATTGCAGACATTCTGCACCATATTACAAAGATTATGTGATTTTTTTCTGATTTGAAATTGTAAAGCATCCATTAAAAAAAAAAAAACAATAAGTTCGTTGTTTGATCATCCATTTATACTGCAGCAATATGCTTATTCTGCTTATAGTTATATGCTTATAATAATGTGATACCTATGTTTGTTTATCAATTTCCGATAATTTGCACCATATTCCAAAGATAATGTGATTTTTTTCTAATATGAAACCTTTATAGGACATCAATGTTTTCTTTCTTATTCACGTCCCACAATCGTTTTCATGTTTCTGACTTAGGTAGACTGTTTTGTGCCACTATTTTTAGTACGAAATTTTATAAAATTCATGCCATAATAAAAGATATTTTTTCCGTTTCCTTCGTTTGTAATTCTGGTTTATACTGATTAGTTTAGGCTGATATTTGCGCACATGCTTACTTGGGTATATGTGTACGTGTGCACGCTATGCGCATGACACTCTGTAGAATGCGTATGTATTGCCTCGATGCATAGAAATGCATTTGTGTATGCTTACGAGTTTGGTGTAAGGATTTGCGTGGGTATGTGTGTGCATGTGTATGTGAATATATTTACATGTATATGTGCACATATGTGTGTACTAGACTGACAACTAGCATTTCACTAGAGATAATGTTTTTTTCTGTTCACTCTCAACTTGTAACATTACCTAACTCGTCATCTCTTTATTATTGTAAAGCATTCATCTAAAAACTATACATTTGTTGTGCGATCATCCATTTATATTGAAATAAAATGCTTACTAACTAATGACCGTTATGTTAAAATTGTTGAATTGGAAAAACAAAACTTAAAATCTTCTTGGTCCTCATGCTAATGTGTACATATATGTATATATATATATATATATGTATGTGTGTGTGTGTGTGTATGGATATATACACACACACACATACGTATGTATACGTATGTGTGTATATGGATATATATTTATATATATTTTTTAAGCTTCCTTAAAAGGACTCTTGTGAACATTGACCGAAACAAGCGATTCATATATTGTTTTCTGGCGTCAAGAATTGCGATGTTTTGTGTCATGTATATGTAAACGGTCAAAAGTGTTTTCAACCCACAATGAAAATGCATCGTCCATGAAATTGTGTTATCTCTTATAATTATCATTACATGTATTATCAAATGTAGATTAAGCTAGATTAGGAGTACATTGCCCTCAATCATTTCTTTTCGACTAGTGACACGAGTTTTTCAGTACTCGTGTGTGTATCATCAAAGTGTACTAATTTCAAGATATTTTAAAAACCAATGATGGTACTTTGGTACTATCTATATTGGAAATATACTGTTTTTCTTTCTTTCTTTCTTTCTAAGGTATTTCACTAATTTTATAAACAGATTCTAATAAATTAGTACTAAGTGGACACAGAATACATGTTTTTTTTGAATGGCTGTTCATGATCATATGGTACATTCAGTAACACTGGTGTATTAGTTCAACTTTGAGAAGATTATCCCTATTTATACCCACAAGTTTCAGCAGAAAGTTGTAAGAAAACTTCACTTATACATTAATCAGCAAATGACACAGTCGATACCTACGACAGTCATCTAGACCAGACTCAAGTGCAAATGTGTTGAATACTTCAAGAATTACCTCAGCACCCACTTTTGCGGTACATTAAGACTACTTTATACCCCCTGAACATAGACGTCCACTTTGAGTCTGGGAGAAGTTTCTAGGGTTTCCATATTTTGCAAAGACCTTCTGAGTTAGTAGAGATGAATGAAATGAGTGTAGCGACCAAGACGAGTACAAAATTAATTTTAGCTACTTACTTGATTCAGATCGTGAGCTATACATTCCCACATTTTCTTGCTTTTAGTGTTCTTGTCATTAAGAATGTGCTAATGCTGTTCGATTGAAATCCAAAGGTTTTCCACCTGGCCTTCCGTCCATGCCACTGAAAATTCTGGAATTTCAAACATACACGTGATTATCACAATTAAAGAGGCCAACATTTACCCTCAAGAAATTTGGATCACAATGAAAGAAATTTGTTTCTAAGATAACAAAACAAAAAATACATCTATTAAATATTAATAATTTCCATTTTCTTGACGACGATATGTAAGAAGTACTATACATAGAGACATCCCCAAAATTTTGATGAAATACTTTGGACAAAAAGACAAAGAGACACCAATACAGGTACAAACACTACTCCATCTGAATTTCGCGGTTAGTGCCATTATGCCAAGTCGCCATGTGGAACAAGGCAAAGTTGCACTCACAACAAACACGAGATATGTTCTATGAAACAAATTCTTTGCATTCAATGATAAGAAAAAAAACATTTTGAATCAACCAGCTTAAATTCCTCACATGAAAAAAAGTGAGGAGCAGGAAAAATATCGTCATTTCATCAAAAAAATATAGGAACACAATTACCCTAGAAATGCAACTGAAATCTTACAACAGAAGTAAGTGCATCGCCAGTGAACAAATATTATTCAAATTATCTTGCTAAGATTATGAACAGTAATGTGATCACAATACGTTAATATAATATTAAAATTAACTACACTGCTCCCTCCTTCGTAAGTCAAATCTATCAATCTCCCTGTATCCACATTTAACAACATTGAGTAGCAAAAGTAATTGATACCATGCATAGTAGAGTAAATAGATCACTCTTCCTCTGGCATAATAACAAATAGCACACCTTTAGACGTTTGAAGGCACTGGAGGTCATGATCCAACAGCTGAGAATTGACTGTAACTGTAGCTAATGTGATGTCGTCAGGACTTCATACGCTAAAAGACTTTCCTCTAGCAGAACAGCTCCTGGTGGTGTACTTCTTGATAATTATTGATGTAAAAAATAAAATATAGAAATTAATTGAGTTTACATCCATCCCAATCACATGAAGTTGGTGCACAAGAAATGAAGAAAACACTACAGTAAAGTGAATTTAAGATTAGAAACTGCCATGGAAGAGTAGTACAACAATCCAAAGCCCATGTTCTTTCTGTTTTTACAATGAAAAAGAAACATCTAGTCCAACAGACTAAAGAATCTAAGAAACAAGAATATATAATTGAGAAAGTACTTTAATAAAAATGTTCTACAACTACAGACAATAGTAAGTAATTGAGCCAACGAGAGGTCTAATTGGAACAGGTCAGAGGAGCATGCGTGTTCAGACGAGGGCTTATAACGACCATTTGAATGCGTACATTGGATCTGGTTCTTGACCATTTAGGGACGCCATGGTTAAAATGTAGTGTGATGAAAAAACATCTTTCAGTAACTTGACCTAATAAACTGAGATCTATTGACACATAAAAAAGATATGAAAAAGCATGAATGTTTTATGTTTCCATCATAGAGACAGTATGTTGTACTGTAAATCATTCCAATATGTTTTATAGCCATAGGGATCCATTCTAGGCTATTACACAAGTTGAGTGACCAATCAGATTAAAAATTCTCTCAACAGTGACAGAGAGCTGCTCAATGAAACAAGAGATTAATGAATGAATTAGGAGATTCGGCATCAACCTCATCACAAGCAGGCGTCAGTCACACATTACAGGTCTTCAGTCCTGGAAAAAATACATTGATTAGCAATAAAAAACACAGTTTACTACAAGAAACTCACACAAAACCTCAGTAGATAATACTATCAAATCAATAAGGTGTCTGCTAGAAGTGCAAATGAAAAGCATAAATTTTTTAAAGCATAACCGCTTAAAAACTTCTAAGATAGGTAAACTAATAGAGTTAGAGAGAGAGAGAGAGTAGTACGCAAAACAATTATATTATTGTACTGTGTAATGAACTTGTGATAATCCAAGCTGCTAGAACCTTCCCCAGAAAAGGACTCACATGACAGATGGGGCAACTTAAGATCATGACGTACTTCGTCGAATTTTGACACTACCGTAATAGCTTCGATTTTAGTTTTAATTTCCAAATTGTAGCTCGTTTGATTATCACGCTCTGTCAAATGCTTTTCCGACAATTCGTCAGAATCATTAATTAAATTCAGGTTAATCTGCTAATCCAGATTACTCATCTTCTTCGAAAGATCAGTTACGGTCTTTATGATGCTCTCAGAAGAAACGCCGTCCGCACCCTTCTTGGCAAGCGTGTGAGTTGTCTTTCGCTTAAGGGGACCATATTGGGGGCATCTGCAGTCCAAAGGTCGATTCTCCTGATTTTTGTTTTTATTGCTTTAAATGAGTTAGAGACATGTCCCGGAATGTCTGTAAAAATATCAGGAACCTACCCCAGAGCTAACGTCCCTCCCGGGGGGGGGAGGGCATCCCTCTTACGGACCTTTTTTTTCATTTTTGAACCTAAAGCAATGAAATTTGGTATACTGATAGGAAATGCAATTTTGAATCATTTATCATCAATGACAAAATGCTATTTTCTTGAAAAGAAAACGGGAAATCATAGAAAACGACATTTTTGGGGGGGTTTTCTAAATGCTTCTCCTCCTACAGTTTTTGAGCTACAGTAATGATTTTGGTATCATTGAATGCAGAATAACGCGGACAAAAAAAAAAAAAAAAAAATCTGAAATTTTTAATTTTTTTCCATTTCATTTTTTTATATATTTCATCATTCATATTCCTCATCCCCATCCGAATATTTTTTTTATTATTGAATCTAGAGCAATGAAATTTGGTATACTGATAGGAAATACAATTTAGAATCATTTATCATTTATGACAAAATGCGATTTTCTTGAAAAGAAAATGGGAAATCATAGAAAACGACATTTGGGGGGGGGGTTTCTAAATGCTTTTTCTCTGATAGTTTTTGAGCTACAGTAATGATTTTGGTATCATTGGATGCAGAATAACGTGGACATTCCAAAAACTTGAATGCTTTTCCTCAAATTTCCAATATAAAAATTTAAAAAATTAAAAAGAAAAAAAATCAAAATATTCTCAAGAAAATTCAAATTTATGACGTCATAACTTTGAAACAAGAATGAATTTTGAAAAACTTCTCAATACATTGTGAAGCCCTTGTTTTTTTGCATCCAATGATACCAAAATCATCACTGTAGCTCAAAAAATGTAGGAGGAGAAGCATTTTGTTTCTTAAAAATAGGTTTTATAAAAAAAGTAACTTATCAAGACGTTTGTCGATATAACTCCGAAGTTTACAAAGCTAGAGCAATGTGGTTTGCTGCATTTGGAAGTGAAATATGTGCTCTAAAGTTGTATCGGCGTTGATTTTCAAAAAAATTTGTGAAAATTTTTCCGTAGACTTTTTACAAAAAAAGTACAAATTTGATACTCCATTTTTTCAAAAAAATTTATAAATTCAGAATGAATTCAAATCAAAAAAATGGCTCGATACGATTTAGGAGCACACATTCTACTTTCAAATGCAACAAACCGCATTGCTCTAGCTTTGTAAACTTTGGCGAATTTAGAACAAATGTCATATATACATATTTTTAATTATCATGAATAAAAATTTTTCTATGGCCTAGGGCAAAAAACTTGTTCAATAAAAGTTGTTAGGAATCTAGAGACCTAGTAGTCTGCAAATTTTCATAGACGTAAGTCCAATAGAAAAAAATCTACGGTTGGAGTGGATAAGGTCCCCTTAAAGAACAGCGCGCTGACGCACAAGATCGCGGTAAGCTTTATCCTCGTTTAAGCACGGTAAAATTTCGCGGCGCACGTCTCAATTCAAAGAAATGAAACCCGACCAGAGAAAAGTTGGAAGCCTCAAGATATTATTCAAAAACTTGGTTAATGTCAAGGAGATGCAACTAATCGATTTTCGAAATTTTGTTGCCTGTATCATTCTAATTTCATCGAAATAAACAACTTTTCATCTATGCACTTTTTGGGGCAAATGTGTCTTTAACGAGTTGTAGCGTTAAATTACTGACCGCAACTTTAGTGTTTGAAGCGGCAAGTAATTCGTCGAGCGCATCGTATGGCAACACAGCAATGGACTCTCCCTTCCGACGCGCTCGAATGGCCGCGCGCATTCCCGCCATCTAAGACGAAAATGAACATACCGCTATAATTCGTTATTTTTCGGTGATAATTTCTATTGTGTTATTAACTAAAAGATCCTAGAAGTGGGTTCAGGCTCCGCAGGCTCCACAGGGCGGGCAAATAATAAATTACGAAGTACCCAAACGTACTCTACCCAAACTAAACCTACCGCTATAACTCGTTAAATACTCATTTGCCCCAAAAAGTGCATAAAAGAAAGGTTGCTTATTTCGACGTAATAACCATGATACCGGCAACAAAATTTCGAAAATCGATTAGTTGCATTAACATTAATGAAGAACTTATTTTAGGAGTTAAAATTAAACGGCGACTGTTCGAATATTTATGTCGAATACAGACGAACTTCAAGGAAACAATAGCAAGTCGTTTCCAGAGATACGCAAAAAGAAAAACAGCACCCAAGTTAGGCGTATCTTGAGGATTCCAATAGTACGCACAGCAGCGTCATCTGTTTTTTTTTATTCGTAAATTCCTTTAAAATGAAGACCGAAGATCTTCTATAGCGAAAGGTTTTAAAAACGAAACTCATTAAAAATGAAGACAACCAATGGACGTGGCCGGTCATCACCACGGTACTCCGGTAGCAAATTTGAGAAAAAATTTATCACTTTGCTTGAATCGCAATGCTAATAGAAATTTAAAAGCTAAGAAAATGCTAATAAAACTAGTCATATTTACTCAAATTGAGAAAGTCCAGCTCCATCTTCAGTTCTGTAAAATACAAAGAATTCAAAAAAGTGCAAAAAATACAATCATTACGAAGCATACAAGCAATACAAAAAAGTAAAACGAACACAATTGTATCAACAAAAAGATAAATAAATGTCAAACTATGCCTAAAAACTAGCAAAAAAGTAACGAAAAAATACACACTATGAATTTACTATTTGAAGGGGATAGGAACTAAGCATATTATTTGGGGAAGGTTTTCATTTAAAAATATGGAGGGATTCTAAAATTCGTAGGTCAAACTCATTGGGAGCGCTATCAATGACTTTAAAATCATCCTCACGAACTACTATATTGCACTGTTCAGCATGGTTGCGTACGCCTGAATGAGGAGGATGTGCATTTAAGTTCCCGGTACGGTGGCTCCTACCGCGGAAATTTGAGAAGCGTTCTGAATAGAGAGACACAGGGCTTTAAGAAGTCTTGTTGCCGATTAGCTAAATTTCCTGTTGTATTGCATGATTATATATCAGCAAAATTTTAACAAACGATTGACAATTAATGACCTTGAATAATAAGTGTCTTCCAAGAGGCTGTAAAAGCCGGGTCGAGGAGTTAAAGTCACAGAAAGAGACTGCTTTTTACGCAAGAGAAATAAGTTCGAAGTGTCAGACCCACTTTTATTGAAAGGGCGACATGCTGCCCAAGCAGAGTAAGTTCAAAGTTAAAGTAATTAGTTAACACCAAAGCGTCATGAATAATGTTAATTAAAACAATTTAAGGCTTAAACATGCTTAAATGTATGAAGTTAAATTTAAACACAAAAGAAACGAGAAGAAAAGATGCAGCTGCAAAATAAAAAACGAAGAACAGAAAGAACTAATTTCAACCGTTTCGTTTTCTTTTCAGTCAACTAAAATAGGCTATCTGAACTTCTTCTGAACTTCTTCCACAACACGCCATCAGAAACACTATGGGAGGCAGATTTTTAACACTATGGGAGGCAGATTTTCTCGTTTAATCACAGTTTGTGCAATTACTCATTTCTACACGATTGCACTTAGATGAAATATAATAGAAATTTTTCAACCAAGTGATATTAGCGTTATCAAAATGAGGAATGAGGAACAAACATGCACGGACGAAATCGTACGCCAAATAAACTTGTTACATTTCACATATGCGATTACATCAAACGGAGTAATATTTGTTAATGATGTTCAATACACACAGAAAGCGAAATAGGTTGTGCCAGTGGCTCAACCAGCCGAAAATTTCGCGGGGGCCAGGGTTCACGAAAACCAATTTCCGGGGGCCTGAAATAATGTCGGCCGAAAATAATTTCGGTTGCAAACAATTATTATCAACATTCTTGTTTATTCTTTACGGCGACTGAAACTGGTCCAAGCTCAGTATTTATTTTCGCGGGGGCTTGGCTCGTGGCCCCTTCTTGGCTACGTTACAGGATTAGGCAATGGTTTAATGAAATGAGAACAATTAGACACGGAAATGTCAGAGTCGTTGGTTTCCGTGTTTAATGGTTGGAGTCAATGATGATAACTTGTTGTTTTGAAATCAAAGTGTTCAGAGTGGGGAGTTTGGTTAGCCGACTCCCACCCTTGCATCCAGGGTTGAGGAGTAATAGGCGTAAAGAATTAAGCATACATACATACAAAAACAAGGTTCCTCCCCCCTATGGGAGGGTAGCCGACATCAGGCCACAACCATCACCCTTAGACACTAGGAGACGAGAAAGGCAGCACCAGCTGCATCAGAACTGCCAGGATCAGCAGTAGCCCAGCACAACCATCTTCCACAGTCAGGCCCGACAGTCATTGCTGGTTTACCCCGACCGCTTCATTGAGGGCAGCTCCTCCTTCCGCACAGGACAGGTCAACCCCATCACTCGCGGGTAGGCTTCCAGTACCGCGTCAAAAAAACAAAATTACCTTCTTATGCACTGCTTCCACTCACTTCTGTCCGCGGTCATCCCTCTCGTCACGTCCACAGTCAGACCCCTCTCATACAAAGCACGTTTCACCCCATCCATCCAACTCATCCGTGGTCTACCTCGCGCTCTAAAACCACTCACTTCCGCCGTATAGATCTTTTTCACCAG
This sequence comes from Morinoia aosen, assembly GCA_030386875.1. Classification (NCBI taxonomy): domain Eukaryota; kingdom Metazoa; phylum Arthropoda; class Malacostraca; order Amphipoda; family Talitridae; genus Morinoia; species Morinoia aosen. The sequence continues at coordinate 13,510,535 of CM059577.1, read as the reverse complement.
CCGCTCAACATTCATTCTTTCAACATGCCCAAACCATCCAAGCACTCTTTCATCCACTCGCCTGCTCAACTGTTTGATAACACCCGTCTGCCCCCTAACCAACTCATTCCTGATCCTATCTCTTCTTGTTACTCCATACATGCCCCTCAAACACTTCATCTCAAATACATCCAACTTCCTCCTCTCAGCTGCTCTCAACCCCCAGGACTCTGCTCCATACAACAAAACTGGCACGATCAAGCTTTCATACAATCCTCTCTTAGCAATCATACTCAAACTCCTGCATTCAAACACTTTCCTCATTGCACCCAATGTCTTACAGCCTTCACTCACTCGATGCCTCACTTCTACTTCCATACTATCCTTAACAGCCACATCCGACCCGAGGTACCTAAAATGCTCCCCCTCCTCTAACACTTCACCATTTATCCTCACATCCAAAGTTCCAAACACTCCACCTCTTGAACATTTCATCACCAAACTTTTATTCACATTTACCCTCAGTTTACGCCTTTCGCACACTCTACCAAACTCTGCAACCAGTCTCCTCAGTTTTACCTCTGAATCAGCCACAAGCGCTGTATCATCTGCAAACAACAGCTGACACACTTCCCAATGTATACCATTTTGTCCCACCAACTGCGCACCTTTTCCCAACACTCTAGCATTCACTTTTCTCACCACACCATCCATAAATAAATTGAACAACCACGGCGACATCACACAACCCTGTATCACACCTGTCACAACTGGGAACCACTCACTCACCTCATTCCCTACTCTCACACATGCTCTGCTATCAACGTAGAAACTTTTGATCGCATTTAACAGTCTCCCACCCACTCCATACAAGCTTACAACTTGCCATAGATTCTAGTCCACACATTTACTCGATCTATAATTTTTTAGTAAAACAATGCACTATTTTGAATATCTTAATATTATATTAATTCATAGCAATATATACGTAAAATAAATTGAATAACATTTAATTGAAATTATATTTGATAATTAAAAAGTTGCAGTTGCGAGTTGCGGTTGCGATCGCAATTTTAGTTTTTCAAAAGTTGCTGTTGCGGTTGCGTCGCAACTTTTTTTGTAGTGTTGCGGTAACGGTTGCGCCACAACATTTTAAAAGTTGCGGGCCCAACACTGCATATATGGCAGGAGAAGAGGGACCATTTCCAGAGGGAAACTAAAAAGGTGAAACATTTGGGATGAAATTTATAACATTCATTACTTCTGTGTTAGCGTCCAGTTTTCTTTACCGCTACTGAAAGTATCCAGGTTCCTTTACTTTGCACTTTACGACCAAAATTGTTTGGTAATAAACGAGAAGGAAGTGGCTAGTAAATATACTGATATGAGCACATCAAGTTTTCCACTGAATTTGTAAAATTAAAAAAATCGAATTCATTAGGCGTCAATGTGCATAAAAGGCATCTTACAGAATCTTCGGCACTTGAATACTTTAATTAAATTCATATCACTCGTATAATGAACCAGTTAAAATACTTTTATTCACTTATTAAGTGAACAAAATACTTTTATTCACTTAAAAAGACTGGGTTAATTGTTCGAATGAACTACATATTTATAATATAAACTAAAGAGATTTGCATTGTAAACAATACATCGTGACATACGAACGATACATTATGACACGGTAGAATCGAAGTAACTGTGCTTTTATTTGATCTAACTCATGTAATATGAGTCGTTTAAAAGACGGCTGAGACGTTCAAGTGTACAATGAAACATGGAGTATTTTAATCCACTATTGAATGATACTTCAATGGCAAAGTGCACACCATAATAAATGTTTGTACTACAATTACGTCACGTAGCGACGCGTGGCAGCTGTTGAAGTGGGCGTGGTTTTTGGTGACATTGACTAGCCATGCACGTACACAGGCTCGCTGACGCACACAGAGTGGAGCAACTTTAACGCGGGTGCGGCCGGGCGGCGCTAGTGTCAAGAGCTTGCCTCTGCCCCCACTCTATCACCGCCGCCATCACACACACACACCACCACCACCCCTGCACCTGTGATGGCTGTAAGATACCGCCATTCTACTCAATTACGACAGCTCTATCAAAACTTCATGTTTATTTGAATAAGAAGACAAAAATGCTACGAATTGTACAATTATCTATTGCTGTCGTAATTTTCGGCACAAGTTGTGGGAATTTCATTAGTATCTCATTCTTTTGCGGGAGTATAAGTAATAGATTTCAACTGAACACGCACATTTAAAGACTGTTGTACGTTTTGTGTCACAATAGTTTGTCTTCAAGGAAAGTGAACAATATTAATGCTCAAAAAGCTGTCGTTAGTTAGTTATTACATAATTGAGGTAATAATGCGATGTTCTTATATCTCCTGCCTCAGAATTTAAAGAATTTAGAATCTCCTGCCTCAGAATTTAGAATATGACCTCAGAATTTTAAGAGTCTTTGCATATCTTCAAGCGAAACCCTCAATGGAACAATATGGACAGTTCGTACTTTTTGCAAATAGTGAATAGGTAGGTTCCTCGTCGGAACCAGCCAAATTTCATTTCATACTTATGTGTCACATATATTCTTTTTATGCTTTTGTATTTTATTCTTTGTTCTTATCCGTCTCATACTCTGTATTTTTACTTTCATGATATGTTTATAGTACCTACAATTCATTTTACTTCGATCTTATGTTTCTGACGTAATTCTTTTGTTTTTCTTGTGAACTGATGATGGAGCTGGACTCCGAAACGTTTTCTTAGCAAAAATGATAAATTGTATCGAAATTTCCTTCGTTTTCAAGTTTCTGATGAGGTTGCGATTAAAGCGAACCACTGACGTGTTCAGATATATTAATTCGATATAATTACAGACTGCTGGCTGATAACTGTTCGGAGATAATGCTAGTTTGTGCGGGATGTTTTACAAGAGGTACACAATTTCACAAGCAGAATATGGCCACATGAACAGTTTTTTCTATGAAATTTTCAGAACACTTTTGTGCTTATGAGATATAAGCAGTTTATTGTTTTAAAGAATGAAATTTGATGGTACAATTACTCGCAATATTTAGTTTGATTTTACCTTACAAACACTTCTAATGTAAGAGAGTGTACAATGATGAAATTTCCTTTTAGTGATATTCGATTAAAAGGTTTAAGCAAAAACGTTTTGAATGAATGTGAGGAAGATCTCGTGGCCAAAATTTCAGAGGCTGCTAGAGAGATTTCTGAAATGCCAGACGTGTTTCCTAATATCCGGCTGTCATTAACACTTTGTCTATAGAATATATAAGGGAAATAAGAGAACACAATACGGAAGTTCTTGTACAAATCATAATGTTTATGTCTTCTTATCCAAATAAACATGTAGTTTCGTTAGAGAATGATCTGCAGAATGGCGGTATCTGGCATACGTGACAGGTACAGGGGTGGTGGTGGTGGTGTGTGGGATGGTGGAGGTGATAGAATGGAGGCAGCGGCTAGATTTTGAAACATACTGCACGAACTAGCATTATCTATGTAGAGTTATCAGACAGCAGGTAGCAGTTATATTAACTTAATTATGTTATAACTAAGCGACGACCGCTTTTTGAATGTAAATATTGTTCACATTTTTTGACGACGAACTATTGTGACACAAAAAGAACACCAGTCTTCAAAGGTGTGTTTTAGCTACCGACTCTCCAAGTAGTTCGTTCAGTGTCTCTAGAGTTCGGTCAGTAGATATCCATTATTTATATTTCCGCAAAAGAATGAAATACTAAAGATATTCTCACAAGTTATCGTGACGAAAATTACGACAACAATTTGTAATATTTTAGTTTTCTTATACAAATAAAGATGTAGTTGCGATAGAGAATGATCTGTAGAATGGCGGTGTCTGGCACGCATCACAGGTGTATGCAAGATCTGGCGGTATCTGGCATGCAGCACAGGTGATCATGATAGAAGGGGGGCAGAGGCAAGCTTTTGACACGAGCGCGGCCGGGCGACGCTCCATTAAATGGTCATGGGTGAGACGGGTGTGACCAATCCTCAGTCGGCATAGGAGGACTTCTACGCGGCGGTTTCGGAATGCTGAGAAAGCCAGGCTGGGACACTGTTCTTAATCTTGCGTAACTTGTAGTCTTGGGTGTTTTCCCACTCCCGCTGCCAAAGTTGAGTTAATATAGTTTTAATTATAGGGTAGTAATCTCGGGCGGGTACTCTGGTATTTGTTGGGTCAGCAGGAGAGGTTGCAGCACTTCGCGCTAACTCGTCTGCCTGCTCGTTGCCACGTACATCAACATGGCCAGGTACCCAGAATAGAGATACAAGTTTTAGGGAGCCTGCAAGTCGCAAAAGGCTTGACATTATTCTAGAAATTATTGGATGTGTGGAGTTGTAGGACCTCAGTGACTGGAGAGCAGCTTTGGAATCGGAGAACACCACTAAGAACCCGAAGCAAGCCGCTTCTCAATCATGCTGAGTGCGGCACGAATGGCGATCAGCTCCGCAGAGTAAATTGATCGGTCGGCAGGGTCACTGAAGGGAAGCATAGGCGCAGATCCAGTCTCTTCCTGGAAATAACGAATGTCTTAAGAACACTTCCATAAAACGATGAAGAGTCAACCCACGTTAACAAAATTAATACCTTCAGGCCAAAGAAATCTACGTCATGTGTAAAATATATTGTTCAATTTACTCCGCTTATTCCTTAGTGTTCGGTGCTTCGTGTAATCCGGGACTAGGTTCCTGAATTAATTGTCAAAAAATACCGAAAATTGCTCAACATGGGCTTGAGGAAATACGTGCGAGTATACAATTTTAGCCTTCTAACAAGCAAATGTCTTGACCAACAACTTGAATTAGAATGTACATAACAGATAGAAGTCCAATCTTATTTTGAACATGAACTGAATTTTATAAAATCATGTAGCATTATGCAGAATATTCTACAGGTCCTCCTGTATTTGGCCATGGCGCAAATTAGTATTACATTAGTATTAGTACTGGCAAATTAGTATTAAAAATTAAAAGTAGAAAACTAGAGCAAACTATCAGTATGTTGTCTAATTTCAAAATTATTACTTCTTTTATAACAGGTGCAATTTCTAAGTCCAGTACCACTGAATTTATTTATTGGGTGAGGTAAAAACATAAAATTCTATTTAACTTGAATACCTCCTATGAATACAACATTTCTCCGCCTAAGAAGTTACCTGCAGAGTGACGGATTGAGCTCGGCACTTCTTCATCTACCATCGCACTAATCGCTACTCTCAGCCATTTCTCACAGCCTGCGGATGTTTACTCTACTTTTGACTTCCGCCCTCCACGCTGGCGGAATTGTGCCCTTGCGCTTTACCAACCAGTAACCTTCTTTGCACCTTCGCTATGATGGGCTAAGGCCGCACACTTGCCGCCGTCCGCTGCGCCCGTACTTCTCGTCTCGTCTCGTCTCGTCTCGTCTCTCCAAGTCTCGTCCCCTCACTGAGTTTTGGAGGTTAGCTCACCCTACGTTAACCATACGGTCCATTCAGTGAGCTGGATTTAGAGTTGCACGTTCATTCCCATGCATCAATACGGCAAAAACTTCTTTACTTTAACTGAAAGTTAAGTGTCTCAGTAACTATAACTATAACTAACTTTAATTATAACTATAACCAACTACAACCGTAACTATAACTTCGTGTTGTACACGCAATAACTATTAAGAACGTTACAGATATAACTAATAACGATAACTTCAAATATAACCTTGGTGTTCAGACTGCCTGGAACTCCAATACTTAACTACGATTCATAACTATGCTTTCTCTTTTCAGTAAATGGCGTCGATCGCTTCGGTGGCTGGTTTCTACTTGGTGTTGCACAACTAACGCATTCTCCGACAGCCAGTGAAGAGTAATCTTCAAGATCCAAGCGAAGCCGAATTTTTATCCTTGAAATCTCTATTGTACCGCTGTAATGTTGAACTTTTGTTTTTGAACCGATTTGTATTTTTCTGATAAAATACAAAATAATTTGCAAGTTCGTGTTCATAAGTTCCTTACAGATTAATTTTATTCATTTTAGTATATGGAGGACTTTGAGGACTTAAGTATTGGTTATACTTTCAGTATAACGGTAACTGCTCATGAAGAAAACAAATTCATCAAGGCATATCGATAAGAAGTATCATCATGCTTCAAAACTGTAGGCTTTCATGCGTTTCATTAGGAAATGGAAAACCTTTGAATGCTGGACAGCACCTCTCAGTGCACAATTTTGGGAATAAATAGTCTAGTGCAGTGTCATTCACTAATTTTTGCATGAGAGCAACTTCAGTTAAACACATTGATTGAGAGAGCCTTAATTACTGCAAGTTAGTGGATATTATATGAATTGTATATCAATCAATTTAAATATTTTTTGAGAGCCAAGAATTGAGTCTTCGCAAGCCGAGCAATGAATACCACTGGGTTAGTGGAACACATTTAGTAGATGGTTAGAACGATAATTCGATTCATAAAATCCAAACAAATTATATATGCTTCACAATTATAAACAGACACAGTCGAAGTATTTTGTGCATGTGCAAATAACTTGTGTTAACATTTGTTGTAAGCAAGAAGTACATCTAATAATGAAAAAAAGCGTAGTTACTGCAGGTTTGCGTTCATCAAATTGCATGGGGCCTGGAAGCATGAAAAGTCGTATTCCCTGACATGCAGAATACATGTAATAACATTTATGTTCAGTACACACTCATTAGTAAACCAATATTCATGATCTAATTATCCTAATTTTCTACCCTCGTCATTCAGAGATATAAGTTTCTCCTGACAACTGACCAAAATGTAATGAAAATTAAAAAGTATTTAAATGGATACATTTACCAGTAGAATTCTGAAAAAACTTCTCTTACATTAAAATAAATAGATCCAATTCCATGATGAAACTAAATTTACCAAAGAAAACAAGCCCAAAAGAATTACAGTGATGTAATTCCCAACAAACCCAAAAGAATTACAGCAATAGATAACTTCGTAATTTATATTTCAGTTTCTCTTACATCAGAACATCAAGCACTGAGACATCACATTAAGAATTCATTGTAAATTACTTCTGGGGAAGAGGTAAAGCTTACAGATTCCTTCATTAGACTGGGCACATGAAGAGGGGCACTGCATACCATACGTTCTGCCGACAAAATTAATGGAAGTTAATTATCCCTAAGTCAATATCAGACGCGTAAATTATAAAAATCTGAAACTTTACAATAGCCTCTTTCCTTCAGTCAAGAGGGGCAACTAAAGGGTAAGCGCTAACGCTCCTCTGCTCGCCATTAGCCAAGTTTACCCTCCGAGCTTTACCTCAGTTGTGGGGCCTGCAGGACACAAAACCTACTGCTGCCCCATGGTATGGGGTACGAATGTCCAGACTAACACTGGCGAGCACCCACAATACAACAGATGTAGCCCACACCGCTTCGAACACTCACCCTACCCTTCTGGTTGCGTTCAAATCAGACACTCGCAATCTATTCCCATTTATCACTCTTCAAGGCATACCAATTTGTGTCTTCTATAGTCAAATTCGTCACGATACAATGTTTAAACTCCGTTTAATCATCCCAAACTTGGCTATCTTCATTCAAAAAAGTGAATATTACTGACATGGATGAGACTGTGAGTGAACTAGTCTCCAATGTTGCTTGAGGTATTCCTTCAGTAACAGCAGCTAAGTCCGTGATTTACCAAGGATTAACATATGAGGGACGAGATGTTGTAGTAACATTTGGAAATAATGACTAAAAATCATCTGTAATAAAAATCATTTTATATATTAATGGCTCTGTTTGATTTGTTGTTACTGACATGTTGGTTTGCCAATTTTCACTCCACTACCATGCTTACATATTAGAAAAAGCTCAATCTAAAAACCTTATCCAGCTATCAAACTTAATTTCGCCTTTTCCTCTACAAATGTACCTAAGAGCTATTGGCCAATATACCCTATTTCTTCAGCATTTCATTCCTCCTCCAAGTGAAGCATAATGGCAGCATTACAGTACGTGGTTACATTACTTAATTGACTTAAATGCTCCTCATTTTTTCATAAAATCAAAGTTGAAAACTATATTAATAGAGAACAGTCTGCTCTTCATGAAAGCTTCTTTCCAACACAACTTTCCACTTCAGTTCTTACTTTATCTCCTTGAGTCACTACTGCTATACTTTTTAGACATCTCATTTAACATACAGTTAATTATTCTGTTATAGCTAATCTCATACACCAAATCGCAGCTCCATGTAACACAGTAAATGTAACCTCACTTTCATTCACAGTCACTACTGTGAATGACTACTTTCATTCACTACTGCTATACTTTTTAGACATCTCATTTAATATACAGTTAATTATTCTGTTATAGCTAATCTCATACACCAAATCGCAGCTCCATGTAACACAGTAAATGTAACCTCACTTTCATTCACAGTCACTACTGTGAATGACTACTTTCATTCACTACTGCTATACTTTTTAGACATCTCATTTAATATACAGTTAATTATTCTGTTATAGCTAATCTCATACACCAAATCGCAGCTCCATGTAACACAGTAAATGTAACCTCACTTTCATCATACAAATTCTATTTTACACTTTTGCATAAGCTTTCATTTCATACACCTATTTCAGACCTCTTTACGCTTTTAATCTTTTCCTCAGCTCATGCTTGCATTTCTTCCACATCGCTATGCGCACCCATACGAGACTCAAGGTTCCCAGAATTACTTTTTAAATCTTAAATTAATGCTACATTCTTTTTACCAACATTTCCATCTCTAGAACACCTCGTAACATTATTCTTCCTACATGCGGTCTCAACCTCCTTCTGTCAAACAAGTCTTAACTTTTGTTCAAATCTACACAACCTAACTTCCGACTTAGCAACCAATGCAGTGTCATAAGCAAACAGTAATTGCTTAATACCAAAGGCACTGCCCCGTATATCACTCAAGTGTATACCTATGCCTGAAACTTACATTTATTTCTCTCACCATACCATACATATACAATTAATCACAAGGTCAGCACGCATCACTGAAGCTAACCCACTTGATCTGTAAAACACGATCACTCTCACTTTTTCATTCCCTGACAAACGTTGCACGTCTTACCATCTTACCATAAAACTCAAACTTCTCGAGATACCTTCAAATACTGGAGGTGATAGCTCAAGAGGGCAGTGTGGCACATGCATTTTACGCCTCGGGAGAATGGGTCGCCAGTACTCCAACATACTGTTCTGGAGAAGTGTGGCAATGTCTTGTTCCGTCAAATGGTTGAACTCAAAACAGATCTGAAATTCATGGTTAAGTTATTGCAATGAGAGCTTGAGTAAATTAAATTGTTTTTAAGCACCTGTTTTGTAACGTACTTTATTATCATCATTAAACTTCAAGTTTCTACCTAATTGAAATCGAAGTGAGCGGGATACAATTCTTTAATGAATGCAACAGTAACAGTCTCATTAACGATGAGGTTTCTTCGATGAGGGAAAGCCAAGCGCATGGCTTCATCAGTTTTTCTGTGATTTGGGAAAACTTTCTGTACTTCCTTAATCATTCCACTCTGGTGTCGCGCAATGGACACATCATCTTCGGTTGATAATTGCTCAGGCAAATAGTTCACCATTCCAAAAGCAGGAACATTTTTTGAAAGCTTACGATCGCTTGCATTCACCTTAGCAGCGTGCTGCCTCCTCTTGTGACGTTTTGCCACTACACACGACACTGAATTGTCTCTTCTTCGTCTGGTATTTCGTGCTTTTGTGGACATCCTCACTTTCCAGATTTCCTAGAATTGGAAGCACTAATTAGGTGGCAAACAATTTCCTAATACATTAAATATCTGCTTCGTGCCCTTACACTGCATATATGGTACTCAAATTGTGAAAGATGAGGAATCTGTTGAAAAAATACTCATTTTTGTTTGGATAGGACTATGAATATCAATAACCGTCTGCCACTAACCTTAGCATCACCGAAGCTAATACACTGTTGTTAATAGGGATACTTCACTAGTAGCGTTGTGGCCACTGCATTATAGTTGCTCAAAGATGGGTAACTGCAACAGACATGAATAGTTAGTAAATTACATCCTTATACCTTAGACCAAAAAGACCTTGGCTCAAATAGGAAATCATTCATAATCATTTTAGCAATATCAAGTCTCATGATATAAACTTACTAAGTAAATTTAATTGTCCCGTTATAAAGACAATCCAGCAGGTCGGCACGAGTTTTTTGCCAATGGCATTTGGGCATTCAAAAGTTCCTTCAAGCTTGGGGGAAAATTTTCACACGGCACTTGAAGCGCTTTCGGCTACTGAAGTGATGCTGAACAATTTTGCCCGGAAGTTACAAGCGGCTCATTATGTGAGCAGCTGACAGAAGAATCTAGGTTGCTTGTAGTCTTGTTGCTTGTTGTCTAGTAGAAAATACTTGTACACCGAGAGAAGTAACACTGTCTACAGAATGTGGTTGCACAGAGAGACTAGACGTTGAACAAGGGCCAGGTACTTGGTTGCCATCTTCATCCGCATGAGAATTTAAACACAGGCTGGGATGGCCTTGGATATTTCTAAGAACCCAAGAAACAATTGCTATAGTACAGATATTTAAAAAAATATTTCGGAATATGAATCGTTCAAAAATAAACTTGCTCAAAATTCCAAAACAAAAGACTAAGATACATTCAAAAAATCTAATTCCTGCAAAAAGATGAACTGCTGCAATCTATGATGTAGTTACTCACTTTTCACAAGTCAAAATTTGGTCTTTATTAAGTACTAATTTGAGCAGGCCACCATCAGGTATTTCATCATCGTCTACCTCATAATGCAGGTTGAGTTGAGGACAAAACATTGTTGCCGTTTGTCTCCCGCAGGTGAGATAAACTCGTTATCTGCTTGTTACTTTGTTACTAAATGGCAACTAATTAAGGAAAATAAAACTCTTCTACTTGATAAATTGCTATTGGAAAAATGATACAAGTGAAAATGTAATGGATAATAATGCTTGGTCAATGAAATATGAACTAAGGTACATGAATGGTAATAACTAGATGAACTTGACTAAATTAATAGAAGTAAATTAACGGGACTTACATGGAGTAAGTTAACAGATGAAAAAGGAGCATGGTCAGGTGGGAAGGAGACACTGTAGGAAATAAACCAAAATCTTAAATTAATTACCTGTCAATAGAAGAGACTAGGAGACCAGTGGAGGGAACGTGAGGAGATTGGGGATGCAACATGCAAAAATCTCAACTAACAATATAATATAATACATGCAAAATATATTTACAGAAATAATAAGATAATATGGTATTTACAAAAAGAAATGCAGAACTTAAAGAAACATATTACACTACTTAACTCAAATTAATGAAAACATAAAATAAAATAAATTCTATAACTCAACAAAACAAAACTTAAAATAATAAATAAACTAATAGAAATTAAACAGCAAATAATAATAACTGAATTTCAATAAAATAAATAATAACAGAACAAGCAAGTAACAAAATATAGCAAAATTATTCACGTATCATTAAGAAGTGTCACGAGAAATTGCCCCTTCACCTCCTTGTTAACAATTCATTAACAAGAAGATCAGGTTCTCGGAATAGAGGAATGGCACACCTCCAGGCTATATACACAACACAAATTAAATGAATTATAATCGGCAATTACAGTACATATACTAAAAATAAAGGTACTCACCGGGGATCGCTGACCCACTTACGCAGCGCATTTTCTGGGCGCCCTCCTTGGTGTTACGATTGATCGCTTCTAATATGGTGGGGCATGATACACAGGATGAACTATGCTTAACATTTATAATTTCCAGTTATACGTCATAAAAACATTAATGAGCGCACACACAATGAATGGTGTTAGGAATAATGCTAATTAAGTAATGAAATCAAATAGCATACGTCAAATGACTTACATCACATAATTACACAGAAACATTGGCTGGCCAGCCTTTAACCGCAGATTGCTTATGCATCCAAACATAACACAAATAATGCCTACAATGTCTCAGCGCCCCCAGCAGCCCAGTAGGCGAAGGTTACTTCAACCACAAAGTTCGTCCGCGACTCGCTTCAGTTCAAAGGCCTATCTTATGCACTGTTCAGAAATGTCTAGTGAGGACGTTATCTTGCTCATTACGTTTCAGCATGCTCACACGTCGATTCCCTTCATTCGAGCTGATCAATCCTCAGATGTATGACTGAATAACCGTCCCGCCTGTCAAAGATAAAAATTTAACTTGTTACTAAAAATTTAACTTGTTACTTTTTAAGCGCATCAATGACTGAATGACAATGAATTATCGCAATATTTGATCTCAACACTATCTTTACTCTTTCTTTTTTATTTTTAGAAATGCATGTCTTACCCTCCCTTCTAGTGTGGCATCTCCATGATCCATCAAATGACTCCCACGGTTTGTTATGTTTGATAAATTTCCCCTTAGTGAACGTGGTACCGGGAACACGTAAAATTTCCTCTCTGCAAGTGAAACGAGAATGCATTAATTTCTGGATTACATTATAGCGTCAACTTTAGTGTAATTTTCAATATATGCAATAATCACTTTTCATTATATCTTTGAGCACGTTTGTTACCGCGAACACACCCGAGTTTTATCTTTATACTTCGCGTCGCGGCGTCAACTGTCGAACTGCCCTCCTGTTCATCACGATGTCTATCGTATATTTTGAGGGTTGTGCCCTTCCTCCTGTCCGACCAATCTGGTCCTTCTACTCGTGGACAGTGCCCGCCTACTGCTTCCCTGGTTATATGTTGGTTTCACTCTTTCCCACGCCCAGGCTCCTTCGACACCGTTACTCCGTTCACCCTCGCAGCTCAAGGGTCGCGATTTATGTGCGTTGAGAAAGCGACTTTGTTTGCGAATGGGTAAGCATTTTTCGATCGTCTCAAGTTTCCCAAGGGCTCGACCGACAACACCCAATGTCAACAGCCGTCGTTCGAGCCATTAACTCTTATCGCTCCCCCTTAAACACACAGGCATAAAAGAAAACATACATGTTTAAGCGACATAAAAACATTCATGTTGAAGCGACCCCTCTGTGCTGCTGGGGTTTACTGAGATCTTTCAACACACAACTTTTTACGCAATTACAAGAATTTTCATTTTAAATTCGCAAAAATTTGATCATTCTGAACAGATTCTCGACAGACGGCCTTCTTAGAGTTAAAAAAATTGGCCTGACAATTTTTTTGAATTAGCTTTCAGCTATTTATTGAATAATAAGTACTACAGTATGCAGCCAATATAAGACACACATGGTAAATTCTACTTAAGCACATTTTCATCTAAACTTTGTTCCGCAGAAACAGGGTACCTTACAATTAACACTACAATCATTACTATCAGCCACAGCGTGATATATTGTGTCGTGTTCTTCTAACCGATGTATCTGTTTTTCCCGCCGAAGTAAAGTGCGTACTAAATACTTGAGTACTTAACCCTAATAACATTCACAAAATTTCACGGGCACCTTTCCCACTCCTCAGACATCCTAAAGTATCGATGATTTTATGTCTCGTAGTTTCAATTTACGCTTGCGTTTTCTGTTCTCCAAATCCTTGCCGCTGCAGTTGGCGGTTCGATGTTGACTCCTTTGGTATAGCTGACGAATTTGCTTTTCTTCCATGCCTCTCTTCTGGCATTTCAATAGCTTCACACGCGCGTTGAAGATGAGTGCTTAATTTCAGGAGGAAGTATTGCGAGCCCAATATGCAGACTCGTATAAAATTTCTATACACCACATTACTACACGATTGCGTTCTGTAAGATGGATCATTATTATGATTCAAATTACCACCAAATCATCTTCAGTGCAATGTTTCACATACATTTTATGACGTTTATTCAAACTCAAATTTTTAGTCGGCAGATTACTCATGAATGCCTATTCGTTGATCAGACGAATTGGCAAATCAGGAACTTATGTTGACCTGTCGAAGCATAAGAGTAGAAGCGTCGATAAATTTCATTTAATATAGTCTCCCTTCGCGATAGGGTTCCTAATCCTACGAAGTAATGCTGAAGTATTCCGAGGCACAATCCTGCGCAGTGCACGCTGGTATCCTGTAGAATTTCCCTCAGTATTCCTTGACGTCGACGTGGAATCTGATAGACACAATATAATATTTTATTTTCTCCGAGTGAACATTCTTATTTATGCGAGAATTTCATGGGTTAATATTCTTTGAAGACCGTACGTATCATTCAAAGGCTATCCGACGTAATCTGTTTTAATTTTTATATCACGTATAAATAGAGATGCCTAAAAATGCGGCTTCAATATTCCAATGTGATAATTTGCCTAGTCAAAATTCACAGGAAACTTGCATTCGAATTTCAGGAATGCCTTACCAGGCATAAATGTTACGACGCAAACTCCACATTATTCAAGTAAGTTACAACACTCAACAATGCAAAGTACTGTCACTGTTTCATAAGAGTGCCCATTTTTATAAAAGCATTTTTGAACGCTATTATAGTTTGGCACCCTTGAATAAATAATCTGCTTTATTTTCACTCCTTCTTCCGTCCTCACGCTGTCGCTGCGTCGTTCTGTGGTGCTTTCCACTTCGAAGCATGAGTGCTAATTAGTCGAGAACTCCTTCCTGCTCTAGCTTGTTAGTGGCCAGTTGGCTTAGCTACAGCTCAACCACAAGCGGCTCCGAGGTAATTACTTGTGCGTCCGGCGTCCTTCTTAAGCATGATGTGAAATTTCCAGCTATACATTCGTCTTTGTCGCCTCTCACTGCAACGCTTGAATTTGGGCAATCCTTTTAAACATCTCCAATGCAGGTGCAATGTGTCCCTCATGTCGTGTTGTTGTTCTATCTTCTTCGTTCTTGTAAATAATTACTTATATCCCTCGTGATTCTCCCCGAATTTGCTGCTTATACGAGACGTATTCGTGTTATGCAATTGTTCTGGCCTGTTTTGTGCTGAAGTACATACTACGCTAATCTACCAAGAAATTAATTCCTTAAGTCTGAAAAGAAATGTACTATACTTCTACAGAGTAAGAGGAGAATAATTCCTTCCGGAATACCGTGTTTACGATATTCTTTCAGGGCAAGAGTAAGACACAGAGTCAGAAATTCAACGCTACAGTACAAAAGAATACGAAATTTCAATAAGACGCTAAACTTATTTTCCCCGTTGTGAAAATGAACGGTCTAAAGGTATAGATAAAATCAGCTAGCCTGAGATAGCCTCAGCCTAAGAACTTCTGATGAAACTTAATTCATTCGCTAGAGCTGTTTCGTATGAAGCGCGCACGCATCACGAGAAGCTGGCGAGAATATAAGCATCCTACAAAGGAAACAAAGTACTCCTCATGAGAAACACACGAAGTTAACCTAATAAACGCTCAATTTCCCTTTACTTAGCAAGAGAGAAAATGAGAACTAAGCACAGTGTAAGATTAGATCACTCAACAAGATTTTCGTCCAAACGAAATTTCTTGTGAGCAAAGCAAGTTGGAGTTACATAACCTAGAGCATATTCCTATTGAACAAAGCATCACACTCTAGTGAGTGAGATTAGATTTAATCACAGCTAGAATAACACAATTCTACTAAAGAACACATTTAGATTAAAGCAATGCAACGCAAAAAAAACTTACTCCTACGCAAGAGTTTTCAAAAATTAAACACACAAGAACACATCCCGCAAAGTCAAGTTGATGTATGATTTCAGTCCTCTGTAGTTCGTTTCTAGTTGGCGGTTCACCTACACCGAGAACGTAAGTTATATTTTCGCTGAGTCACCGACGTAGCCTGTTCATTCGCAGCGTTTTCTGGCATTTCTTCGTCCTCGCTGTCGATAGCTTCACATCCGGCATTTGGCGGCGCTGCGGCATTCTGGTTGCAGGGGTAAGCTTCACCTCTCAAGTGGGCAATTTTCAATCTATCGAGGTGAACTCTTCTCTCGCAGTTACTATAGAGCGCCTTTATTGTGGCATTCGTCTCTGTTTTTACTGTAATCCGGTAAGGGCCGAGCCAGTCGGTAGGCCATGCATTTGCAACTTCAGCCTTTCCCGTTGGATTATGCAGCAACACAATATCGCCAACTTGCACCTGACTGTTCTTCACTCCGCGCTCCTTTAACTGCACCGATTTATCGTGTGAGGCTCTAGATTTTACCTTCACCATGTTGAACGCATTGTGGAGTCGTAAGCTTACCTCGGCACTGTAATTCTCACCTAGAGAGTAATCCATGCGAGGGGTTTTTAACCAGTCAACAACAGGAATTTCTGCATCCCTACCAAAGAATAAATAGAATGGAATTTCTTCAATGACGCTCTGGTAGCTGGTGTTCAGTGCCAGGCACGTCCAAGGAAGTGCATCAGGCCACGAGGATTGATCATTGGCGGCAAGGTGTGATAAAACAGTCTTGATATTCTGATTCTGCCGTTCCGTCATTCCGTTTGATTGGGGATGATATGCTGATGTGTTGTAGTATTTTATTTTCAATTTTTCACACACATTTCTGAACAAAGCTGACGTGAAATTGGTTCCCCTGTCTGAGATGAGCGTCTTCGCTGGGCCGTACGTAGTCACGAATTGAGTTAACGCTTTCGTTACTTCCTCAGTTGTCTTGCTTCTGAGCGGAAACGCTGCAACATATCTACTAAAGTGATCGACCACGGTTAGGATGTACTTGTGTCCCTCGTTCGAGACAGGCATTTCAATTAAATCAACTCCTATTCTGTCCAGAGGCTTGTCAATTTCAGGGAATGAACCCATGCTAACACAAATACGATTGTTGATCTTACGTTTCTGACATTGCATGCACGAATCGACGTACTTGTTAACGTCACGCGCCATGTTAATCCAGTACCCAAATTCCATGAGCTTTTTCCACGTTTTAGCACGACCTTGGTGTGCACCAATTGTGCTATCATGCGCCAACGTTATTGCTACTTCTCTCAGGGCGTCTGGCACAACGATCAAGTGCCTTGTTCTATTAGGCTTTCGTTGTGTCTTTCTGAAATACAATATGCCTCCGTCGGTGAAGACCTCGGCTTTCAGAGCGAGACTTGGCGCGTCCCCTGATTTGTCACCTTCAAGATACCTCAGTACAGGCCCCCAAACAGGATCCTTCAATTGCTCTGCTCTCACATTTTCTTTCTGCAACTTACTTTCCGCCTCTTGTACATTGGGAGTTTCATCTAACATCGTCGTGACGAACACTGTTTTAGGGGCTTCGTCGTCTCGATTTTCTTCTTCGTTATCGTTCGCAATATTTCTCGACAACGCGTCGGGCACCACGTTCTGAGCTCCTGGCCGATAAATCACCTCAAAATCATATTGAGAGAGTGTTAGCGCCCATCTCATAATTCTGTTGTTCTTGGTATTTTTACCTTTGAACAAATATTTGAGAGCCGTGTGGTCAGTAATTACAACAAATTTATTGCCGTACAGGTAAGGTGAAAAGTGATTTACAGCGGCGACCACTGCTAATCCTTCCCGCTCCGTAATTGAATAACGTTTTTCAGCATCATTGAATCTTTTGCTGAAGTATCCAATCGGTTGTTCCTTACCATCACATTTCTGTGCAAGGACCGCGCCCGAGCCCTCATTCGAGGCATCACAGCTCAAGTAATACGTCTCATTTAGAGAAGGCTTCTTCAGAACTGGAGCTTCTATCATGAGCTGCTTAAGTTTACAGAAGGCTTGCTCGTGTTCCTCCTTCCACTGGAATTTTTGGCCCTTCTTAGTCAGAGCATTAAGGGGTGCAGCTGTTGTGGCAAAGTGCGGAATGAAGCGCCGGTAGAAATTAGGCGCTGCCACGAACGAGCGCACTTTACGTGCGGTAGTCGGCCTAGGGTAACTCTGCATTGCCTCTACGTTTTTGGGGTCTGGAATAAGTCCCTCACGACTGATGTAACATCCTAGGTATTTTACTTGTTTTTGTGCAAATTTGCACTTGTCCAAGCCTATTTTTACTCCGGCACATTGAAACTCGTGCAACACTTCCCTTAAATTTTCTAGGTGACTCTCAAAAGTCATAGAGTTAACGCACACGTCGTCCAAGTAAATAGCGGCGAATTTTCCAAGTTGCCTTTTCAGAACATGACAAATTACTCTCTGGTACACTGATGTTGAGCACTTAAGTCCCATAGGTAGCCTAGAGAACTCGAAGTTGCCTTGTCGAGTTTGAAACGCCGTGTACTGCTTACTTTCTTCATCTAGCTCAATTTGATGGAAGGCTGATTTTGCATCGACAATGGAATAGTATTCTTTGCCAGCCACCTCCTCCAGTGTCCCTATGATGTTGGGAATTGGATAATGTTCGTTTATTACCCGCATGTTTACAGCTCGCAAATCAAGGCAAATTCTGTGTCCCCCACCAGGCTTCTTTACGAGTACGAGGGGATTCTTCCAAGCACTTGTGCTCTCTTGCACAACTCCACTTTCAATCATCTCCGAGACCTTCTTATCAATAATTTCTTGGCTGGTGTACGGAATACGCCATCCTTTCGTTTGAATTGGCCTGTAATCACTCAGCAAAATTTTGTACTTCACTCCTTTCACGTGGCCAATATCCATCTCGTCTGCACTAATTGTCTTGTGATATTCCTTCAGCAGGTTCCTGACTTGTCCTTGTTTTTCAGGATCCAAGTGACTGAGGTCAAGCTCATCAATTTGCTGGAAGCGCTTCTCTCTGCGGCGATTTTCTACTTCGCTATTTTCCGCATTGTTTTCTTCAGCAGTTGCATCTTCATTCGAGATTTCGTGGCATGTTGCAATTATTGCTCCTTCAGTCAGAGCGATTTCTTCGGCAAAAGGGTTAAGTACAGGCATCAAAACATGCCCGTTTTGTACCTTTGCAGCGGTGGCTCCGACGTACGGCGCCCACTTAATTCTAGGCTCTAAAATTACTTCCTTCCCATCAAACTTGCCATCTGCTCGGCACTTCACCATGGTTTGCGCGCGAGGCTTCACTGTAATATCCTCAGCCAGAGTGACAGATGTTTCATCCCTCGTTACACACAGAATTTTCGGAGAAGCGTGTCCTGGTGCTGAAAACATGTTCACGTAAGTGCCAAAGAATGATGCCCTACGTTTTCCGAAGTCTAGCTTTGCGTTGACTTTGTTCATTACTTCCACTCCTATTAGCAGGTCTCCTGGGAATGCATTTTCCCGCACAACAAAACATCTCTGAACAATTTTCTGACCGTTAACTTTGATTGGCACATTAATCTTTCCCAGCACCGGTACGGGTTCATCTCCAATTGTTTTTAATGCAGTCGATGTTCCTTTCACACTAGCATTTTTAATCCCCGCAACCACACGCTCTTTTACCAAGCATATATTTGCTCCGGTATCAAGAAGTGCGGTAACAGGTGTACCATTCACTTGGAGTATCACGCTGGGATTTATTAGTGAAGCTAACGGTCTCCTATTCCGTTTTTTGGCTGTCCTGCAAACTGTTGCACTCTGCAATCAGCTCTTAGGTGCCCAAATTTTCCACAGTTGACGCACGGCGGTGGCACTGCTCTATACTGGGCTAAGTCCACTGCAGGTGCAGGTGGTACTTCCAGATGCGGCTGTGGCTCTCTTGCGTGGTATATTTGGTGCTGATGACTCCTAAGTCTGCCTTTTTCGCTCCAGTAGGGTGCTTCATAATTTCCTCTTCGATGATAAGGAGAGTGTCGTATCTGTCTGTTCCTTTCTCTCCAGGGTGGCACTTCATGGCGGTACCCTCTAGGCCGTTGTGGTGAATGCCGCATCGTATGGCCGACACGTGCAGTCTCATGCTGTGGCCTCCTCTCGCTTCGCTGCGCTCTCTCTCTCTCCGGTTCCCTCTTCTCTGTCGTTTCCCTTGGTACTGGTACTATCCGTCGATTTTCCACTTCGATTGCCATGTCCCTCAATTCTTGTACTGTCGTAGGTCTCGCATCACTTCGAAAGGGTCTTGTGATGTTCTCCCTTAATCCGAGCCACATCAAATCTACAAGGACTCGTTCCGGATGTTCCAGATAATTCTCGTTGTACAGCCTTTCCAGGCGCGTCAGGTACTCTGAAACTCCTTCTCGGCTTGTTTGCTTCTTGGTCACTATTTCAAACAGCGCTTGAGTCGGATGTTCCACTTGGTCGGCGTATGAGCGCAGCCATCTTTCTGCTTCTCGTAGGTTCGTTAGTGTACCAATTATTTTATTGCATTCCTTTGCCTCTTGTGGACCCAGGCATAGGAAGAAGGCATTCACCTGCTCGCTGTTATTCAGATTGCCCGTCAAAAACTTCAACCTTGCCATATGTTCCCCTACATCGTCGCCCCTCCTGAATTTAGCACCAATGGCCCCCACGCAACTTGTTACCACAGGCATATTAACTTCTTCTTCCTCTTCAGGTTGTGGTGGCGCCACTCGTCCGTTCCCCCTTGCGTTGTTCCTTCTCCCTCGCGCAGACATGGTGGCGATTTTCTCCAATTCACCTTTTCCAAAACTCAAAATTTTGCGATCACTCAAATATTTTTCAAACCTACTCACTGTAAAATTTTTACTGAAACTTTGAAATTAATCGTGTGAACACACCAGAATTTTCTTACTGAATCTTATCACTTTTATAACCACTTTCACTTTCTTTAACTATATGGCAGTGTGCTTGCTGGCTTCTCACACCGGAACACAGAAAATCATCACTACGAGTTATGAACCTCTACTGAATTTCTGTACGTTTTGCACATGAAATAACTACGCAACAAAAAAAAAATACAATGCAACTGTCATACTACACTCACAAAATATTACAAAGCGATCGTGTTGATCTCACCAAATTTCTGTCGAGAATCTGTTCAGAATGATCAAATTTTTGCGAATTTAAAATGAAAATTCTTGTAATTGCGTAAAAAGTTGTGTGTTGAAAGATCTCAGTAAACCCCAGCAGCACAGAGGGGTCGCTTCAACATGAATGTTTTTATGTCGCTTAAACATGTATGTTTTCTTTTATGCCTGTGTGTTTAAGGGGGAGCGATAAGAGTTAATGGCTCGAACGACGGCTGTTGACATTGGGTGTTGTCGGTCGAGCCCTTGGGAAACTTGAGACGATCGAAAAATGCCTACCCATTCGCAAACAAAGTCGCTTTCTCAACGCACATAAATCGCGACCCTTGAGCTGCGAGGGTGAACGGAGTAACGGCGTCGAAGGAGCCTGGGCGTGGGAAAGAGTGAAACCAACATATAACCAGGGAAGCAGTAGGCGGGCACTGTCCACGAGTAGAAGGACCAGATTGGTCGGACAGGAGGAAGGGCACAACCCTCAAAATATACGATAGACATCGTGATGAACAGGAGGGCAGTTCGACAGTTGACGCCGCGACGCGAAGTATAAAGATAAAACTCGGGTGTGTTCGCGGTAACAAACGTGCTCAAAGATATAATGAAAAGTGATTATTGCATATATTGAAAATTACACTAAAGTTGACGCTATAATGTAATCCAGAAATTAATGCATTCTCGTTTCACTTGCAGAGAGGAAATTTTACGTGTTCCCGGTACCACGTTCACTAAGGGGAAATTTATCAAACATAACAAACCGTGGGAGTCATTTGATGGATCATGGAGATGCCACACTAGAAGGGAGGGTAAGACATGCATTTCTAAAAAAAAAAGAAAGAGTAAAGATAGTGTTGAGATAAAATATTGCGATAATTCATTGTCATTCAGTCATTGATGCGCTTAAAAAGTAAAAAGTTAAATTTTTAGTAACAAGTTAAATTTTTATCTTTGACAGGCGGGACGGTTATTCAGTCATACATCTGAGGATTGATCAGCTCGAATGAAGGGAATCGACGTGTGAGCATGCTGAAACGTAATGAGCAAGATAACGTCCTCACTAGACATTTCTGAACAGTGCATAAGATAGGCCTTTGAACTGAAGCGAGTCGCGGACGAACTTTGTGGTTGAAGTAACCTTCGCCTACTGGGCTGCTGGGGGCGCTGAGACATTGTAGGCATTATTTGTGTTATGTTTGGATGCATAAGCAATCTGCGGTTAAAGGCTGGCCAGCCAATGTTTCTGTGTAATTATGTGATGTAAGTCATTTGACGTATGCTATTTGATTTCATTACTTAATTAGCATTATTCCTAACACCATTCATTGTGTGTGCGCTCATTAATGTTTGTATGACGTATAACTGGAAATTATAAATGTTAAGCATAGTTCATCCTGTGTATCATGCCCCACCATATTAGAAGCGATCAATCGTAACACCAAGGAGGGCGCCCAGAAAATGCGCTGCGAAAGTGGGTCAGCGATCCCCGGTGAGTACCTTTATTTTTAGTATATGTACTGTAATTGCCGATTATAATTCATTTAATTTGTGTTGTGTATATAGCCTGGAGGTGTGCCATTCCTCTATTCCGAGAACCTGATCTTCTTGTTAATGAATTGTTAACAAGGAGGTGAAGGGGCAATTTCTCGTGACAGAAGGATAACTTACTAGTTCACCTACCAGTGCAACTGGAGCTTCACTTTTATTCGGAATTATCTTAGGGTCTTTACCAATATCTTAATGTGGTTAAATTTATTACCAATTGAAAAGAACGAAAATGTACAATTAGACTATAATAAACATGAAAATAACAATAAAGGTTATCTGAGTAAAAACATGAAGGCTGTGCTATAAAAAGTAGCAAAACAACCCCCGGTTACATGCCCCCCCACTAGCACCATCCTTCATGCTAGACAGGTTACAATTTCTCTTCAGGCTAACAGCTGCACCAGCATGTGAATTCATAAGCCTTCCTTTTACAACCTTATGAGCTAACCCTTCTTCTCCTGGGTGCTCGTTCCAATATTTTCGATTGTACATTAGGGAGATCTTCCACTGAACCTCTCGATCGAGTTTGCCTAATAGATTTGTTAGGTGATTTTTGTCTCTCGCAAGCGGACACAAAATCTTCCATTCTCTGCACAACAGCAGGATCAAGTGTGAAACCCTCAAAAAGAGCTTCACCACCAGAGCTAAAACTTTCATCTGGCATTGGAACCTTGCTGGCTAATTCTTTTGAATTACCAGTCTGCCCAACTGATGATGTCATACTGAGATTAGTAAATTTGGCAATTTCAGGATCAGTCCTTTCACATGATTCATCCACCATCAGCTCAGAGTCTACTGAAGACAGTTGCCAGTCATCATCCCCTTCCCAATCCAGGGTAAGACGATACAGCCCCTGAATATACTCCGTAGTAGACAATTCACTTGAAATATGATTAGTACAGGACAAAGACTCTTTATTATCAACAGGCCTAGGTGCTACCTCTGATAGCGCTTGATGCTCCAGAGCAGCCTCAAACTGGCAACCTCTGCATAGCATACAGTACACTTTTTGCACTGAAGAGCCATAGCTCTTTTCAAGAGAAACACCCAAATCCTGTGAGTTTACTTTAGAAATTACATTGCTCTGCAAGTCTTCAGTTCCCTCAGTACAAAAACCCGAAAATGAGTCACAACTGTCACTTGAATTAAACAAGGAATCACAATTTGAATGAGAACCAGCACCAGTACAATCAGTTACATCTGAACCAGAAGACATGTCAGTATCCTCCGAAGGGCTTGACAAATGCATATTATTGCCAGTAGGCCACAGAACATCTTCCTCCGAACCCACATCGTGGTATTGTAACTTATGCAGCTGCTCAATGTACAAAGGGTGATGTGAGACATACTTGGGGGGAAGTTTATAAGGACGTAACTGAGTATGATGAGCTTT
The DNA here is from genome assembly GCA_030386875.1 of Morinoia aosen. Lineage (NCBI taxonomy): Eukaryota > Metazoa > Arthropoda > Malacostraca > Amphipoda > Talitridae > Morinoia > Morinoia aosen. The sequence goes on along the minus strand of CM059577.1, from coordinate 13,486,718 downwards.
GACATTTCCATCGCTGCTCCGATCAGAGAGCTCGTAGGTTACCCCATTATCATTTACTTTGGACACCCAGTAAGGACCTCTAAAACTTGGGCTCAATTTATTGATGTTCAAAAGCCCTTTATGGTGAATTTTCATTAGAACCATTTGACCATTTTTGAAAGGTGGAAACTTTGGGTTTCCAACCCTCCAGTGTTCAGCTAGTTTCCCCAAAAGAGGTGGATCACTGCTAACCTCATATGCTTTAGTCAACAAAAACTTTGAGGGAGACATCTGTAATTCAGCATGAACAGTATTATTATAGGCAATGAGAACTCTAGGCAGGAGGATATCCCGAGATCCCTGCTCATCCACTAAGTTGCGGATGAAGTTCTTAATGGTACGGTTCACTCTCTCTACAGCACCATTACTAGATGGGCAGTAAGGAGTAGTAAGCTTGTGATGGACATTTGATTCCATGATAAATTCAGAAAATTCGGAAGAGGTAAATTCTGGACCATTATCTGTGAGCAAGTTAGATGGAACCCTAGGCAAAAAGGGAAACACATGATTTTTAAATGCGTCAATGATGGCAGAGCTAGTTTTATTTTTGATAGGAATTGCCACTACCCACTTAGAATAGTGGTCCACCACCACTAAGCACCCAATAAACCCCTTAGGTGACCTAGGTAGAGAAATCAGATCAGCAGCTACAAGCTCAAAAGGATAGCTTGTGCTTATCTTCAAGGTAGGTGGGATCACAGGTGATGAAAATTCCTTGATGATTTGACAATGATGGCAAGTAGTGCAAACATCCCTAACAACATTGTACTTAGAGGGATGCCAAACCAGATCAAAGAGAAGGTCCAACAACTTATCTCGACCAATATGCGCAAAATTGAAGTGCAACGTAATAGCAATTTCAACTAAACATTCAAATGGAATGACTGGAATGGGCACTGAACCAGAATAGACAATAATTCCTTGACTGACGGATAACTTAGAAAAATGGTATTTAAAAGCCTTCAACTTTTCAGGCCATTCATTCACAGGTACTTTATTCTTGAATACCTGATTAAGCTTCCTTAGGTCAGGGCACCGAATCTGCAGCTGCTTAATAGTCTCCTCGCCCGACAACAGTGAAAGACCTGCGATTGCACCACAATTAGATTTGATCTCAAATCTCAAATCCCTGGTGCTAACTTCCACTCTTGGTTCAGGTTCCATAGCAGTTACAGAGAAAATATGAGGTCCAATGATGTCCTGCAAACTCCTAGGGGTGAGCTTGGTTATAATGGTTGACTCACGCTTGCAAGAAAAAACACTGAAATCAATAGTCAAATCATGCTGCAACATGAAATCCAAACCTAGCAGAAAACAGTGTGGAAGGATATCATTACTAACAATGGCAAATTTATGTGCAACTGCCATCTCATACGATCCAATTGAGAAAGACAATTCAACAGTGTGAACAATAGGCACTCTCACCCCAGAGACCCCAACAATATCACACAGCTTCTCCTCCCTTATGCTAGAAGCAACTCCAGACTCACGAATCAACTCAAGTGCTGACTCTGAAACCAGACTGATTTCCGCACCACTATCTAGAACAGCACACAAGTCATGGTCACCAATTTTTGACCAAACCTGGGGGTATAGAAAATAAAGGAATTGATTAATGTTGTATATAGGATATTGAAATATGCGGAGTTCCGTAATGGGAAAATTTACCGTAATTTATTACGTCAATGTCAGAACGACATTTAAACAAGACCAATGCACTAAAACTAAGGGCAACAAAAGTAAGAGTCCTTCAGAGCCGGTCTTCTGGGAGACAGGCGGGCGGTCCACTTGCGATCTCTGACTGCCGTCGTAGGAAGCAAGCACCCGTGCTCTGTGGAGTTAGTTGCAGTTAGTTACGATATAGTGTTTAGTCTTACGTTTAACACGGTTTATCGTTATAAAATAAGTTTTTAGGTAAGTTATAAGTTACAAGTTTTTAGGCAAGTTATAAGCTATAAGTTTTTAGGCAAGTTATAAGCTATAAGTTTTTAGGCAAGTTATAAGCTATTAGTTTTTAGGCAAGTTATAAGCTATTAGTTTTTAGGTAAGTTATAAGCTATTAGTTTTTAGGTAAGTTATAAGCTATTAGTTTTTAGGTAAGTTATAAGTTATAAGTTTTTAGGTAAGTTATAAGTTATAAGTTTTTAGGTAAGTTATAAGTTATAAGTTATAAGTTTTTAGGTAAGTTATAAGTTATAAGTTTTTAGGTAAGTTATAAGTTATAAGTTTTTAGGTAAGTTATAAGTTATAAGTTTTTAGGTAAGTTATAAGTTATAAGTTTTTAGGTAAGTTATAAGTTATAAGTTTTTTGGTAAGTTATAAGTTATAAGTTTTTAGGTAAGTTATAAGTTATAAGTTTTTAAGAATGCATGGGGAAACGTCGTCCTAGGTACCCAGCTCACGGCATGGCAAGTAATTGGCTACTGAACTAATAGTTCACCAACCTCCAATAAGCTCGTGAGCATCAGGACGTGCCGGGAAGCGGAGTCAGGCGAGTGGATGGTGAGCGGAGCAGTCAGCAGCAAGTAGGATGCCTTAGCCCGTCATCCCCGTCCGCTCGGTCCTCGGTGGAACGGAGAAGCGCAGCGTAGCGATGCGAAGGAAACCCCACTGGCGTCCCTGCGTTGGCAGCACGGGAGGTTCCGTCGGGGATGCGACGGCAGATGAAACCGACGAAGGCTGGGTAGGCTCAGTTATAAAGTTGAAGTTGTGAGGTCAATGGCTGGAGGCGATCTGAATCGGCCTCGAGAAAATTTGAGAGGTCAGTGCAGTTAGGCTCAAATGTTGTATTCAATTGGCTGTATTCAGGATGGTAAACTACAGTTCAAAAACCAAAGACGAGCCTAGAGCTGGGTTTTGGAATTTTTATATGTTAAAGTAATAAGTTTTTGCTACATTAATTTTAGGTTTAATATTCGAATATTAAGTTTTACTTTTAAGTTAAATATTAATTTAATTTTAGTCCTTAATTTCAAGTTCATGAGGAAACGAGCTTAAATTTAATTAACTCTAAACGATTACAGGATAGCCTGTAAGATTTCTGTACATTCCCCGCCAGGGATTCGGCTTCACTAGAAATGAAGGCGAATGAAAGTTAGATTATTTACACTGCGTCATCTGCCACCCAGGAGCGTATTTTACGCTTAGCCGCAACGGCAGCTTTTCGTTGGCAGGGGCGCACGTCAGGCACATTCGATTCAGACCCTAGTCCGTCCGAGCAGGCCGGCTGGCTGCTGAGCGTCTCGTCTGATGAGAGAAGAAGAATTAGTGACGAAGCATGACGGTAGACCTCGTCACCTGTGCTTTTACGAATATGCGCTGCGGTGACTTCACCCAGAGAATTAGTTTCTGTTTTCAGAATGATACCTAAAGGGTAAGTGGATTGTTTCAAATATTTATCTACTAGCAGAACTATGTCGCCCGATTTTAGGAGCTTATGCTTTACGGGTTTATATCTATCCGGTTTGTCAGTTGCTTGACGAACCAAGGTTGCCAAAAATTCTGAGTGATAAATATCATTCAATTCTGTGTGAGCACGAACCAAAGTCGAGTAGTATTCTGTGAAGTCCTTTAGAGACCGTGGTTCGAAGTCTGGATCATCTGTGGAAATCGATTGAAGATCAGGTAAAATATTGACAGAAGGAAGCTCGTAACCGTGGATCAGCATTTCTGGTGTTATAGGAGAGACATTTTCAAGATTAGATCGTAACGCTTCTTTGAACGCGATTGGTCTTCTGTTGGCAAGGTGCACTGATTTTGCAATCAAGAATTGGAAATCAAAAATCGACAAAATATTTTTTCCAATAGCTTTGAAGATAAGTCTCTTGCAGGCCTTGACACAGCATTCAATGAGCGAGCCTAAAGCACTGTTGCCCTTGCAATACTGTGCCAGTGTTATTTCTCGGATGCCATGCTCCTCTAGGTAGGTTTGAGTTTCATGGTCATCGAGGAAAGACCTAATTGTGTTGAAGCCTGCTGAAATTTGACTGCCTAAATCAGCTGTACAACTTTTGAACATTCCGTATTCATAGACGTGCAATTGTAGAGCCTTTAGGAAGTCTTGTGCATCTGCACTCAAGCAAACTTTCATATTTATTGCCCTACTCCAGAGACAGGTCAAGATCAAGATCCACACCTTTTGTTTTTTACCTTGAATTTTGATAGTGTATGGACCCATGTAGTCCAGGAACACAGAAGAAAACGGCTTGGCAATTGGAGAGACTCTGAAGTCGCGATAAGGACTCTGGTTCAATTTTATTGGTCGTTCATTTACTCTACGACAAGTGATGCATTGCTTTAGAACTTTCCTAACTTCAGAAAATGGGTGAATGAAGAAATAATTTTTTCTCAACTCGTGCAGGACTGAATAGACACCGGAGTGGCCGATGGAGACATGAGCGTCTGCAATGATCAGTCTTGTGAGCAGACTGCCCTTTGGCAAGAGAATCGGGTAAGCGTTAGCGTTTTGTTCGGGAAATTTAGACTTCACCCTCAAAAGGCCGTCCGGTGTAAGAAATACGTTCAAACGTTTTATTAAAGGAGGCACTTTACTACTCTCTTTCTTTGCGTCTCGCAAGTAATCTAGAACCTCACGAAACTGTTCTCCCTGTTCAGCAAGCAAAATGGTACTCATCGCTTTAGAATGCAAATTTTCCGTTTGAATAGCAAGAGTAGCATCAGATCTTAGTACTTTTAATTTCAATTTGTTAACAAACAGGAGGACATTTTTGTAAATCTTCACAAGTTTTGCTAACGAAGAAAATTTATCGAGAGGTACCAAGTGGACGTTAGGATAATTTCGCTCTGCAGTGCAAGCGTTTACGTTAGCGTTTATGGTCGACTTACCCTGATTATCTTGTTCAGAGGCCTGTGCTTCGTCTCCGGCGGAGACCGGAGCTTCCGACTCCTCGACGGCTTTGCTGGCGGCATGAGGCAGCACCAAGGAGAAGCCTGGGTCAAAGGAGGAAGCACCCTCATGGATGAAGGTAGGACCTGTGTAATATTTAGATTTGTTTAGTTGCTTAGCACTTGGGCAACGGGTAACGAAATCTGCAGGATTTTCCTGTCCAGCGGTGAACCTGAAATTTATAGGCTTTTTATTACAGAGAGATTCTATCTCTTGTAGTTTGTTCATGGTAAAGACGTTCCTTTTTGACATCTTATCGAAATCAATGGAGAATGATTTGATCCAATGCAAAGCCACCATGCTGTCTGTAAAGAGAGACAAGGATGTTATGTTCAAAGGAGTCATGGTTTGGCTGCCAGTGAAGTTCTCAAACCAGTCAATCAATGCAGCTGTTCCCAGATGCACTGCTGCAAGTTCTAGTACAGGTACAGATCTGGCTTTCATTTGTTTGTTGACAATTTTGGACTTACTGGCGAGTAGGGTAAGTTTGTTTTCATTTTCAGCTTTTATGTATATGACATAGCCATACAAGCTGGTCGAGGCATCTGTGAAAGCAATAAGAGAAAAGTTACTTTCACGCTGACCAAGAGATCTAGGAACCGGGAGACATTTAGAGGAATTTACCTGCTTGGCGATAAGAGTCCACTCCCGAAGTAGGTTCTTGGGGAGCTTGGAGTCCCATTTCAAATTTTGGTCAGATTGTAGTTTGTGTAAGAAGACTCTGGCTCTGTTGAGAATGGGGCAATACACGTTGAACACATCATAAATTTCATGAATGGTTCCCAGAATCTTTCTTTTCGTATCTGCCTTCAAGTCAAGCTTTACCGTGCAGGGCCGAAGGGTGTCAGCTTCCCGGTCCCAAGTCATGCCCAGAAGTTTCACGTCCTGGGGAGTTACCGACTCGCTTTCCTCGTCGATTCTCTGCTGCAAAGACGGTGAGTTCGTCATGAATTTCTGTAAAGGAAACTGGTACTTGCTGAAAACCTTTGGCAGGGACTCGTAAGAAAGGGTCAGCTTAGTTAGGTCATTAGTTGAATAACCACCGTTATCCATGTACATCATGCCGTACACTGCTTTGCGGAGCTCTGACAAGAAAGGATCGTCATCTGGATCGTCTAGGATCAATATCCTGTAGAGAGCCAGCATTAATAAAGTGGGGCTCGGTCTGAGACCAAACATAAGTCTCAGACTCTTGTATGCAATAGGGGTCAAATCGTTTTTTAGTATGTTTTTGAACCATAAGAAACAAAGTCTGTTCTGGTCAACTTCTCTTAACTGTATGTTCAGAAAAGCCTGTTTTATATCAAAGGTTAAAAGATATTTATCAAATCTGTGCCAGACTAAGGCAACTTCAGGTTTTGAATTCAGGCATGGCCCTGGCAGAGTGGCTTGGTTATGGCTGACAGAACCCTGTGCTTTCTCACAGAGGTTGGCCAGGAACACTACACGACATTTGGTAGTGTCGTGCTCCATCCGAAAGACGCCCATATGTGGCAAGAAGCTACATTCGGGATGGGTTGCCATGAATTCCTCTGTGTTGTCGATACGCTCAATAATGCCGTTTTGCTCCTGCTCCTTGAACACATCATTGTACATTTTGAGACGGTCGGCATTCGACGCAAGTTTTTTATAATTGCTACGTAATATTTGATGCGACAAGGCGTAATTTTTAGACAGTTTATGAGAAATTTTATGATTCCACATTAGTGGCATGACTAGTCTACCTTCATGATTTCGTTTTGTGTTCGTCATGACATAGTCAACTAACTTGTCGTTCAATTCCGTTTGCTCAGGATCACCCGGTGGGTCCAAACCTAGAAGCCCGTCACAACGGGAGCTGAGCTCGTCTGCGGGCGCACGAGCAAGAAACGAGTCTAAATCAGAGTAATGATTAGTCTCACCAGATTTCTGCTCGCCGGACCCAGGCTGGCGATGGTGTTGCGAGACGGCAACGTCTGCAGCACCACAAGACATGGACCGGCCAGGATGATCTGCATCGTGCTGCAAGGGTGACAAGGAATGTAAATTTTGTTCAATGGTTCGAACATTGCCCGTCAAGAAAATTCCTACTGCAGAGTCAATGTAACAGGATTCTTTACCAGGGTACCCAAAATTCACGTACTTCATATCGAAGAAGGGATCAGATTCCGTGCCCAAGACGAGTGAAATTTGTTCTGGAAAAGAAGAATCTGCGTAAGATGAGTCGGCCAACGCGTAACCTTTATGTTTAAATGTAGATGCAATTTGCCCCAGTCCTGACGTGGGCAAAGAAATTTGAATCGACTGGACACAAATTGCCTCTACCGAAAGATTTTTGTTCCCAGCTTTAAGCGGGACCTCAACAATGTTCGTAACCAGTTCTGTACTTGAATTAAACCCTTGAATTTTTACCTTTTCATTTTCCCTTACCACAGGAAGAGAGAGTTCACTGGCCAAGGGAGAAGAAATAAAATTCCTTTGGCTGCCACCGTCTTTCAATATCCTAACTTTAGAGGATTTGATCTCTGCGGTAAGGGTAGGTAGTAAATTCAAGTCATCGAAAGTTTTGCTGAAAAAAGATTCAGTTAGCGTCAGAGCGTTTGTCGTATGCTTAGGTGCAGACCCCTGGAGTTTGCCTTTTTGGCACAAATAGGTCATGTGCTGACCATTACAAGTACGGCATGGCGAGGAAAAATTGAACCGACAGTTTGCCGCGTTGTGGTTCTGAAAAGAACATTTGGTACAAGCACGAATAGATTGAAGTTTTTCACATTTTTTAGTGGGGTTGTCATACCTTGAGCACTGGCTAAGATTATGATCAGCATTTGCACCATCTGATTTGCACAGCACACAAAATTGCTTTTTGGGTTTCACAGCGACAGCTGAAGAAACCGTGGGATTGGTTTTCGTTAACTTACGGTCGTTCCGTTTTGGAGCGTCCGCAGGTTGAAGTTCACGTTTGTAGCGTTCTGTGGCTTCAAATAAGTTGTTTTCTATCTGGGAAAGAGATGGTTTATTAGTATTGGTTATTTGGACGAGGATGTTCTGAAACTTGGCATTAAGAGCGTTCCAGAAAAAGTACGCCATGACAGTGTCTACGTCAATTTTCATTTTTTTGAAAGCAGCAACAGTGGTTTTTAGCTCGCCGATGTACACGTAAGGATCATCAGACTCAGTTAGTTTGATGTTTGCAAGTTTTTCAATAGCGTTGTATTTTTGAATGATTTCCGACGCAAAGGCCTTTTGTAATAGGTCTTTGGCCGTTTCGTAGGTCTGATCAGCTATATCTAGGGAATCTAACAAAATCTTTGGCGAGCCCGAGACTTGATTGTAGAGGTACACGAATTTTTCATAAGAGGTTAAATTATGTTTATCAAAAATTGCTTCGAAACTGAATAGGAACTTTTCAAAATTTTCGTTGGGAGAGTTGCTGAATTTGGGCAAAGGAACATCTGGAAGTCTTAATTTTTGTTGTACATTTATGATACCTGCGTTTGAGGCAGAGGAAGTACCAGCTGAGTCACCTCTGGCAGATGTAGAGGTAGAAGGTTGTGACTGGAGGAGGGCCAGGCAATCGAACAATTGCGCCTCGTACGACTCCTGCTCGTTGGCAGCAGTCTCCAGCACGTCGTCAGCAGCGTCGCTGCGAAGCAACAAGTCAAAGATTGACTTGTCCAAATCCTTAAGCTCAACCTGCAAGGAGGTAGCTTTAGAAAGGTTTATTAGTCGGTCATGTTGCGAATAATCGTCTATGGCAGCTTTAACGGTATTGTGTAAGCGAGTTACACGCTGCCGTACATACTTGCGGGTTTTTGTCAAAATAGTGAGGTCGCCGTTCCCAGCCGCTCGCTGAGAAGCTTCTTTTTTGGAAGCCATAGCTGTAATGAGTCGGTAGTGAATATTAGTTCAAATCAAGGTTTTAAGCGCGAAAGTCGCTAGGTTTAGAAAAATATGTTAAAGAAGAATGCTGCTGCTGCCGCTGATGCTGCACCACACCCGCCGACAAACCTGGGCTCCCGGCAACACACGTCTCCCCATACTGGCCACCATATAGAAAATAAAGGAATTGATTAATGTTGTATATAGGATATTGAAATATGCGGAGTTCCGTAATGGGAAAATTTACCGTAATTTATTACGTCAATGTCAGAACGACATTTAAACAAGACCAATGCACTAAAACTAAGGGCAACAAAAGTAAGAGTCCTTCAGAGCCGGTCTTCTGGGAGACAGGCGGGCGGTCCACTTGCGATCTCTGACTGCCGTCGTAGGAAGCAAGCACCCGTGCTCTGTGGAGTTAGTTGCAGTTAGTTACGATATAGTGTTTAGTCTTACGTTTAACACGGTTTATCGTTATAAAATAAGTTTTTAGGTAAGTTATAAGTTACAAGTTTTTAGGCAAGTTATAAGCTATAAGTTTTTAGGCAAGTTATAAGCTATAAGTTTTTAGGCAAGTTATAAGCTATTAGTTTTTAGGCAAGTTATAAGCTATTAGTTTTTAGGTAAGTTATAAGCTATTAGTTTTTAGGTAAGTTATAAGCTATTAGTTTTTTACGAAAGATTTTAGAAAGGATTGAGAAATTAAATACCGATATAGCCGGGAGCACTTTGTTTTACTGAGAAAGTGGTGACATGGAAAATACCGTTGCGGATGAATTCAAACGTTAACAAAGTACTCCGAGAACTTCTGGAGTTTCGAAGGACGACAAGGCGCTCATCCTCCGCCAATCCCTTCATCTCCCGTTGCCTGGTTGGAACAGAGGAAAAGGCGAGTTTAGTTTTCGTTATTATGAATAAGTAATTAAGATTGACAGTTGTTATAAGGGTGCGCTTAGGCACGATTAGTTATATAAGGGTACGCTTAGGCACGATTAGTTATATAAGGGTGCGCTTAGGCACGATTAGTTATATAAGGGTGCGCTTAGGCACGATTAGTTATATAAGGGTGCGCTTAGGCACGATTAGTTATATAAGGGTGCGCTTAGGCACGATTAGTTATATAAGGGTGCGCTTAGGCACGATTAGTTATATAAGGGTGCGCTTAGGCACGATTAGTTATATAAGGGTGCGCTTAGGCACGATTAGTTATATAAGGGTGCGCTTAGGCACGATTAGTTATGTAAGGATGCGCTTAGGCACGATTAGTTATGTAAGGATGCGCTTAGGCACGATTAGTTATGTAAGGATGCGCTTAGGCACGATTAGTTATGTAAGGATGCGCTTAGGCACGATTAGTTATAAGTAACAAGTTATAAGTTATGAGCTATAAATGATAAATTTTGGGGTATATACCAGGCAATTAGGTTCGGTAGTTGTGCTCAATTGACATCAGAATCACCCATAAGCTAGCGCCAAGCTTACCAGCAACTAACCTCTGAATGCCAATTGGTAAGGCGTGCTATCGCTGCAGACGCTGAATATTCCCACGATGCACAGGTGCAGGGTAGGCGTGTGGGCGGAAGATGGTCCTGCTCCCAAGCGTCTAGAAGGCGTGCCAGAGAAGCAGACGCGACGAGCTGGACGGAGGCTGGCACTTGTTCAGGATTTTAGTCCATCATCCTTATGCCACTGATGACGAAGTGACAAGAGTGATGCATGTGGTGATCTTAGAGTGCGGCGAAGAAGCGAGAGTCCAGTTGGTTAATCCGTCAATGCTCATAGGTCTCTGCTGAAACTGTTGAAAACTCTCCAGAGGAAAAGTATAAGTTGCGTTCAGAGAGCATAGCTAATGGTTGTATTCAAGGAAGTTGCAAGAAAGAATGGCAAAAGCTATGGGAGACATTGAGCACACATACCCCTATATTTGATATCTTCGACACTCCCGGCCACAGGTTGGTTTTCAGTGAGATATGAAGTGAAAACCAACAAGAACTAGAATCTAATTGCCTTAAACAATAATTTAGAACAGAGACCTGTACTGGCTAGTAACGTAGGGAACTATTGTACAGGCTCATGAACGAGAGAATTTTTAAACCTAACTTAACCTAGAGTTCGCCGTTCTCTAGCAAGCGGCGATTACGCTCGCTACAACGAACAGCTGCATGCCTGGGAACACGCGAAGGGTACAAGGACTTAGTAGCCCTATTAGCCGTATCAGGCGCAGAACCCGACGAACCATCGGACGGAGTTGGAACCCCAGCCACTGAGTCATCACAACGGCGAGCATCTGCTGGGAGAATCAAGATTAGTGATGAGGCATGTCTATATACAAGCTCCCGAGTGCAGCCTTTAAATACTCGGGCAGCAGTCACCTCGTTGATAGAGTTGCGTTCCACGTGCCTCACTACGCCTAAAGGGTAGTTTGTTTGCTTATAATTAGGCTCCTTTAGCAGCACGATATCGCCAACACAGAGTGGCCTATGAAGTACTCTCTTATATCGATCCTGTCGGTTAGTAGCTTGTGTCATAAGAGTTGATAAAAACTGTTCATGATAGTTATCGTGCAAACGCTTCAAAGAACGCTGTAATTTTTGGAATCTTTCAGAAATAAACGAGTCTGTGCCGTACTCTGCATCATTTAGGTCATCTACCTGGAAGGTCGGCACAACATTTAGAGAGATCAATTCCCTACCCCTGGTTAACATCTCTGGTGTAATGGGCGAGGGAGCCAAGGGATCATCTCTAAGAGCCTCCAAATTCGCAACAGGACGTCTATTGATGAGGTGAGTGACCTTGGCTATAATGAACTGAAATTCTAAGTACTCGTGTTTTGAGTTCTTCAGTGATGAATGTATGAGCTTTTTGGTCTGTTTCACTAGAGTCTCAACTAGTGAACCCAATGAACTGTTACCTTTAGGATAGGCGCTGAAGTTCACTACTTTGATCCCATAGCTTTCTAAAAAGCATTTTGTCTCATAGTCTGATAGGAACGATTTCAGTACATTAGTGCCCGCAACTATCTGACTACCTAAATCGGAAAAGAAATTACTGAACATTCCGAACTCGTAGATATGCAGTTGCAATGCCCTCAAAAATTCTGATACATCTGACCTCGCGCAAATTTTCAGGTTAACAGCTCGGCTCCACATACAAGTCAAAATAAGCACCCACACCTTTGTGGTGCTGTTCCCTAGTTTTACCGTCCATGGCCCCATGTAATCTGCAAACACAGAAGAGAAGACTGCTTTCGGAGGGTCCATCCTAAATTGACGGTAAGAGTTCTGATTAAGTGCAATACCTCTAGCGTTGAGTTTTCTACAAGTAATGCAACTTTTAACAATTTTACGAACTGTTGAGAATAGGCATTGAACCCAGAATCTGGTTCGAAATTCTTTAACAACTACGTACAAACCAGAATGAGCAAGTTTTTTATGAATGTCTAATATTATCAAGTTAGTAAGTGGACTAGATTTTGGTAGCAAGATGGGAAAGTTGTAGCTGTTGTTCAACATTCCTTTAACACAGAGAAGTCCTGAATCATTAATGACAATGTTTAGTTTCTGTATCAATTTCGGTGCATAACGTTGCTTTGAATTACTAGTTAGGTAAGAGAATATGTCCTGAAAATGCTTACGTTGTTCTACTCTAATGATACGAGACATTGCATCACCGTAGAAAGACAGGACAGATGGAGCTTCAGAAAATGAAGCTTTTACTCTACCAATTGAAGTTTTCAAGAGTGACAGAAAAAATAGTACATACGCCACTACCATGACTAGTTTTCGCCAACTAGAAAATCTAGCAATTGAAACCACATGGTCCTCTGAAGGAATTTCTGCAGAGGCATTGTCAGAGTCAGCTTGAAGCGAAGTCACAGCAAAGTTTGAAGCAGAGTTTTCTACCTCCAAGTTTGGAATCGTCACTACGAGCTCATCTACCCGTGGGGGGCAAGATATTTCCGCGGGCCCTGAGTGGTAGTTGCTACCCTGAAGCTGCTTAGGGCTAATTTGTCTCGTCAAAAAGTCTGCTGGATTAACATTTCCCACCGTGTGTCGGAAAGTTACTGGGAAGGTTTTACAGAGATTGTCTATCACCGCAAGCCTATTTTGAACGAAGACTGATTTTTTCTCTATTTTTCCATACTCTACGGCAAACGAATTCAACCAATGGAGGCACACCAAGCTGTCCGTGTACAGAGTCAAAGAAGAAATCTTGATGGGGTTCATCAGTGATGAACCGGTTAGGTCTGCTACAAGGTCTATCAAAACTTCCACGCCCAACTCTACTGCTTGCATTTCTAGCATGGGAATAGTTTTCGTCCCTAACTTCGTGCTTACTACCCGGTTTTTTGCAATTAGAAAATTTGCCACTTGGGTAGCACAGTTGTACATGTACACCACTGCGCCGTAGACAGTTTTGGATGAATCTACGTAAGCCACCAACGAGTACTCGTGTGATCTCTCGCCAACGAAGCGTGGTATGCGGATTAGGTCGCAACCGTTTACTTGTTTGCAAATTCTACACCATTCTTTTTGTAGATCTGGCGAAATTTCTTCATCCCAGCCAAGCTTTTGCTGGGTTTGTAATGTGTGAACAAAAAGCTTCGCACGGTTCAGAATAGGTAAGTAAATGCCAAAAATATCGTACACCGTATTCAGTGACCGTAATAATTTTCGCTTAGTGTTGCATTTGGGATCTAGCTCAACTGACGGAGGGGAAATCGTATCGTCTTCACGATTCCAGGCAGTTCCTAACAATTTAACGTTATTAGGTGTAGAAGTTGCAGACGAGTCGTCTACCTGCTGCTGAAAGGCCTGAGAATTAGTGCACACTTGCTGCAAGCGAAATTGATACTTGGCGAAAACCTCTCTAATGGTTTCAAGAAGTTTTCCTAATGCCGTCTCATTGTTGCAGGAAAATGCGCCATTATCCATGTACATGAGCTCGTACACGGACTTCTTGAACTGCGCAAGTTCAGAGTCACCGCCGTCTCGAACTAGGATGATGTACAAGGCCATCATCAGCAAAAACGGCGAACATCTGAGTCCAAATGGCAGTCTCTTATTGCGATAAGCCACCAGTGCAAAGTCCCCTGCAGCAACGTTCCTAAACCAAAGACAGAGCAACCTGTTCTGGTCAACCTCGCTTAAGGCGATGTTCAAGAATGCTTTCTCCAAATCAAAGGTAAGCAAAAATTTGTCAAATCTCAAAAGAATCACTGCAGTTGTAATTTTTTTGTTCAAGAGGGGACCAGCCAAAGTTGCTTGATTATGGGATACCGTAAAAGTGGTTCCTCTTTCCTTCAAATTAGAGAGATACACAATTCTACATTTTGTAGACGCATGGCTCATTCTGAAAACTGCCATGTGAGCTAAAAAACTCGATTCGGGATGAAGTGACAAAAAGTTAGTTAGGTCAGGAATTTTTTCTAGCACTCCTATTGATTCGAGCTCTTTGAAGCCCTCGTCGTACATCTTTAGCTTATCAGGAGTCTTAACGAGCTTTCTGAGATTTGATTTGAGAATGAGCTCTGAAAGTTTTCCGTTCTGTGCCAAGAGGTGAGAATTCTTATTATTCCATATTAATGGTAGAACCAACCTACCGTCGTTCATTCGTTCAGAGTGTCTCAGCACGTAATCGATGATTTTAAGATTTGTCTCACTATGTTTTTCACTTTCAGGTTCATGCAAGCCTAAAGTTTGGGTACAAATTTCCTCTAACATGGACTCGCAAGCATTATGAAGAGCTGATTCAATTAAGTTTCCCTCTTCGTCCTGTACTACTTGTGACATCAAATTACTCACTTCGAGTTGTTTAGCATCGTCGATGCCACAAGAGGAGTCGCCACCGGTGCTGTAGACATCGGCCTGCCCTCCACCATCTGATGCTGGGACGACGTGAACACCAGAGCCAGCCTCTCCGCGCAGCAGTTGAGGACCTCTACAACCTGCACGGTCGGCTCGTCCGTGCTCAGCCGCAGCACCTGCCTCAGCACCTGCCTCAGCACCTGCCTCAGCACCTGCCTCAGCACCTGCCTCAGTACCTGCAACATCCGCATCACTCAACGCAGAAGGGAGGTCGGGCAAGTTCTCCAGCATGATGTGCGCGTCACCGGAAAGCATGATTCCTAGAGAGGAGCTAATGTAAGAGGAGGAAGTATTAGTTCCGAAATTATGGTAAGAGAGTTTGAGTTCTGCATCTAACTCTGGACCCAATACAAAATCTATGCGATCTACTTTGTCACCGAAAACCAATTTGTCATCAGCGAGATGATATCCTTTGTCAAGGAAGGTTTGAGTAATTTTACTCAAGTTTCGTATTCTGAAATTGATCCTTATCTCAGGTACGCAAATAGCCTGAATTTTTATTGTCTTTTTGTTGACAATCAAGGGCACCTCTACAAGCGAGGTTCTCATGGTACGGCTAGCGTTAAAACCGTGTATAGTCAAGGATAAGTCTCGTTTCAATATTGTCAACTTGTGTTTTCGGGCGTAGTTTTTAGAGATGAAATTTTTCTGGCAACCCCCGTCTTTCAATCCCCTTATTTTCGCGTTGTGATTCAAATCAAGAGGACAAGTGAAAGTAGGCAAAATTACATCGCCTTCCACAGAGTTTGAAAACACAGTTTGAACGGAGGAAAGGGTGGCAGAAAACTCCGAGTCACTGGTAGAATTTTTAGGAAAAGAGAAATTGGCATTTTTAACGCACAAGAACGTCATGTGGCTACCGTTACATTTTTTACATTTTGAAGAAAAATCAAATTTGCATTTGGCCGCAGTATGGTTTCTGAATGAACATTTTACACAGGCTCCCATACTTTTAAGTTTATCGAATTTCTTTCTAGGAGAATCGAAAACCTGGCAAGTCCTGAGAAGATGGTTGGAAGGTTTACCTTCATTTGCGCACAAAATGCAAGGAATGGTACCACTGGACTTCACATTCACAGCAAAGCTCTTAGCCTGTAGCTTAGGCTTAGTGGCGACAGTTTGTGGCGCTTTCGGCGCGGAAGACTCTCTTAGAACAGTAGGACAAATTTTAGTATACCTCTCGGTTACTTCAAAGATGCGATCATTTATGTTATCAAGAGAAGGCTTGTTCACATTCGTTGTCTGGATCATTAGGCTTTGAAAGGTTTCATTCATTGATGACCAAATGAAATATTGGAGCACATCCTTCGCATCAATGTTAAGATTGTTGAAAGATGCCGAGATTGACCTCATATTACTAATAAAAGCGTACGGGTCTGATCCACAAGGAAATTTTAGTTCAGAAAGTCTTTTAATTACGTCATACTTTTGGGTAAGGACAGACCCAAAAGCTCTCTGAAGGAGAGCTTTAGCAGCATCGTATGATTGCTCAGTTACCTCCAAAGATTCAATTAGAGTTCTAGGAGAACCCGAAAGCTGCCGCTTCAGGTACGAGAATCGTTCGTAACTCGAGAGCGTGTACTTGTCTAAGATACCTTCCAAGTTACAAAAGAATTTCTCTAAGTTATCCACCTGCGGATCAGAGAAGGTAGGCAACGGTACCTCAGGAAGCTTGAGCTTAGGAAGAGTAACGGTGGTGTCGCCCACCCCAGGACTCGCATGGGTCGCCGTTGTAGCCGATGTCCCCGCAGCAACACTCGAGGGAGGTTCCAGGCTCCGTCTCAGTCGTAGGACGCTTAATTCCAGAGACTCCTCGTAGGCCTCCGACTCCTCAAGATTTTGGTTTACTTCATCTTCTGCAATGTTAATTTCGATGAATTTGGTCAATACGCTCTGATCCAGAGCATTAAGTTCCGTTCTCAAAGAACTCAGTCGTTCCAAAAGAACTTGCCGCTGTTCTCTGCCGATGTTCTGCAGATCTGTGGAAACTTTAGATGATATTTTTGTTAGCTTTTGCCGCACATATCCTCTGGCCTTAATCAAATTAGTTACATCAGACATTTCGAATTAGTTAGCAATAGAATTAACAAGGCAGCGCCAGCCAACGCCCAAACCAGCCACGTCCGTCCGTCTGTCACCATTAGCAAACCTGAAAAAGATATAGTTTCCCCATACTGGCCACCATACGAAAGATTTCAGAAAGGATTGAGAAATTAAATACCGATATAGCCGGGAGCACTTTGTTTTACTGAGAAAGTGGTGACATGGAAAATACCGTTGCGGATGAATTCAAACGTTAACAAAGTACTCCGAGAACTTCTGGAGTTTCGAAGGACGACAAGGCGCTCATCCTCCGCCAATCCCTTCATCTCCCGTTGCCTGGTTGGAACAGAGGAAAAGGCGAGTTTAGTTTTCGTTATTATGAATAAGTAATTAAGATTGACAGTTGTTATAAGGGTGCGCTTAGGCACGATTAGTTATATAAGGGTACGCTTAGGCACGATTAGTTATATAAGGGTGCGCTTAGGCACGATTAGTTATATAAGGGTGCGCTTAGGCACGATTAGTTATATAAGGGTGCGCTTAGGCACGATTAGTTATATAAGGGTGCGCTTAGGCACGATTAGTTATATAAGGGTGCGCTTAGGCACGATTAGTTATATAAGGGTGCGCTTAGGCACGATTAGTTATATAAGGGTGCGCTTAGGCACGATTAGTTATATAAGGGTGCGCTTAGGCACGATTAGTTATGTAAGGATGCGCTTAGGCACGATTAGTTATGTAAGGATGCGCTTAGGCACGATTAGTTATGTAAGGATGCGCTTAGGCACGATTAGTTATGTAAGGATGCGCTTAGGCACGATTAGTTATAAGTAACAAGTTATAAGTTATGAGCTATAAATGATAAATTTTGGGGTATATACCAGGCAATTAGGTTCGGTAGTTGTGCTCAATTGACATCAGAATCACCCATAAGCTAGCGCCAAGCTTACCAGCAACTAACCTCTGAATGCCAATTGGTAAGGCGTGCTATCGCTGCAGACGCTGAATATTCCCACGATGCACAGGTGCAGGGTAGGCGTGTGGGCGGAAGATGGTCCTGCTCCCAAGCGTCTAGAAGGCGTGCCAGAGAAGCAGACGCGACGAGCTGGACGGAGGCTGGCACTTGTTCAGGATTTTAGTCCATCATCCTTATGCCACTGATGACGAAGTGACAAGAGTGATGCATGTGGTGATCTTAGAGTGCGGCGAAGAAGCGAGAGTCCAGTTGGTTAATCCGTCAATGCTCATAGGTCTCTGCTGAAACTGTTGAAAACTCTCCAGAGGAAAAGTATAAGTTGCGTTCAGAGAGCATAGCTAATGGTTGTATTCAAGGAAGTTGCAAGAAAGAATGGCAAAAGCTATGGGAGACATTGAGCACACATACCCCTATATTTGATATCTTCGACATTTTTAGGTAAGTTATAAGTTATAAGTTTTTAGGTAAGTTATAAGGTATAAGTTTTTAGGTAAGTTATAAGTTATAAGTTTTTAGGTAAGTTATAAGTTATAAGTTTTTAGGTAAGTTATAAGTTATAAGTTTTTAGGTAAGTTATAAGTTATAAGTTTTTAGGTAAGTTATAAGTTATAAGTTTTTTGGTAAGTTATAAGTTATAAGTTTTTAGGTAAGTTATAAGTTATAAGTTTTTAATAATGCATGGGGAAACGTCGTCCTAGGTACCCAGCTCACGGCATGGCAAGTAATTGGCTACTGAACTAATAGTTCACCAACCTCCAATAAGCTCGTGAGCATCAGGACGTGCCGGGAAGCGGAGTCAGGCGAGTGGATGGTGAGCGGAGCAGTCAGCAGCAAGTAGGATGCCTTAGCCCGTCATCCCCGTCCGCTCGGTCCTCGGTGGAACGGAGAAGCGCAGCGTAGCGATGCGATGGAAACCCCACTGGCGTCCCTGCGTTGGCAGCACGGGAGGTTCCGTCGGGGATGCGACGGCAGATGAAACCGACGAAGGCTGGGTAGGCTCAGTTATAAAGTTGAAGTTGTGATGTCAATGGCTGGAGGCGATCTGAATCGGCCTCGAGAAAATTTGAGAGGTCAGTGCAGTTAGGCTCAAATGTTGTATTCAATTGGCTGTATTCAGGATGGTAAACTACAGTTCAAAAACCAAAGACGAGCCTAGAGCTGGGTTTTGGAATTTTTATATGTTAAAGTAATAAGTTTTTGCTACATTAATTTTAGGTTTAATATTCAGATATTAAGTTTTACTTTTAAGTTAAATATTAATTTAATTTTAGTCCTTAATTTCAAGTTCATGAGGAAACGAGCTTAAATTTAATTAACTCTAAACGATTACAGGATAGCCTGTAAGATTTCTGTACAGGGGGAGAGAACTGATATGATGCATGCAGATTTTCACACGTCGTTCCATACACAATAATGATTTAGTCAGACTATCATCAGAATCACTGTCACTTTCCACAATAGTATGATTCACTTGGTGGGTGGCATCCAACTGTACTCCAACCGAATTGATTGCACACTCAGAAATATCTGGCAAGGAGTAACCATTAATTTCAATAAGTGGGTTGAAATGAACCCCACTAATACACTGCAAATGTATGATTGGTGAGAATTCATCAAATTGGTAAATTACAGGTTGGTCACTCCAGAAATAAACAAAAATCCTAATTTTGAACAATCTACTAGCTGCTAAGAGAACATCAAGGGATGGCAACTGACCTGGCAAGCGCATCAACCTTAGATGCTTCCGTGCCCTACGATCTAAATTCACCTTATACTTGGTTGAATTGCTCAGGAGATCATCGACTAACAGCGTTCTCAACTCTACTTCCGTATTGGGCAACTTCAATGGATCCAATACTCTGGACAATGCTCGTTTAAGGATACCGTCTGGGTAAAAAAAAAGTCCGTTATTTATGGATGGATTTCTCTGAAATTGTCACAGTAGGTGTGAAATGATGCATAGATCATTTGTTATTTTGACAAAATTTCTGTTGCTGCACTTTTTTTTTTTTTTTAAATATGATAAAATAAGGGGGTTATGTAAAATCTATCTCCTTCTACAATTTTGAAGTTACAGAACCAGTATTTCGTTTTTAGATTGCTCATATGTCTATATAACCATAAGCAATAGGGAATTTTGATAACTTCTTTTTGTGGATTTTGGGAATTGAAAAAAAAAAATTAGGTATTTTTCATTTTTTTTTCATGTGGTGTAATTTTCAAAACAATAAATGTATCAAAAAATGCTATTGCTTATGGATACAACTTGCTAAGCCCTATCGAATGGTATATAAACCATTCTTGTAGCTCTAAAATTGTGGAAGGAGATAGATTTGAGAAAACCAATATCAAGTTTCCAGAAAAACGTGTTTTTTCACGAAAAAAAAAAATTTTCTTTTTATCTTTTGAACTACAGGGTTTTCTACAATGAACTCTTGAGCGTTTGTAGCTCTTTTCAAGCCCTTTTGATTGATGTAATTTACATTGCTGTAGCTCTGGGAAAAAATAAACAACAAAAGGGAATGGGTGTAATTCTTGACAAAAAAAAATTTTTAATTTTTAATTTTTTTCCACCAAAATACGTTTTTTTCGTCTATTCAACTCCTTTGTTTTATAGCTCTTTTCAAGCCCTTTGGATTGGTGTGCTCACCACTGCTGTAGCTATGATACTGCAGCTGTCATCGAGCTATGAAGGAAAGCTGCGGTATCATAGATACGGCAGAACAGCTAAATTCTGAAATTGTCAAAATTTCATAAAAAATATTTATTCAGCCTTAGAATGTTTCGTTTGAATAATGGAACCACCACTTTGAGTAGCCCATGAATGAACTATAATGCCATTCCCGCAGAGAAACGCTCAATTGACTCCCAATAATGAGGGGGGGGGGGGAGGGTTCAAGGTCACTCCACCCCCATCGCTTTCCCCCCCTCTGGTGGGCGTACTATTCGGAGTAGACGTAAACGGAAAGTACCAATGGAAGCGCAAGAAAATCCTCTATAAGATGCATATAAAAACAGAAAATCAACACATATCCTGATTTCTACCCAGACGGTCTCCTTAAGACTTACAAAGAGTGAGTCACCCCCTCCCGGTACCAGTGGGCTATCTACAACTAAACCCTTAGGTAAGGTATTATCACCTTGAAAATTCAAGGGAGGACTCGGCACTCCAATACGAGATAGAGCATCAGCTGCCGAATTGAGATGGCCTGGTACATAAACAATGTCAAACACAAAATCAGATAATTCCTCAACAGTTCTGGCCAACCGTGAGCACACAATTTTCATGTTGTGCAAATGTACCAAGGGTTGATGATCAGTGTAGAGAATAAATGGAACACCATACAAGAATGGGCGAAAATTTTTAACACCCCAGCGCAATGCGGTCAACTCCCTCTCCAAAGTTGAATAGTTTAGTTGAGTAGGAGTGAAAGTCATAGATGCAAATCCAATTATACGGTGAACACCCTGCTGCAGGGCTGCCACACCTTGGGAATTTTCCCCAGATCTTGGGAATTCGGACATTGTCTAGGGATTTGGGGAATTCGATGCAAAAAGGCTAAGAATCTAGGGAATTTGGGTTGTTTTACAATACATGCAGATCTGCATGTAAAAACTGAAATTGCCTAAATAATATTTGCGTTTAACATAAAGGTACAGAAACAATTAAAATTTCTACAATTCGATCTAGAAATTAATCAAATTATCAGCGCAAGGAGCCTAAGTCAGCTTCGCGAATGTATCATGGTAGAATAATACATGTTTGTATGGAATCCGAATGCAGCGCACAGTGGCGCCTCATGGAGGGCCTGGCTCAGTCACTCATTTGGTATTGCTGAGGTGCTGTCTCTTATAGTGTACGGCTAAAGTAATAGCGCTACACGTAGAGGTGTTGCTTTGTCCTTATAGCATTATCAGCTTGTAGTTAAGCACAATGGAATCACCTAAAAAGTGGAACAATAAAATTTTTTTGGAATTCAAAGACTGGCTACAGAAAGATAAAGATGGAAACCGTCTCGGTTGTAAATGTTGCATAATCATATTCGAAAGTGCGAACAAGTCTACCCTACAGAAACACAAGGAATCCGAGAAGCATAAGAAAACTTGTTAACTTCCCAAATCGAAAGTTGAAAAAAAAATTAAAATAGAAAGCGCCTAACGATGATGATCAAGTATCCCCTCGCTTGTTGATGAAGCTCAGTTGAATATTACAGACGACGAGTGGAGAAGTTTTCATCTAATTGCAGCTGACCTATATATAAGGAATGCACAATTCCCCGGCATTGGAAATCATTAGGGGAAAACAAAGATGACTTAGGCGACCCTAAATTTGGTATCTTTCATATTTTATGACTTATCGCACTTGCTACGCTTTCGTCTGCATCAGTTGAAAAAAGTATTTCCTCAACTTGATCAACTGTATAAAAAAATTAACAAATCCTCAGAACCAGAAAATGAAGCGCCCTTGCCAAGCAAAAATTAGCAAGAGATAATGCAAAGTGTGCTACTTGGGATCGACTAAAAAGTTTAAAACTGACCATTAAGTGGAGCCGCCTTTCAAAGATACCAAGACCTATTGAAACGATTGAAAGAATCAAAGTCTCTTGGCTTTCACGCTGACATTAATGACGAAAATGAGAACTAAACCTAAAATGTATTGAAGATAAGCATAAATTTCATATTTATATATTTTACTAATATCTGGGGATTTGTTTTACGATCTGGGGAAATTTCAGAGGTCAGTCTGGGGATTTTGGAAAAAGTTGACTGGCAGCCATGCCCTGCTGCACTTGAGCCAAATATGCACCAGAACCTCGAGCAGAGGCATCTACCCATAATTCTAACTTAGCTGCACTTTCACTATAGTCAGGGTAAGCCAGTTCTAGGTCCTGCTCCATCTCTGTTTTGAGTCTATTAAAGGCATCAAGCATTTCAGGCGTACAGTCAAGCATCTTAGATTTACGACCACCAGTCAGACAAGAGAGCGGTTTCTGGATTTCTGAACAATTCGGAAGATACTTCCGCTGGAAATTAATGAAACCCAAAAACTCTCGTAACTCTCCTACCGTTTTAGGTTGGGGATAATTAGTAACTTTTCTGACATAGTCAGGAGTCTTCCTGAGGCCTGATTGGCTGACTAAATGTCCAAGGTATTCAACCTCTGAACAGAACCACTCACATTTAGATGGTTTAATCTTAATATTATAGGACTGTAATGTCTTAAGGACCTTAGATACGAGATCATTATGCTCAGCAAACGATGAAGACATAATCAATATATCATCGATATATGCCACGACTTTATTAGATGGGAAAGTACTGAGCACGGCTTGGATTTCCCCTTGGAAAGCTGATGGGGCATTGCGCAACCCAAAACTAAGGCGCTTGAACTGCCAATGATTACGAGGGGTTGAAAATGCAGTGTAGGCTCTACTGGGCTCATCAATAGGTATCTGATAGTATCCTCGAACAAGGTCAAGTCTAGTAAAAAATTTAGTACCATGTAAGCCAAAAATTGAATCAGTTAGGTTTGGTACTGGAAATTTATCAGGGATGGTCACTTTGTTGAGCTGTCTACAGTCAATGCACATCCTTATGGATCCATCCTTTTTCCTAACTGGCACCACTGGTGATGACCAAGGAGAACTACTAGGCTCAATAATGTCCAAGCTGTTCAACTCCTGGCACTGACGTTCAATTTCATCAGCTATGGGTTGAGGAAACCGCCTAGGACGCTGAAAAATTGGAGTATCGTCAATCAATTTAATTTTATGTTGAGTCACCGTAGCAAGTCCAATGTCTGTATCACCAGCGCTGAAAACTGGTCCAAACTTACTGAGCATTGCATACACAACATTCTTTTGGTCATCATCAAGTTCAGGAAGAGAGATTTGCATTTTAAGATTATCAATGTCGACAGAATCCGAGGCTTCATCAATACTCTCGGGTAGTTGGACAACTGATGACAAGGTACCAATTACCTGTCCCTTCCCAACTGAAACACTTGACTCACCAGCCGCAATTAACACATGCTTACTACTAACACAGGAAATACCAGCGAACCCACGCAATCTGTCGACTAGCGATCGATCCATATTATCATCGGAATATAGAAACAAATGATCTGGCTCGAGACATGACACTCCACAAGACACTGGAATAGCCATAACCTTGCCTGGCTCTACATTAACATCAGCTGCAGCTATACAACTGAGACCAACAAACATCAGGTTGTGAGCTTTCCCAGACAAATCCAAATAAATTTCACATGAACCTCCATCACGAAAATGCTTTATCAACAATCGCCGCTTTACACAAAATTCAATGGAATTGCTCTCCAAAAAGTCAACACCCAATACTAAATGTACACTGGTGTTAGACACAACTGGGAAAACTGCAAATGAAACTTCAGTCATTTGCACCCCATGGATACTAAATGCACAATTTACTTCACCCGTGCTAGACAAAGCACTTTTACCAATTACATTAAAAACTTTTTGTTTCTCCGACATTGATAATTTCAGTTCTTTTACCAGCTGCTCTGACATTAAGGATGCTGCCGCACCAGAGTCAATGACAGCTAGAATTTCTTTATTATTAATCTCAACTAAAACTTTCATTAGGTCAGAATCACCACTGACAAAATTGACTATCTTCCCTGGTACAGCTGGAACATCTGGTGGATCAGCCTGAGGAGCAGGATCAGCAGCAGCTGACTCTTTCAGCTTCTCAGCATCCACAGCTGGGGTTGAACTTGGCTTCGATGGTCCCCCACTTGCAACGAGACTGGTTTGTTTCCCGTTGACCTCCATTCTCCAGATTTTGATTTAGAGTGGTAATTTGGGTCATACTTGGGGCACCGCTCGATGTGGTGGTCCTTACCACAAATAAAGCAAGATTTTGAGGCCTTCCAGCAGTCTTTCCGTGAATGATTTCGGTTCTTGCAGTACGAACAGCCACTTCTCTCATTTCTATTACTTTTCTTCCACTGCAACTGAGAATTACTGCCACTAGTAGGTGGTTGGGTCTTGCTCCTCTTTCCATCCTTAGGGAGTGGATGAGTACCAGAATCTACCAGAGTTCTTGCAGAAGGCAGTGGAGCTACAGCATCACTGAAGTGGGGAAGTTCACTGTCCTTCTGGCCTGACCACATGACTGATCTAGGCTTCTCTTGCTGCAAATCCTTTGCCATCTGAACGAGGCTGTCAAAACTAAGGCGTTTCTTCCCACCAGCAGAAGTGGCTTTGAGAGCCCTCTCAGTATCATGGATTTTTGACCTGACTGAGGGAGGCAAGGACTCCAGGAAATGCTGTCTAAGCTGCATGGCACACTCCTTCTTATCATCAGGATAGGCCAGCTCAGCAATTTCAATTAGTCTCATTCCATAGAGATCCCATTTTTCTCCTGGCTCTGGCACTGCTTCTATCAGTTCCTTCCTCCATTGCTTCTTACCCTTCACCTTCTGTTTCTTGTAATAATTCAGCAATTCCCTTTTCATGGCATTATACTTCAGATTTCTTCCACCACGGACTTGAAACACAATTAGGAGGTCTCCTTCCAGAAACTCAGCCAATTTTTGGGTTTTATCATGGGCATTCCCCTTGAATTTTTTCTGGAAGTAGCCTTCAAATGTGGTGAAGAAGTCTTTCAGTTTGACTTTGCCATTGATGTTGAACTTGGGTGGAGTGACGACTTCCCGATGGTCCGCACGTGTCCACGAGCGATGCTGAGCACGAGGCATGGGCGAGTCACCATCATCTGACTCATCCGTTGATGGCTCCAGACTTTCACTGGACATGGTTGACTTAGATGACTCTGAAGAAGAAATCACAATTTCTTCAACTTTAACTGGCCTTTTAACCTTTTTCTTCACCGACTTCTCCAATTTCTTTTTGAGGACCACCCCTTCTGCACTTGCTGATGCGTGAGACCTGGCTTGCTTCTGATCACTTGCTCTGGAGAACTTAGGAGAGATGACTTCATCCGAGGTTGCGGAACTTGACCTC
The DNA here is from genome assembly GCA_030386875.1 of Morinoia aosen. Classification (NCBI taxonomy): domain Eukaryota; kingdom Metazoa; phylum Arthropoda; class Malacostraca; order Amphipoda; family Talitridae; genus Morinoia; species Morinoia aosen. The sequence continues at coordinate 13,461,023 of CM059577.1, read as the reverse complement.
TGAGGACCCTCCTCGGTTGGCTGCTCAGGATCATTAGGCAAGATGTGAGTACATCAGTCTTCCACCGAACTCCTGATCCAATACCGATCAGAGGCAATTGTCTCCAAGGTTGCATACCATTCTCGGTATGTGAGACACTGGTCTACCTGCTCAACATTGGTGAGAAGCAAAGCCTCAGAGCGAGCAACAAGTTTTTGAAGATGATACGCTGCTCTTTCACTTCTCTGCTGTGCAGCCAGGAAACCACCACCCAGCCACCGAGGAAAGAGTGTCCAACGCAACTCATCCAAGACTGGGAGCAGAGTTGGGTTGATGTTGTACCCAAATTGGTGATTTATTAGGTCTGCTCTAACTTGAGGGTGGGCGAATTGCAGCAATAAACTTTGAATCTTCAACACTTCAGTGAGAATACAATTAGTCGCCACTGAAGCTGCGTCCTGCTGGGCTGGGTAATCCAACAGCCCCAGTGCTGGACCAACCAAGGGGCGAGGCTCTGCAGGGGCTGAGAGGCCATCCTCAACCACTGATGCCACCTTGTCCAGCACCACATCACCACTCTGTCCATGCTCCATAGACACTAACTAAAAGTGTACCCTGTGTAGTGCAGTACAAAGAACTGGGTAGTGTAGCCAAATAGAAATGTAAGAATTAAAGAAGAAATATCCCGTCGGAGATGCCAATGTTGCCGTTTGTCTCCCGCAGGTGAGATAAACTCGTTATCTGCTTGTTACTTTGTTACTAAATGGCAACTAATTAAGGAAAATAAAACTCTTCTACTTGATAAATTGCTATTGGAAAAATGATACAAGTGAAAATGTAATGGATAATAATGCTTGGTCAATGAAATATGAACTAAGGTACATGAATGGTAATAACTAGATGAACTTGACTAAATTAATAGAAGTAAATTAACGGGACTTACATGGAGTAAGTTAACAGATGAAAAAGGACCATGGACAGGTGGGAAGGAGACACTGTAGGAAATAAACCAAAATCTTAAATTAATTACCTGTCAGTAGAAGAGACTAAGAGACCAGTGGAGGGAACGTGAGGAGATTGGGGATGCAACATGCAAAAATCTCAACTAACAATATAATATAATACATGAAAAAGATATTTACAGAAATAATAAGATAATATGGTATTTACAAAAAGAAATGCAGAACTTAAAGAAACATATTACACTACTTAACTCAAATGAATGAAAACATAAAATAAAATAAATTCTATAACTCAACAAAACAAAACTTAAAATAATAAATAAACTAATAGAAATTAAACAGCAAATAATAATAACTGAATTTCAATAAAATAAATAATAACAGAACAAGCAAGTAACAAAATATAGCAAAATTATTCACGTATCATTAAGAAGGATAACTTACTAATTCACCTACCAGTGCAACTGGAGCTTCACTTTTATTCGGAATTATCTTAGGGTCTTTACCAATATCTTAATGTGGTTAAATTTATTACCAACTGAAAAGAACGAAAATGTACAATTAGACTATAATAAACATGAAAATAACAATAAAGATTATCTGAGTAAAAAGAGGCATGAAGGCTGTGCTATGAAAAGTAGCAAAACAACCCCCGGTTACAACATCTCCAGCCGACAGGTACTATCACTGGACAGGAGGCCGTCCTCCTTGAACTTTTTAACAGCTTCTAACAACAACTCTTCCTTTTCATTCACTTGAATGAGAAGCTTTCGCTCTTGAAATTCAAATTCAATCACATACTTTAATGCTGCTATTATGCTTCACTTGGAGGAGGAATAAAATGCTGAAGAAATAGGGTATATTGGCCAATAGCTCTTAGGTACATTTGTAGAGGAAAAGGTGAAATTAAGTTTGATAGCTGGATAAGGTTTTTAGGTTGAGCTTTTTCTAATATGTAAGCATGGTTGTGGAGTGAAAATTGGCAAACTAACATGTCAGTAACAAGAAACCAAACAGCCATTAATATACAAGATGCTTTCAATTTCAGAGAATTTTGAGTAATTATTTTCAATTGTTACTACGACACCTCCTCTTTCATATTTAAATCTTGGTAAATTACTAACTTAGCTACTGTTACTGAAGGAATACCATGAGCAACATTGGAGACTAGTTCACTCACAGTTTCATCCATGTCAGTAATCTTCAATTCTTTGGATGAATTGGGGAACTGAAGCCTTTCCGCTAGGAGGTAATCCTCACACATTTTGTGCAGACACTGCATGAACTGATCGCGAAGAGCAATCGTCTTGCATGGATTTCTGTAGTTTTTAGACTTAGAAATAATTAACTTCAGGAGAGCATGTTTTCCTTCAAATCTCAATGTAGTTCGGTTTAGTATGAGACCAAATGTTAGGTATTGACTAGCATAGTGAACGAGATAGTGAGCTTTGGGTTTGCTTGATAATTCAGGATTTAAAGAAAAAAGTTCCTGAAGAAATTCAGAAATAAGTGTGCCTTAATGAAGAATTTGTCCAACATTGGGTGATGGGGCTAAAATGAAGTCTAAAACTTCTAAGAAGTCAAGATAGCATTTCCAGTAAAGATCACTTACTGGATTTTTTTCAGCAACGAACAATGGAAGCATTCTAACCAAGTTTAACATCTGAGCAGCAGTTTGTTTTATTGTAAAATTTCCGGTTTGATCTTTCCCAATTGGTAGGCTTATTTCTCTTTTCTTTCCCTGAATGAGGAAAGTTGCAAATTTGGTCATTCAGAAATTTTAGGTCAAAGTATTTCGAAAGAAGACAATGGAGCAATGTAGCTTTCCAGAGGTCAATGCAAAATCCTTCGAATAAATCATGAGCAATGTCAAAGGGTGATCCCCAACATATGTACATGAAATTGGTCCAGCGCATTTAGAGCAGAGTTAATTTTGATTCCATATGTTGTACTCATTTCAGAATTTTTTCAAACAACTGCCAGAGCTTCATTGTAACTGAGAATGGTTATTTTCTCAAAGTGATCCTCCAACAAACTTTCTTTGGCCTTTTCTTTAGTGACTGTGCAAAAATCTGCTGACGCGAAGTGAAGAAAAACTTTCCACAAAACCTCCAATTTGATGACCTGCCATATTATCACTGATAAGCATGAAAATAGTTCCAACAAAGTGAAACTTCCCTGATGATGTATGCACTGATATTCCTTGACTTTCTAGAATTCTCCTTTCTTCAATAAACTTTTGCAGGATAGTGTGAAACCCGTATTTTTTATGTTGTTGCTTTTTGTCAGACAGAGAATTTAAATGACAAACAATTTGCTTGCGAGATGAGCAGGGATGTTGCCAAGTACCTAGCAAAGGGCACAAATTTAGTTTTCTTTCATGGCAATTCCCAATGAATTAACTATCTGGAAATCATCTACATAGAGCTGAATATGGAGGCAATTTTTAGCTGGGAGGAAAGGACTTGACGCACACCGATTACTCTCTTTAAAGCTATTGATGTATCCCTTAATCGGGATTGGTTCTCCCATCACGTGGTTGCAAACATCTGTATGCTTTAAAAGAACTTTCTAACATTTAGGGCATGTTTCCTGAATAGATGTATTCTCAATGATGAAATATTGGAGTAGGTATTCAGACAGTGGTCAATCCCACATCTGACATTGAAGTTAGGAAGGTGAGCATGTTCTGTAGAATAATGCCTGAACAACAGAGATATGAATCGTGTCTCATATATACAAAGGCAGCAACTTAAGCAATCCATTTTTAATTAGGAAATTTCTTACCGCTAATTTAAAATAAATTTTAATAGAAGTTCCTGTTTTTGTTCAAAAATTCTGAAAGAAATGAAAATTTAAAAACATTAATACTATTATTATTATTATTGCCAACCAAACATAGGCAGCATGAAACATTGATCAGGATACACACAAACTGCATTCTCGATCACAGCAATTAAACTCTCACAAATGTACAGAATATTCAGAAATTTTATCCGAAGCAACAATCCATACACACAACATTATAAATTGTATAAGAGCTCAATACACCAGAAATAAAAATATTACCAATAAATGATTATATGATCTCTTGATTGACCATGCACAGGACTAATAGCACAACTCAAACAATGATCAGTAATAGTGTTAGGTTTAGTTGAGCATTAGCTTAAATGGTATTTTTAGCTTATACAATACTTTTGATGATCAGCTGTTTTTTCTACATTTTTAGGTTTATTTCCGATGCAGGTTACTTACCTGAAGCATACACAATAATACAAATAGGTACTTGTGGGTTATCTGTCACCACTTTTAATTTATGATTTCCTTTTGAAATTGAGAATATATTAAGTTAGGTTAGCTTAATTAAATTGTTTATATTTTTATTATTTTAAATTTTTGTTTTGTTGCAGGCCAAAATAAATCTTTGGGACCTTCCAAGAACTGAAAAAGATGGTCCCAGATATTATATTTAGTTAGTAAATTGGATCAGGAAGGAATATTCATCAGCAAGGATACCTTCTCACATGGATCATCCATTCATACTGTCAAGATCATCGATTCAATATTCATAAAAGAATTACATTTCCCATTTTTTCCCCAAACAAAACTTTTTTCCCATAACAAGTGGTGACATAACCCACAAGTACCTGCAAATATAATGCTGTCTCATGGCCGTGTGACTTGGGCAACATTAGGCACAATCAACAGAGCTAGTTGAAATTGATTCATGGTTGAAAAGCATTCTGATCAAACTTTTGCATATTAATATCATTCTGCAAACAGTCATTAGATAATTCACAATATACTAAGAAATATACTATTTCATTATTTTCAACACGACATAGTTTCATGAACATGACTCATTCTTTTAAGAAAGGATGGTCCTAAAATAGGGTAGATTGTTCAACAAGTTCAACTACCTAATTGTTAAAAATGCAAATATATTTTGAGAAATTTTATTATAATGAAACTTGGCATATTAATATACTCAACCTCTTCTCAAGGCACAAGTTGGCTCCCAGTGGTATGCTGCTATTGCCTGCATTATTATTATTGCTGTATATTATCTGAAGTCTCTGAAATAAAATAACTGCATCCTTCTTTTTGTTGTAATCTTATTCGATAGATGATATTAAATGCATTAGCTTAGTAATAGTTCAATCCACCAAATCAAAAATATTCATAGAACGATTCATTAAAATGCTTCATCACGATTTCGACGATTACAACTTGTTTCAGAAGCAAACGAGTGTAACGCAGATTACAAGCTCACTTTTCGAAAAAAATATATCTTCAACAGTCTTGTATGTAGCCTATACTAAAACAAAAACCAGTATTGCACAGAAATTCATATTTCGCCTACATAAAAATGTACTACATGTAAAAGAATCCACCAGTTATTAAACAACACGTCTCTCACATACAACTCCAGTGCTGCGCGCATCAATCGACCATTTTTACCGTTGGACTGATCCGTAATAATACAACACAGCACAACACAGTAACAAAGCTCCTAGCTTTTCGCAAAGCAATCTAATTCTCTGCATCGATTACATTTTTGAAAAATTAGCAAAGGAGTTGCCATTAAATGTAGTGCTCAAGTACCTACAGTAAACTTCTACACTATTTAGCAAATGTTTTGTTATCGTACTTATCACATTGTGTTTGCGTACGAACGAGCGAACAACACCTTGCTTTGAGACATATAGCGCTCATCGAAAAGTTGCACTTCCAATGAGACATCTCCTCTCTCTTTGCGATGTTTTGGCTACCTATAAGACACGTGAACAGCCATGAGACACTCAGAGGGGCCAATATTTTTCTCGGTGTAGTGGGCCTTTCAAATAGCCGCATCTAGAGTTGCGTGCGAGAAATTTCCAGTCAACTGATTTGCTGATTCAATTTGAATGTGATTTTCAATTTAGGTTCCGATGATGCATACCAATTAATTTTTAATTTCGCAGAAGTGTCGAGATCGACCGTCTCATCAACGTTAAGGCAGTGTCAGCGATTGCATTTCGCAAACACGAAATTCGCTCACCATTTTAATTGTCAATTCAGCAGCAACATTCAAGCGAACGTAAGCGTCGACTGGCATAAACAAGAAAACAAAACAAAAATAGTAAGCTACAGAAACCTAAGCTTAACACAGCGTAACAGGTTGGAAAAAACATTCCATTTGCTTCTAGCAAATGAAAACGCTAAATCATAAGCATAAGCGCATACGAGATTGTTATGATACAAAACAAAGAACACAATGAAAATACTTAAGGGGATCTACTACTCTGGACTACCGTTGGACAACTTAATTTTACAAATGTCTTTTTCCCCATTTCGATCGCAACTAGGTTAACGAAAATGCATACAGATGTGTAAAATAGAATTCCAAACACATTCGCTTGTATAAAAGTTTTCGATTTTCGCGAAAAAAAATTAATTTTCGAAAATGAGGAAAAAAAGTATACCAAATCTATCTTACTCCACAATTTTCAACCTAGAAGCGTGATTTTGGTTTCATTCAAAGCTGAAGGGCTGTGAAAAAGCCGTAACGAAAGATTTTTTTTTGATTTTCGAACTAGAAAAAAGTTATGAAAAAATAGCCAGTTTTTTCCCAATAAAAATTCAATTTAGACTCCAAGAAAAATTTTGCTTCGCTACGCTGTTTCCACCGTCGAACCGCAACGAATGAGGACAAAATCACGCTTCTACGTGAAAAATTGTAGAAGGGGTAAGGTTTGGAGCAGAAAAAATATTTCCATAGATAAATATGTTCGCCCAATAACTTTTTTCTATCGCAAATTTTGAAATTTTTCATGGAATCAAATGTGTTTAGAATTCAATTTTACATATCGTATCATTTTCGTTCACCTAGTTGCAATAGAATCCTGTAATCTCAGATTAGAAAAAGTAAATTGAATTTGTCTTTTTTATTCACTTTTTTGACATATGTTACCATAAATTTTTTCCTAATCCGAAATTCAAAAAAATACTTTGTTACAGTCTTAGCACAGTCCTTCCGCGTCGAACATGACCAAAATTATCCTTCTACGTTGAAAATTGTTGAGTGAGATAAGTATGGGGCAAATGTATATATTTTTTTAATAAACGCAAAATAATTTATTTTGCGTAAATCAAAAAATTTTATACATGCAAATGTGTTCGGAATTCAATTTTACATCTGTATGTGAATTTTTGTTCTCATAGGTACAATGAAAAAGTGTACAGTGACGTTTGAACGACGAGGTCGGATCCAGGGTAGTAGATTCCCTTACCACAAAATCAACACAATGCATTGAGTAATTCGGTTATTCATCTTAGCAGAATCGTAAACTGTCAAACTCGTACACGTGAAGGTGTAAATACAGTAAAATAGAATCGTTTTCATAGCGTTTTACGTAGAGGTGCACGTGATTCATGTTGCGTCTGTGAATTTTGTCTCCTATTCTAATTTCAACCCAATATCCCTTGACTTTGGTAATAATTCCGGGATCTAGCCAAGAAAGATCTAACTTACTCGTTTTGAAATAATTGTTTAACATCACTCTGTCGCCAATATCGAAATTTTGATCTTTACGTCTCAAATTATGATACATTGTGCGTTCAGTTGTATTATTTATAATTAGCTTCCTAACGTTCTCAACAATTCGAACTGCTTCTTTCGCACGAAAATTCACTAAATCTATTTCTTCATCGTAGCTATAAGAAATGTTGAAACTTTCCCCCGGAAGTAGGGGCATGTATCTCTTCCGAAGACAACATAACTGGGAGTATCTCCCAGGGTAGAATTTAAGGAATTATTAATGGCGTTCTCTACCATTTCCAAACATTTATGTACAATTTCAGCAAATTAGTAATTTTTCTATTGTTGTGTTCTACAATAGCATTGGAATGAGGACTCCAAGCTAGGACTTCTTTCTTTGCTATCGCGTGAATATTATGAAATTGCTTAACCGCTACTGATTTAAATTAGAGAGCTTGGTCACTGATTAATGTTTTCGGGTAACCAAATGTTGCGAAACAAGTACCTAAACATGATATGACCGTGTCTGTTCGACGGTTAGAGGTTGCGTACAGTTTACAGTAGCGAGGAAAATAAATCAATCACAACAAGTATATATTTATTCTCATTATTGGTAATTTGTAGAGGTCCTACGAAATCCATCGAAACTACTTCAAAAGGTTCTTTCGCTATAGGAAATGTTGAATTTTTTTTCGGTACGGAAGGGTGAGCATTAAGAAGCTTGCAAATTTCACAGCCTTTCACAAAATAACGAACGATCGTTTTTTTAAACTACGGTAATATTTTAGCTTGAATTAAAATAGTGTGCAATGCTTCTGTATGATACATAGAGTGTATACCTAATATAGCCTTCTTCATTAATGAAGTTGTCATGACCGATGTTAATATAGTGCTAGTTCTTGAGTCAATTCGTCGCCGTTAGTACAATATGTCATTAACAATTAAATAACTCTGTAAGTCAGGAATCGTAGACGTACTTCCATGAAGTAGCGCCTCTCTAACTTCAGAACAAAATGGATCTTGATTTTGCTCATCAATGAATTCGTTTGAATTACAGGAAATTTCCTTTTCTGTTAGCACATAGTCAATTAATTTTGGTACAGTCGTCTCATTTCGCGTCAACACTGCATCACTACCGTCTGACTGCATCGTCGTGTCACTGGAAACGTCTGGTGTCCGCCTCTTTTTTTTTGAGCTCGCGTCTGCGCGACGCATACCTCAAACTCACACTGCAGCGCTTCACGGCTTTCTAGTTCTTTAATAGTGAGTTGATCATTATTTCGTGGTAGCCTACTTAAGTAGTCGGCTAGGACGTTTTGCCTACCCGGTAAATGTTTAATAATAGGTTCATTTGAGTGAACGTTATGGCACCATCTAGCCATTGCTGTCGCTTCGGTAATTTTTTTGAAATAGAGGAGCCAGTGGCTTGTGATCACTATAAATGTGGATAGCATATCCAATGATTAGGTATTTGAAAGTTTTCAGAGCAGTTACTATTGCAAAGAATTCTTTTTTGGTGGTGCTGTAACGTTTTTGACTAGCATTCAAAATTTTACTAAAATAGGCCACAGGACACATTATTTTATCACCGGAATCTTCGGCCTGCGTCAGGAACGCTCCTAAGCCAAAATTTGAGGCGTCTGTAAAAAGGTGAACCGGTTTGGTAAAGTTAGGATGTCGTAAAATGGTGTCAGAAGTCAGAGCTGATTTAATATAGTCAAATCTTTTTTGGCAGTCTTTGTCCCAGTCAAAATTAACATTTTTATGCAATAATTTATGAAGTGGATTTGCAATCGTAGCAAACTGAGGAATATAATTACGAAAATCATTTGTTGCACCCAGGAATTGCTGCAGCTCCTTCAAATTTACTGGTGCTGGATAATTCTGCAATTTCTCGGAATGTGTACAGCGTATTCCATCGGCCGAAGTAACATGTCCTAGGTATTCAATAGATTTGTTTAAAAAACCGACATTTTTCGAGTTTAATAGATAAATTTCCTGCGCGGAGCGTTGTATGGACAGTTCTAATGTCAGACAGATGTTAGTCTTTAGGTTTTGAGTACGCCAATATGTCGTCTAAAAAGACGATGCACAAACGACCTAAAATAGGGGCAAGAACAGAGGACATGGCGCGTTGGAAAACGCTTGGACTTGAACTAAATCCACAGGGAATTCTACGGAATTGGTATTTTTGGTAACCTATACTAAAGGCTGTAAATTTCCGGCGTTCCTGCTCTAATGCGACTTGATGAAATGCGGACCTAAGGTCCAGTGTCGAAAAGACACCGTTCCTTCCAGGTGTAGACAAAATCTCATCTATGCGCGGTATAGGATACGACTCCTTAATTATGATCTTATTTAAAGCTCTAAAATCAATTACTGGCCGGATCACACCACTCTTTTTCTTTACAACAATAACAGGGAAGTTATAGTCCGACATGGAGTTTTCAATTATGCCCTGTGAGAGCATTTCGCCATTTACTTTAGCCAGTTCCTCCTGATATTTATGAGGGATACGATAGGGTGGTATATTTAAAACTGGTGCGTGAGGTTTAAGCACAATTTTGTGTTTCATTACATTCGTAACACCTATAGTTCGCCTTCTAACGTGATCACGTCACGAAAATTATTCAACAAATCAATTTATGATAATTTCACGTTAGCTTCGTCGCATGAAATGTCCTTACTTATTGACGGACGACGTACGTCATTTTGTACATTAGACACACTCTCAACTTGTGCATAAACACAATTATTGCCGCGTTCGTAGATCTTCAACCCAAATTTCTCCTTAGTCATGGCCTTAGCTTTTCCACCACGACTTGAGATGACTTCAAGTGAATCCGACGTAGCCTCAGGGTTCATCTCTTCGCTTCAGCGCTATTCGCTTCCTTCAGCGCTTCCTCTACATTCGTGAGATAGGTCTCAGTTTCTACTTCTTCCTCAGCTACTATTTCTAAATTGCACAACATATTGTTTTCGCTGAAATGAATAGCATCGTCTGTTGGGTTAAGCATCATTATTGGTACATTACCATCCTCTCTAATCGTAACTATTGCTTCTGCTATTAGGACACCATTTTCTAGCCCTCTTTTTAACACTATATATTCACCGAGCTTAGCCTTTTTCACGAACCCGTGTACTAACTTAACTGAGTTACCAGGCACCTCTAATGCTGCACAATGAACCACTAGTTGCCTCTTCTTTTTTTATTCTGCCCTTGGCTTCTCAGCTACATGCTCGAGCGTAGCTCTTTTTTTCTCACATGTTTTTCTCACGCGGTCGCTCACTCTGCCGCGGCATCCGTTGCCTTTGCCTCTGCTCTGCCTAGCAACTATTTCCGACATTGAACAGTCCCTGTTCACAATATTTATTATCATTGCTTCTCTACTTATCGTTGGCTTATTTTCTATTTTGTTAAAAGGCACTTTTATTCCTTCCCACGTGAGCGAACCATCTTTGAAATTAATTACTGCATTATTCAGAACATCTCTTCCCAAAAGTAAATCGTAATTAAATTTAGCATCTTTAATAATTAAAGCGCTAGTCTGAAGTGCCTTATCAGTACCAGGTATTGAGATACTTAAATCAACTTCACCACTAACGTTTTTTTTCTCATTTCACTAACTTGGTTTTAGTTTCTCATTTAAGCACTTGAGTTTACTGTAACTAATGAGGCATTTTTCACTGCCACTGTCTAACACCGCGCTTACATACTCATCTTCATTTGTGAGGATGATGGTGGGCTTTCTAGATTTCCTAAAAGTACAAGATCGGCGTAATCTTTCTTAAGGCGTCCCGTTCCTACAACCGTAGTCATAAAATAAGCCTCAACTGCTTTCTTTTGTGGTATTTCAACAGCAAGTTCCTCATCTCTCAACATGACAAATTTATTTACAGTTAAACAGCGGATCAATAAAGGATCTACAATCTGTCATCTCAGTCGTATTTGGATCGGCTTTGGCCACAACTTTTGGATTAACGAGAGCCTTGCGGTGACCCTCGGGCAAAATCGACTTGCTCCTACCTGCACCTCCTACTTTTCTTGTTAAAATCCCTACTCTCTCTCTCGGGATCTTCAGCATAGTGGACCTCGTGCCTACCACGGCTATTTACGCCTCTATTTGCGCTGTACATACGCAAGTAGGCTCTATACTGCCTGACTTCATCTTCTGACGCTCTATAGTGTCGAACGAAATGCTCCCCCCTCCGCAAGCAAAGCAGGGACCAACGTACCTCCTCGGTTCACTCAGACCTCTTTGGGCTCGACTGTTGGCTTCGACATGACCTGAAACGTTGCATGAACTACAGGAAGGAGGAGACCCTCTCGCTCGTGCTGCAAAGTGCACTGGGGCTTGACTCGAGCTTTCCGCCCGCAATGTGTTACATTCAAGGGAACCTATTCCCCTATCACCAACATATCCACTAAAATTGGTTCTCCCTCTAGTATTTCTCAGCCAAGGTCGGGGAACACGACGTTCGCGCCGGGAAACGGTAGTTACGGTAATTTCCGTAGAACATTTCGCTTTCCGGAAGTGATTATTGCTCGTCAGCATTGTCTTCTGACTCATTATTAGCATCTGCTACGAAAGTTTCACTATTTTTGTAGCTAGTCGCTACTCTGGGTTTACTTTCGGGGTGATTTCGAGCAGCGGCAACTATTCGCGCCAATAATTCTTCCGAAGTATTGAACGAGGCGTCGAATATTTTCTTTACAAGCGATTCATCAAGCAAGGGTGCGAACACAGTGATTGCTAGACTGAGATCTATACTGTCTCCAACAAATCTTTTCAACTTTGCCTGGCTCGCACTAGCCCTAAAAAAGGATGTCTCTGCCACGCTATTGAGGCTGAATTCAACAAATGCTCCGACAACTTTTTTATTTTAGCTAACGCGGTTACCAACTGCAAGGCTATCATTTCTTACAAACCGTAGCTGATTTAAATCACATGCCAACGCGTGGACTGATTTTTCGCCTTTTGCGACGTAAATGTCATCCAAAATTTTGACGACATCCTCAAAGGAATATTGTAGGTCTGAATTGACTAACTTAGTCACTATTGAATTGAAATCTCCTACTTGTTCATTTGCCGACCTCACTAAGAGTACTTTTTGGACACTATCAGAGTTTACATCCGGTCCGTCAGAGTTTACGACGTGGGTCCGTCGGATTACTGGCCACTACATATGAGGGCATGGAAACGATGGACGTCTTGGAAGCGTTTACTTGGAGAGAACGAAGACAGGCGAGGTTTACAGGTGTTGGACACGGTCGATTGAGCGCTATGCCTGAGGGGCCGAACACTTATAAAGCCTCTGAAGCGTATGGGGTATAGGGGCATATGTGCGCACACACATGGATACTGATAGAAAATCGCATATAATAAAAATATAAAAACTGGAAAATTCGTCTTTATTACTTTGTCAGAAATATTTTTAGGATTCTGAAACTGCCAATAGCATAAAATTTATTAACTTCGATTCCGTTGCAATTCCCGATAATAGAACATAAAAATAAATATTGCCCATTTTCTTAAAAAAAAGGCTAAAATCGAAAAAGTTACACAAGTCAAATGTGTTTCTTTTAAAAACTAAACATTCTGGCCAAATTTCGAATCAATCGGTTCATCAACGAAAAAATAATCAGATGACCCTCTTAATTTGAACAAAACTTGTCAGAGAACCAGTTTGAAGAATAAAGCCGTGTGTGGTTTGATGCATGCAGAGTATTCACTGCAACTAATGTCCCAATTATTTCTGATTTAATTAGGGCTATTAATGCAGTGAAAATAATGCCATGTGCACAGAATCTTCAGCAATGTTAATACATTAGAAACCCAAAATGAGAAAAGCTAGATAACGTTTTTATTATGTTGTTGATTGTTGTTTGTCCTAGATATTTCCAGAACTTTATTTTTTATATGAGTAATACAGTTTCCTATAGATTAGAAATTATTTGCATAAAGATCTAAGGCTATACTTAACAGCGTACATAGATTTCATTCATTTTTCATTTGTTTTGGATCAGTCGAAAGACTCATTACAAGAAGCGGGAAAAATGTTACATAGGTCTGCATTTTTCCCTTCGAAATTTTTTACTTTTTTTAAAAATTATAATTTATGTATTGTGAACACTAGTTGTGTAAATTTAGTCTTCAATTTTGTAGATCAGAGCGCTTTGTTTGCAAATCTATAACTATTATTAAAGCAAATTGAATTGAATGCAAATCTATTACTATTATTAAAGACCTTGCGGTAATTATTAGATTACCCTCATTTACATTTTCTATGGTAATCAAGGATCATTCCAGAGTAAAATACATTCCAGCCTAGGGTACAAAGATTGACGAGCGTGGAAGGCCTGGCGACCGGTTTCAAAGAATCTAAAGGGCCTTTCACACGATCAGTTTTTTTCGTCAGTCAACACTGACACTCCAGAGTGTGGTCAAAACACTCACGTTCACACGTACGTTCGCGTGACTGAAGTGGCGCGTCACTGGCAAGCTTGGCAGTTCTTCACTATGCATAGTCGAGAAAGATTCGTCGTAGTCAAAGCAAGCATACTCATCGGCTTTGCGGCCATAGAGTAGAAAAAACACCATAAATAGATAGTGGGTAAAAGAATGGCTAGCTAAAAATCCAGAAAATGGCTGTTATAACCGGATTTGTATTAAGTTAGGGCTAAATATCTAAATTTCGCTCACTAATTATTTGTCGCATTCCTTCCTTTTCCAGCTTTTGTAAAATTTGGTCACACCAAATCCAACAAATACTACAACTACTACAAACGTAATAATCTACTTCATAATAACTTCAACTGCAGGTAATATTTTCTGCTCGTTCTATACAGTTTTGCGTGTACCAGCGTGCAATAGTACAGCTCGTAAATTGAACTTTTTTCTTGAAGAACTATGTTCGGTCATTTCCTAGCGACACAGTGACAAGGATATAGTAATAACAATTGAAATCTAGCGCACATTCATTAGAACTGTATGATAGAATGCACTGTATGATTAGAAATCTGGCATCCGCAAGCAAATATTATAAAATATAATAAGCCTCTCAAATTACTCTGTGATAATATCTAATAATTCATTTGAATGTGACAGCGGTACGGATAAACTAATAAACGTTTAGATTTATTTAAGGAAACATTTGCATGCTGAAATTAAATGTTGAGGAGAATTCATGGAAAAAGTTTTTAACTTTATTTGAAAATGCCGGACTAATTGTTGAAATCGCGCTTCGGTTGAATATTCAATTTTTCATTCTAATAAACAAAAATAATATACCTTTGCAGTATTTCCTAAGTGAATATTAAAAAAGATAGGAAATCCTTTGTATATGGCGCTGAGCCGCTGACACTACAACAGGACGATCGAATGCATTATGATATGCTTGTAAAAAACTAAACTATTGTTCCCCGCACCTTTGAATCCAGGTGCTATCCTCTGCTAAATAATAGATTTCTTGAAAGCAAATGCTCTAAATTTTTTCCTAAACTATTTTTGAAGCGTAATAATTTTTTCCTTCAAATTCGTATGTAAACTAACACTGTGTTGATTCATCGCTTCTATAACATATTTGAGCGACTTGCTTCTTATATCTCTGCTCTTGTATTCGTTGCTGTGCACTTTCCACAAAGCGGGCTGCTCCCGAAAATAACTAATAAAAGAAGCCGTCGCTTCTAGAGGCCAGGCAGAGATCATTTGGTTGGCAGAAGCAGCTGCACACATCTTCACTTGACGCCCGCAAGGCAGACACTGACCATGGAGCTAGGATATATGGAGGGAGCATAGCCGTCTGTGAAGAGAACCAGTTTTTGAGATTTCTCCTCTGTCTGTGGTAACCAATAGCCGTCTCGCAAGTGTGACGTCAGCACGGAAGCCAGTTACCTCCTGACCACGCTGGGATGCGCACACGCTCGCTGAATGCTCTTCCAGCTGTTGAGTTTTTCGTTAATCATTAATTTGGGATTCTAAGACTCCGAAAGATAATAAATTGTGTTTCCTCACTTGAGGACACTCAATAATATCAAAATTGCTAGCAAAGATACATTTAGAGTTGAAAACTATAAAGATTACAGGCCCTTGAATATAACAAATTAGAGAGCGAATTGCACGCGCACCTCATCCTTCGATTTGTGGAGCGGTACTAATCTTGCTTTGGAAAATGGGAGGGCGAATCGTAGAGGAGGTGAGGAGGCGAGGAGGAGCCAACTTCAGCCAAGCGTCTGTGGTTGGCTCACGTGTGGGGCCTTGCCAAGGTCCCAGTCTCCCAACTTTTGCAGCTAATTTGAACCCGATTGGAATCGGCTATGCTCCCTCCAGTATATCCTAGCTCCATGACACTGACCGTGGAGGGAGTATATTTGGAGGGAGCATAGCCGTCTGTGAAGAGAACCAGTTTTTGAGATTTCTCCTGTGTCTGTGGTAACCAATAGCCGTCTCGCGAGTGTGACGTCAGCACGGAAGCCAGTTACCTACCAACTACGTTAGAGTGCGCACGCGCTTGCTGAATGCTCTTCCAGCTGTTTAGTTAATCATTCAGTCGTTAATGATTAATTTGGGATTCTAAGACTCCAAAAGATAATAAATTGTGTTTCCTCACTTGAGGACACTTAATAATATCAAAATTACTAGCAAAGATACATTAAGAGTTGAAAACTATGAAGATTACAGGCCCTTGATTATAACAAATTAGAGCGACTTGCACGCGCACCTCACCCTTTGACTTGTGGTGAGGTACTAATCTTGCTTTGGAAAATGAGAGCCATTGAGAGGAAGGGTTGTAGGGAAGGTGGGTGGAGCAACTTCAGCCAAGCGTCTGTGGTTGGCTCAGAATCGGGCATGGACTGTGCCCGAGTGTTTCAACTTTTGCAGCCAAATTGAGCCCGATCGGAGTGCGCTATGCTCCCTCCATATATCCAAGCTCCATGACACTGACCATGGAGCTAGGATATACTGGAGGGAGCATGGCCGATTCCAATCGGGTTCAAATTAGCTGCAGAAGTTGGGAAACTTGGACCTTGGCAAGGCCCCACACGTGAGCCAACCACAGACGCTTGGCTGAAGTTGGCTCCTCCTCGCCTCACCTCCTCTACGATTCGCCCTCCCATTTTCCAAAGCAAGATTAGTACCGCTCCACAAATCGAAGGATGAGGTGCGCGTGCAAGTCGCTCTCTAATTTGTTATATTCAAGGGCCTGTAATCTTTATAGTTTTCAACTCTAAATGTATCTTTGCTAGTAATTTTGATATTATTAAGTGTCCTCAAGTGAGGAAACGCAATTTATTATCTTTCGGAGTCTTAGAATCCGAAATTAATGATTGACGATTAACTGAACAGCAGGAAGAGCATTCAGCGAGCGTGTGCGCATCCCAGCGTAGTCAGAAGGTAACTGGCTTCCGTGCTGACGTCACACTTGCGAGACGGCTATTGGTTACCACAGGCTTAGGAGAAATCTCAAAAACTGGGTCTCTTCACAGACGGCTATGCTCCCTCCATATATCCTAGCTCCATGACACTGACACGCAAATAGATGCAAAGCAGCCAGGGTTTCCACGCGAGGCGACTCTAATTACCCTAGCTGAAGGGTGTTGATTACCCCAGATTACCATAAAACAGCTAATCCTGACCTATGATCTATTTATTAACTAAAAGGTAAATGGACTTGTTTCCAGAGCTCTGTCAGTATGAATAAGTCCTGTGTTACATACTGCATAAGCGTCAGGAGGGAAATCCAGTCGAACGACGTTAGAATGCTGGTTTGATATCCAGACGATATCACGTCAGCCAGAAACCTGTCGAATTAATTTTGATGCCCGCTGTTTTCCAAGGCGCCCTTTTTTCTGCGACTCCTGATCTGGGAACATTGTTTTCATCAAACTAAAAGAGGCTCACACAATGAGATAGGTGGTGCTTAGCTAAAAATGCACAAACTTGCAGTTCCACTTTACGAGCACGATTTTCGAGAGGATCATTGGATAGCACGTAGCTGGCAAATAATGGGGTTTTCTTTGCCCCCATGGATCGTTGTTTGTGTCTCTGAGAGCATGTGACGCTTGATTTCCGATTTCCCATAAGTAATATCGGTTCGACAAACCTTACACTATGCCAAATCCTCTTGCTCTGTTGATTTTGAGGACTTGGCTAACCATCCCTCAAACTCAGGTTCCGATGTCCACGAATCTTTAAATTTCTGCTGGTAGTTTTTAGCTTTCACGTGGAGCTTTCCTTTTTTCGAGGTGGTGTCATTGGCTTTTCCTCACTTGGTGCGCGATCATCTGTTATGCTGCAAGAAATGCAATAATATGTGTACTTATCCCTACTACAATTATTTTTTTTATTCAATTTTCCATCCATTCACGCACTTCAGCCATTCTTTCCACATGCTCAATCTAACCTTACACTTTGATCCACTCTTTGCGATGACTTTCTGGCTTCCCTCACACATGACCTTTGTCATATCTTTTCATAACAGATTTTATCCAACCTTGTTACACCACATATGCTTCTCAGAGACTTCGTTGCAATCACATTCTCTTATCAACTCATAAAGTTGATTGTAAAGTTATCAAATTTCTTCATTTCCTGAAGGGCGGGTGAGGAAATTCAGAGGTTTTTGGAAACAACTACCTTGCCTTTATTAATATGCATAAACTTTCCTCAACACTCAGTTGTAGAACCCCTAGTGCTTCAATTTTGGTTGACGGAATTCTAGGCATGATCGCAGCTATATCAAATTCTACGTCCGTGCTACTGCGCCTAAGAAAGACAGTGAGAATACAAACATATATTGCAAGTTTCAAGTCGATAACTGTACTCTTTTGTTTATATGAATTTTTGTAACTAATTTTATAGCTTCTTCCTTTCGCCTTTAGCACCTTTTGCAACTCGAAGTGTCAAAGAACCCTGTCTACATTTTTTTGTTTGCATCGCTACAATAACATGCTTCGTTGGCGAGCAACATGGCTAAGAAATAGGACGTCTTCCATCTAATTAGCTGGCAAAATACCAGCGCTGTGGGGCAACTCTGCTGTTGATTCAATGACTATCACAACAATGAACCTATTAATTATTTCTACGATGAAATATATTAGCTGTGGAATTTAACAATACAACAAACATACCTGTCAATATTCTTTTGGAGCTTATAACCACTAGCGCAATCAGAATAGGACAGTAACTTTCGTCGACTGGCTGTTGCTGACACCGATCGAGTTTTTATTAGCAAAGTGCAACTCGGAATCATTTGTCAAAACGAAGTGGATAAGAGATATTATGGCTTCGTGTTTTGACGCCGTCTTGCGTGAGCGATACCTGATGACATTCAAATATGCGACACTAACCACAGCAGCAGTGCAGTTTTGTGAACACTAAATTCTGACCAGTTTCATTGCATTTCGTTCAAGTGGTAACCAGTAGGGTGCTTGCATTTTGGCTTTCAATTTTTTATTTTCCGTAGATTAGGCGGTCACTTCCTTCACGGAGCTCTGATTACCCTAGATTTGCCCATATTTTTCATTACCCTAAACATTACCCTAGGGTACCCCTGATTACCCTAAACTGGGGTAATTACCCTGCTCGTTGAAACACTGAAAGCAGCAGTCAAACCCGACAGTGACGAGTGCCAAGTAGAGAGCAAACGAGAGCACGCATGCCCAAATATGGTGTTGCGGAACCGTGAGTGTCAGTGTTGACTGACGAAAAAACTGATCGTGTGAAAGGCCCTTAAGTTCAAACCTTGACACGACGTCGGTGTCAAGCCAGCCTTCGTGGGTGGTGCGCGACTGTACTCTGTCTCTCTCCCTCCTCGTACACTTCATTAATTAAGGGGACGTTCCGCGGGAGACCAAAAGTCCATTGGTTCTCGACGGATTTTTCTAAGATTTTACCAATAGGTGTCAAATGATGCGGCATTTCTTTTTGAACTCATGTGTTTTTTGTAAATTCACAAAAAATATGATTTTTTTAAAAACCTGACTAAATGGGTGTTGCGGAAAAGTGTCCATCGCCCACAATTTTAAAGTTACAGAACTGGAGAAAGGTTTTCTAGGTACTAATTGTCTTGTCTTGAGATCCGGTGGTAAGGTTTTTCGATAACTTGTTTTTTAAATTAGAAGAATTTTTTTTCACATAAATCAACCACTTTCCGTTTTTTTCAAATTGTTCTGCTTATAATTTTCAACATGATTTGAAATTCAAAAAACTGTACTAACACCTCTCTATGATATTTCAATCTCTATCGATTGATATATTTGCCATTCATGTAACTTCAAAACTGTGAGAGAAGGGCCTCTTCAAAGATCAAAAAGTTAAGTTTTCCATGGAGCCATTTTTCAGGAAATTTTCTTATTTTCTTCGTATTATTTCTGAGCTAGTCATTTTTTTCTAATAAACTTTACAGCTAATGTAGATCTTTCCGAGCTTTATCGGTTGGTATATTAGCCATTCTTGTACCTTCGAAACTGTGGGAAAAGATCCATATAAAAACAATGAATGCAAATTTCAGAACTCGTCTTTTATAAAAAAAAAATTTAAATACAAAAAAGTTTTCTTTTTCAACTCTTTCGTTTGGTAGCTCTTTTTTAGGCCCTTCCGAATGATATATTTGACATTCTTGTACCTTCAAAACTGCGGGAGGCGATTATATGTTTACGCAACAGCTAATTAGCTGATGACTCGGAGCAGCCGGACTAAAACAAACACTCAGTTACATCATCATAATTAACACTGAGAGTTAGAATGTTTCGTTTGCATACTAAAGCATTTCGAGCAAGGCCATGAATGAACTCTCTTGCTTTTCAATTCGAGGAACGCCCAAAACTGTTTCATAATTAGGGGGGGGGGGGGGGGGAAGGGGGAAATCACTCATACACTGGCGCGCCAAGGTACTTGAGGAGACGAACCAATGTACGTTCTTGAGAGCAAATTATACCGTTGGATGCGCAAGAAAATTCTCTATAAGATGAGTTTATAAACCGAAAACCTACCATTATCCAAATTAGACCCTTAAGCAATTTTGCATTTGTGTATCTACTACTTTTTACTAACCATTCTTTAGCCAATTTTGAGCAGGCTTTTACATATAATTTTTTTCTTATTCATTGCAACTAAAGCTAATTCCATCAACTGTACGAACTCGCCGTCTGGAGCCGCTATTCATGTGCGTGTTCTCCACCTAGCAGCTACTGGCATACTGCAGCATGGAGCTAGGATATATGGAGGGAGCATAGCCGTCTGTGAAGAGAACCAGTTTTTGAGGTTTCTCCTCTGTCTGTGGTAACCAATAGCCGTCTCGCAAGTGTGACGTCAACACGGAAGCTAGTTACCTCCTGACCACGCAGGGATGCGCACACGCTCGCTGAATGCTCTTCCAGCCCGTTGAGTTTTTCGTTAATCATTAATTTGGGATTCTAAGACTCCGAAAGATAATAAATTGTGTTTCCTCACTTGAGGACACCTAATAATATCAAAATTGCTAGCAAAGATACATTTAGAGTTGAAAACTATAAAGATTACAGGCCCTTGAATATAACAAATTAGAGAGCGACTTGCACGCGCACCTCATCCTTCGATTTGTGGAGCGGT
This sequence comes from Morinoia aosen, assembly GCA_030386875.1. Classification (NCBI taxonomy): domain Eukaryota; kingdom Metazoa; phylum Arthropoda; class Malacostraca; order Amphipoda; family Talitridae; genus Morinoia; species Morinoia aosen. The sequence continues at coordinate 13,439,967 of CM059577.1, read as the reverse complement.
ACTAATCTTGCTTAGGAAAATGGGAGGGCGAATCGTAGAGGAGGTGAGGAGGCGAGGAGGAGCCAACTTCAGCCAAGCGTCTGTGGTTGGCTCACGTGTGGGGCCTTGCCAATGCCCCAGTCTCCCAACTTTTGCAGCTAATTTGAACCCGATTGGAATCGGCTATGCTCCCTCCAGTATATCCTAGCTCCATGTACTGCAGCGTCAAGCGTGTGCCTGGGCCAGACACAGGCCTTCCACGCTCGTAAATCTTTGTACCCTAGGCTGGCATGTATTTTACCCTAGAATGCTCCTTGATTACCCTAGAATATATAAATGAGGGCAATCTAACAATTATCGTATAGTCTTTAATAATAGTACCAGCTTTGCCTCTAAATCACATGGACAGCTTTTTAAAGTTCCTGGGGATATGTTAACTAATGAATGATTTATCTGAACACCTTAATTTTGGATATGTGTATAAAATAACATCATTCCATTAAAATTACAAAAGATATTTCAAATGATGATCTATAAACAACTCAAACATACACACAAAGTGCTGTGGCCGACAAAATTAATGTCCAGGTTTACTTAACTAGTGTTCACAATACATAAACAATAATTATAATTGGTAAAAAACCAAGTGAAAAATTTATGGATGAAAAATGCTACCTATGTAATATTTTTTCCTCTTTTAGTACTGGGTCTTTTGACCGATCCAAAACAAATAAAAAATAAATGAACTCTACGAGCGTTGTTAAGTATAGCCTTAGATATTTGTGTAAATAATTTCTAATCTCAATGAAATTATATTACACACAAAAAAGTAAAGTTCTGTTAATACCTAGGACAAACTACAATCTATAACATAATAAAAACGTTAGCACGCTTTACGCATTTTATGTTGCTTATGTATTGATATTGTTGGAGATTATAAGCACATGGCATCATATAAGGCATAATAGCCTTAAATAAATTAGTGTGCATCAAACCACACACGGATTCATTTTTCAAACTGGTTCTTTGAAAAGTTTTGGTCAAATTAAGGGGGTCTTCTGAGTGATTTTTTGTTTATGAACAGATCGTTTCAAAATTTAGCCAGAATGTTCCGTCCCTTTCCATGTACAGGTCGAAACTAACGCGAATGAGGTTCGGGAGTGACTTAAATGCAGTAACGTGGTTATCCTTTATTGGTACTTAGGAATTGGCACAGGCTTCGGTATTGGCAAAGAATCTGTTAGATCGGACGGTAGGGGCTAATACGAAGTGATGTTACTTCTATAACGCATCTGTGATCTGTACAGGTGCTTCCTCGACGGTCACGCTTCCGCTAATGAACAGCGACGACTCTTATTAAGTGCTACCTCTACGGCAGGCCACCGCTAATGAACGGCGATGTCTCTTGCCGGTTCTATTTATATACTCGGCGGGCGCACATAATTGTTCCCCCCACGTAAAAATTCTTTATTACAATATAAATTTTAGCAAAGCATAAATTCAACAAAATTCAACGGTAATCCTACATCTCGTTAAACATTATTAATTTTAGTTTCAATTCAATACTTGATTTATTATCCAAAATCAACTAATTAATCACTCTTCCCACTTAGCTTCAAACAAATTATTTATCAACTTATTCAATTCAAATTCAATATTGGATACACCACATAATTTTATTAACTTATCGAAATCAAAAATCAAATCACGTACGTAATAAATCATCTCTATAAGGTACACTTTTTTGAACAAACTGGACACATACCGTCAAATCGAGAAACGAAAATTTTAATGAAAATGAAAAATTTAGAAGGAAAAATCCATCATAAATCTATATTATCTAAAGATATAGAATATAAATTTATATACGCAAAACAATACATTACATTACTACAAATGGCAAGGTAAAAGTTGATTTGCTTTTCCGTGGGATTCAAATCGTCCTACGATTCAAATTAACTTATTTCAATTCAACTAAATTAAATATTGAAAGTAAATTAAATAGAATAATCAATAAATGAACTAATTCAATTCAACCAATCTACAAGCGTGCAATTTGGTTTTTATTTGCAATATAAATAATTCGTCTCCTTATCTCGCGTGAAACACGAACAAACATTTCCATAGGGCGAGTAAAACGACATCAAGGGTTATAATTAACGACACCAAGAACAAGTAATAATCCGTATAAAATAGAAATATTCTAAGACATGGAAGATAGAAATATTCAGTCGTCTCCATCTTGTATGCGTAAAGTTCCATCTTGTAGGGACGTGCACGTGGACTCTGTGCATGAGGCACGTGTGTTTTGTCATGTTAATGTGAATGTAGAAGTCTAGCGTCGTAATGTTATGCGCTAACTTGAGGTGGAAGTGCAAGTATTTGCCTAGGACTATTACTGATTTCCTTCCAAGCGGTTCGACGCAAAGCTACGTCATCACCACTTAGTCGTCCAATAACTTTGTTGAGATCTCTTTTAATATAAATAATCATTACAGTAGTTATAATCGTGATTAAAGTGTAAATAAGCAACAGTATGTCACTCAATTGATCAGGAATGAGGTCGACTCTCGTTTCCTCTGTATGGCGGATGAGTTCATCCGATATCTGACCATTATTGGCTTTAATTGCAGTTAGAATGGCTTCTACGTTAATATTGGATACTTTGTTACCCATGTTAGCGGGCCACAAAGCGACTAACAGAGCAGGAAGTAAAATGATTTAAGTCTTTGAGGTGCTTATTGAAATTAAGTAAGTAGTTATTATTGATTATTAATTGTTATTGAAATTAGATAAGTGCGCAAACCGAGTAGTAAGTGAAGGTGTAAAGTGTATGTGTATATTGTAAATCGGAATGTGTAATGTTCTGGAATTGTTCAGGAGTCGCCCAAGGAATCTGAAAGGAAACGACACAGCAGATTAGCATGGCCACAAGTTTAAAGTAAACAATTGTCGTTTCATACTAAGGCAACGCTTCCTTCTCATTAAGACACATTCATTCCAACTACAATGCCTGACATTGTTTTCAAACAAGTTGCGGCAGATGCGATGCAGTTCTCGCGGGTTTCGCACTCGCACTCTCGTGTCGACATTTCCACGATTGCACCTAAGTTTATCACCTCTAGCTTACGACTTGATGAACACAACCTTGATGTCGCAATAACAGTATGACAACATCCTAAGTTCAACATCTCGTCACAAGGTGTTTGCGCAACAAAAATATTTCCTAAAGCAAGACATACATAAAGTCCTAAGAAAAAAACTCATAGAACGCACTTACAAGCTAAAAACTCATAGAACACACTTACAAGCTAAATACCATTTAAATACATATATGGAATGGCAATTTCGGAATATATGAAAATGAACAGTTCCAAACTAGGTTGACAATTTTACCCTTTTAACTTATCTAAAGGCAGTACATGGTTTAAGTTCGATCGGATAATCTTGTTACCGATCTTAATATCTGCATAATTTTTACCTAGCCTTTCAATGATACCGGGACCTAAGAAATTTAGCTGTAGCTTGTGTTTTTTGGCATGGTTTTTCACTAGTACACGGTCCATCACCTTTAAATTTTTATCGCGACGTTTCACGTTTCTATAGGTAGTTCTTTCGATTGTAGCGTTAATGATTGCATTTCTAAAATTGTTCACCACAATAGATGACTCTATAAATTTTTGTTTTTGAACATCTTCATATGTAGTCGCAACATTGAAGTCTTCTAAATTAGTAGAACTAATATACACACACGTATCTCTACCGAAAACCGTGTATGCGGGGGTATCGCCTAATGTTTCATTAAAGCTATTGTTAATCGAATTCTCCACAATATCCAATAATCTATCCCACTCATTATGAGTAAGAAAATTTAGATATAACTTGAGCAGGTGTCGAATTTTTCCATTACATCGCTCAACAATGCCATGAGAAAAAGGGGAATAAGCCAGAACTTCCCTTTTCAAGATAGAAAGTCCTTTTGTGAAATTTCTCACATTAGATGATTTAAACTCTAAAGCATTGTCGAACAATACGTCCGGGGTACCGAACAAACAGCAAAAATTCCATAGACAATCTGTAACAGTCTCTGTACGTCGGTCACTAGTCGAATATAATTTAACAAAACGCGAGAACAAGTCGATTATGACAAGAATAAATTTGTTCCCATTGTCTGTCATTGTTAATGGACCGTAGAAGTCTATGCTGACCGTTTGAAAGCATCGTGTTCCAATTGGAGCATTTAGAATTTTAATCGGCGTCGATATTCGTGATTTTAGAATCTTACAGATGTCACAAGATTCAACAATTTTGCGTGTAATTGTCCGTTCGTACGGATGAAAATATTTTAATTTAAACTTAAACAAGGTATGATTCAAATCTGTGTGGGACAAATTGTGAATAAATAAAATTGTCTTGTGTAGCAGAGTATATGGCACCACAATAGTCAGAATGGTGCTGGGTCTGTTGTCAATTCTTCGTCTTTTATACAAAATGTCATTCATAATCAGAAATTCATTCATGTCAGTATTAGTAACTTTTGTTGCATTCTCTAGGGCATCCTTTATTTCAGAACAAAAAGGATCACTATCTTGTTCACGTTTAAATTCGTCTAACGACCAGTTGTCGTTAATACTTGAATGGTCTGTAGTCTTGTTAACGTTATCCAGTCTGCATAAGCACGTTTTCTGTCTGCTATTAAGGTCACTGGTTTCACGTCTGGGGGCTGTCTGCTGTTCAGCAGTACTGTTGTTGTTTCTTCCATCCTCACTTCCTGGCATTGTCTCCTCGAACTCTCCCTCAGTCACCGGCTTGTTACATTTGTTACCCGCAGCAGCGGCTTGCAGCCTGGTTACAACGGGAAAAGTCTCTACATCCGGGGTTATTTCAGAACACTCTAAGAGTTCTCTTTCTGTTAAGGGATTTTTGTCATGATTTAATCTACTTAATGCATCGGCGGCACTATTCGCTTTCCCAGAAAAATACTTTAATTTGGCATCAAAAGCTTGCACATAAATACTCCATCTAGCGAGCGTGTTGTCTTCAGGCAATTTCTTTGAAAATAAAGGAACCAGAGGCTTATGATCGGTGTAAATGACCAGATCATATCCTAAAACAAGATATTTAAAGTACTTCAACGCTTCAACTATAGCAAACATTTCCTTTTTTGTTGTTGAGTATCGTCGTTGGGTGGAATTCAACGTTTTAGAAAAAAATGCGACAGGTCTCATGTTTCGAACCTTATCAGTAGATGACTGGAGGAAAACAGCTCCTATGCCGACGTTTGATGCATCACAAAACAGATGAAAATTTTGATCGAAGTTTGGGTGACTCAAGATTGTATTTTCACACAGTTCATCCTTTAATTTTTCAAAAGCGTTTTGACAATCTCTAGACCAATTGAATTCAACATTTTTCTTCAGAAGATTATAGAGCGGGCTTGCGATACTCGCAAAATTTTTTATGTACCTACGAAAGAAATTTACTAGTCCTAGAAATGACTGTAACTGTGTCACATTCTTAGGAATTTCTAAATTCTTTACTTTGTCAGTACCGGTGCTTCTGGTTCCCATTCCGCTAATGGAATGTCCGAGATATTCAATCTCATCACTGAAAAATTCGCACTTTTCCGTCTTTATTGACAATCTAGCGTTTCTTAATAGTTCAAGTACAACTTTTATATCGGCAAGATGCTGATCTTTTTCCTTTGAAAAAATGAGTACGTCGTCCATAAAGACGAAAGATAGTTTTCCTAGAACAGGAGATAGCGTTTGCGTCATTACTGACTGGAAATATGCAGGTGAGGTTTTTAAACCAAAAGGTAAACGATTGAACTCGTATTTTCTGCTACCAACGGTAAATGCTGTTATTTCCTTACCCTCATCGGTCAGTGTAATATTATGATATCCCGACCTAAGATCTAATTTCGAAAAGTATTTTTGACCATTTAGACTATAGAGAATCTCATCCATTCGCGGTAGAGGGAATGATTCTTCATAAATTCCCTCATTTACTTTGCGAAAGTCAACTACCGGACGTATGGTTCCATCTTTCTTATGAACTACAATTATCGGTGAATTATAAGCTGAAATCGATGGTCTAATAATTCCGTCGTCTAACACTTTTTCGTTAACGACTTTCAAGTCTTCCATGTAACGGTGGGCAATACGATAGGGAGGGACATTTACGACATCCACGTTAGGTTTCAAACGTATTTTGTATGGTTTAATCGCAGCAGCGGAGATCGATTCATTGTCTATAGTAATAACGTCTCTGAATTCATTCAACAAACTCAGCAATTCAGGCTTCATTTCGTCATCGTTACACTTGATATCATCATTATTTAATTTCCGCCGACCACGGGCTATTTCTTTGGAATCAGAAACGTACCCTTTGTCGACAACTCCTGTGATCCCGACAGATTCACTATTAGTGTCTTTCTTCTCGACATCTAAATGACTGTCCTGAACAACACTAGCTGCCTGCACAAAGGTACTCAATCATCCTTGTAATTCTCCTTGTACATCTGACAAGTAAACTTCGGATTCAATGTGATCCTTCTCCACTTTTTCTAAAGTACTTATAATTGCATTCTCTGGTAAAACAATCGCTCTGTCGGAGCTATTAATTAACAACAACGGAATCTTTCTCCTATTATTAACTCTCACAATTGCTTCTGCGACACAAATGCCTTCTTTTAAAGTTGCTTTCTTTATTATGTATTCTCCATTTTTACACTTTCCAACATGTCCAACATGTTTCAAAATTACATTGGGAGCAATTTCCACTCTTTGAGTATGAACTCTTAACGGCCTTGGCCCTGTGTGGGAACTGGTAACTGCAACTACGCCTCGAACAGGCTGATTTTCTCTCTTACCATCCCTTTTTACTTCCTCGCCTACTCTCGCAGCATTACACGTCCTGAGAATTTCTCTCTTCTCTCTTAGCTTATTTAGGACTTTTTTCTTAGCTCTGGACGTAATCGTGTCCGCCATGAGACACTCAGTATTCCCGATTAAATACTCGAGACACTCTGTCTTTCTCTTTTTTCGTCGTTTTACCTCTGCAAAGGGAATTTTCTCGTCTTTGATAATTAAACATCTTTGTTTTAAGTCTACAACGGCGTTCTTGTCTAATAAATCACGCCCAATAATGACGTCATAATTGTAAATACCATCTTTAATTATTAAAGCATTTGTCTTTAAACTTACACCGTTCTTTAACTTTAGGACAAGCTCCACCTCGCCTTCAACATTACTCTTAGCGTTAACGCCTTTTATAGTCAGAGAACTTGGCTTCACGTCATTACTTATCTCACTAATTCTGTGGTAGCTGATTAGACATTTTTCTGATCCTGAATCAATCAATGCATTCCACAGGTCTGCATCTTTTCTAAGCACAATCATGGGCTTATGACTTTTTCGTATTACAAATAATTCATTTTGTCCTGTAACTTCAACTTCTCCACCTTCTTCGTATTTACAAACGTTCGCCGTCACATGGCTTTCAAATTCAGTGCCATGAGCATTCAAATCATTTAAATCGCTTAAATCCGCCTCTCCCAGCGATTCATATCTATTTTGACACTGAATTAATGGATCAATCATCTCAACATTTTTAACGAGGGAACCTCCAGACATGTTTAACACATCAATTCTCTCGACATTTTTAACGAGGGAATCTTCAGCACCAGAATTCTCCTCGGGTTCACAGGGAGCTACTGACGTAGAGTCACACTTAGTTATTTCAATTTCATTTTTACCATTGACGTTATTTCTATCGGAAATGAAATCGTCTCTGCAGTTTACGCTAAAAAATTATCGCCACTGTTAGTTTGGTAAGTTTCCACCTGGCCTTTTTCTGGTACACGAGTTTTATGCTGTCCTCGCGCACGGACACGATCAGGTCTACCTGGTCTGTTGAAATAGTCTCGTCTGGACCTACAGTCTCTTGCGTAGTGTCCTAACTTATTACAACGAAAACAAGCTACGTCACGCAGTGAATGCTCGGTGGCTGTCTGATATGAACCTGGTTTGTACCAATCAGTCGGTTTCCTAGCCACAGTGGTTACCGACACACCTTGTCCTTGACAGATACACATATTACTGTTACAATTCGAGCAACGCCTCGCTTCAGTAGCTGTCTCTAATGCCTGGACTTCTAGAGTTCCTAGTTCACGATCTCCAACAATAGATTTTACGTGAGGTCTAGCACGGAAAGTTGGTCTTGGGAAATTTGGTCTCGAGTAGGGCCTACGCGTCCTACCTCTACCTTGAAATCCGCCTCTTGTCATTGTATACACTTCGGCCTCATCATAGGCTGCATCAAAGTTTGATTCGGACGAATGGTCATCCTCTGCACAATAGATTTCCACAGATCTCTCAGATCGAGTCGCTAACACTTGCTTATCCTCGGGAAAATTCCGAATGACAGTCACAAGTCTTTGAAGGAGCTCTTCCGACGAGTTAAAGGGTTTGTTAAATAGTTTTTTGGAAAAATCTTCTGTTACTAGGGGGTTGATGATGGCCATAGCTAACGCAACAATTAAAGTATTCTCGACATACTTATCGAGAGCAACAGGATCGGGACAATTTACTACATAGGGGTGGGCTCTGTTTGAACACTCCGGGCTGGTCATTATTCTGTGGGTTAGCTTACGGATTTTGGACAGTATAGCAACAAACTGGCTCGCTAAAGCATCATTACGTTTTAGGCGTACGTTATTTAGATCACAGGCGACCGCGTGCAGAGATCTTTCACCTTTTGAGACGTAGATATTCTCCAACAGGTGTACGACTTCTTCGAAACCTAAATCATAACCTTCACTAATTATGGAAGCGACAACAGTATTGAAGTCTCCTACCCGCTTGTCTGCAGTTCGCAACAATAAATTTAATTTCGCCTCCTCCGAATTATCTGACAGCATATTAAAATATGCTCGCACATTCTTTATATGCGTTTCTAGTGACTTATTTTCTATGAAGTCAGGGTCATTCCTTCGTTTTCTACCCCTGAACTGCGGCAGATCCTGCCCAGCAATTACAACACTAGGTATCGGACCGACAATAGAAGTCGTCACAGTCGTAACCGTACTAGTGACAGGGATAACTGTGGTAGTGACTGCACTTGTAACAGGGGTGACTGTGGTGGTGGTCGTCATGGTGACAGGTATTGAAGTCGACCTCGCGGAAAAAATAGGAATTGATAATCTTCCAAAGCTAGTCACATACGGTATAGTTCTTATGTACTCGTATCCGTCAGAGTCACTGTCCGACATAAACACAAAATACTCCTATATTCTTAGACCTCCAATTACCTTTAAGAGAAAAATGTTCTACACACATTTAATGAAAATCTTCTACATACAATAAAATGATAACTCACAATTTCAGTGGACTTAAAACAGGTTATTTCAGCACACAAAGGCTCGTGAAGTCTGGCACCACACTGGACAGAGACAGGCTGCTTCAGCTTACTCTTATGTGCTAGAGAACAATGGGCTAGAGAACAATGGCTACAACTTCCTTCAATTGTTCTCACTGACAATGGACTACCGCCTCACAAATGCTTCCGCATTCAGGCTCTCGCACTCCCAAGAATCAGCGTGCTCACTGCGCTTGCAATGCCTATGCTGCTCAAATAGTTTTACATAGAGAACTTCTTATTTATTAATTTTATAATGATCATGTATAATCATTAAATTGAGCTCATGCTTATTTAATTCGCAAGCAAACATTATCGGCGTATACTCAGCTTGCTATGCGAAGCTAGTTGGTGATGTTGAACAATATTTTGGCGATGCGTAGATCTCGTCGATCTTCTCGTTGCAGATGACGGTGCGTAAATGCGTAGATCTCGTCGACAGATCAGGTTGTTGATCTGGACCCCTTCACTTCATCTTCTCCTTTGAGTAGCGATGATCCAGACTGGTAAAGACTGAGTAGCGTGTAGATTTTCGATTTTTTCTCCCTCGAAGTTCTTTCCAAGAACTTCGATTTTCTGCGCTGACGTCCTTTTTCCTTTTCTCGATGCTCTGAAGTAATGTGACAACTATGCGACGTTACTCCAAACAGGGTGACACTCCTCACACTTAAAATCACGGATCAGCAGAACCGAAGATCAATTCTTGATATCTTTCTTCTTCAATGGGCAATGTGGCAATGCGGCAATGTGGATATCTTTAATGTGGCATCCCCATACATGGGCCACCAAATATGTTCCGTCCCTTTCCATGTACAGGTCGAAACTAACGCGAATGAGGTTCGGGAGTGACTTAAATGCAGTAACGTGGTTATCCTTTATTGGTACTTAGGAATTGGCACAGGCTTCGGTATTGGCAAAGAATCTGTTAGATCGGACGATAGGGGCTAATACGAAGTGATGTTACTTCTATAACGCATCTGTGATCTGTACAGGTGCTTCCTCGACGGTCACGCTTCCGCTAATGAACAGCGACGACTCTTATTAAGTGCTACCTCTACGGCAGGCCACCGCTAATGAACGGCGATGTCTCTTGCCGGTTCTATTTATATACTCGGCGGGCGCACAAGAATATGTAAGTTTTAAAAAGGAACACATTTCGCTTGTGTAACTTGTTCGATTTTAGCCCTAGTTTTTGGAAAAATGAACAATATTAATTTTTTTATACCATATCATCGGAAATTTCACAGGAATAGAAGTCAATGAGTTTCAATGCCAGAATACAATTAAAGACCGTTTTAGAATCCTTGAAATATTTCTGACAAAGTCACAGGGCCGAATTACCAATTTTTTCTGTTTTATTTTATATGCGATCCTCTTTCAGTATCTAAAATATCCAAAATTTCGGTTTTGTAGAATGACAAAAAATTGAATGTAAAATTTAAAAAATCAATCTGTTAGAATGCTGCAAATGTTACAAGGATTCCAAAACTATCTTGTTTTTCGTGCTTGAAAATTCATTGTCTTCTAATCATTTTTAGATGGAAAATTTCATTTAGACGAAATAGCCGAAAAACATATTTTTTTTGCGCTATGTGATATAACGCTTATTTTTTACTTGAATCCTTGGTTCATGTTGTATTACCATCTACAAATACTATGCATGCGTAATTCCATATTTGTACTGTGAAAAACATAATACATGTATAAATTACAGGAATGAAGTGCATTTTAGTGTAGACAAGTAAATGAAGTGCAGACAAGTAAATTCTTTATTTGTGGACCGATTGTTTTTAAATTTTCCAGGTATATGTAATTTTTAAAAAAGAAAACCCATTTTTACTCGGATACCTTTTTCAAATTTGGCCTTAATTTTTAGAAAATGGATAGCATTATTTTTTTATGGTTTTTTGTTCCGAAATTTCAAAAAATTATAAGTCAAGAAATTTTTATGATAAAACAAAACCAAAAACAGTTTTGATATGCTTGAAACATTTCTAACAAATTAGTGAAGCCAGATTTTTCATTTCCTTTTGATCCTGGGTTAAAAATTCATGATTTTTTGACCCCTATCCCCCATTTTTGACCCCCTTTAGACCTCTCACATCATGGGTTCTATCACATCATGGGTAAAAATGCCGGTGGGGGGTTCTAGCGCTGGTAAACCCATGAAATGAAATTTCAGGACACAATAGCCCACTAACTAAGGATCCTTTTTCAGCAAAGAAAAAAAATTGATCATTAAGACCAAAATGGCTCAGATGACCCCCTTAATCAACGAATGTATTAGAAAATGGGAGGGACAACGATGTTCTAATTACAGTTATAAGATTTGGATAGCATGGCAGCACACCGGCATTTTTATGGCTAAGCGCTGTTTCCCAGTAATCCACGGCCGATACGACATGTCGGTTGTTCATCTGAGTAATGTTTTAGCCACTCTTCAATATGAAAGAAACCAATTTTTTCATTGGGGAAATTTCGTCTAACAAATAAGACAAAGATTTTGTAGTCGGTGTTGAGCATTAAGCGTATTTAGACAGCGTGCGAGGTCATGTTCAGGATCCTCGATGGAAAGCCGTTTTTTGGATTATTGAAGCTGCTTCAACCAAGAAGCGTCTACAATTAGGAAAAGCTCTTTCTCTTGTGAAGAAATGCCAGTTCACTCTGACATCGTTTCAGCTGCATACATCCCAATGCTGTGAATAGCTTTTTCAGCTACTGGCACTAAAGCACTAGTGAATGATGGATGGGATGGATTCAGCAAAGAAATGGTCGCATTTAAAGCAACATGCATAAAATCTGAACAAAAGCTCATAATAAGGCTACAAATTTTTGATCCCAGATTGAAGATATTCGAAGAGTCAGACTGAAACGAGGTATTCAATGCGTTTAATTTCCCCAAATTATAATCTATGAACTCCAAATAAGCGCGAGTTAGCTTGTTGTTGAAAGCATTGGCTATCATATCATTTATCTGAGTTGGATCGCAGAACGACAACTCAACAAAGGGTGAGTGCATCCCACTACTCCAGCAATCGTCGTACACAAGCTTGTTAAGAAACTGCACGCCGCACATTGCGAAAAGAACCACAACTTGTTCAGTGGAACACGTTGACTTGTGCTATATTCACTAATCGGATGTCCATGCAATCCAGTTTTGAATGAATACCTTCTGCTCATTAAATTTTTTTTTGGATATTCCACTGTAGTTATTGACAATCTTCATGTTTTCTCATTATTTTTACTAACCAGATCAGAAATATAGATTTTACCCTAGATTTTGCATTTTTTCTCCTTACCCTAGACTGTACCCTAGGAGGGGTCTGATTACCCTAGACTAGGGTAATTACCCTAGGAGTGGAAGCACTGGCCAAACTCCCAGTCAGAGCCAGTCTTTGTTAGGTTTGCAGTGTGTTGTTTGCATCTTGTGAGGGGCCTTGAGACCGACAAGCCAAATTCAGTTCAGATTGTCTGCAGACATATTTGTACGTTTGAGGGGGCCTTTAAGGAGACAGTCTACGTAGAAATCAGGATATGTGTTGATTTTCTGCTTTTATATGCATCTTATAGAGGATTTTCTTGCGCTTCCGTTGGTACTTTCCGTTAACGTCTACTTCGAATAGTGCGCCCACTAGAGGGGGGAAAACGATGGGGGTGGAGTGACCTTGAACCCTCCCCCCTCATTATTGGGGGTCAATTGAGCGTGTTTCTCTGCGGGAATGGCATTATAGTTCGTTCATGGGCTCCTCAAAGTGCTTTCATTATTCAAACGAAACATTCTAACGCAGAATAAATATTTTTTTTAATTTTTGACAATTTCAGAATTTAGCTGTTCTGCCGTATCTATGATACCGCAGCTTTCATTCATAGCTCGATGACAGCTGCAGTATCATAGCTACAGCTATGGCGAGCACACCAATCCAAAGGGCTTAAAAAGAGGTATAAAACAGAGTTGACTTGACAAAAAAACGTATTTTGGTCAAAAAAATGGAAAATTTGAAAAAAATTGGTTGTTTTCAAGAATAACACCTATTCTCTTTTGTTGTATATTTTTTCCCAGAGTTACAGAGCTACAGCAATGTAAACTATACCAATCGGAAGGGCTTGAAAAGAGCTACAAACGCTCAAGAGTTCATTGTAGAAAACTCTGTAGTTCAAAAGATAAAAAAAATTTTTTTTGTTATACAACACGTTTTTCTGGAAACTTGATAATTGGTTTCTCAAATGCTACTTCTTCCACACTTTTAGAGCTACGAGAATAGTTTATATACCATTCGATAGGGCTTAGCAAGGTTTATCCACGCGCAATAGCATTTTCTGATACATTTATTATTTTGAAAATTACACGACATGAAAAAAAAAAAATGAAAAAAAGGTAATTTTTTTTAATTCTCAAAATCCACAAAAAGAAGTCATCAAAATTCCCTATTGCATGTGGTTATATAGACATATAAGAAATCTAAAAACGAAGTACTGGGTCTGTAACTTCAAAATTGTAGAAGAAGATAGATTTAAAAAACCTATTTTATCATATTTTTCGAAACTAAAATAAAGTCTAGTGCAGATACAAAAATTTTGTCGAATTAACAAATGATCTTTACATGATTTCACACCCAGTGTAAAAATTTCAGAGAAATCCATCCAGAAATAACGGACTTTTTTTTACGTAGACAGTCCCTTAAGAGCGCGAGTCCGCACCCGACATCATCACCTCACCACTGCTAAAAGACACTTCGCTTCGCTATCAGAGCAGTAAGTCGCAGTGCTGTCGTGTGTCGTGCGTAAGCATCCAAGATTGTTCGACTGAAGCTCTTTGAAGTGTTCCGTTCCCTCCTGTTAAATAATAGCGCATGGGGTAATCAATTTATTTGTCAACTAGTTTGGAGTAGATCGGGGCGTTAATTTCGGGGCTTGCTTAAGTGTAGATCAGATCAGTGGGTGTTTAGTTAGTTTTGGTGTTTGAGATCAGATCGGGGGGTGTTTAGTTAGTGTCGGGGTTAAGATCAGATCGGAGGGTGATTAGTTAGTTTCGGTGTTTGTTGGTATACCTGATTGGGGTTAGTTGTGGGTGTGTTTAACTAATTTATGACTAAGAATTTCAGATCACAATATTTCTTATTTACTGTTTATGTTCAATTTTTGTTCATTTTTTACCTAGGTGCATTAACGGAAGGCGTGGGGTTTGCGCTTGTAGTCACGACAGCGGCTCCGATACTTGGGGCCGAGTCTCCGGCACAACTTTCTCTAGAACGAAAACCATCGTTCTTCATCACCTAGTTTATTTTCAGCAGACCATTTATCTCTCTCTACCGACAGCGTTAATTATTGGGGTGACATTATTAAACTGTAACCTATTGTATTGAATTTCATATTCCCCCTGCTCTCATTTTTCTTTAAGTGTTTTAAACATTGGTAGTGGCGCAAACTGCGAATAATCGAGAAAACCTGCGTCCCATTGAGGGGTTACGGGAATTTCGCTTCCTGGCCCCCCCAAAAAGCGTTGGAGATTTTTGTCATACATGTTAGCGTGAAAAATGACTAGATGTTGAAATGGAAACTAATTTGAAGTTTTAGGTGCTGCAGTTTTGAAATTAAAGTCGAGACAAAATGAGGCTTATCGAAAAAATTTGCCTCCCATTGAGGGGTTACGGGAATATCGCTCCCTGCTGTCTGTGAATGCTAAGGAATGTTGGCATATAGGGTTTTCCTTTAGGAGTGTTTTAATCTTTCATTTGTGAGTAATTTGAACACGATAGGTGCAATATTTTGAAAGTTACAAGCGAATGAAATTATGTGTTTTGATGGCGCTCGTAGCGGAAGGGTATCCCAAGAAATTTCTGTACTTTCCATACAACCGTTTCTGTTCCGTCTTGGTTGCGGCCTGGCGGTGGTCGCACCGAAACAAAAATATAGGAAAGAAAATATTTCATTTTCAATAAAGATGATAGAGAATAATCAGAGGACTTTAAAAGATTTTGAAATGAAGATCCTTAGTTGGTGAAAATGCATGATGTCATAATACTCATATCTATAGTTCAGATTGAGAGATGAAGAAAGATTAAGAGAAATTTCATGAGAAAAACATGAAAATGGATTCCCTTGATTAATTTATTCCACGTTTGATTATGCTTATGTATTGCAAGCAATAATATTATAAAGACAGACACACATTGATGAAAAGCGCTTTTAGTAGTCTGCACTTACTGTACATAGAAATATGAGCTAGGGCATTTGCAACATCAAGGAATAGCGTTGAATGTATTGTGAGTGGAAGTACATAATTCTGCGTCAATACTAAGAGGTCGAAGTGGTAAAAATTCGACATTATCTTTCTATGAATAAAGATACAACATAGTGCACGGGAAAACATTGTAACAGAAAGCGCTGGAAGCAACAGCGTCCGTTGTGAACGACAAGCTCTTCAGGCAGGCAGAGTTGCGGAGGAAGTAAGGCCGATGACACACTTGGCGTTTGTTCCCGATCGGAATTTTTACCGTCGCCACTCGTAACATTGTGTAGCGTTTACACATTGGGTGGTAAAATGTTCGTCGCACATTGACGGCACTCATTTGATCACTGACCTCAGTGCAACAAGCAAGTGCTGTGCAACAGGAATCGAGAACAACTTGTTGCATTATTGTTATATCGTCGTAGATTACAGAGAAAGCGAAAAAAATACTTATTTCGGTTCAACCGAATAATTAGAGGAGAGAGGAAGTTGGAGCCTTCGGAATACTCAGTAACAAATTACTAATTTTTCACCTTCCCTTGAATGTACAGCCTGATTTTTCTTCTGATATTGTCAAGACCTGTACTGTGCTTCATAATTATATTAGAGAAAGAGATGTATACGCAGTTGAGGATACATTGTCAAGGTCAGGACTTGAAAACATCCAAGTACCGTGTAATACAAGAGGAGGTTTGAAAGCCAACAACGCGAAAAACATTCTCTGCAGGTACTTCGTGTCAGTGTTGGTAGCAATCCCTGGCAAATGTCAAATATCTGATGGCCCATGTAGAAGACAGCAGAAATATAGGCATAACCACAAAAATTGTGAATACGTATGAAACTGCTTAGCATAAAAAATAACTTTAATCCCACTGACTAGTAGAATTATGCATATAACAGGTATTATGTTCATTCAAACTTTAAAAATGTCAAAGAAAGAAAATTATGTTGAAAATTCATTTTGAGTGCCTATTTATTATTACTTGGAATGATATCTAAAATATCTTAAGTGTCTTAAATTTATGTAATATGAAACAAATTTGTTTGTACGATGTTGTCTAGTTTTTAATATTTCGTTCTTTGTATGTGTTAATAAATTTTCAATAGCACAGAGAAAATATATGTTCAAAACGATTAAGGCCAATTCAATAGCCTAAAAGAAATATATGTTATTTAGAGTTTTCCGTGTTTGGACACCAGTGAAAAAATGTACTTTTTATTAATTTAATTTTAATAACTACTATATTTTATTTACTAAATTTATTTAGTAAAATTCAAACTTTTAAATTTAAAATAAATTTAAATTATTCAATTAAAAGAAAAGATTGTTATTTGCGGATTTTTTCGGTAAAAATGCTACAAAAAGTAATTTGGAACGAATTTTTCAAGGGTCATCAAATACGAATGATCCATTATTTATACTTACCGAAGTCATTCATTTTGCTGTCTTCCAGTATATCAAAATCATTCTTATAAGTTGTAGACAAACTTCATGCCACGCATTCCGTGTTGCGTTCCTATCTCTAAAAGTATCCAAAGTTTTGTCTCAGAACTCACGCCTTTCTCGTACAAGGTGAATTAGTAATTCATTGTCAATTGTAACCTCTTCGGCCAGGGTAAAGCACACCAAAACAGAGCCCTCAATACCTGCATTACAGCGGTTGGCGGTAGACTAGACGACGAGTGTGTAACCGCTCATTGAGTCACGTAAGCCACCACTTCTTTGGAGGCGGTTAAAAACCGCCGATTGTAGTAGCAGTGAGCGGCTGCATTGCTGCCATTGGCGTTAAATAATCCTCTCGTCCATTTTTCCGCTCAACGTATCCGAAACAATAAAATCCTACGCCTCCCAACTGGTATGGCAGCAACGTACGTTTATTGGTCGATTAAATATTGAAAAGTAATAAATAGGGATAATCCGTCATGGTAAATGAACTATATACTAGGAAACAGTGGGAACCTAGAGGTGCGAAGGGTATTTTAAAAATAAGCTGTAAAATACACATCTCGCTCGAGGGTTCCGACCGGTACTAGGGACACGTAGCATAAGGATGGAAACACACACAGACTAGCCAATGGGAGACTTAAAACTTCGTGGGAGATGAATCGCCCACGTCGAGAAGGCGAGGCAGCGGCACATATAAACACAGCGTAAAGGCCCGGCTACACTATGCGTTTCTTCGTGCAACTCACGCGCGACTCGCCCTAATTTGACGCATGCATGTCGGATGCACGAGTGCTGCATGAACTTCGACGGTGTGCGGTTTTTGACGCGTCTTCTTGTGCAGCAAGCATCTGTGGCGCGTAGTTAGGAGTGAACTACACATCATTTCAGGGTCATCGCCCGACAGCTCTCCCATTTTGCAGTTGTACTTTATCATGGAGTGTTCTATTGTACTTCTGTCTATTGCTTGCGCTTTCTACAACGAGTGATTGGGCACGCGAGCTGGTGCTCCAGCTCAGAGACCAATTTAAAGTAAAGGAATGCCTCTGAAACGTCAAAAATTCAACATATAAGATATAAAGTTATAAGAATTTGCTTACAAAACTAGGTTAACATCTCTAGACACTGAGAAGGCATTAACAGTTGATATAACCACTATTATAAAAGTAGCCGCGTCCATCCGTCTGTGTGACTCCCTCTTCTAATCGATAGCTTTGATAGCAACGAGGATAAAGCTTAAGAAATACAAGAAATAATTCAACTGCATTATTTTTCAGTGGCGATTAAATTCCTTTTCATTTGGATTATGGTATCCAGAATACGCAATCAGCATATTTTTACAAATAGAAATTTTCTTTGAAGCTTTCTCTGTTGAAATTCATCATTTTGCTTTGATATTTCTAATTGATATTGCGAAAAAATGTTTTAAATTCGTTTGACCAGTAACCTTGCTACCACTTAGTATAAAGCCCAAGATTTTGAAACTTGAGTTATCGTTTTCGAAATTGTGATTTCCTTGAAAAGCTCGGAAGAGATAATAGACATTACAGAATAAAATTCCACCATAAGAGGCCACCACGGATAGAAATGTTTTCAGGCTCAATTGACATTGTTTTTAGTTTTTTCAGGCTCAATTGACATTTCGAGCTTAGTTTTATGCTTGCTAAACAGAGGACATGTAACTTTTCGTTGTGGTGTAACTCTGTCATTTTGAACTAGTAAAAATAAGATTCACACATTGAAGACACAGTATTTTTAGGCTGAACAAAATGTTCAGCATTTAAAAAAATCGAAGCAGGTACAGAGGAGGTACAGCGACTGACCCAATCTTGCTATGATATGTTGTCATTTCTTAATGATGGGTAGAGAGACGGCGGTCAACATCAAATTTGCATAGTCAAATAGTCGCTCAGGTAAGTCATGTGTATTATTTATTTGTATATAGAAAATATACAAGTTAAATAATTCTTCCCATTGCATTTGTACCTGAGTGAATAAAACCAAAATCAAAAATGAATACCGTGTATATATTTTTGAAATATATAGCATTTATTTCGAGTAAATCAACCCTGTTTCTTGTTAATTAGAATGAAACATAGTTGGGTAGTTATGTCTTTGATTGACTGTAAATTACTTATGCATGAAGGAAATAGATAGGTAGCGTGAGTCACTTGTCGTTCTTTTTTTCTTCCGTATCGCACATGTGATAGCTACTAACCGGAGCGCACGTTCATCTACATCCGTACTCTCCGAGCCGCAGCATTCAACTAACCCCGCTGCTCCGCCGCCCCGCGTACTGTAGTGTAGCCGCTCAGGCATGCAGGAGTTAAAAAATGCCTGAGATTCGCGCAGTAAAAAACGCATAGTGTAACCGGGCCTTAAGGGTGCTTACACACTACGAGCGGAGCGGAGCGGCGAGGAGTATAGCGGAGCGAAGCGGCGAGGTGTTCACATACAAGCGGAGCGGCGCGATTGATCAGTCGCTATGGAGGACTTTGTGAGTGCATTCCTGCTGCTGGACGGAGTAAAAAATAAAAGAAAGCACTGGGTCCATCCCGTTAATTCTGCGAGAGAAACCCATGGTGAATTTCATCATCTGTACGAGGATCTGAAAAGAGATGAATCTCGATTTTTCTCATACTTAAGGATGAAACAAGCCTCTTTCGAGAGTTTACACTCCCTTGTAGAGGAAAAAATTGCAAAAAGGTAAGAAAAAGTTACTTGGTTTAGGTTTTTAGTAATGTCCAGTTCCTATTTCAGAGTTGTATTGTTTATATGAAGCTTGCTATTCACATTATAAATTATTTAGCAACTCGTAAGACTCTCACGTTTCGAGTAACGTACTTTTCGTAGTGTTCAACGTCAATAAGTAACATTCATGTAATTATGTAGCCTTCTTTGTATGTTATTAATAGGAACTATAAATGAAAATACATTTTGGTTTATTATATTTAATATATCATTCCAAATGAAGGAAATGAAAACATGAACCTTCTGGAAATAACTTTCATACTATTAAATAACTCGTATACGCTAGCAAAATTTCCTTTTAATGAAATAGATTAAGAAAAGATTATAATGTTAAGAAAAATATACCACCCGTCAAGTCTATATGACCTGCAAAATTAAAAAGAAAATAAAAAACATTACAAATAATGTAGTTCAATAATAATAATAAAGTTTGTTTTTTCAAAAATCAGCTGCAAGGAAAAGATGTGTAGTTAATACGAATGAGTGATTTATTAATTGTTCATTTACTGACTGGACCACCAGTTTCCGTAAGCAAATTGGCACTAAGGAGCGTCTTGTGGTCACTTTGAGGTGAGTAGGATGCAATAATTGCTACAAATGAAAGCAGTCTACACTTTACAGAAGACTTTTGTTTCATTAATCAGAGTGTGACGTAATATTGTTTTATGTATCCCAATTGTTAAGAGAGTACAGTGTTGCATATACCGGTTGATCTGATATTTCTGGCAATTGGGCAGCTGACTGGTGAGTCTGATTTTTTGGCTGGATATTGCATGCTCCCTGTACATAGCCAGTCTCGATTTGGAATGTTTGATGCACGTAAGATGATTTCTCGCCAGACGCAGCATCCATTTGTCTCAGCAATGCTTTGGAAGTTATTTGCTTCAATTTAAGTTTAGTTTACACGAGTAGCTTTCCGTCAACAATTTGCCTACGATCGTTTGCCAAATCACTAGCAAACACATCAAAAGAATCTTTATTTTCTTCCATTTTATATCTTGACATTTCAAGACTTTCTTTCAGTAGCTTCAACTTTTCCTGTTCTATGTTATCTGAGCTTGCTTTTGTATTCCTTTTTCTTTTCACCTGTGACCCTTCACTTGTTGAAGTGCTTGATGCCCTGCTTGAGCACCTACTTTCCGCTGGAAGTATTCCTGAGGGCTCAAGTGTTTGCTGCAACACATCACCCTCGTCATGTTGTTGGTCATTTCCCTCCAAATTCTCGGTATAACATTGTTCTTGAGTGCTAGGGGTGTACGTTGGGACGCTGGATATCATTTTACGGCCAACAAATTCCTCTTTCATGAAGAGAAGTTTTGTAAAGTAGGGCCACGTGATCTGAGACGCCATTTCAAAGGCTGGAGCGCCTGATTTTGTTTTTGGTAGAGAATTAACTTGCTTCCTCATAGAGTCCTTGATGTTTTTCAGGCGTTCTTTCACCTCGGCAACTGAAAAAAATCGTTGAATAAATAATTTCAAAATTGTAGCATCCTGCAGTAACGAAATAGATCTAAGGATTTTGCAAAGCCTTTATGTTTTTAAAACTAATGCCAAAATTAATATTCAGAAATCTCCCCGTCCAGATTGCCTCAAACTACACTACTCTTTTAAATGCCTGTAGGGATGTTGTCTTTTGTACCTGTTTTAGAAAAATATTGTGAAATTAAATTTTATATCCTGTACAGATTGTGGAGCTGAAGATGGACAGATGTCCGAAACGTCTGGAATTTTTAATTTAAAGGTGTTTATGATAAAGCTTAGAGTTGCTGTTTTTGCACTGTTATTTATTATTAGACTGCGGTTAGGCAAAGCTGTTGATCTTTATTGTTTTTACTTGCAGGTTTTTGGCCACTGGAGCATCATTCTCATCGTTGGCTTTTTCTTTTCGCATTGGAGTATCAACCGTAGCTCTCATTGTCAAGGAAACTTGCCTGGCTATATAGGAAGTACATGAGATATATCTGCCAATGCCGAAAAGAGAATCCCTTCAAAGTTCAGCAAAAGAGTTCTTTGAGAGAGGGAATTTTCCAAACACCATTGGTTGAATTGACGGAAAACACATCCGCCTTCAGTCCCCAGACAACAGTGGTTCTGAATATTACAATTACAAGAAATTCTTCTCAATCGTGCTTCAAGGTGTTGCTGGCCCAGATCTCAGGTTCTTGTTCGTGGATGTCGGAGCGTACGGAAAGGAGAGCGATGGAGGCATTTTCGGACGATCGAAAATGAAGGCTATTATGGACTCCAATGCATTTGACCATAGTTGCCACTCTAGCTAAAAAACAGCTAGATCTAGATAGTTTTCATTCAATCTAGATAACGAATTTGGTATTCTAGATAATAGCTATAAATCTAGATAGTTTTAAAATATCCTAGATAGTTTCTAGCTAAATGCATTAGTACTGAGTTCGAAAAGTAGAGATCGTTCATTCTACGTTTGAAACGCGTTCAAACGTTGTTCGAGCGTCGTTAATCGTTTAGTCACGTGAGTCTGCGTGAGAGATACCGCGGGAGTTGCGAACATCAGTGATCAGTTTCTGAGGTGCTGTCAGCTTGCGTGGGCGATAGTTTGTGATACTGCGACTCCCTTGAAAATGCCGAAATTTAAACAATATCAACAGAAATTTAGAAAAGAATGGTTGAAAGATGAGGCTTTTAAGGAGTGGATTATGCCATCTGAAGTTGACGAGAGCAAGGCTTATTGTATTTCAGGTGTAATTTGAGAAGTAAATACCAAGATTTGAAACTTCATGCGCAGTCAAGCAAACACAAGCAATCGTTGCCACACCGGAATGACGTTCCACTGACTTCGATGTTTGAAAAGAAGAAATGTAATGAATCTTGCAACCTTGAAGGTTCTATAGCAATGTTCTTGAGTTCTCATTGTGCTATTTCTAGCTGTGACCACATGGTTGATATGTTAAAAAATAATAATAATGTAGCTGTGGAACAGTTAATCAAATGAAAATGCATCGCACAAAGTGCTCGAATATTATTCAGAATGTGCTCTGTCCTCATTTTGAGGAAGAGCTTACTAGTGATATCAGCAAAACAAATTTAATTTGTTATTGGATGAATCAATTTAAACAATTTTAAACAATTTATTTACCACAGGTGATACAGAGATCTTAAATCTAGTACAATGGTCAAATTTGAGTATAGCTACCTGTGGGCCCGAAAAGTTCAGCGACTTCTAGGGCATCCTACCATCAAGGTTAGTCTTAGGAGTACAGTAATGTTTAACCTAATTCACTTAAACTAGAGACGCATTAGACTGATCAATGAGATAATTAACCCGAAATTAGATACTTCATTTCACAATATAGTTCATATGGACTAGATTTAACAGTATATTCGACAAACGATTCAAGAACAGACTGAAGATCGGCGAAATTAACCAAGGCAAATTACATTATTAGGACAAGTTATGTAGGGGACAAGGTTTGACTCCGTGATCTTACACGACTAGTGATCTGATAGGAAGTGAGACTCAAGATTTTTTTTTGAATACCTTATAAGAATTACTTTCACGGATCTCCGCAGGTATTGAGTTCCAAGTTTTAGTTCTAATGAAGAGGATACTGTGTTGTGACCGAGCCTTTGAGTAATAAGGAAGCATGAATTTACTTCTATTTCGGGTTAAATGGTCGTGATGACCAGTTTGCGCAGTTAATAAGTGTTTTAGGCTATTGTCGCCATCATTTGTTAATGTTTTGTAAATGAAATTGCAGATGGAGATTTTGTAGAGATCCGAAAGCTTAAGTATTCGTAAATTTTTGAATGAGTCATTTTTGTGAGCATTATATTCTAGATTCTTTACCGCTCTTATGGCTCTTTTTTGCAGGGTAAAAATTTTGTTGGTTTTATTTTTATCAGTTCCGTGCCATGCTTCTATTCCGTATTGCAAGTATGGTGAAATGAGCGTTCGGTAGAGCATTTGTAAGGCTGTTTCAGGCAGGAAATTTTTAACTTTATTTAGGATTCCGATAGATTTTGATAATTTAGAACTAATATGAGCGATGTGCTCTTTAAAGGTTAGATGTTTGTCTATTATGATGCCCAGGAATTTACTTGAGTTGGTTTCTTCGATTTCACCTTCGCCAATTTGAATGCGTGGGAGAGATATATTTTTCTTGTATGAGAATGTAATATATTTTGTTTTATCGATATTAAGGCTTATCTTATTAGCTTTAAGCCACAATGAAACCTTATGAAGTTCATTATTTATACGCTCCGCCATCCTAGCGGGATTTTGGTTTGGAAGGACCGCAGAAAGGGTACTGTCATCGGCAAAAAGTATGAATTTGAAGAATGATGTAGATTTAATGATATCATTGATAAAAATTAGAAATAGGAGAAGCCCAAGGACAGATCCTTGTGGAACTCCATGGCTAATTGTCTGTGGGTCTGATTTTGCGTCGTCAATGACAACGTATTGTTTCCGATTTGCTAAGTATGATCTGAACCAATCATGGGCAGCCCCTCGAATGCCATAACAATGTAGTTTCGAGAGTAATACGTTATGGTCCACACAATCGAATGCTTTACGAAAGTCAAGAAATACGGAAAAAACAAGCTTTCCTACATCTATATTAGAATAAAGGTATTGCAAATGATTTAATACAGCTTGTGTCGTAGATTTCTTAGAACGAAAACCGTATTGTTTGTCGTAGAGGAAAGATTTTTGTTCAAAATACGAATACACTTTTTATACACAATTTTTTTGAATATCTTGCTAATAATTGGTAGGACAGAGATAGGTCTATAATTGTTAATGCAGTTTTTATCACCATTTTTAAAAATAGGGGTGACTCCTGCAATTTTGAAAGAGTTGGGGAAGATACCTTGAGAAAGGGATTGGTTGATGAAATGAGATATGCACGGTGTTATTATATCAGCTATAGCCTTAAGAACTTTAGCTGAACAATTTTTCAATCCACTTGATTTATTTTTCAAGTTGTTTATGCACGTAATTACATCGGAGGGATTAGTTGGCGAGAAAAAGAAAGAGTTAGGTTCACGGACATGGTCCATGTATTGCAAGTGGTCTGTGGGTTCACTGAAGACACTATCGGCTATGTTTTTTTCTATGTTCACAAAAAAGTTGTTAAACACAGTTGCAATATCTTTTTTCTCGTGGTATTTTACATTTTCGTGAACGACGGACTCAATTGTTTTCGAAGTATTATTATTCGGTTTATAGCATGAATTAAGCAGGCGCCAAGTTTTTTTAATATCAGTTTTGTGTTCAGTAAATTTGAGCGTGAAGTAGTCTCGTTTTGAGGTTCGTATTTGATTTGTCACATGATTACTGACTCTGTTATACGTTACTTTAGATATTCGCCCTTCGTATAGTAAGGCTAGGTACGCTTGACGTTTCTTTATATTGATCACGATATCTTCAGTAATCCAGGGCTTTTGTCTATTTTTCGGCGTAATTGTGCTGGTGATTATTGGACAACACTGGTTATATGCGGTCGTTATAATTTCAGTTAAATTTAGTATTGCTTCATCAATGTTAATCGCATTATTGTCCCGTTCATAGATGTCTAATGATGGCAGTAATTCTTCTAGAACAGTTCGCATTGTTCCCAAGTTGTATTCGTTCACACAACGAAATGAATAAGTATCAGCCTGTGGGCTGGTACAAGGACTATGGACATTTTTCTTGATGAGAAACACCGGAAAATGGTCAGATAAGTCAGAAATTATTATTCCGGTAAGAAAATCAGTCGGATCTAACATAAAAATACTATCGAGTAACGTAACCGATTCAGAAGCAACACGTGTAGGTTTCGTGATGTTTGGAAGGAAGGAGCTAGACTGAAAGACATATATGAAGTTTGAGATTTGCTCACAGCTATCATATTGTAGAAGATCGTAGTTGAAATTCCCGCAGATTATTATGTCATCATATAGAGACTTGTTGAACTGAGATATTATGCTTTGAAGCTCGTTCAAGAAAGAGACGTTACAAGCTGTTGGGGGCCTATATACTGTCCCAAGCATAATCCGTTTCTCATTTTTCGTTAGTTCTATAAATAAAGTCCCAATATGTTCACGATTCATAGTTGCACTTAAAATGACTTTCGAAGATATATGTTTAGATATATACGTACTGATGCCACCACCACGTTTGTTACTACGGAGTGAATGATGGCTATAATAGTTTTGAATGTGAATCAGGTCCTTAGATGAGTCGTCTAGCTAACTTTCGGTGAAACTGAGAACATCAAAATCGCTGTTCAGCTCAGTGATAGTACAAGATATTTCATCTATTTTCGGATAAATGGATCTACAGTTCCAACATAATAGAGAAAAATCGTTACACGTCTTCTTCATCAATTCCAGTTTCATTTAGGTTTGAGTGCAGTCTATTCAAATGATTGAGATCTGGATCAATATTGTCGAATATATCAACATGGTCAGTCATTAGAATTAAGAGACAGTAAGTAAAATGTAACGTACAAATAAAAATGGTACAAACTACAGGATCAAGGTAAAAATAAGGACGTTCCTACTTATAATTAAATTTAAAAAAGAGAAACTAAAACACAGAGATTATTAGTAAAAATTGTCTAAAACCTAGGATGATTTCATAAGGAGAGCGCAAACTCAGTCCATGAGCAGGAACATTAGGGATCATAAATGGCAAATAATGTAGTTACAAGGCTGTCGTACCAGTGGTATCCGCATACAACACTTATAAGATGTAGCAAGGACGAAATGGATTTAAAAACGAAGTGACAATGAAGTTATTCATGGAATTTGAAAATCTTGACTATCTAAATTGTTTCCAGATTTAGAAACGTATACACGAGTTAAGTCTGAGCAGCAAGTTCGGTATGAGCATTCGATAAAAAGGAGAAAAGAAATAAATTGAAAAACAATTTAGTCAGCAGCAAAACAAACCTGCAAGGTCGACGTGGATGCCTTGAAGAGGTAAAGGTAATTCAATCAAAAATCAAGAAGAAAACATGTGGACATATTTCAACATAATATTAAACTCAATACGTCAGTCCAAAAAATACTAATCACGAACAATTTCCTCTGAGGACTTGCCGACATGTTGCAACAAGTACTTGTCTAGTTCTTCAGGTGTATTGATGGTTAGAGGTCTCTGAGTTACTTGTTCAGATATCTTTGGAGAGAAGACGTTGATATTGCCATCCAAACTTCTTGCGGGTCCTATTTGTTCCGGAAATTTTCGTTTGGCCAATCTCAGAGTGTACATTATACTTGCTCGCGAAGGTACTAAGTATTCATTCACGTAGAGTTGTTCCGGTTTAATCACACGACAGGCTGTCAGAACTTCTTGCTTCTTTTCGTATTGTCGTAGCTCAGAAGAAATGTTTCTTCTATCGACGTTTCCGGGTGGAGGTTTTTTTTCCCAATCTCCTCGCTGTGGTGATGTCAGAGTTACTCAGGTTGATTTTGAGTTGGTCCTTCATGAGCTGGCACACCGTTTCTACGCAATTTTCTTCAGGACGTGATTGCGGCAGTTCCCCCGATATAACCAAAGTGCGTTTATTGCTCTCCAATTCATCACGTTCTTCTTTCCGTTCGAGTCGCTCTAGACGAGAGACTATGTTATTTATCTTCTTATCTTGTTCTTCAATCCTTGCATTTTGATTTGATTCTTTCTTCGTTAGTGTTTCAAGCATCGTTTTCAAGTCACTAATTTCGCTTTGAAATTTCTTCATTGCTGATTCGAAGAGATTAAATAGGATGGAAACTACTTGCTTACTCTGTTTTGGCAGGCCTCGTACGTCTGGATAGTCAAGCTCCAGCGTACCCTCGCTGTTGTCCTTGCTTGGGCTTGTTGTCGCCATCTTGTGAGAAGGGAGACACTCTCAAAAAAGAAGCAAGGGTTGAGTGCTTGTTTTGTTGGAATATCACTCTTTTTGTTCGATTTTTTTGAATTTGGTTAGATAAAATTTATTCTGGGATCCTCATGGTCTGAGTGGGCACTCTTTTTTGATTAGAAATGCATGATCAGTAACCAATTGGGCACTTTGTTTCGGAGCAAAGACACAGACGTCTTCACTGCCTCACTGCACTCACTGCACTGATGTTTCGAATGATGTTTCAGTTACAAAACTGTTGGGAGTTACTGTAATATATTTCAGTAACGTATCTAATAAGGCTGAATCGACCTACTTAGGGCTGGAACAACTGGATAAATGTGATGCAGAGAGTATAGTCACAGCACTTAAGCGATTGTTAACATCAAAAAAATTGAATATCAATAACTGCATTGCAATTGGCACTGGTAATGCAAGTGTCATGGTAGGTGTAAATAATGGCGTTTATACCAAACTTAAACAAGACAGTTCTTCTTTGATATTAATGAGGTGCGTATGCCATTCAATACAACTCTCTATGTCACATGCATCTGCCGAATGCTTGCCAAGGAGTTTGGAGTTTTTAATTGCCAAAACACACAACTGGTTTTCGAAATCATCTGTTAGACAATATCAATAGAATGAACTGTACAAAACAATCAATGATGGATCCAAACCTCTGAAAATTCCTTCAGACTGCAAAACAAGATGGCTCTCTATCCAACCTGCAGTTGAAAAAATTAAGAACCAATGGCTAGAGTTGAAAACTCATTTTGAAATTGCCAGAGGAAGTGAAAAGTGTTACACAGCTGAAATGTTGTTTGATATGTATTCAGATGAAAAGAACCTGGCTATCCTACTGTATTTGCAGCCAATTTTAATGGACGTGCAGAAGACCACCCAGTTGAAAATCGAGGACGTCGCGCCGATGTGTTATGGCCGAGCAAGGGATAATTTAAGAGACGTATCGCCGGTAAATCATCTCCGCATCATAGGCGAAATGTCCACTTAGGGACGAAATTTCTGGCCCAGGGACATCGGCGGCCAACTGCGATGATCGACCATTCTACGTCTTTGCTCGTCTCCGGCATGTCTAATTTCGCCGGCGACATGTACATGATACGCGGCTGGCCAACCTTGAATTCTGCTTAAAAAAAAAACTCTCGGCCACGCACAGCCGAGATTGATCGCCTCTGAACGACCTTCAAATTTATATATAGGGTCGTTCAGAGGCGATAAATCTCGGCTATGCGTGGCCGAGAGTTTTTTCTCAAGCAGAATTTGGAATGAAACAATTAAAACATCTTAATATTAAGATCCTTGGTTGATATTCGCACATGGGTATCGTAATACCCATGCCAATTATTGTCGAAACACAAAATGATTGGGAGAAAGGCACGGTCTACGTGCCTTTATCTACGTTCCCTTCGTTGCGTTAATCTGATTTTGATAATGCATATAAATACAAGTGATAAGGAAACATAATCATAATGATGTATTGTTGAAAACAATCTAAGAAGTGCGCACTTACATTGTTATTTTAGCATGCGAACATAGGACCTAGTCATATGAGAGATTAATATTGAAAGTAAAATGGACATATTTCAATTGTTTTGCGTCTAAGACAATGAGGTCAACATTCGGGACAATTTTTCATTCTTGCGTATCTACTATTGTGCCAAAATAACGAGCTCGAAGTGAATAAAATATTTTACCATAACACAAAGTTATAATTTCCTACGGTAATAATACTGGCGCAAAAAAGTTCACCTGTCAAAAACATAAGGATTATTGTACAATGCCAACCATAGCATATGCCGCATAGCTTGGACAACACAAAAAGTCAAACTACCTAAAATAGTGTTGTTACAATGTACTCAAGAGCGCAAAAAACGATTAAGTGCCACACAAGTTTAGCAAGAAAATTTTAGGACAGGGCTATATATTTATGTATACATACAAAATAAAAAGCTCTAAGTATTAAAATAATATTCAATAACGGGTTCACAAATTTTGAAACTAAAATAAGTACGAATTTCCTCATCACCGTATTTTGGTTTAAAATTCCTGAACAAGTCAGAGATTTGCTTTAAACTCAACCTTATCAGAGACTTTAGGAAACTTTCCGATAAAATTTATCATCTTTACTAAGAAAACATTCCAGAGTCCTGCTCCATCATCGGTTCAAAGGAAAAAATCATTACGTCTGAAATAAAAGATCTAAGTACAATAAATTGCATAGACTAAAAATATATCATGCGAGTATAAACAAAGTATGGCACGGAAACAAAAACAAAATACAGAAGCACAAAAAAATCCCGTAAAATATAAGTATGAAATGAAATTGAGCTGGTAATGACGAGGTTTCTACCTATTCAATACTTGCAAAGGGTACGAACTGTCCATGTTGTTCAAATCAGGGTTCCGCTTAAAAATATGCACGGACTTGAAAACTCTGAGGTCATACGGTGTTGAAGCAGAGTCTAAAATTTCGAAATCGGTAGGAGATGTAGGGACATTACATTTCCGGCATGATTTCGCACTGCAGATTGCGATGGGTGTGCTGGTTGATTCCCAGTACGCAAGCTTCTACCTCTATGGTTTGCCCCTCTGATATAGAAATTTCGTAACGTAATACCAAAGAATAAAGATGTGCATTGCACACACATGAGTACATCAATGCGGCTAGCATTTGAGGTCTGTGCTTCTGTGTTTTGTTTTTCATTTTCCCGTGCCATACATTGTCTTTTTACTCTCCTGATATATTTTTGGTGCCTACAATTCACTGGACTTTGATCTTTTCTTTCAGACGTAATTATTTTTTCCCTTGAACTGATGAAGGAGCGGGACTCCGAAATGTGTTCTTAGTAACGCTGATAAATTTTATCAGAATTTTCTTCCTTCTTAAGTTTCTAAATAAGTACATAGCGTCAGTTCTATTAAACGTTTCGAAGACCAGCTCCCTTAAATCATACCATCATTATTTCGAGAAATCTTTTAAAATATAATTTTAATACTTAGTCCTTTCTTCGTTTTTAAATTCCCAAAGATCATTCGCTTCAAAAAAAGTAACTTCCCTTGCTTCCTTCTATTATAACAACTAATGAATGGCCTCCCTAACTTCGTGCTTACGAATCACCCTGGGAGCGCTAGTTCTCATAGATACAATAGTTCTAAGGAAACTTTTATCACTCCAACTCAGAGCACGGCTAATGTCTTCCTGTCTAATTCTACTGACACTGACAGTGGCTCCACACCGGCTGGTGAACGATTCTCCACTGCTGGAGGAGAAGTAAGGAGTCTCTTGCCTCTTCCTCCACTCCAGTTAACCGATCCTGTATAAAAAACATGGTTAATTGCCAAGCATTGGATTACGATAAAACAAATGAATATTCTCTCATTGCGAAATACCTTAACTCCAGTTTTCTGAAATTTCTGCCATTCTACGAACAGTTTTTATTTATGACTGGAACTTTTATACGAACCAGTTATGCAAAATGCAAGGAAAACTTCGGAGTATGGCCAAAATATCACCTTCGAAGAGCAGTGTGGTGCGCAGCTTCTTTTTCTTTAACTATTTCATAAATTAAATTTCGATGAGGGTAAATGCTCGTCATAGAAAGAGGTTTATCAAGTTTACTCTACATTTTAGGCCATGTATCAGCAGCTTAACTCATTCTAACACATTTCCTGCGAAGTGACCAACCGGTGGTCACTTAGGTGATTTTCATAGTGCTGCTGACCCACCTGCAGTCACTAACTCATTTATTATTAATGCTTAATGAAAGCTAAATAAAGGCTCGATACAGTTAATGTTCGCTTTTTTCAAAGTTGATTACCACAATTGACTTGAAATTTGAATTGAATATTGAACTTCAGTTTACCCCATCGCAGTTAACGTGTTAATAAGGATATACTGGTTAGACAAAAACTTAGAAAGAGAAAAATACCGAATTACTTGTGTATTAAAATTGGAGAAATATCTCTAATATATTACTAACCTTTCGTTTTAATTATATTCTGACGTATATATTAGAGACACATGTAAAATGATGCTTTCACTATGATGATAAAATTGTACTTTTAAAAATAAACTATACCATCAAATTCCTATCAAGCGTTGAAGAAAAAGGTTATAGCAATAAAAAATCCTCTAGTGTGTATCAAGAAATCAAGAAGAGGAAAGTCCCAATACATTACGCACCCAAAATATCACAAAAAAATTGGAAAAAATAAAATAAATTAGCACTAAACATTAACTGGAATAATTTCCTTCCAATGCTAGGCCTCATATGAGCAGAATAAAACAAATTTTACATATCAATCTAAGCCGGCTTGCTTATTCTCACCGGCTTACGTCAGGAAAGAATTCATCCATTTTCATGATTGGGGCAGGTTGAGTATCTCTCTCAGGGTCCTCAGATGAATCCGATTCTTCTGAAAGTAAAACGCGGATATGAGATACTTCCAGATAGGTCTAGATCAATGTAAGGACGTATCGCGTATTTTTTCTGAAAAGAAAATTTCTTTATTCCGCCTTAGTTTTTGTACAATAATAGTCTTATTAAAATTTCTAGCAGAAGATTAACAACTTCACCCCTATAGGTACTAGTGTGGATGACTGCTCAATACGTAACCTCTAAATTAAGATTTTGAATATTATTCAGGCTTCCTGCTGGACATATTCAAGTGTTTTTGTGTTTAAGCAGTCTACACGTCGAGCAAGGTTGTGTTAAGCTTTGTTAGGGTGAGTTATGACAAGTCATTTAATGTTCAATTGAACAAAAAGAAAGCACTACTGTGGACGGTGAAAATATGTTAATGGCACTGTTAGATTTTGCGTGGGCCGCAGATTTTTAATGTTGGATTTAAT
This sequence comes from Morinoia aosen, assembly GCA_030386875.1. Taxonomy (NCBI): domain Eukaryota; kingdom Metazoa; phylum Arthropoda; class Malacostraca; order Amphipoda; family Talitridae; genus Morinoia; species Morinoia aosen. The sequence continues at coordinate 13,407,427 of CM059577.1, read as the reverse complement.
CCTACAATGTCGATTGCAAGAGAACTAATGGGAGATTTTTATTAGAAATTGATTTGGCAACTATAAATAGAAGTTGTTATATTATCCTGTTCATATTCAATTATGTTTACACCAAAGTATTATTATATTCACACATTTGTATTAGAAACACATACAATTTACGTCCACTGCTATCATTATAGAAATATATTCTCAAAAAGATACTACTCCAACAAGTTCCTATGAAGATGTGCTGAAGAGAAAGGTTATAGCAATAAAAAATCCTCTAATGTGTATGAAGAAAGGGAATGTTCCAAAACTTTATAGAATGAAGTACATTAGTAGTATATAGTTAAATAAAGGGTATTACTGTTATTGATGCTACAGTACTTTAAAGCTCAACTCGCTTTCTCCTTATCATTGATAAAAGAATCGTAAAAATATGATTTTCGGTAAAGAAACATTTACAGAGGGAAGCATATATGACGAGTATAATTTGTGCGCCATTCGACTTATTACGAGAGGTGGTGAACGACAAGTTTACTACTTCTCAACATCAATCTCTTCCCTCGTCTGCATACAATTACAGTCCCTCCTTTTCACTTTGATATTATAATTAACAATAATGCGGCGTGAGATCAGCCTATTTTTATTTGTGTAAACATTTGTACGCATTTTCAAATTTGTAGCGTAGACCCTTGCATTGTCTGTTCACTTACCTCTATTCTCTACAGCTTTTTAACTTTAATTTAAAAAAGATAAATTTCAATTAAAAAAGGTCAAGTTTAATTTAAAAAAGCTCAAGTTTAATTTAAAAAAGGTCAAGTTTAATCTAAAAAAGGTCAAGTTCAATTTAAAAAAGCTCAAGGTCAATTTAAAAAAGCTCAAGTTTAATTTAAAAAAGATCAAGTTTAATTTTAAAAGTTGACTTTTAGATGAATCCATTACTGCCATAACACCCAGGCTATGTCTATGCTCCTACAATCATATATAGAAGCATTTTGCTGGAATACTTGCATTAGAAGATTTAAAGATGGAAAATAACATATAAATGCACTTAGGTATGGTATAAAGGGGTAAAAATTAAATTATTAGTTGAGAGATTGGCCTTTAATTTGTTATACATCTTAAGTGTTATACTATGTTGTATAACATGATATAATGAGCCATTATTTTAGAGCATTATTGTTTAAATATAATTTTGAAGCCAAATAATGTTCAACTTTTCAGACAGTGCAGTTTGATAATTGTAACACAGTTACTTATTACATAATTTTTTTTTTTAATTTTTTGGTCAATAGATATTCACTGTTGTATGTACCGATGATCTGTTTGTCAAATGTTTCCCAAATGATTCATGGGTAAAACTTGAAGAATGTCAAATTAAGTACAAAATCACAACAGCTTGGTTTGTCTGATATTCGATTTACTCTATTTTCAGCGTCAGTATTTTTAAATATATGCATTCTCAGAAATAAACTTTACAATATTATTATTACATAGGTATGAAATTTTAGGAACATAAGGTTAAATTAAAATTCAAATTTAAATTTTTAAATATAAATTTTAAATTTTAAATTTTAGAATTTAAATTTAAATTTTTTTAAAATTTAATTAAGGGTCAATTCAAAATTGAAATAATTCTTTTTTTTAAATATATCCTGCTTGAGACTTTTCAAATTAAACTTGATTTTTTAAATTGAACTTGAGCTTTTTTAAATTGACCTTGAACTTTTTAAAATTAAACTTGAGCTTTTAAAATTGAACTTGACCTTTTTTAAATTAAACTTGACCTTTTTTAAATTGAACTTGACCTATTTTAAATTAAATTTGAGCTTTTTTAAATTGAACTTGAACTTTCTTAAATTGAACTTGAGCTTTTTTAAATTGAACTTGTTTATATTAGAGTTAAAAAGCTGTAGTAGTCATATGTCTACTTAAATATTTATCTACTCCCTCAATAAGCACCTAAAAGCGATAAAACTCAAGTAATTGAAAACAATGGAATAGCCTATTAGAAATAGCCTATGTATATTTTAAAATACCCAAAACTCAAAACAAGTATTCACACACGCGTAAAATACTTACTTGATGTGACTTAAGTTTGAAGGCGTAAGAACGCCCCTCGCCCTTGCAGCAGTTTTTTCAGGCAACGAGCAAGTTCTGTAACATTTCCTTCATTGGGCCACCGCACTTTTATCACGGCCTTCAGTAAATATTTAATTCGAAAGAAGAACTTGCGTCTTTTTGATTGTTTTACTAAAAAAAAATTTCTTTATTAGGTAAATTTTTTGAATAAGAAGTAAATCATGAAATATAATGAGAAAGCAATCCATCTTGGGTACTTTTACATAATTACCTCTAAAAAATACCCTTCTCACAACAGAATTTGAAAAATTAAACTAAGCTTGAACTCTCCTACCGATAAGGAAGTTCTAACAATGAGAGTAACCGTCGATCGACACAAAATCGTTTAAAACTTTCATCCAGTACAAATTCTAAGTTTGCCCATGCATATAACGTTCAAACACCTGCATTACGATCAATAAAATCTCAATTTTAAAGCAATAATTGCGAATTAGTCACTTCACGTCGGGCAACATCACAAACTAACCAACTGCCAATGCGGCAGCGCCGGGGCGGTGAAAAGAACTGCTAGTCTGCTACTTCAAAACTTCGAGAGTTCGAGTGCTTCGACCAGCTCATAGGGCAAGTTTTTAGGGTAAATGAACTCAGAGACTTCATGTTTGAATGTTCGTTACAAATTTTTGAATGAATACATTATTCTGACAAAAAAAATTATACATATCACTTGTTCTTGGATGGCTGTATGAGTGTAATACAAAATTCTTTTTTGTTATTCCATTTTAATCCAAACTAGCAAGGATAGGGTAGTTTGTAGATTGGTTGTCGACTGGCCTTCGACTGATAATCGATTCATCGATCTCATGCTTACTGAACTCTTTACAAATCACTTGTTAACTTCTATTCGAGACATGTTTATTTATTATATGTCTTCTCCATATGTTTCGTTGATGATTAAGTTTTTGTTTTACATTGAGTAAAAATAAAAACCGATTTTTAGTTTTCGTTCTAGGTGCTGAGGTCTGTGGTGAATTTGTAATCATTTTGCTATTCAAAATGCACGAGTGTAGAAGTGTTTCTAATTTTCTCATCTCCTCTTTCTCTCATCCAAACGAATATTCATTTGTGCGATGTCTCTAGAACGTAATAATTAGAATAACATTAATATTTTATGTTTTATTTCCAACTTACAAACACTCATATGTCTTGAGAAGAGACTTCAGCTTACGCACGACTGCTTCGGGAATAAAAAACGTTCTATAAAAATTAAAAGATCAACGTTACTTGAATTGCGAACTACGAAAACTTAGACTAGTATTGCTTTATTATTATTATTATTATTATTATTATTACATTTTTATTTTGATCATTATTATATGAGAAAGTTTTAGCCTCCCTTAACCACGACAAAGATGTTCTAAGCGAGGAAGGAGGAAGGCACCATTCAGTATGGAGTTGAGGGAAGCGTAATCTATGCACAAGGTTAGAAACAGGAAGCTAAGAAAGAAGTTCATGAAACGAGAAAAAATTGAAGAAGAAAGTAGTAGGTGCTGAAAAACAGGACAGCAGTGAACGAAAAAAGATGGTCCGTAACAAAACAATAACCTATTCTATTTTAACAAAAAGGAAGCCTACCTAACCTTTAGCTCGGGCCCTCACAAAGTCCCCCTGGGAGCGCTAATTCCCATGGATACAACAGTTGTATACCCCTGAGGGGAACTTGTATTGCTTTACTTTTCAAACAATAATCGATTTGATTACTTGTTAGAATAAAAGTGTTTCTTATTACCACATGTAATTCTTTGCAACGTAATTAGCAAAGTTTTATGCGGTATTTCGTTTAGGAAACTTCAGCGGGTACTGCCAGGAAACTTGTTATTAGGTTCTATCATAATTAAATGCGCTTTCTCTTAGCATTGTTTGAAATCTTTGTGTTTCTTGAAATAATTAGCATTGCCAACATCACGATATCTTCACCATAAAAAATAAAACGACTAAGAATAAAATTTAGAAATACGATTAATCTTAGGTTTAATTTTAGGTATACGATTCACGACTTATCAATTCCATTTTATGTTACTTCTTATTTTATAAATTTCCGAATGATGATTAAATTCATTAGAATGTATTTAGAACAAAAAAGTAATTACACCGATTTCACTCGTGAATATCATTTCTCAATGAAAAATCTTGCATAGATAAGAATAAATATTCATGTCCTCTCAGGAAGTAGCACTTCTTTTCTGAGAGAGATAGACTGCTGGGACTGTAGTAATGTGTTTGACTTGTCTGGTATTGAAGAATAAAATAAAAACATGCGTATAACAATGGCATGGTAAAAAATACACAAATGAACACAAGTAAACGCACCAATGCAATTATTCTGAAGTACAGCAAAGTCTTCAGTTTCAATGTTGTGAATATTTCTGGAAAAGCATGAAATTGAATAAAATATGTGAAATGTAATTTCAAGCTTGATGCGTTGTACGCCACAATGTCAGAGCATAAGTTTCATTGCGATAGATCAATGATATTTGTATGGCTGTAAACAACAGATGGCCGTCCTGAAATAGTACGGCCATTAACCAACTTAGAAGTTTGCGCCCTCAAATTATAACTGGCCGGCTCAGCATATTACGTCCAAGCTCGACCGTTCGTGGTTAAGAGCGCGGTGATAGAGTTATAAGGCCGAACCGGCCGACTCGCCTTTAATTCATACTTGATCGACTGTCTCGTCTTTAATTCACCGGCGACACGTCCTTGATTTTCAATTGGGCAATAAGCTTTTTGAATCTAAAAATATCGATAAAAAGAAATTGTTGGATGATTTGTTGCTGCTCTTGAAGAGTATTTTTACTAAATTAGTTTTACCGACTGTAAAGCTGATCCTCTCACCTGCACCAACGAAAATTATCTAAACCCTAAACTTTATATGGGATATCGATTTGAGTTGAAAATTGACGAACTCAAGTCAAAAGGACTCTTAACTCTAAACGAAGAAAACAACCTGAGGCACCGCTGCTTGAGGTTTCTCATCTCTCTCCACAAACAATCGAAGCAGAGACTTCCAGATAATTTAACTGTATTGAAAAATGTGTCTTTATTTTCGGTAACCAACGTTCTTCAACCAGTGAAGGACTTGCCGAAATACTGCAAAGTAATGGAATACTTAGGTATTCCCGCTGAAATCATAGCCAAGAGTGAGTATCAGCTACAAAATATTAATCTAGTGAAGTGGAGTAATAACACAGACACTGAAAAATTTTGGTGTGAAGTAAAAGACTTCAAGGATGCCTCTGGAAATAGTCCCTTTTCTGATCTCTTTGAGTGCGCAAAGATAACAATGATATTGCCACATTCCAATGCTGACGTTGAAAGGATCTTTAGTGCGATGAACTTCGTTAAAACGAAACTTAGAAGTAATATGAAAATTAAGTTTTTAAATGCAATCCCTACGATTAAATTTGGATTAATTAGAAAAGGAAAGTGTTGCATGAACTACAAACTGCCAGACCATGTGGTAAATACCATAGGAACAGCCGAATCCTACCAACGTGTCTCTCAAACTACATCTGAACCATCAACTTCAACTTCACTGCTTCTTGTAGAAAGTGATGAAGAAGAAGACGAGCTAAATTTTTAATAAAAGGTGAGTAATTATTATGTGCATTTTTATTTGTATTGAGAATTATTCATTTATTTGTTTAGCTATTTTTCTGGATTATGCTTCATCGAATCTAGCTATTTCTAGCTATATTTCTAAACGCTTCTAGATAATTTAGCACAGACAAAAGTGGCAACCCTGCATTTGACCTGCCCGCAACTGCCACAACAGCCGCATACTTCCAAAGAGATCTGCCATTTTTCCTACTTGGTGACGCTGCGTATCCTCTTCGGAAAGATCTCATTACCCCTTACATTTCTGACATGACTTATGAAAAGAGAGTTTTCAACTATAGGCATTCTCGTTGCCGCCGTTGCATTGAAAGTGCTTTCGGTATTTTGGCCGGAAAGTGGCATGTGCTTCGCACAGCAATGGATGTAAAAGTTGAAACTGCTACTGAAATTACGCTGGCGACAATCGTTCTCCATAACTTTGTTATGTCTATGGAAAAAGTAGATGTGAATGATTATGAAGCCTGGCCTGGAGTCCCTACTGGCAATCAGCAAACCCATTATGGCGGAAGACCAGCGGCCTATCCTTCATGGATCCGTGACCAGCTCAAGAATTATGTCAATGGAGAAGGTGCAGTTCCGTAGCAAGCTGATAAGGTTCACTAAAATGCGTATTATTGGTAATGTGTAGGCAGTGTACCTAGCCCGCTTTCCTCTATCAATCAAAATACATAATACCAATACTATAAATTTACATTATTAGCATTGTATCTCATTCACCGTAGTCCTAATTATCATTTGTCACTTTAATGTGAAATCTTCACACTCAAATATTGTGAGATAATTATTGCAATTAAAGCTATATCCTTGGCTAATTAACAAAGTTTTGTTACACATATATACCTACTCTTAGGTAACAATTATCTGGTGAAATATGACGTTATGTAATAAAGGTAGCTTCTCTTGATTTTTACTTACCGGGAGCTTGTAATTCGTCAGCCATTTCGCCCAACAAAGCAGTGCGGATGTCTCGATTTTGAAAATCTGGATGAGATTTTTGTCACAAAACAGGCTTGGAAGGCAAGAGCCCGATCAACTCCTCCATTGATATCTGTAAAGGGAAAGGTAAGGTTAGGGTAGGTTAGCTATCTCAGGTTAGGTAAAGTTAATCGTAACAAAAACAATTGTTGAAATTCGATGATATTGGTATCTTTTTATATGTAGTTTGGTACGCGGAACACGATTCTGAACACGATTTTCTAAAAACGAAATGTTCATTATATAAAATGAAATGTTTTATTCGATAGATTGAAATGTTAGAGCATTTATTCTCTAAAACCTATCTACCCTAATATAGGCTTAAAACCTAACTAGGCGCATAAATTGTACCTCATTGTCTTTCTAAAATATATTACGCTGTTGTTGAAATTGTATATATATATGTTTGTGTTTCATATGTGTGCTGATACATATTTGAATGAATATTAATTATTGGAATGTTCAAAAGTTGAAAACGACACGATATTAGAGGCTACATTCAGTTCAAGTTGCTCTCATAGTTAACACATATTTAATAACTGCATTTATATCACTACATGCATTAGCTATTGAAGCTTAATTTTACAACCAAAACAAATGCTTCACCTAACTCGTATACTCACGTTTGAACTTGTCTTCTTGGCCATGATTTTCGAAAGCAAGATGAACCAAGCACTGAGGCAAGACACAGAGTGAGTTGTTTGTTTGCATCTCACAACAGTGCAGCGTCGTTTCTGCAGGCATCGTACACTTTTTGAACAAGTATTTCACAATGTTTGACCAAGGTTTGTACAATTTAATATTAATATACTATCTTCTGACTTACCACGCATTTCATGGGTATTTCGCTATCATATAACATATTTTAATTGTATGAACATGTTCAACAAACATTTCCAAACCCTTGTAAAACCTTTCTTTAATGCCATATTGTATGATTAGAAAAAATTAGTTACCCCTTTACCAGTGTATATCAGTTTTCTATGGAACCTTAATGAAAACATTAAAGGGAAACTCACCAAATTCAGTCCACCGCTAGCGGCAATAAATATCCCTCAATTTCTCGAGCGTTTCTCTTCGCTCCGCTGTTCGCCGCTCGCTCCGCTCCGCTTGTAGTGTGTAAGGTAAAGCGTCTATACATAATAGCCTAATACATTATTGACGTCCGTTGCCGCTCCGCTCGTAGTGTGTAAGCACCCTAAGGCCGCGGCCAGACAAACAACAGTGAAGCAGGGCTGCGCAGAGCAGTTTCGGCTAGCTCGTAGCTGCTAGCTTATGCTCGTAAGTTAGGTGGCCAAACAAACAGCAGTGGCTGGTCCTGAGTCCGCAGCAGTTGCAATCTTGGTGCTACGATGGGCGGTGTTTTGTGACAGGTAACCTCAAATTTTGGTTAATAAATAGATGTAGAACAGGCAATATTTCATCGGATTGAGTTTATTTATATCTATACATATTACCATGCTGTGCATTATCTTCTTAGCATTACTAGTACATTCGTACACTGTCGGATAGTACTTTTCATTTCACTAAAATATTTCTACCCACAATGTTTGAAATGGCTTTGATACTGTTTTTTAATTGTTCCAGGAAATTCGACAAAAAATTAATTGCATGATAATATGCTAGTTATGGTTGATGATGGAATAATCATGCAAATAATTCACTGACGCATAACTTGAAACTCATAAATACTTGAATGTGGATTATTTTGCAGTACTGGACGTGTAGAGACATTACAGAACAAGGAACATATTCGTTCAGGCGTATGAATATAAGCATCTATGGATATAACAACCCGAATTTGGAATTGTTAAACCAATAAACATCATCTAAGTATAAGAGGCTCTTTTGTATTTGACGTGCGGCACTGAGTTTCAGTTTAATGGCAATTTTCACGTAGAATTCGAACATCACTCTCGTTTTTGGATAAACTAACGGGTTTTTAGTTGCGTGCTTTCAAGGTTATTTTTACCGATGTAATACTGATAAAACGCAAACTTAAAAAATTCTGTATCGACTTTGCCCAGCACTTTGCGCTGGTACAGAAAAAGTAAAAGATCCATTCTCTCCACATTTGACTCACATTTAACAATTCTATTTGTGTGCGCACATATACGTGTTCATATATATATATATACACGCACCTATGCATATATATGTTTCTATTCCTATTTTTTGAGGAAAAACCAAACCTCAAAACCTAATACATATTACCCAAAGCTCTGCGATCAATTAACACTGAATCATATTTCAGATATAAATATATTTATTGCGATTTCTTAATGATTCAAAAATAGATCTATCACTGCCCCAGAGGGCGTCTCTGTGAATAAAAATAATGAAAAATATAAAAAAGACAAATGAAAAAAGTGCTCGTGAAAAATGATCATCTCTGTGCGTATGCTTCTATCTATACAACAAATAATTCAGGAATTCCGAAGAATTTTCTAGTAGTATTTTGAATTATTTATAAGTTGTCAGCCATCTCTTGGGATATGAAATCTCCAAGAAATGATATTTTTGATTTAACTAGCCTTTGACAGGGTTAATCTATTTGCACGCCACGTTTGGTTTGTCTAAAAGTACGCGTCGTTTGGTTTATCTATTTGTACACCTCTGATAGTTTGTCTATAAATACGCCTCGTATAATTTGTCTATTATGTAAACCTCGAATAGTTTGTCTATTAGTAGACCACGTATAGTTTGTCTATTAGTACTCCTCATACTGTACGTTTGTCTAAGGACGTCTTATGTTGAGAATTTTTTTAAAAGCCAAGATATTGCATTGTATATCCAATGCCAACATTTTTTGAAATAAACGGTTTTCTTTTCTTTCTTTCTCACATTTGACCTAACCTGTGTTTCCTAAGTGTTACCTTGGAGAAAAATGTTTAATGTTTATAATTAAAAAACAAATAGTTCATACGTAAAAGATATATGTTTCAAGTCAAGTTTAGTGCCATGTGCCAAAAATAGACCTGATATGAAATATTCGGCATTGGCACGCTCTAAAGCTTAGGTATTGACAAAGAAAATGCTTGATATAGTATAGTTTTTCGATTTATGAGGTAGAAAATACCTATATACGTATAAATAACTGTACAATCCCACCTACCACTAACTTCCATAGCGTCTGCTATAAATGACCATTGTTCATTAACACAGTTATGATCGAAATATAAAGAAATGCACCCCCGATCGCAGGAATAGCTTGTACCGAGGAGATCAGAAGTTCGACATCCTTCCCGTACGAACTCTAGGGTGCAACTGACTGCTAGCTCCCGAGCAGTGGTCTATCACCCGAGATGAAACGCCGCTAGCACTTGCTTCAGACAGCGCTGCCCTGCACTGCTCTATGCTACTTGTCTGGCCACCCTAATAGGAATACCACTAACATAAAACAACGCGCCGGCTCTGCTCTGCTCTGCCCCGCTCCACTGCTATTTGTCTGGCCACGGCCTTAAGCATGCCGCACACTGTCTCAGAACCGACGCGTCAGATCAGAAACGAAATGTCTGACAGAAATCGAAAACGAACATTCGTACCTGGCAACGCTCACTGCCTCAGATCAGAACCGAAGCGAAGCTTCAGATCGGAACCGAACTGCCTCAGAATTCTTTGAAAGATATTTTTTCTGAAGGTTCTGAAGCGTCGGACAGGCTGCGCATGCGCAGAACGGCTGCTGCGGGTGTGTTTGAGGGGGTTGCCGAGGAGGTGGGAGGTTAGTGTGTCACTCGCCATTGGATTAGGTGGTCGGCGTGCAAGCCCACCATCTAATATTGCAAGCCGAAGGAATTTTCAATGGATTTGAACCGATATTAATTGATTCATAAAGTTAATTGCAATGGCATGATCTAAGATAATTTTGAAAACCAATTTTGAGTTTCTGCAATCAACAATTCAACATTCCTTGGTACACATTTACCAGAAGCATAGGACAAAGCAATTTGGAATGAGTGGCATACACATCTCATCAATATTAAATATAAATTTTGTTCTTTGAACTTGGCATATACTCCATTATTGATGCCAACAACGACACTTTTATTGTCAGTCTCTATTGTATTGCAATTATCAATTCTCAGATTCCTACTTATCAACAATTGTTTTAAGGCCGTCACAACGCAATCTGTATCACATTTAATAATTTTGCAATTACTAAGTAAGCTGATTCCACTTATAAGATGCATGACTCTAGTATATAACTTAAACCCAAGTAGTTTAATACTTGAAATATTACTTTCATTCAATAATAAACTGAACTCATTGTTGCCAATATCATTGGTCAGTCTTTCGTCGAAATGAGGCCACAATACATTTTCGATTATGTATGTGCATTTTATTCCATGATTTTTGACATCATCACTAATTTTGCACTTGGAGATTTTGTGCTTTATAGCTTATGAACAGTATGATCACAATTAGAAATTAAACTATGGCAGCACCACAAAAACATAGAAATCGCCGTCTTATTGTGGTTTATAATCTGAACAAAACATAATCAAAACGTGGTTGGTTCACTATTCAGACAATTTGGTAAAGCAAATTATCAAATATAATTAGAATGAAGTAGTAACCATTATATTGAATTCCTAATGCGAATGTGCAGTAATATATCATATACATAACTTAATTGTAATTCTCGCTAGAAAATATCTAGCACACTGAAAAAACCATCTAGATTTTGTAGCTAATATCTAGATTCCAAATTTTACATATCGGCTTAAGCAAAAACATTTAGATCCAGCTATAAAATATCTAGAGTGGCAGCCCTGGCACTCGGTTCCGTTCTGATGGCTTCTGCGCCAGTGTGCGAGCTGAACGTCGTTTCTGTTCTGTTCTGAGGCTTCGGAAGCTTCGGCGGCGGTTCCGTTCTGAAGCAGTGTGCGACAAGCTTTAGAGATCGGAGGCCCACTTCTGCGAAATACATTATCAGCGTAGGATTTCTGCGCTGGTGTGCATGCGCGCTCACTTTCGCCCCCTACCCTGAGAACCTCAGAGGCTTTATAAGCGATAAGCATGTTTTCTCTGTGCTCAATCGATCACGTACCTCGCCTGTACCGCGCCTGCTACGGACCAATAAAGTGTACCCCCCAAGAAGACCCCCTGCGTTTCATTGGCCCGCATATTAAGTGGTGGCCAGTAGGTACGAATTCGCGACGTTGTGAGAATACGATTCAAAATAGAGAAGTTAACTACAAGTGAGGAAGTTTAAAAAAGTGCATCATCTCCGAAGTTTTGCATTGCGGCAATAACAGAAGAAGTCAGAAGTATTTAAGAAGTTTCATCGATGACCGGGAGCAACAACGACACCCGCATCAGGCAGATTCACCCATCGGTTATTGTCCTCGGATTCAAGATTCCATTCTCAGCGTTGTTGGATACCTACGTAAAATTGTCAACTTAGATAGATACAAACTCTCCGTTTCACACGAGAGTGCTTCTCTTCGACGCAGGAGACGACCTGGAAATAGTGTTAGAACTACGCTTCGGGGGACCGGTTTCCACGACAAGTAACCTGCATTAGTTTAGCGGACATAAGTGCTGATTACCACATAAAACCGGGATCAACGTCTACCTCATCCTTGGCGGTCACACAGCGACGTCGAGCGCCCTCACGTCCTTCAATTCGACGCTTTAAGTTAAGTAAAGATTGAAAGTAAATTTCATTTGTGCTTGCTCGAGGTGCAGTCGCAGTAGCAGTGCTTGCAGAACGAGTGGGTAGTTCTTTTTCGCAGCCTATTTTTTGCAGTTCATTTTTTTTGCGCACCAGCGTTGCAGCTCAGCGAGTGAGTAGTTTTTTGCAGCTTGTTTTTTTGCATCGGCCCGAGGCCGCACAGCTTTGTTTCATTGAGAGACGTTAGTCTGAGCTTTGTTGCAGTGTGAAGCAGCTGTTTCACAGGTTAACGCATTAACGGATTACCATAAGTACGCCGGGTGGGACGACTTCTTTAAGGAAAGATGGCATTGTATTGTTGCCGTTGTTATTGATGGCGAGCGTAAATTTTTTTTGTGTGTTTCTTGCGGTTATTAGAAGTATGAAAAATTTAGGTTTTCTTACCTGATGTATATTTACGGTGGTAATAAGTGTAAGCCCGTGTGTAAATTTAAAAATTTCGAGTGTTAAAAGGAAAAGTGTATGTCTGAGTATTCCGATTCTGAGGAGTATATTCGTTCCACTACGATTAAAACAAGTAGCGGCAGAGGTAGTGCGCCTAGATTTAGAAATCAGAGTGTGACAACAATGACTGATGCAACAGCAGTTGGGGCCACTGGGCCAAGTACTAGCTCAATAGACGGGACGCTATTGGCACGTGAAATCGCCGCGAATATGCCTAGGGCTGGAACCATTCTTTCCAACAGTGAAATCCAAATTTTCAGAGGCAGGAGAAGGAAGGAGGATCCGGAATTCCTTGAAAATAAGAGTTGGCAAACTTATGTTGCTAATATAAGGGCGTATATGTCGCTTTTGCCAGACGTAACGTCGGATGCTAGTAAGAAATAACTCCATGTTAGGTCTGCCAACAAACAAGTAGGTGATTTCAACTCGATTGTGACAAAATTAGTGAATTCCGATCTGCATTATACTTTCGAGGAAGTGATCAAAATTTTGGACGATATTTATGGGTTGAAGGGTGAAAAGTCGATTCACGCGTTGGCGTGCGATCTTAATCAGTTACAGTTAGTGCGTTATGATGCGTTGGCAGTCCAGTTGGTAACTGCTTTCGCTTAAATAAGAAAATTGTCGGATCACTTTTTGAATTCCGCTTCAATGGCTTGGCAGCATCATCCATTCTTTCAGGCCTGTACTGATCAGCCACAGTTAAAACGTTTTGTAGGTGATAGCATTGTGTTCAGCTAAGCAATAACGGTGCTAGCGCCGTTGTTAGACGAGTCTTTCTCGAAAAAAATCTTCGAATGTCAGTTCAGTACTTCGGAAGAGCTTTAGCTCGTTTAGTTGCTACTGTTATGAGTCAATCCGAAACAAATAAAATCTTAGCGTCTCATTACCCAACTACGTACGATAGAGAAAGTTATGTGGCAGATGTGGCGTGTGATTCAGAGGAAAACATTGAAGTGCAGGAATCCCTGCAGGAGAGTGAAATTTTCTACGGAAACTACCGTAGGGGTCGTTTTCCGGGGCGCAGGTCGTGTGGTCCCCGACCTTGGCTAAGAAATCCTCGTGGTAAAGTGAGGGAATTCAGTGGCTATGTTGGAGATAGGGGAATAGGCTCCCTGGAATGTAATACCTTGGGGCAGAAAGCAGCTCAAATGAAGCTCCAGTGCACTTTGCAGCTAGAAAGAGAGGATCTCCTTTCTGCGGTTCATGCAATGTGGTAGGACATTTTGATCGTAGGTCTCAAAGAGGTCAGGGTAAATCGAGAGGATATGCCGGGCCATGTTTCGATTGTAGAGGTCAACACCTTGTTAGGAACTGCAGAGCATCAGAAAATGAGGTGAGGAGCTACAAGGCGTACTTACGCAGGTACAACGCTAATAGGGGTGGTAATAGTCAATCACGTGGTAGGCATGAGGTGCACTATGCAGACGCCGAGGCAGATTCTCGGGATTTTTTTGAGAAACGACTAGGATTTGCAGTGGGAGGTACTAGTGAGAACGAGATTGAGCCCGAGAGTCGGCCCAGGACTCTCGTAAATCCTAAAGCTGTGGTCGAAACAATTCCAGATACATCCGAGACGACTAAATTTGAATCATTCATTGACCCATTGTTCAAATGTGGAAATAGAAATGAATTATTGCAAGACGAAGAGCTTGCGGATGATAGTCAACAAAACAAAGCAGTTGAGGCTTATTTCTCCACTAGTGTTGTGACGGGAAATTTTAAGAAAAAAGGCGCCGGATTAGTTGCATTTTGTAAGGCTAGACAACCTACTATAATTTTGAGCAGGTGATGATCAGCATTTGAGCGCGCTACTAGATAGCGGCTCTGAAAAGTGCCTCATTAGTTACAAGCAAATAAAGTGCCTGAATGAGAAATTAAAGCCTAGTTGTCTGAGCGTGAAAGGAATTACGGGGGCCCTCCGAGGCACCTTTTCTCTCCGATGGTCATTTTTCATGTTTTTGTTGGAAAAGGACCCTAAGGTGGTTTACTATTCGGTCCTAATATTTTATGGCACTGCGGACAATAGATCACCCCTCAGATGGGGGGGGGGGTTGGGGACCTAAATCGTAAATTTTCGACCCCATTTCGACCCCATATAAAAAGAAAGCAAAAGAAGAAATGGAAAATTTGCGAATGTACTTTTGTTAGATATGCTCCAAGGATTCTAAAACTGTCTTTGTTTTGGTTCTAGCATAAAAACTCAATGAGTTCTATTCTTTTGAAATATCAATACCAGTGGACTAAAAACCATTATGTCAATTTTTTTTCAAAAACTAAGGCCTGAATCAAAAAATGTATGGAAGAAATTGTTTTTTTCAAAAGTTATATTCAATAGTCAAATTTCATAAGAATGAGACTGAAAACAAAAATTTCATAATTTTATGTAATAAGTAAACAATTTATTTATTTATATTTTTTTCTAAATTACAATTCACAGTGTGGTAATGGAGATTATCGAAATTAAAATGAAAACAGCATTCAATTACAAGAATTTTCCATTATATTACACTTCAACAAGAAATTTTGTTTTTCGCCTATACTGAAAAGTTACTTATTTTCAAAATTCAAAAAGATAGAAGTCAAAAAGTTTTTATGCTAGGAAGAAAACAAAGACAGTTTTAGAATCCTTGGAATAATTGTAACAAACTGACATTTCTTGATTTCCCAATTTGTACGTTGTCTTTTTTTTCTGCTAGTTCAAAACCTAAAAATTCTGTATATATCAGGTATTGGTCAAATATCGCATATATTAAAAAAACAAAATTTCAAATAGAAAATTCAGGAAAATCAGTTTGTTTGCAATGTTACGAGGATTTCAAAACTGTCTTTGTTTTTGCTCTAGCATAAAAATTCATTGACTTCTATTCTTTTGAAAACATCCCAAAAGTGAACCAAAAAACGAGTTTTTTTTTTAAATAAAAAACTGAGGCTTAAATGAAAAACTTCTCTAATAAAATATGTTTCTCTTGCAAAAATACATATAGTGGCCAAATTTCAGACCAATCAGATTAAAATTCAATTTTGACGGGAGGGCCCCCTTAACAGTAAAAGTAATGTCAGTGGAGAAGTCGATTTAACTATCTCAATTCCTGGTACTAACAGAGTACTTAAGACTAGTGATTTGATCGTTAAAGATGCAAAATTTAATTATGATTTGATATTAGGAAGAGATGTGCTGAATAATGCCATAATCAATTTTAAAGAAGGATCCCTCGAGTGGGAGGGGGTTAGTGTGCCTTTCAAAGAATTAAAAGTTGAACCAGCAATAAGTAGAGAAGCTGTGTATAAGAGTATTGTAAACAGTGACTGTTTACTTTCTGATGTAATAGTTGCCGAGAAAAGCAACACAGGCAGTAACCGCGCGTTGAGAAATAGTGACTGCAGAGAAGAAAAGATGCAAAAAGTCATGCTCGAGCGAGCGGCATCGAAGCCAAGGCCTGAGATCAGAAAAAAGAGATCGCCTCTAGTAGTTCATTGCACTACAGTCGATGTACCGGGTAATTCAATGCGAGTTGTTGACGGCTTTGTTAAAAAGGCAGAACCCGGTGAGTATTTGGTTTTGAAACGAGGTTTTGATAATGGAGCATTGTTAGCAGAGGCAACCGTTCACGTCGGGGAAGACGGTGTAGTGCCAGTAATGATGCTAAGTTCTCAAGATGACGCGACTCATTTCAGTGAGAATACAATGATGTGCATTTTGGAATTAATTGCAGCTGATGATGTTGAGCGTGAGAGATATCTCACTAGTGTTGAGGTAGCGCTCAGTGACGCTAATAACGTTGAGAGAAGCTCTGACGCTAAGTCGGTTTCAATGCAAGTAGTCTCGGATTGTGGTGGAATTAAGACCATGGCCAGGAAAAAATTTGAGGTTGAACATGACGAACGCGGTGGAGATCGAGTTCTTTCTAGTAGTGAGGTACTAGGAATTAATGCACAAGTAGAAAGTGTGTCAAGTGTACAGCAGGACGTACGTCGTCCATTAACGAATGATGACATTTCATGCCACGAAGATGACATGCAGTTACCTCTGGTTAATTTATTAAATCAGTTCCGTGATGTAATTACGCTAGAAGGGGAAACAATTGGAGTTACTAATGTTATGTCGCACTGGATACAGTTAAAACCGGGTGCACCAGTCCTGAATATTACCCCATATAAAATACCTAATAAATATCAGGAGAAATTAGCAAAAATTACTAATGATATGCACTCACAGGGAATAATTGAAAGTTCCATGTCCGACTATAACTTCCACGTAATTGTAGTTGAGAAGAAAAACGGGGTGCTCAGACCCGTAACCGATTTCAGGGCATTGAATAAAATAGTGCTGAAAGAATCGTATCCTATACCCAGAATCGATGAAATACTGTCGACGTTGGGAGGTAACACACTCTTTTCAACCTTGGATTTGCGTTCCACATTCCATCAGGTCTAATTAGACCAAGAGAGTCGGAAATCTACAGCTTTCAGCATAGGTTGTCAAAAATCTCAGTTTAAGCGCATCCCATTCGGGTTGAGTTCTAGTCCGAGCGTGTTCCAGAGGATGATGACCTCTGTTCTCACACCTATACTCGGACGATTGTGCTTCGTCTTTCTGGGCGACATTTTGATGTATTTTAGAAATAAAACCCAACATCTGTCTGACATTGGAAGTGTTCTTAAGATGCTTCGGTCTGGGTTGTCAATAAAACTTGAAAAATGCCACTTCTTTAAAAAAGAAATTGAATATCTGGGGCATATAATTGCTGCGGATGGTATTAGGTGCAAGAGTTCGGAAAAACTTCAGAGCTGTAGGGCTCCCATTAATGTGAAAGAGTTGCAACAGTTCTTAGGTCTAGCAAACTATTTTAGAAATTTTTTGCCTAATTTCGCTGAAATTGCCTATCCCTTGTACAGGCTTTTAAGGAAAGATGTAGCTTTTGTTTAGGGCTACGAGTGGCAAAAAAGTTTTGCCTATCTTAAATCTGCTCTGACACCTGAGCCGGTTTTAAGACATCCTGACTACACGAAAGACTTTCACATATTTACTGACGCATCTAATTTTGGGATCGGAGCTGTTGTTATGCAGGCCGAGGATTCAAGCGATAAAATAATGCGTCCTGTAGCTTATTTTAGTAAACGCTTGAAGTCTAGCAAAAAACGCTACAGTACCACAAAGGAGGAGTTTTTTTGCTCTGTATTCAGCTGTTGAAGCTTTCAAATGTTTAATTATTGGATATCCTATCAGCGTCTACACGGATCATCGTCCGTTGGCTCCTCTTTTTGCAAAGAAACTCCCAGAGGATACAGCCATGGCGAGGTGGTGTATTAATGTTCATTCATTCGACCCCATTGTCAAATATCTACCTGGTAAAAAGAATGTCGTAGCTGATTACTTAAGCAGGCTATCTGTAGGCGATGATCAATTAACAATTAAAGAATTAAAGAGCTGTGAAGCTCTGCACCTTGAGTTTGAATCAGAAGCGTGCATCGCAGGGATTCGGTCTCAAATAAAAAAGACTGTCTAGACAGACGGTCAATGACTCGTCGGTGCTGAGAGAACACACCGACGCTGTCTTGACACGCAATGAGACGCCGAAATTGATTGATTACGTACCGACAGAGAAAGAGATTTCATGGACTATTAAAGAATTTATTGACGAACAAAAACAAGACCCATTTTGTATTGAAGTTAGACAAGCGCTACTTCATGGTAGTGCGTCCACAATCCCTGACTTACAGAGTTACTTAATTCTGAATGACATATTGTACCGACGGCGACGGATTGACACACGACCAAGTACCATATTAACCGCAGTGGTGCCAACTTCCCTAATGGAGAAAACAATTTTAGCCATACATTCAATGTACCATACCGATTCTTTGCATACTTTGTTTAAATTTGAACCTAAATATTTCAATAATTTGGAGAAAACGATTGTGAGGAAATTCGTACGAAATTGTGAAGTTTGTAAACTGCTTAAAGCGCGACCTTCCGTACCCATTAAAATTTTGACGGCTCCAATAGCGAAAGAACCTTTTGAAGTTGTTTCAATGGACTATCTTGGTCCCCTAAAGGTTACCGATAGTGGTAATAAATATATTTTAGTTATCATTGATCTTTTTTCTAGGTATTGAAAACTGTACGCGACATCTAACCGTCGTACGGACACAGTAATTTCATGTATAGGAAATTGTTTTAGGTTTTTCGGATATCCGAAAACTTTAACCTCTGATAATGCACTAGAATTTAAATCGGTAGCAGTAAAGCAATTTGACAATTTACATGCAATCGCTAAAAAAGAAGTTCTGGCTTTTAGACCTCATTCGAACGCTATTGTTGAAAGGAACAACAAAAAAATCACTAATTTATTAAAACTGTATGTCAATTCATTACCTCATGCGGAGTGGGATCAGTGCTTGGAGGTCGTTGAAAATGCATTGAACAATGCACTAAATTCTACTTTGGGGGAAACTCCGAGTTACGTAGTATTCAACAAGGACACATGTCCTTACTTCCAAGGTGAAAGTTTCAACACCGTAACCTACATTTATGATGAAGAGATAGATTTGGTTAATTTTCGAGCCAAAGAGACAGCTCGTACTGTATGAAATATTAGGAACCAGATTTTGAAAAATACTAACGAAAGGAACCTTTACCGAAACATTAAGCGTAAGGACAAGAACATCATTGTCGGTGACAGAGTCCTTTTAAGGAACCACGGAAAGAAGGAGAAGCTTGAGCTGACATGGTTAGGACCTGGTGTAGTCGTAGAAGTCAAGCGTAATTGGGTCGAAATTAAGATTGGCAACAAAGTTTACAAAAACAAAATGAATCACGTTTTACCTTTACGGAGAGTTAAATAAGTTCTCCATTTTTACTGTACTTACGACTTTCATTTATGACATCGCGACGACTCGACGGGATACGATTTGCTGTAAAGGATAACTGTATTACTCAATTTAGCGTTTTCCTTATAGGTTAAGAATTTTTGCTGTGTTATTTGCTCTATCAACGTATTATCTGTGTAACTTGCTTTACATCATTCATTATAACCCGTATGCTTTAATTTCAGTTGTTGTACAGCCTTTTAGCTTCGCCTATATGTTAAATTAGGTGAAGTATTGTACTTTAATTTCGAGGTTAAAAGACATGTTTATGTACCGCTAAAGATGTATAAATTGTTTTTTACGAATCGTTGCAATTCGCTGTTTTTTTGGTTTGTATTGTGCTGTGCACATGCAACTCTAGGCGTGCATTCGCTTGGACGTTGTTGATGAATTAACAAATTAAATGGTGAGTGAATTCCCCGGTTTCAAAATGCAATCGCTGACATTGCAGCTCATCTCGTGAGACGGGCGATCTTGACGCTACAGCGAAATTAAAATTTTCTCTTTTATTTTTAGGTTGGAATGTTTTTTCATCAACACGAAATAATTAAATTTTTACAGAGAATGGAAATTACCCGAACGGAAGTCTGAACGCAGGTCTTACTTAAAAAACTAATCATGCCGACGAGCAACACGTGTTAATATCTTGTATAATTTCCTTGGAGAAAGCTTTTATTTCTATTTAACTGGTCTTTATCAGGCTACGGTTCACCTTGTTCAAGCTTTTATGCTTGTGTGTTAGGTTAGTCTGGTTTGTTAGGGTTATTAAAATTGTGTCTATTTTATTATTGTTTTTTTGGTCATGCCAATCGGTTCTGTTTCTGTTCCTTTTGCAGGCTACGCAGGCTCGAGATGGTCAACGCGGTTTCTACAGTGGATGTGGACACGCTTGTGTCAGCTTTGTCAAAGCATAAAGGCGAAATTGACCAGGATTGGTACGAAGAAAACGCACGGCTAGATATTCTACCCGACGAAGTATCGGATGTAATCGTCATGTTGTTGGTCCTGGCGATTATGGGGATCGCCGCGCTCATGTACTACTTCAAAAAACAGGTAGAAATCTTAGCCGAGAGGGGCAGGGCGGAAGATCTCCAACTCCGTCGAGCGCTGAGACCGCCAAAGTGCAACAACACAGCGGAGGTGTAACGACTGTAACAGTTGGAGGCGTTTGCAACGAGCAGGGCGTTCTAGACCCCATTCTAGACGCGCAGTTAACCCATGCTAGTTATGGAAAAATCACCTTTGTGAAAGGGAAGGAGAACAACCATTGATGAACTCAAAAAATAACTGACTTTACATATTTTATTCGGTGTTAACAAGAAAAAGTCTTTGTTTTTCACGGTGTTACTTTACCATGTTCGTAGTGTTGAAAAAGTGGTTTAATAGGTTTGTAAACTAGAAAGTAGGTAATTATAATATCAGAATCGTTCGAGAATTATGGGCCTTGTTTACTTTTCATTACGAGTAGATTACGAATATTTGAAAACGGATTAGCGATTATTCTCCTTCATTTTTGCAGGGTGCGAAAGCCGATTTTCTTATCCACACTGGATGTGCTAATTGTTGTTTTAGCTGTAGCATTATTTTGATATTTGGTTATGTTGTAGTCTACGGAGGCGCAGGCGATGTTTGGCAATAATTCTCTACCATCATTTTTTTTAACATCATTTGTTTTTACCATGATGATGGCCGTTAGTTACATTGACTTTAAATTTTCCTTTTTCACTTTTCATTGGCTACGAGATAATAACGTCAATTATTATTGAGTTTAACCTAACTCTAAATTTAATTGCTTTGCCGAGGATATCGTGTTTTACTTAGCAGAAAGTCTATTTAACCATCACTATAATCCTATAATCTTATGCGTATCAATTATAATATTGGTGTTTATGCGCAATTTACAAACCTCAAGCATCGATGTTCTCACCAACCAATTTGTTTTTGTAGATTGTTTACTATGCCACGAATTCGATTTTAACCAGGTGTTTGACTGGTGTTTTATTTGTTGTAGTTCACAAGAGTTGTTGCGATGATTAATTATTTTTTGGTGCGAGGGGAGTGAAATTATTTTCCAATTTTTTTCTTGATCATTGGTGTTTATTGAAAAGAATATTTGGCGTTTCCTTTACCTACCTTTATCGTTGTGCTGACTTTGTGGTAGTATGGTAAGTTTGATGCTAATGCTGACCTGTGTTAGCAGCTAGTGTTATGTTTTCTTTTCAATCTTTGAAGAACAGGGCATTTTTGTTCGCTTCAGCCGCCCTTGTCCTTCTTGCTTGTGTTGCCGAGTATTATTGATACTTCTTGGGCACGGTATCTTTACTTAGTTCGATCAAATTTAATTGTTTAGATTAATGGTTTTACCTTTGAGTTTAACACGCATGAAAGGCGAAGACAAAATTAATTTCAGTAATCTTCTTTGAAGTTAAATTTTTTTTTTTCTTCCGCCTGGATATTATTTTTTTTCTTTAGCAATTTGAGTATCTAAATTATTGGAGGGGGGAGGTAATGTGCATGGGCGCTTACTCTCGCCCCCTACCTTGAGCACCTCAGAGGCTTTATAAGCGATAAGCATGTTTTCTCTGTGCTTAATCGATCACGTACCTCGCCTGTACCGCGCCTGCTACGAACCAATAAAGTGTACCCCCAAGAAGACCCCCTGCGTTTCACTGGCCCGCATACTTGCCAACAAGATGTAGGCCCAGAAATCATCAAAAGGGGAGGTACGTTATCAATAATTATTTAGGTTTTTGTGAGAAGTTAATTCGGGGAGTAAATAGTGGATCTTTTTCAGATAAGCCCCGCCACTAATACAACACATAAGTTTACTCACTTTTAATTTTCTAAATACTGCACATATCAACTTCAAATTACTCTCAAACGAAAGTTCAAAACATTCTTCCGTTTGAGAGTTATTTGAAGTCGATTGGTGCATTATTTCGAAAATTAAAAGTGGGTGAGCGTATGTGTTGTATTAGTGGCGGGCTTATCTCGAAATGATCCTAAATAGTTTGTGATATTTCTCGTATGCCTTTTTAAAAGGTGGAGGAAACTGTAATTATCACTTTGTACGGCCAAGCCGGCTAGATGTACGGACACCGTCTTGAATTAATTTTCAACGTCAGGGATTTCATTCAAATGTTTGAGCTTCTAATAACAATAAGTATATATTTTTTGGTATACGTAAGAAATTAGTTACCATATTTCATTAGGGACTCTAATTAAAAGTTAATTAGTTCAATTTGTTTAGCATTGTAAATCAATCGATAAATTTCAGGGGATAAGGCTTAAGGGAATATATATTCAAAGTAGTTTGTTGTTTTCAGGAGGGCAGGCGTTCATTCCTTCCTCGCTGGATCGTAGACTCTGGCAATCACCAGCTTTACGATAAGAGTTGGCACTGGGGTTGAGCTTACAACACGATGGAGGCCCTACGGAGATTCCCGTAGACCGAGAAAGAGGGCGTATGCTCGGTTACGAGAACAAGTGCAGCAGGTTTTAAAAAGTAATCTTGAATTTTGAGCAAGAAGCAATTGATAGGCATGCGTACAGTGTCATTTATGAAAGAGAAGGCGTGCAAGAAAAAATGTGGCCGACAGTATGAGGTTAAAATAAAGCAATGAGAGTACAGCACAACATATTCCGTTTGGTGTACACTGTGCTCAGTGTAATGTATTCCCTTTGTAATGAATCCCATTTGTACTGCCGTGAAAGGTACAGAGCAGTGCAGAATAATGAGGCTAGCAAGTAAAATGCAGCCGTCAGTGTAAAAATGCAATCAGAGGAGTCTTTTATCGTGTATTGTGGTTAAGCGCTTACGGTGACAAATTCAGGCATTACACCCATAATCGTATTGTGTTTTACTTCCTTTTGCTGCCGGTGCTATTTTTCAAAATGTGTTGAACAAACTGCGTGTTTTTTTGCTGCCGCTCCACGCATTAGCGCTTTCCCATGATTGTGTTGTGTTTAATCTATTTTTGGCGTTCAATTTATGAGTGCAATAATTTACTGCTGTCAATCACTCATGTGTTCATTTTTAAATTTAGATGAAATTAATTGAAAATGATTTCATTTTTAGTTGTCATTATACCGTGTTAATCTGGTGCACGGTAGTAGAAAGTAGTAGACCACTCACTGGCCCCATTTTTATGGGTCTTTCCTTTCTTTTCCTATATGTCTATCAGCTGTGAGTTTTCCGTTTCCCCTCTTACTAAAATCTGAGGTTTAAAGCCCTCACATACGAAGAAGAATACGTTTCGTGACATTTCTGTGCTTACATATTTATTATGGACCGAATAATTAACTCGGATAACACGTTTCGCCTCGTCACTTTTGTATGAAATTTCCTACACAAATAACACTGGCACAAAATAATTCAGGAGAGTCAGAATCGAGGTAAGGATTGTCGCACAATCCAAGTTGTGCTCGCTAGTGAAACAAACTTGCGGCGCTAGCACTAGCTCATGTGAAATACTAACGGCAAAAGGGCTAGTTCTAAACATTTCAAACCTAGCGGTGCTAGCGATAATTTTCAGCATATAAAAGTACTATGTGAAAAACATTCTGAGACATTCATTCTAGTGCTAGGAAAAATATGAAGAGTAAGATAAAAAGAAAATGCAATTATAACTGTACTGCAAATGAAAGAAATCAAAGAAATGTGTGTAACAGCTTTCCATATAACTAGAAGATACTGGAAGTAATATACTAGATAATTGAACCAGAAAGTAATTCAAATAAACTAATTCCGTAATACAGGTAGTGCTGTAGATAAACTTAACTATTCATTAGTATTCAGTAACGGTAGGAACTGCCATGCTCATAAGCCCTTCATCAATTTGAGCAGCATTAGATGTTTACAATTTTCGCCTGCGACTATTGAGAGCTTTGGCCTCAAGATATCCTTTCCAATCGAAAAATCCTTTCAACAGCAGCGCTTGAAGGAACCGGGGGTCAGTGCTTCCACTTTAGGGCAAAACAATCCATTTTAGGGTAATCAGGTATTGTCTAGGGTAAAGTTTAGAGTAAACCAAAATTTCTTGATTTATAGGGTAATTTGGCATTTACTAGGGTAACACAGGAAAATTTTAGGGCAAGTGTCTGTTTTCATAGCCAATATCAAGTTTGCTCTCTCAAGTACCATTATGAACCTCATTTGAAATACATCGTGGAAGTACTCTACCGGAGTGTTCATGAAAGAGTTCAAGAAGAGTTATATGATGGCGGTGATGAACCATTAATTAAAGTCTGCAATAAATAAGATTATCAATTTCGATCCCTTGGTTATAATCGGCATTTTCTTAAAATCTCGTACGAACACGCTACCTCCAGCTATTTGCATTGAGCGAAGACAGGGCGCGTTCCCTATGATATTGATGGATGCATGTATCGCACGTGATGTGATACAGAAGCTTTGTTTTTCCGCTTGTGATTGATCCGCTGTGCATAATTTTGTATTTACTTCACTGTAGTTTGATAAAAAGGAACAGAACTGTAACATATTTTCAAGTGTTTCGGGCTTGAAACTGCTTATGCGTATGAAATGAGGGTACGTATAAGCTTTTCGTAAACACAAACCGCAGGAGAAAATAATATTTGTAACTTATCAATATTTACTTACAGCTAGTGTCATCCCAGGTTACCGGTAGGACGAACACGTGGATATTGTTTCTTATTGTACGATATTGAGTCGTGTGTTTTATAGCTTTCATACGTCAACTTATTCATGGAAATAACTAGATGACACGCCAAGAAAATTAATGATGAGGAATGAATAGACTGTACTTGTGAACAGGAAAGTGGATTATGCAATATGCAGTCATGTTTGTGGAAGTTATTTATCAGTAAATTCGACAATAAATTATATACGGAAGTCATAAGCATTCAGCAAAACAGTATTTTGTATCAAATATTGGTATGCGAACGCAGCTCGTTCAAAATCATTCTTTGCTTTATTTTATCAATATTGCCAATATTCTTCCATCTGTACAACTGTTTCTTCAACAAAAATTAAAATGAGTGTGCTTATTACGGGTAAAAAAGTCTACTCTGTCGATTTGACGGTAAAAATAGCAAGAATTTAGTTACGAATTTTTAAAGTGTATTTTAATTCTACTGAGAAGAGCTTTCTGCTGCAAATTTTTGCTCCGGCGGATGATCTAATGATCGAAAACTGCGCAGTTGCTCATGGTTCTTAGCAGGGTCAATGACCTGCAGATCTAAGCGAACAAACTTGATGGCTTTTATTTAATGTTTGATGATGTATTGCGTGTCAAATTTGTGTGTAATAAGTTTTATCAAAAGTTTTACTAGCACGTGGAAGTTTCTTCCCTAATCTGAAGACTGTGTGATAAAGTCACTGTGAAGTGAAAACATGAGTCATGCCTAGGAGAGGATTGGCGTGTCTTTTAAGCGGTAATTGGCCAAAGAGTTCTGGTAGCTGCACAGGTCGATCGCGACTATCTCAGTTGATCACATATGATTGATATCGCTCCGTGTAGTTCACGAGATTTATGATTACAACGGCAGGGGCTGCCACAGAATTGGAACATTACGTGAAGACGGAAATGATGTACAGATCGCTACACTAATCTTGCTGTGAGTCAACTTTAATAGTGCTTCACTGTTTATTTTTGTTTGGCAAAGGATCCATTGGTAATAACAGAATTTTTATCTTAAAATAGGTGAAAATGAAAACAAAATTTGTAACTCTGAAACTAAACGCGTCGTAAATAGAATCTTAGCTGTTGTTTTTTTCATTTCTTATAGTATTTTTTAGGAGTCAATTTTAATTGCAGTCTCTCTAACAACAAATAAATGTAGGTAAAGTAAGGCTCAAAGTGCTTTGGCCACAAAAATTCTCCCTTTATCCGACTCTGATTTTTATTTGAATAAGTTGAAGTCTATGCAGTTAAAATAAAAAACCTTAATACAATTTATAATTGCTTTTCACTCACAGGGTATTTTTGATAACTAGTTATTAATGCCTTACATGCAGTGAATGAAAGAGCTGCTGGTACCTGTCAGCAACCATGTAATAGCACAATGTTTTCACGTGCATTACTTGTAATCAGGGCAATTTTGTAACGCAGTCAGAAACATACTGCTTGTGTGTGCAAGCTGAGGTTTGACCGTTGGTGTTAGACCTTGCACCAACGCTTCCAGCATCAAAAATATTTTTGAAAGGCTTCAACATTGAATTACAGCCAAAAAAATTGGTGATATATTCTTTATTATATATTCAGGTACCTGCCTCACAATCTCAAAAACGGCATCAGGCTGTAGGAACTCTGCTTCTATTTTTAAGTGAAGCGCTCGCATTAAATCAGATATAATACTAGTCAGGAATGATTTTTAAATTACACCTGACAGTAGATGGTTCGAGTGGAAATTAACTCCATCAATATCTATGAAAAGTACACAAAAATTTGAACTTACTTCCATTGTCAACACACTTCTGCAGCTCACAGGGCTTCGAACGGAAAAAGAAACAGCTAGGCCAATAAGTATTCTACCTGACATCGGATTTTCAGAAGTTTGGAGTCGCCATCGAAATTTCGATATCTAGTAGAAAATGTTACTGTGAAGTCTTAAAGCAATAATTTATTTCAGTCAAAATGCGCTTATCACAAGTTTCAAGCTCGACTAATTTGTGGTATATGAAATAATTTTCCAAGCGGAGATCGAGCCGCATCTGTTCATCTAGTCTTACGGATTCTGTATTCAATGGTGCACGTCCTCTCTCATTAATTTTCAAACCACAAAAATTTTTTTGAAATGAAAACGCTTGTCGGTCCCCCCTGAGTTACACTGATTAGTCTCGAACTTCGGAGTTGTCCTAGCGAGGAACACGGAAGGAAACAGTACTTGCCCCCTCGAGGACGTATGAACAAATTTATCAATTGACCAAAATCAAGGCCTTTGTTCTGTGATAGCTGTAAATTAATAACCAATCCTTGAATTTTCATGACATCTCACATACTTTCAACATGATTTAAGGAGGCCATCCCAGTTGGGCAAGTTTTTTCATCCAATTCGTTTGAAAATTGGCCAGCTTATGTATTTTTCGAAGGTAAACACTTTTTACTCATGTCACTTTTTCGATTTAGGCCATAGTTTTTTTACGAAAAATTAGTTTTTTGGTAAATTTTTATGTATATTTCAAGACGTATCTCCTCATTCAGTTTTGATGTTAGATCAAAACCAAAGACAGTTTTAGAATCCTTGAAACATTTCTAACAAGAAAATGAAGCGAAATTTTCCATTGCCCGTTATGTTGTCTTTTTATATGGGGTCGAAATGGGGTCGAGAATTAAAGATTTTGGTCCCCTTACCCCCCTGGGGGGATCTATTGTCCGTAGCGCCATAAAATTTTAGGACCGAAAAGTCAACCACCTAAGGGCCCTTTTCAAACAAAACATGAAAAATAACCATCGGAGCGACAGGGGCCTTGCAGGGGCCTGGGATGATCTCCTTAAAACGATGTCAAGACAGTTTTCAAACATTTTGGAGACTGAGATGGGGCAAATCACAGTATTTTCAATTATGTATTAATTTAGTAATGATTCAAAAGGTGAGTTCATCCCGGCACAAACTATTTTCAAGACTGCTTACCGACTGTCTAACAGTGTTTCAACTGACTATCAAGTGTATCACTACATTCATATTATTATAGAAGTTCGTTCATAGCTTAGTTCCAAACACAGAGTTATTTAAGTTACAAATATTATTTTCTCCTGCGGTTTGTGTTTACGAAAAGCTTATACGTACCCTCATTTCATACGCATAAGCAGTTTCAAGCCCGAAACACTTGAAAATATGTTACAGTTCTGTTCTGTTTATCAAAATACAGTGAAGTAAATACAAAATTATGCACAGCGGATCAATCACAAGCGGAAAAACCAAGCTTCTGTATCACATCACGTGCGATACATGCATCCATCAATATCATAGGGAACGCGCCCTGTCTTCGCTCAATGCAAATAGCTGGAGGTAGCGTGTTCGTACGAGATTTTAAGAAAATGCCGATTATAACCAAGGGATCGAAATTGATAATCTTATTTATTGCAGACTTTAATTAATGGTTCATCACCGCCATCATAAGTTCATTAGCTTATATCACAGGTGTCGCTTCTGTAGCCGGAAAACGTTCACTGTAGAGTGCTTTGTTGAATTTAACGAAATAATACAAATTTAACTTAACACAATCACCTAATCATGCTTAGTTCAAAAAATTTCATGAATATATTTTTTCAATCAGGTAATTTTGCGCAGGTGCTACGCATCAGTGCAAATGAAGAACGGATGTGTTTCAACTTCATTCATTTTTACTGGAACGCGAAAAATTTCAAACGTGAATTTTGGTTTATAGCTGATGAATATATTATCTTACACGCGCATGGCTTGTGTTAGAGCGGATTATTTCCACGTTTTTCGTCACATAATTTGTATATATTGAGCATGGGGCATCATTTTGATAAATTAAAATGATTTTATAGCGTATAACCTAAACCACAAGGACCTTCAGCATAGTGGATATCATTATCGTATAATTAAAATTTTACCCTAAAACTGAGTTGAAAACGGTATTTGTGTTGAGCCAAGTTTATGTTAAATGTTCAATTTCATTTTAAATATCATCGGATAATTTGAGACGGCTATGGCGGGCTGAATTGCTGACTGATTTGCCGAAAAAAGAACTGCTTGTACTCATTCCTTAACGAGTAATACAAAAATGATTTTTTCAGGTTTTTTGTATTTTTCATTTGGTTAAAAAATCTAAGGTTGGTCAACAAACTTTGTATTATGTCAGGAAAGGGGAAACTAACGGATAAGGACGTCTTTATACTAATTACAAAGGTGAAAGAGTGCAAAAGTTTTGCGAGGAATTGGATCAAAGGAAATTTCTAACCCCGTCAATTTTCTGTATTGAATTAGAAGTGATTGTACTTCGATGTACTGTTTTTCATAAATAATTCCCTATTTGCAAGCCTACCTCTCACAACTTTGTTCTAATTCAATTTCTCGGAGTATGGATTGATTCATGAAAACGTAATTTTTTTCCTATGTCTTCCCTTAGGCCTGTTCCTCACAGTGTTGCAAATGTTACCATGAATGTTCGAAGAGAATAGTTATACGAATATTCACTAGCTACCAATCGCTTCTGCTTCTTTGAGCTCAATGTAAAATAACGCACAACGCAAATAAGGAATTGAATTGACTACACAATTCATTAGTGCATCTTTAAAAAAACTCTCTCTACTTTGCTATCACTACTTTCATGAGCAAGCAAATATGGGAGTTTGCTCACGATTTTTGTGTTCCATTGAATGTTAATAATACCTAAAGTTTAGCTAATTATACTGCTGTAATCGAAACGAAATGCCATGGATCTAAATGTAAAACATATCAGCTCTTTAGCCGCGCTGCCCGATTATCGTGTGATGGAAGATGAGAACCCCGTGCGATTGGAAGATTTTCTCCAGCTTCGAACCTAACTTGTCATTGTACGCCATACTATTTTTACCGCGGTTAAGCTTGAATTGTTAACACTGAAATCAATTAGTTATTATCCACTGAATTATGCGTTATATTGTGAATGAAACTCAGAACTGTTTTAAGTAGGTATTATTTTACTTCATTCCAGAATTTTAGATGAAAAACTATGTAGTAGGAAACCTGATGCGACAGAAGAGCGAATCTCTCAGAAGCGCCGCACATGAGAGGTGGCTGTGTTCACAGAACGCTCGACTTAAGGTTTCATTACGAAAAACTATGGTCGATTGGGGGGAATATAAAATCGAGCGGCCGAGAGCATTTAATGCAAATTAGGTACAAGCACGACCTTTCTTTCGACAGAAATGAGATTAGGTGCTGATGTTGGTGAAAATGCTCCAGGCGGCCACGAATTGCGGAGAAGACCAAATCGGCGCAGTCTTCTCCCACCAACTGCCGTTTAACGTCACCTGGTGAAGTGAAGAATATGTAAGCTTTAGTATATTGAAAGGTACGAAACCCAGTCATAGGGCGAAAGCCCGAAAGGTAATAATAGGGCGAAAGGTAATAATAGGGCGAAAGCCCGAAAGGTAATAATAGGGCGAAAGCCCCAAAGGTAATAATAGGGCGAAAGCCCGAAAGGTAATAATAGGGCGAAAGCCCGAAATGTAATAATATGGCGAAAGCCCGAAATGTAATAATAGGGCGAAAGCCCGAAAGGTAATAATAGGGCGAAAGCCCGAAATGTAATAATATGGCGAAAGCCCGAAATGTAATAATAGGGCGAAAGCCCGAAAGGTAATAATAGGGCGAAAGCCCGAAGGGTAATAATAGGGCGAAAGCCCGAAGGGTAATAATAGGGCGAAAGCCCGAACTGTAATAATAGGGCGAAAGCCCGAACTGTAATAATAGGGCGACAGCCCGAACCGTAATAGTAGGGCGAAAGCCCAAACTGTAATAATAGGACGAAAGCCCGAACTGTAATAATAAGCAAGTTAATAGAAATTTAGCCTATTCGCCAGGAAAAAGTAGGGGTCGACTGGTCTAAAGGCTCCATGGACACCAACTCACTAGCAGACATGCGCCCAGCCTATAGGGCCTTTCACACGATTAGTTTTTTCGACAGTCTACACTGACACTCCAGAGTGTGGTCAAAACACTCGCGTTCACACGTACGTTCGCGTGACTGAAGTGGCGCGTCACTGGCAAGCTTGGCAGTGCTTCACTATGCATAGTCGAGAAAGATTCGTCGTAGTCAAAGCAAGCATACTCATCGGCTTTGCGGTCATAGAAAAGAAAAAAACCCACTTGGCATACTTTGCATTATTTCTTGCAAATTATTGCTTAGTAAGAAGGAGGTGCCCGGCAGTTTCTGGTCTTAAGGAATTGTTAGTTTTTTTATTCAGTTAAGTAGAGAAAGTACATTTTAACCAATGGAGACGAAAGCGCAATCGAGACAAAGCATTAAATATGAAAGGATGCCAAATTAGGGTTACCCAACCCATCCCTCATTTCCCCTAATGATTTCCAATACTGAGGAATTGGGCATTCCCTTACTGATAGGTCTGCTGCAATTAGGCGAAACCTCCACACGCTGTCTATCTTATTTATATGAGCTTCATCAACAAGCGAGGGAAGTGCCACTTAATTTATTGGTCATCATTACGCGTTTCCGGCTTAAAAAATTGAGCGATGTCAACTTTCGACTTCATAAGCCCATAACTTTTTATATTTTTCGGATTCCTACTGTTTCAGTAGGGCAGACTTGTTCACACTTTTGAACATACTATATCAGCACTTACGGCTGGCACGGTTTCGATCCTTACCTTTCAGTAACCAATCTTTGAATTCGGAATCGTTCGACCAATCATCTCTGAAGATTTAACACTACACAGTTTTTAGGTGATTCTATGGTGTTTAACTACAAGCAGATAAAGCAATAACGACAAAACACCGCTACCGGTAGCGCTAGTACCACAGGTAGTAGCACCTCAGCAGTAGTAACGAGTGACTGAGCCACGCGCTGCATCAGGCGCTGTAATTGCTCCACTGCGCGCTTCGTTCAGATCTCGTAAAAACTTGTATTGTTCAACCAAGATGCTTTCAAGAAGCTGACTCAGGCCTCTTATACTGATAATTTGATCAATTTCTAGATTGTATTTTAGTTATTTTATTGTTACTTGTTATAGGCAAATATTATTGAAGCAATTTTAGTTTTTGCATACAATATATTGTGAAACACCCGAAATTCCCTAAATATTTCCCGTTTTCGTTTCGAATTCCCTAAATCCCCAGGCCATGACTGAATTCCCAAGATCTGGGGAAAATTCCCAAGGTGTGGCAGCCCTGGTGACGAGTGCCGAGTAGAGAGCAAAAGAGAGCACGCATGCCCAAATATGGTGTTGCGGAACCGTGAGTGTCAGTGTTGACTGACGAAAAAACTGATCGCGTGAAAGGTCCTTAGGAGTGACGAACCTCGAATGTCCATGGAGTTGGGAGCTCTTCCGACGACAGATGGTTAGGGCGAGCTTGCAGGAGTCGTGCTGGTGTACGGCTCACACCTTCGGCATCGCACCATCCTGACGTCCGTCGATGCATGAGATTCCCAGCTCCAGCCCAAGACAACCAGAAGAGCGAAGGCGGAGCGAAGAAGCAGCGCGGTAACGGTGAGCTTAGCCTCCCATCCTCACGTCGCCTGTCTGCCTTAAAACTTTGCAGGGAAGGCGCATCCAAACCCAAACCTTAGGTTCGAAGCAAATTAGCCCCACGGCGGAACCACGTAAAACCTGCGGCGACAGGGAAGCGCTACACACAGAGTCAATAGCCGGTAGTTATGATCTGCTGATAATTGAGTCAGATGGCCGGAGCAGAGCTTTTTCTGCTGTGTCTATGGGAGCTACAGTAAACTGGATACTGTATACTGTATTTGGCCAAACTTAAACTAGGAGCAGTCTACCAGCGAGCCAGGACCACTCTAAAACCAGTCGACCAAATTTAGATCAATATTTTATACATACATTAACTTGGCAAAACACGTTAAACATGTTTACGAGGAATATTGCATGACACTGTCATTGAGTACTGCCATCATCATCATTGATGATATGAACAAAACAGTCCTCTACGAAATTTATGACGCATGGAACGCTTATAGAGCTACATTCATGCAAGTTAATTGTTTTGATTTCTTTCCAAGTTATTTCCGGTTTCCACCAATCACAGAGCTCCTTAATTAATATTGCTTGACACGTAGCGTCTCGCTGGCGCTACAGAGCAGAGCGATCGGCGGTCTCATTTGTCTTGGTCAGTCGAAGTAATATCAAGTGCTCAGGTGGAAGCATGTGTAGGTGGAAGTGAATGCCCACATTAATGTAATGAAGTTAGTTACTACAGGTATATTGTGTCATGAGCAGAAAGACATGTATTCTTGAGGACAGCTTTTGGTTCATCTTGCCAAAGTTAAAGCTTGAATGAAGTACAAATTCCTGGCAATGAAGGCAAATTCTAACTTGGCATCGTGTAATTATTTTTCAATGTATATTGTAACCACATGGTGGTCTAGCATGCTCGATTAGTTATTTTGATGTCAACTGTGTAATTTGTCCAATTCGCATAGGTATTCTTTTTTATGGCCTATTTGTTCATTAACTACTGTTTTCTGTGCCGGGAACATCCGTTAAAAACGCATTACAGTAGCCTGTTATCTGTGTATGTTTCTGTGTTACGAAATTATTGCATTGATGATACTGTAAGTTAATTAAATTACTAATTACTTGGTGTTTGAGCCATTAAGCGAATTTTATCTAAGCTAGCTTTTGCATTTTTTATGGCACTGAATATCGGTACAGTCAGTAAGATTTTTGTTCATGTGTGAACAGGATAGGATGGTTGCTAATGTTGGATATCACACGAATCTTATATTTTTTACGAGCAACAGGTAATTCCGACATATCCGACTGGTTTGATTAAAGGCGAGACTATATGCGGGCCAGTGAAACACAGGAGGTCTTCTTGGGGGTACAATTTATTGGTCCGTAGCAAGCGTGGTACAGGCGAACGGTTGGGCGATTGAGCACAAACAAGCACTGCCTCTAAAGGGCCGTTTATACACTAGGGGACATTTCGGCCGTGAGGCGCGACACGTGTATTCGAGGCTCATCACTGAGGTTCATATTTTGCGTGTTTATACAAAGTTCCCTATTCGCTCTAATCCAATTCGTACTGTGCGACACTCAAGAGCCTCGTAACTACCGTGGCGAATAGGGAACTTCTTATAAAAACACACAAATATGAGACTCAGTGGTGAGCCTCGTGTACACGTGTCGCGCCTCAAGGCCGAAATGTCCTCTAGTGTAAACGGCCCTTAATATAGCCTCTGAGGCGCGCAGGGTAGGGAGTAAACGCGAGTAAGAGTAAGCAAGAATAAGCTCGCCTGCACAACTATCTATCCACCATATGTTTGGGTACAGTCAAGAACATCAAGTATTTTCAGAATAATTGGTCTTGGATTACGAAAAGAGTCCAAAATATTGAAATCTAACATTAAAATAGTCGAGTTTTCCCACACATACAATTTGTTGTTTAAATAATGACATCTTTGGTTTTAACCAAAAAAAATCTTCGAATAAATTTCCAGTCAATTAAATGTGCACATTTTTATTTTCTAATTCAATATCTTTGGTAACTCGATTAGTTCTTGAACAGCAGATGTTCAAGATTTTAACTTGGTGGATTTCTTATGATTTGTGAAGCGGGTGCTATGGATGGTGGTCTTCTGAAAACTACCGTAGAATCCGAGTTAATAACAATGCTCATTCATGCATTATTTTTTAAAGGATAGATTAGAGCAATTTCAGATTTCCATTCTTTTGAATGACTACTCCATTTTTTTGTTGCTGTCTGTATTGTTTCTGGGCTATCAAGCTATAAATTACATTCTCAGAGGCTCTCAAGACAGCCTAACACACAACTCTGATCCTTTACAACTGCTATTGTAAAGCATATTGTAGTTGCACGCAAAACGGCTTTCTGCGTTTATAAACCTGTGTTTGAATACTATTTAATAAATAACATAATTTTAGTAAAAACTTCAATCCCGGCACTCATTTAAAATTTCTAATGCGTACGATTTTATATCTATTCATTTGAAAAAAATATCAGTGTGCTGAATCTCCAAGAAAATACGTTGAACCTTGTTTGGAAAAAATAAAATTTCATTTTTTGTATTAAAATATATCAATGAAGTTAAACCGTTTATTTTAGTTAGTTACAAGTTTCATGTTAGTATTTACATCATCGAAATGTATATCTAATTTTCGTTTTTCATTCACATCCGGATCAACTCAACCCCAACGGAACTACCATACAAGATGCACAATACACATTCATTTTCAAAGGCATTTTTCACAGAGAAACAATGGACAGCGCCCCACATTCGTGCCTTGCACAAATGTGGTGTGCTGTGCAAGGTTTATTTGCTTCGTTTTGTGTTTGCAGGTGATGCTCGAGTATTTTTTGAATGTCTCAGTTGTGAATGCATGTTAATGAGTAAGAAAGAAAACCACTTCAATTTAAGTCATAGACGATTTTTGCTACTTATTCACGTGAAGAAATCCCGCATAAACATGATCTTTTTTCTTCTAATGGCTCTATTTTTATCATTGATCACTGTCGAATTACGTTTCGAAGTACGGACCATCTTTTTTCGGTTCACTGCTCTCCTTTTCTAATACACCTACAACTTCCTTCCTAAGCTTCCATCTTGTTTGAACTTCCTTCTTGACTTGCTGTTTCATGTGCATTGTCCTGTGTAGCAACGCACTCGTGGTACCGCATAAAGGTGGCCTGTGTGGGAACACGCATTGTGCATAGATTCCCCGTGTACGTGTCCATACACGATGTATGGACACTGTTACTCTCTTAACACTTTTCTCGCCTTAACACTCTCTTAACAACGCCGTCGAAGTGACGACTGCGGTTTAAACTAACGTAAATAATAAAAATAGTTATAATAATTCGTCCATTTCATTGGAGATCTCGCAACTATTTAACCAGTATTTTATGTGCACTTTTGACATAGAGTCTTCTATACCATTGTACCTCTAACTGAATCTATTTAAGTTGTGTTAGACACCATTTTCTCTAACGATAATTAAATTTTTAATCACAACAAGAAGCAGTTTAAACGCTTTACTGACCTGACTGATTCATTTTTCGTGTTCAATAGTAAAATTTATAAACAAATTGACAGACTCGCGATGGCTTCAGCCTCTCGCTTCTGATTGTTAATTGTTTTTACCTTACTGAGAAAATACCTATTTAAAAAACAGTCCTGTGAATTTAAACTTGTGTTTTATCGTAGGTACTTGGATAACACTTCTGTTTTACTTCCCTAACGAGACTAAGCTACTCAATTTCTTTCAATCAACTACTCAAAATGACCGTCGTGTGTTTGTATGTTTACTAGCATCCACGACCCGTCAAAAATGATGGGATTCAATACCTTTCTTGAAAAATTTTTCCAGATGAGAAAGACAAACAAATATATCCATCGTAACAGTACCCGTGATAAAATTATTCTTGGGTTTGTGCACTGGTGAAACTCGTATCACATAGACGGTCATTATAACTATCCATATGAGCGCGATAGAGAGGAAGAAGAGGACTCCAAAAACCAAGGGTATAATTAGGTTGTAGCAGAACCCGTAAAAATTCTACGGACAATGTTATCGTTGAGCTAAGCAAACCCGTAATAAAATTCCGTCGTCATTACCTAACCTACGCTGACCTATCATATCCTAACCTTTCCTATCCTAACCGAACGTATCCTGATAAAATGTCAAACATATCAATGCATGTAAGGGACATCTTTCAATGTTACACTGAGATTTTCGGTATCCATAATACCGCACACTCAGATATCCCATGTTTCTTAAGAAGCGGACACAAAATAAATAGAAAAATATACTAATCAACACAACGCGTATTATTAAGTTAGATTTATATCTTTTGTGCCGTGCTCTTAGTAAGAGATAAGAAGAAATAAGCACGGGCGGGCTTGGTTTCAGTTCACTGATAAATTAACACTTTTTTTTTGTTCGAGTGCAGTTTAAAAAGTAACTGTAAATTAGTCACTTTCAATAAAATTATAGAGATCCAGAGCCTTATATATAGTCTCAAGTCCACATCGTGGATACCCAGTTCTGCGGAGGATTGCATAATGAAAAATTCGTACACAAGCTCGCAGTTGCTGTCAGTAATGCTGAATTTCGGTATCTAGGATATGACACGAATAGCTAAAACTACTTTTAATTAATTGCGGCTCAAAAACACTGTATTCTTAGTGTGTATTACGTACACAAAAAAAAATAAGTCACATTTGGAATAAGGTCATGTTCAAAGATCATATTCAAATCATTGTTCAAATGAACAATGATTTAACAATACTGAGATCGTACTCATTTTGAGCTTGGCAGATTGTTTTACAATTTGGAAATTTTACTGTGTCTTTAAACCTATTACAATGATCTCTAATTGCAGACTGAGAAGGGGAAGTTTAGGGGCGATCAGTTTTATGGGAGGCACCCGAATGCTGGCCGCGACAAATAAATTGCTGGAGAATAGTTCTTTCAAGACTGCTAGCAGCCACTATTCACATACAAATTACGCAGCAAATATCGAGGTCCTCTTCTTCACATAAAAACCGCATTTGAGCAGCGATCAAACTTAAGGGGATCATCCGGGTTTGAGACCTTTTTTCGTCCGATTCGTTTGAAAATTGGCCAGTATATGTCTTTTGTGAAAGTAAACCTTTTTTACTCATGTCATTTTTTCGATTTAGGCCTTAGTTTTTTTTTTGACGAAAAATGTGTTTTTTGTATATTTTTATTGATATTTCAGATTGGAACTCCTCCTTTAGTTTTGATGCTAGAACAAAAACAAAGACAGTTTTAGAACCCTTGGAACATTTCTAACAAACGCTCATTCAGTTTTTTTCAAATTCAAATTTTTTCTATTTTTTCAAAATTTTTGGAAATTTCACAAATCAGCAACAATTTTTTGGGTTTAGAGCTATATATTTCTTCAAAGAATTCAAATTTAAAAAAAAGCAGAACGAACGTTTGTTAGAAATGTTCCAAGGATTCTAAAAATGTCTTTGGATTTGTTCTAGCATCAAAACTCGAGAACTAGTCCCAGGATGAATGTTGAAAATTCAAAGTGTTGGGAATAAGCAAAAAATAAAATTTTGTGTTGAAGTGTAATATAATGAACAATTGATGTAATTGAATGCAGTTTTAATTTTTATTTTGATACTTTCCATACATAACTTCATATCCAAACTGTGAATTGTGATTTGAAAAATAAAAAAAATTATAAATTTTTTTCTATTTTTATCAAAAAAATAATTTTTTTTTCAGTCTGATTCTTATGCAATTTGACTATGATATGTAACGTTTGAAAAGAAACACAATTGATTTCATTCATTTTTTTTATTCAGGCCTTAGATTTTGCAAAAATTTGACATATTGGTTTTTAGGTATTGATATTTCACTAATATTGATTTTCAAAATGGGACTCCTCTTTCATTTTTGATGCTAGAACAAAAACAAATGCAGTTTTAGAATCCTTGAAACATTTCTAACACACTCACATTCGGCTTTTTTTCCATTTCCCATTTCTTCTCTTTTTATATGGGGTCAAAATCGGGAAAATTGAAAGACTTTGGGTGCTTTTCACTGAAATCGATATTTCAAAATGGGACTCCTCCTTCAGTTTTGATGCTAAAACAAAAACAAATGCTGTTTTAAAATCCTTGGAACATTTCTAACACACTCACGTTCGGCTTTTTTTTCCATTTCCCATTTGTTCTCTTTATATATGGGGTCAAAATCAGGAAAAAGTTAAAAAAAAATTGGGTGCTTTTCATTGATATCGATATATCAAAATGGGACTCCTCCTTCAGTTTTGATGCTAGAACAAAAACAAATGCAGTTTTAGAATCCTTGAAACATTTCTAACACACTCACGTTCGGCTTTTTTTTCCATTTCCAATTTGTTCTCTTTTTATATGGGTTCAAAATCGGGAAAATTGAAATATTTTGGTCCCTTCACCCCCCCCCCCCCTCCGGTAGGGGGGGAATTATTGTCGTAGCGCCATAAAATTTTAGGAACGAATAGTCCACCAACTAAGGGTCCTTCTACAACAAAAACATGCAAAATGACCATGACATCGACAGGATCTGGCAAGGGCCCCGGATGATCCCCTTAAACGAAATTATTTATTGCTCCAACTTAAATTTGTCAGTTAAATTAGGGTTACCGAATTAGTTGTAATCTCTTTTTTATTACTAAAAAGCCATGTAACTTTCATTTAATGTTTATTGTTTCAACCGTTCCAGCTCTGAAGATGAAACTTTAGCGTTTCGAAATGTTGGCTATTAAATACGTTCATCATTGGCGCTCATTTTAATTTCACGAGTGAGATTTCCTTGAAATTGTCCATTGAGGAATTTTAAATAGAAAAAACATTTCTAATTACAAGCTAACATCAAGTAAAAAACAAACCCGTATATGAAGATCTGACACAGCTGCACATGGGATAGAGACTTCTCACGAGAACAAAGTTCATTAAGTAGCATTCGACGCGTTGCATCATTACCGCCAACTGAAACAACTCTTTTCGCACGAAAACCAAATAAACATCTTGCATCCGGCAACAACTCGAGACCTGCTTTGCAGCGCTCAACTGCTGATGCGCTGCACGGCGGGAAATTTCATGTACATAAATTCTAGTGACCGCTCAGTCACCTATGAACATGGATTCCCTGGCGATGTACTAGTGGTACAAACGACGACAACGTAAACAATCCATGCAATGGGTTCAGCCCAATAATCGTTTACGTGCAGGAAAAGGTGTAATGAAAACGTTATACCTATATATACATCTGCGTAATAATTCCTTATTAATTATTGTTCTATTCACCAATATGAAACCAAAATGGCATTATGACAAACTGCACGGAAGCTGGTGACCATCACGCCGTTGCTCGAAAAATGCAAATCGCAGCATTTTGGTACAACAGACAAGTGAGGACGCGATTGAAGGCAAGAGTCGTATCGGTCATCAAATTGATCGATCTGCTATTTTCGCTATTCTTCGCTTGCTTTTCAGAATGATTCGGTTCTAGACTGTGATACCCATATTGCAATAGAGAAGAAACAAGCGAAATATTTGAGAAATGAACGAATGTTTTATAGACGCTTTAGCCAGACGCGCATCAGCGAGCTGCGCCGGCAGACACCTAACTTGAGCGCGGCTGCGTCGAAACTATTAGTCAGGAGTCAGGACTTCACGTAGTTTTCAACGAACATAGAGCAAACGTAGTTCTTTCGATTTAAGGTAAAAAAGAACGAATTTTGCTCAATTTGCTGCGGAACTGTGTTCATAACGAAGACATTAATACCGTCTATTTTAACAAAATTAGGCAACCGCTGTGAAACCGGTGTCACGACTGTTCATTTCATGTAGTTCGAACGTTCCCTATAGTTCAAGACTGCATGAAAGAACTGTATACCACTGCACGTAACCCGTTCAAAATGAGGCCGTTAATTTGTGATGCAATTAGTGTAAATCGCTCAAATTGAACTGATAATATGCAACAGCTTGAAGTTTTATTCACTTCCCCACTGATAGCGTGGGCTTGCCTACCTATGGTAGTCACTGTCTGCGTTGCCTCCTAAATTTTCTCGATGTTCATCATTTGAACGATTAACAGATAACGTGCAGAAAAATATTTGAAATTTTGGTTTGATTTCTTTATTTGTTTTCATTATAAATGACCAGCAGTTTTTCACAAGTTCAACTTTCAATAAAGAAACATGTTAGGAATCCTGGTAAACACATGACATATTCCCCGTGTTCATACTCGCGAGGCTGTGGAGCACATATCACAAATCAAAAGTCTCGAAAATAAATAAAGCATATACTCTGGTTCTTATTATACAGGAGATTGTGGTCGACACTGGAAGGAAAATTCAGAATTACAGCGTGTCAAAAATTGTGTCGAGTAGATGAAAGGGATAAATGGAAACATCCATGATGAAAGAAAGGACCCAAAACAAAGACAGTATGATTTGACTTTGGTTTTCGAGGAATTTCCCGTAGGATGTTTATGTCTTAGGGATTATAACAAGATCTAATCTTGTTTGAGGCCCCTTCACCCCGTAAATCTCCCTGGGGCAGAAGAATGTAACCAATAACCAAATTTTCGCATATGAGGTTTATTAGAGGTTTTTGGCGAGACAGTTTCCCTAAGTAGGACCTATAAAGTTCGTAACTATACTAGAGAGAGGGGGAGAGCACGATGGCAACCGTCCCCTCACGTAACCTACACGAAACATCAACAAAAAAACAGAAGTAAGACTAGGCTAATGCAAAATAAAAATATATGAAGCGTAATGACACGATATTTTACATTTATATTACATACACGCCCTCAATGTTATAGCAGCATACACAGATCTGAAGTGCGTTCCGACGTAGTACGGGAGGATAAAATACCAGGATATCCTACTGTGGGATTGAACTTGGAATCCCGTCAAGCTCAAGAATACTGCCCACTACAGGGATAAAACTTTATTTACAGGATGTAGCCATTCCAGAGAAAAAACGCGAGGGCTCAAGCTATAGATTTGTAATATCGTGGTTTTCAGCACGATATAAGGTTTACTGAACAGAACTAGTAGATCGGTTAGCCTAGCTGTAAACCAGGCAGCAGGATAGCAAAACGAACAGCAGGACTACTAATATAGCACTGACTCTGTAGTTCACACAGCTTGCTCTTAAGTCTAGTTCGCAACAATGGATATTTCCGGCCCTGGGCAATAGGGTCGCTTCCGACCTATCCGGCGCTCGTAAACG
The DNA here is from genome assembly GCA_030386875.1 of Morinoia aosen. Lineage (NCBI taxonomy): Eukaryota > Metazoa > Arthropoda > Malacostraca > Amphipoda > Talitridae > Morinoia > Morinoia aosen. The sequence continues at coordinate 13,365,302 of CM059577.1, read as the reverse complement.
CCAGGGGCTCATCGGCTGTTTCCGGCGGATGCCCTATCTATACATGTGACCGTGCCGAGCGAGACTCATAAATCTCCGCAGCCGGAACCCCCCATAAATACCACCAGTACGTCACTATACAACAACTTCCCTCCCTTTAGATGAATATATGACAAAGGGAAGGAGGAACTCAACAACCTCTTCGTATTACAGGTTTAGTTATTCTACCTGATCTACGAGGTTCATTTTGCCCAGGTGAGCAGCTAACCGGCTGAAAGGCAGGAGTCTCTGCTGCCCCACTCCCGGTAGATTCCAAACTACTGTGCAACAGCTGATTTGAATGTCTCTTCCAGATTACATTTAATGCTAGTATTTGAACATGAAAGATATTAACAGCAACTTTACTAACAATAATTCCCTTCAACCACTTGGGACCATTTCTTAAATTCAGAGCGAGAACATGATCACCGACATCAAATTGAGTTACATACATAGGCTTAGACCTGGACACAGAAAATTTAGGATGAACTCTATCTTTGGAAGTAACAAATTTACGATTGTTCAGCGCTACAGAGGGAGCAATTTTTGTAACACTATGCGGAATACAATGCGATTGAAATAATGCTTTTGATAGACGGGATTTGAACGATTCGGAAGAAGAGAGTTTTTTCAACAAGTCTTTAATGACTCTCACCCCCCTGTCAGCTTGACCATTGCTTGCTGGAGAGTAGGGCGGAGGTGTGAGGTGCTCAATGCCGTAGGAAATAAGAAAATCTTTAAAGTCTTGAGATGAAAAGTTAGAAGCATCGTCACTTACGAGCACATCACACAACCCGTTTCTGCTGAAAATCATTCTCAACGCATCGACAGTATCTGAGACACTCGTGGATGGTACCACTTCACATTCAATATATTTAGATAACGCATCTACAGCAATGAAAACAATTTTATTCTCGTAGAAAAAGTGATCGACATGAATGCGTTCAAAAGGACCTGAAGGAGTGGGCCATTCTACATTTCTAGACTTAGGTTTTGCTCGATTTAATTGACATTGGGGACAACATTTTACGATGTCTTCAATAGTTTTGTCCATTCCGGAAAACCAAATAACAGATCTGGCCAACGATTTCATGCCACAAATGCCAGGATGTCCATCATGAAATGTTTCAAGGACTAAACTACGCAATGACTTGGGAATAAAAACCCGTTCTTTATAAAGTATACAACCTTTCATGATGGTCATCTGAGGTAGCAGGTTCTTAACTTTAGACAAATTGGGATTAGGTTTAGGAGGCATGCCAAACTTTATGTATTGTTCAAGTTGGCATAGTTCGCTATCCATGTCAATATGAGTTCTTATATTTTCACACGTGACAGGAGTTTTATCAAGAGAGTTCACAGCAAAAATCATTTCGTACGGTTCTAGCTCTTTTACAGTCGTGGGTAGTGGCAGCCTACTGAGACAATCGCTATTTACGTTACATTTACCTTTCGAATAGTTGAAAACATAGTCGAACTGGGAAAGTCTGAGAGCCCATCTTTGAATTCGAGCGGAACAGTTGAGAGGTACACCCTTTTTATGTGCAAAAAGTTTACAAAGAGGTTTTTGATCATTATGGATAATGAACCTAGCACCAAGTAGAAATTTTTTGAATTTCTCCATGCCAAAAACAACACTAAGGCTCTCTCTTTCAATGTTGGAGTAGTTTTGTTCTGCATTATTTAGAGATCTCGAAGCAAATTGAACCGGACACCAATCATGAGAAGGACCAACGCGTTGCATGAGTATGGCAGCAACTCCATAACCCGAACTATCAGTTTCAAGAAGAGTTTCATGGTTGGGATCAAACAACTTTAGAGGTTAATGCGAACGAAAAATGTCTTTGATTTTCTGGACACTTTTATCCTGTTCTGGAGTCCACCGGAACTGTACATTTTTCTTAAGCAGCGAATACAGCGGATGCATGGCATTAGAAAAGTTGGGTACGAAACGACTATAGAAATTACACAATCCGATGAAAGCTTGCAATTGTTTGAGGTTTTTAGGAACAGGAGCATTGAGAATAGCTTCTACTTTCTCAGTGTTAGGGTGAACACCCTTGTAATCGAAAACGTACCCTAGATAAGACACACGATCAGTTAGAAAGGCACATTTAGACAGATTTAAGTGAATTCCAGCGTTTTTTAGGACAGACAGGACCTGGTCAAGAACTTCCAAATGAGCATCATATGAAGAGGTCAAAATGAGGAGGTCATCCTGGTACACAATGATGTTATCGATGCCAGAAAGAGTCCTATTCATGAATGCTTGAAAAATGCCGGGGCTTGCACGTAGACCATAGGGTAAGTAATTGTACATAAATAGACCTTCAGAGGTATTAATGGTCGTAACTTTCTTTGATTCTTCGTCCAACGGAATTTGCAAAAACGCGTTAGACAAATCAATTTTTGAGAAAAACTTAGCGTCTCCGACTTGAGAAATGACATCATCAATAACAGGTAGTCCAGATTGAACTGGATTCAGAAAATTATTAATGGAGGCTGAAAAATCTCCACAGATTCTCACACTGCCGTCATATTTTAGAACATTTACGGTAGGAGATGCCCATTGGCTATCATACACTTTGGTGATTTTGCCCATACTCTGCAAGCGTTCCAGTTCGGTTTTAACAGAGTCTCTTAGTCTTACAGGAACCGGGCGTGCTTTACAAAATACGGGAACTGCATTAGGCAACACATCAAGATGGACTGTTATACTAACGTTAGACTGTGAATCAGATGATAAATATTCGTCATATTTTAACCACAAACTTTTCGGCAAACTATGACAATCCGTTTTATTTATGGAGTCGTATTTATCAGGAATGACAACGTTTACTTTTAGTTTAGAACAAATATCTCGGCCAAGTAAGTTGATTCTATCATCTTCCACAATGAGAAACTTATGATTAAAACTCACATCTTTGTACATGACAGTTATTGAAGCTTGACCAAGCAAGTTTACTGAGACACCACTGTACCCGAGAATTTTGCTGCATGTAGGATTTACCACAGCACCAACTTTGATTGCATCTCTTTTACGTATAGTTGACACGGCACTGCCTTTATCCAACAGGAATTCAACAGGTTTACTATTTAAGTTGCATGCAATCATAGTGGGCTCTTTAGTGACGGGAATTACAGTGGTGTTTACGCTAAAAAATTAGAATCATTTGGGGAATAATCAGAACATTCATGTAGATGATTACCGTCACCGCTTTCGTTCCCAGGTTTTTGCAAAACAGCTTCGTTCTTCTTCTGTAGAGGCATCCGTGAATTCTTCACTAACACGTCTTCTCTTCCGACGTTGCCACAGCAACCGCTTCTTCCCGGCTGCACTGTGTAAGTGCGAGCTGCGTCAAATTCTCCTCGTGTAGGTCCCCTTCGTGTAGGCTTATCAGAAGGAGGCCGAGCTGCAGTTGTAGATTTGCAAACCTTAGAAATGTGGCCTAATTTCCCACATGTGTGACATTTCAATTTCAAAGCATAGCAATTCTTTGCAAGATGCTTTTGCTTAGTTCCGCAGCTAATGCATATGTAGTTCGGCGGGAGTTTTTCTGTAGTGACAAACGATGAAGATGAATACTCACGAATAGTATCTTGAGCGTCGGAGCTTAATTGTTCGATAAGTTTTGCGTGTTCAACGCATTCGTTGAAGGACTTGCTATCGCACTTCTGTAGAACCGCGCTGAGAATTTTCGCTGAATGTAGCCCAGCCACAAAGGCATCCCTCAATAAACGATCACGACAGCAATTGCCATAATTGCATGCAGATGCTAAGTCATTTAACGTTTTAGCATAACTTTCTATGGATTCATTAGCACCTTGTTTTCTATTTAGAAATGTAACCGATGCACCGACGATGGATTTTTTGATTTCAAATTGCTGTGTTAATTTTTCTTCAAGTTCCTCATATGTAGCCTCAGTGAGTAACGTAGGTTTAATTCTTCGTTGTAGATCAGTGATTATGTTTACAGGCAAAGCTTTAATTAAAATACTAGCTTTTTTACCGCCGTTATTTCCTGCTCTCTGAAGAGCGTCTGCACTTTGGACTTTCCAGCGCTCTAAGAATTCACTCACTGTTTCCACTTCAACGTCGAACGGAGGACAGCTGACTGTAGAATACGCCATCTTAATTTCAGAGCACTTTTAAAGTTCAAATTCACTTAAATTCACTTAAATTCGTTGCCAGTTGTAATATCGTGGTTTTCAGCACGATATAAGGTTTACTGAACAGAACTAGTAGATCGCTTAGCCTAGCTGTAAACCAGGCAGCAGGATAGCAAAACGAACAGCAGGACTACTAATATTGTACTGACTCTGTAGTTCACACAGCTTGCTCTTAAGTCTAGTTCGCAACAATGGATATTTCCGGCGCTGGGCAATAGGGTCGCTTCCGACCTATCCGGCGCTCGTAAACGCCAGGGGCTCATCGGCTGTTTCCGGCGGATGCCCTATCTATACATGTGACCGTGCCGAGCGAGACTCATAAATCTCCGCAGCCGGAACCCCCCATAAATACCACCAGTACGTCACTATACTACAAGATTGCAGGATTATTGTCTATGAAATGGAGAATTTTTTTTCTGTCAAGGATCATCTTTTACAGTTTACCTACTGTCCTTTTATCAGCAGCGATTTCTTTCCTTTTCGACCATCATCATGGTTCACGAGATTTTTTATTGATTTGATATTTGTATGGACAGGGTACATGGGTTTCTTTGGGCATATTCGTCTTATATAAGTCCAAACTTAATGATGAAAACAATTTTTCAGGGAAATACTTTTTTTTACGAAAACTTTACCTTGTAGTATAACCATTTCTGGTGAAGGTTATTCAGTTGAACGATGGTTCCATCTTTTATAACAAGTATTGCATCTGGTTATTGGGTGTTGATTGGTGCTGGCATATTTATTAAAATCACGTTCGTCGCATATTTCACTTCGTTGATGCTACCGCGGGTTCAAAAATGATGTACAGAGACGATTGAGTTGAGCTCATTTGTTAAGTGAAATTAATTTTGTAGTGACGGCAATGTCTGATTCCGATTATCACGATTTCGGTTGTGGAAAAGGAAAAAAATACTTATATATTACCAACAAACACTCGAGTGGTTCACGGTCTTCATTGATCAAAATTGAATATTCATGATTGATGAGCCACTGCACTCGGGTTAAATTAGGTTTGCAAAACTTGAAGATGATTACTCAAAATTATTCAACGACTCTCAGTACAGGTAAACTAGTATTTATTTCCGTTGTCATGACCAAGCTGTTACACTTCATTTTGCTCAGTGTAATTCAGTCTACAGACGAAATTTTACTTTTTGAAATTAATTTGACAAGATTTTCTTCGAACCCAATTTTCCTGGCAAGAGGAACAAAAAGGAATATGATAAATTAACAATATTACAAACTATTCGTGAAGCAAGTAATCTTGGATATAATCCAAATTTGAATATCAGGAATTCTATATAAGCGAGTTTTTTTTTATTCGTTGGATAAAAAGTTCGTCTATGTTATTTTTTGTCTTGTGGTACTATTTAGATATTTTATTATGTTTCGGGAAAGTATATTTTGTCTTTTATATACGAGCAGGTTAGTAGGTTCGTGAATTGCGTTACAATTCTCGTTTATATTAGTAGTGTTGAAGATTTCGTATATTAACTTTTCTCTTTTGTTCGATGTACATTTCGTGTCGTGGACTTCATTGCTGAATTATTGTTTAATGCTCACGATTTCTCTGTTGAAACACTCGTAAAGCTTAAAATTTGTGTGCTTCCACCAGGGGTTGAATGACCATAGACAATAATTACAATCTATACTATAATAAGAGCCGCGTCCGTCCGTCTCTCTGTCTGTCCGAAGCCAGCCTGCAGTGTGTGATGAGCGTATCTGTAATACAAGCTCCAGTCCTATATATTTTGACGGACCATGTTCACGCGGCCTCATCAACTCTCGAGAGCATGTATTTTTTAATTTCTTACGGCCTTTCTCTCATTCCGCCCTCTTTTTTATTTCAAATAAAGGGGGGTGGACTAGTTAACATATAATTATTGAAACTTGATATTCGTTTCTTTAAAAATGAATGTGCAGCTGTCTTTTTCATGTAAAAATATCAAATCCTAGTGCAAATGCATAAAATCTCAGATGATAATTTGTAGAAAAATAGTTTACATTTCCATGCCTCAATTTATTAGCCAAAAGATCATCAAATGCTAGGTAGAACCCCTGATTCCGTAAAATTCTTACAAAAGTGATCCTCGTTTCTGTTGTTTGGTAATGGTGCGATTTTTACTTCAAATAACTGTTAATATATTTTTATCTCATCTTCTACAGCCAAGATTATTTTACACAGCGATAGCAAAGGGACGACCCATAGTATGGACGCGTGAACGAGTTTATCTACCATATGTTAGGTGTATTTTAATTTACATATTCTTCTATTTTGCGTTAACATTTATACGTCAAAATTGAAGACCTCATATAACAGGAGACCATTGCATAGCTGTTTCATCAGTCGTCAGATAACTTTTTTCGTATGCTAGGCATGAGATAAAAATCAATTCTGATTTTGCCAAATAATACATTAAAATAACCAATGGAATGTATGCCTGTTTTCTAATATTTCTACATTTTTGAATGAGCATGTCCTTGACATTCTATTTCCTGTGGAGTGCGTACGTAATCTTCAGACAAAAACCGCAAATGCAAATTCAAGTAACTACGTTATTAATTTTTAAGTGCGATATTTCATCAATAACATCTATCAATTATGTGTTATTGAAATTTTTCCGAAGTCATCGTTGATGTACAATCTACGAAATTCGACGATAACATGACGAAAATACTTTTTGAGCAATTTCTATGGACTTCGCATATAATTTTACGAAGGATAAGGGCGCAAACCCTTCCGCTCCGACTTGATGACTTGTGCTTTCGCAACATTAGGTTTCGGAACATCCTAAACTCCGCGCTAAATAGTCCATTCTCGTAAAGTAGTTCGATTATGTCTTATAGGTTACAAAAGCTTGAATTAAAGACGATATTTAGTTTTTAAATAATACTGATTATATTTCTTTCCACGGTGGCTACTTCGCGTAGTTTCAATGAAACAAATATTAAATTTAGTTGATTATATTTTATGCAAACGTCTGATTAGCGTTCAAGCAAAATTGTAGGGCTAAAACTCTTGGAGAAGTAATACGTACATGAATGATTTTTTTTGGACTAATATTAGTCAATTTGCCTGTAAGCTAATGTAAATGAATGAGTGAGGGTAATTCCACAGTGTTGCAGCGTTCATGGTTTCTGCATTAACTCTAATTAACGTTTCGGTTTCTTCTAGTAGCCGGTATTTATGACACATAAATGGATTTCAATGATAATTATGTCATCGTTTCCTATTTGTATTGTACTCATGGCCTTCATGATGAGTTGACATAACTTACGTTATAGGAAATGAAAATTACACCAGCTCCACAGAAGCTGTCCTGACAAGTCACAGGAGTGTAATACTTTACCAATTAGCTTCCTTACTGGTTCCATGTTAGAAAATGATGTATTTTCTTTTTACCACGTAGCATTAGTCCTAAATAAGGAAATAATTTGGTAGGTTTAGCAGTATAAAAACTTGGATCAGTCGTTGCATAGTATGCTAGAGCGAAACGCACGATAAATTGCAGGTGTCTAATGTCCATGCATCAATTCAGTTGAGTGAGTTAAGGCCATTTTACACTGACGGTGTCTTCGCGCTCCACACCGTCGCTCCATCCATGTTCTGCAAATTATTCTGGCAGTATTGCAAGAGCAACCCGGACGATTACTGTCTCGGGGGAAGGAGTGTTGGATTCGAGCGGCAATTTAAAAGCAAGCCGGTGTGCTCTGACGCTTAATCTTTGCGTGGGAGGAGCTGTAAGAACTTTTCCGTCGCTCCACACCGCTAGCGTAAAATGAGCTTTACAGAGGTTGTCCTTCTAGGAGAAAAATATGAGGTTCCGAGCTGACAGGTAGGCCTTAATAGTGATGTACCAATACCTTTTTATTGGGCTGATACCGATACCCATTTTTTGGCCGATACCGATACTCCGATACTTTGACCGATACTACAACCGATACTGATACTTTTTACAATTATATTAAATTGAAACCGTTATAAGCCCTACATGGTTGTGAAAGTGAAATAATTTACTAATATATCTAATAATATAACAATAGTGACAATAAAGTTTTCGCTTATGAATTATAAAACTGTTTTTGCTATGTTAACTATATTGTTGAGAAAACTAACAAAATGAAATCCATTCGATAGATAAGTGTTTCTAATCGTATTGAAACGTAATGTAAACTAGCCATAATAGCAACTGGTTCTAAAAGTGGACCAAAACAATAATTTCTGTACAACATTATTATCATTTTCGTGTGTTTCACACTAAAATACATACTTTAACGAAAATAAAACATTAAAGACCCCGATACCGAAAATATCCACAAACACACAACCAACTATAAGATTGTTCGTGAATTTTTCAAACATCTTAAAATAGAAGAAACCTGCACGATTCGCAATGTACGGCGATTTACATGCTAAATTAAAATAAAAATTATTAGCTTCGTAATATCTGACAATATACAAGCTAAAGTAAAATAAAATTTTCAGCCACTTCTATATTAAATTTACACAAGCCTTAGAATGCACCTTCAACGTTATTTAATTTATATTAGCCTGTCACATTCTTTAAGAAATGGAAATTGGGTCAAACTATATAGGTTTTAGTTGTAAAAGAATAATAATTTTATGTCGCTACTGTGTTCTAAATATTCATGCTATTTAGCTATCACTTACTGACCGAACGTGACTCATTGGGAATTCAAAGGAGTAAATTCAGTTAGCGGACCTGATTAAACACTGTAATTCAACGGTTACCTAACTAATTTACTATTTATGAATAGAGACTTTATTTGATAACACTTTTACTTCCGTGATTTATGACCTTCATTTATATGATAAAATACGTATTATAGGAATGTATCGGCCGAATTTTGCCGATACCGAAACCACTAAAAATGACCGATACAGTTACATCGGTACATCACCAGGCTTGAAAACCATTTTTATCGGTTCACTGCTCTCCTGTTTTTCAGCACCTTTTTTCTCCAACTTAAACCTGGTTTCATGAGCTTCTTGCTCAACTTCTACGCTTCTTGTGGATAGATTCTGTGTTCCGTGATGCTTCTCTTTGGATTGTCTTAGTTGCGGATAGAGAGGCTTGAACTAACATCTAAACAAAACTACAGAGATTGTTCTTGAATGTTTCTTGGGCACCAAGTTCTCGAAGGATAGTTAGTACTCGCGCAAGGTTGACCTTCGCTGTAAAGAGTGTAGGATGGTGGAAGGACTGTTTGCGACATTGGCAAAAGAAGTGACTCAACTGGTGACTTAACGAATGTGTCGCAATTATTAATACAAATTAGTCGTTTTGTTTTTTTGCCAAGCCTATTCTGTTTCCCCTCTCTAATTAATGGCTTATTCGTGGACGTCACTCGGATTCCGTACAGTTAATTTTTTCCATAAGCGCCCACGAGTCTGCGTTGTTTCGGCGGGATTTTATCTCATTGCAGAATATAGGCATTCTTATTTATCTCGTCGAAGCAGACTGTTACGGAATTCTATCGACTTGTGAGCATTCAAAAACATAAGAATTAGCTGAATATCATCTATTATGTGTGCTTATTCAGGCATAAAATTGCAGAATGGCGAACATATTTTGCACGGACGCTGCCTCAAAGGGACAATGCTATGGCTTGCGAATAGTTGGCTGAAGAAGGACTTTCAACCGGAAAGACCTTCGCTCGATGAGTGAGCTACTTCTCATCTTTGCTCGGCTCCACTGACGAAGTCATCGAAACTCTGGGTAAGCTACTGGACTAGTATCACTTGATACAGATTTGATAGTAGCAGCACTCTGGCGTTAGCAGAATAGCGCTAAATATGTTTCCTGTAGAAAGAAATATCAGTTGTGTGGTATAATTTTAAATGTCATAAAAATATCTAGCTATAGTAGTGAAGTGCACGCAACGTTGTTCCAGTTAAAACTGAAAGTTAGCTTATTCTAGAAAAGCTAACAAATTTTTCCGTCGTTGAAATGAAGGACCAGCCCCAGTCGGGAAATAATGATACCCACTGGACCCGTGAAGACATTCACGATTGGTTTGTTCAATAACATTTTCTGGCCCAATAAATTCTACTTGCACCTGAACTCACTCAACCAGAACACGCAAACTCAAATAATTGTTTTTCAGAGTTTACTTCATCTTATGCTTCAATACGTAAAAGAAGTGAATATGAACTATCAAAACAAGTTTACCCTAATCTAACTTGAACCTAACCTAACCTACCTTCATCCATCGTGAAGTATTCAAGTATTTCGACGGAAACTTGCAACCCCCAGCTTTTTTACTTTCGGAAAGTATCAACACGATTGAAATGATTAATATTGCAATTCGAAATATCAATGAACCTGTACTCACATAATTGAATCTAACCAAACTTAATAAGGTAATTTTCCTAATTTAACTTCATTCATCGTAGACTATTCGAATCGAAACCCGTGGACCAGTGCTTTGTGCTCTCATTACTGTAAGCTTGTTAAATAATAATTTTTTTTACGTTGCGATTCGTAAAACCAGAAAAGTTGAATATTCGACGTAATGTATAAATTCTGATGGTCTTATCCCATTCATATATGATATAAGTTGAAACGCTATATATAGTTTCATAACCGTGATACCTACCCTCCTAAAAAGGAGCTTGAATTTACATCTGTTCAAACCGTTAAAAGAACTTCTGATCCGCAACAAAATTTACCATGGAACCAATTGTTTTTAAACTAGAATGATATGTGTAAAATTTAATTCCGAGAAATTTTTGCTCGGATATAAGCATAAAAAATAAGTTATTGGGGAATGAAAGTTTTTTGGGGCACTAGTGAAATCGAAATTTCTAAACACATAATTTTATAGGAAAGTAAGTTATTTCAATTGCCCTTCAACGCAGAAAACGTTGCTTTGTAATTTAGATGAAAATAATTTCAAATTTGTCAAATAATTGTTTTTAAGAAATTTCTCAAGTAATAGTAAAAATTTAATTTTTTCACTTTAAAAGCATCATATAAATGATTGGACGTTTATCCAAAATCTCTGCGGTCTCAGTTCAGTAAATTTCATTGTCAATATAATGAGCCCTAAAACAAGTCGCTACGTCGATCGAGCAAGGGGTTCAATTTTCAGTGCAGTTATACAGTTATACAAAAAAAATAATTAGTATTCAGTTTGAGAGGAAAGTTACAATCTAATATTGTTTTTGATACGGTGACTCGTGCAGGCTTTAAATTGCGAGGAATGTTTTTTTCATATGAATGATTTAGGATTGCTACAGTGCTCACCGATTAAATAAAGTGTAACGGTCATACCAAGTAAGTACAGAAACTAACTAAGGGTACGGCCAGACTGAACGCGTTGGCGCTGACGCGTGCGTACGCTTCACGCGTTCTGACGCTGTCATTTGAATGGAGGCGGCCACACTGCACGCTGACGCGCGCGCTCGTCGAGAAGTATCGGGCTTCGGGGATAACTAATTGTCATGATGACTTCTAGTGAGAAGGTGTTATTGTTGGAGCCCTCAAATGTAGGGTACCTAATTCTTGATGGAAATCAGTGAGTTGCCGTTCACCCAATTAAATAAAAACAAGTTCCGAGCATGCAGAATACCATCAATAGTTTTCTGATCGACGGAAATGTCCAAAAAAGTTTAAAGAATATACAAAGATGAGCATGGCTATATTTGATGAAGCTTAGTGAGTGAGGATATATACAAACAAACCACTAACTTTCGGCAGGCTGTCTCTCCAGAGAAACGGCTGAGGGTAACAATAAGGTGAGTAAAATTATGATAGTTCAATCAACAACCTGTACTTAATATCACATTACAATGAAATTGAATAAAAGTTTATTGATCATAAAGTAATTCTTTACGCACTTTTATTTGCGAAGCAATTTCATTTCAGGTTATATAATTAGCTATTAGTTTTATGTCTGTTATCCAAAAGGTTATGGTTTACTCTCGATTTATGTAACAGTATATTTGATTATTTATTAAACGTAAAATTAATTCGTAAACCTTCAAGACTAATACAAAAATATCCACTGGAAGGTGCTGAAAAAGTTGGGGAAACATAAACATTCGAATGCAATACCCACATTTAAAATTATGCGCCATTTTTTTCATGTAAGAACTTGTAAACTAGTACTTGAACCTTAATCTTAAGTAGGCATTGATTTCTTTTGCTCATGCTCTGCATTGAGAGTTCAACACTCTGAAGAAAGAGACTGCATTCATCAGGTTCACTCTCTCCTTTGAGGTATTCAAGTTTCTCTTTTTCTAATTGCAAGAAATACTCCCTGATGTCACTCTGAACTTATCCTCTTTTTCTATTTGGTTCTTTGGATCCTTTTTCAATACTTTCTGCCGTTCCATCAGTACCGGTTTCTACAAGACCTTCACAAGCGTCATCAGTGTCTTGAGCAGAAGTCGAAGTAATGCTTGCACTCATCGACTCTGATTGCTGTCCATCAGTGCAGTTTTGCTTCGAAGCCATCTCTGATAAATTTTAAATTGTCTGTTGTGCGTACATTTGAGCTTTCATAAAAAAACACATTTTTAAAAAGGCCACTTGCTTTCATATGATTCAGGGAGAGTTCGTGCGTTTCCCATCTTTCCTTGCGGAAGTTTCTTCAATTCCACTCGAAATTTAACTTGCATAGTTTTAAACTTCTTCCTTGCTGCTTCTTCTGAAAAAGAAAAGATCTATCATTTAAACTGACTAATGTGGCATTTCAAACATGATTATTATGCTTTTCAGAAATGTGGCAACTGGATCTTCCTTTTGTTTGTTAGCTTTTCAATTCAGGATGAGGAAATCAACAGTTGCAACTCTTGTGACGAAGACGTGCAAAGCTGTTTGGAGAAACCTTCAACTCATATTTATGCCTTACCCTAATCAAAAGTTGTGTAGTGAAATTGCAGAGCAGTTTTATAGAAAGTGGAACTTCCTAACTACTTTGGCGCGATAGACGGCAAACAGATTTGAATAACATGCTCAAACCCTGTATTGAACGAAAAACGTTTTTTTGGATAATTCTCAAAGGTGTTCCAGATCATGAATGCAAATTTGTGTGTGTTGACGTTGAAGCATTTGGTAAGCAGAGCGGTGGTGGAGTGCTCCGTAATAGTGACCTGTATGAATGCATGCAGGAAAATGAATTCAATTCCCTCAATCAATGAAGCTACCCGGGAGTGATGAGGAAACACAATTTATTTTTGTAGGAAATGTAGCCTACACATTGCTCCTTTATTGGATGCACCTATGCCCATGCCTAAACTTGAATGAAACCAAAAAAAATTTCAATTATTGTCTATCTAAAGTTCGGCGTTGTGTAGAGAGTGCTTTCGGAGTAATGACATGAAAATTTAGAATTTTGACAAAATCCATTGCAACCCGTGTAGAGAATGCAGCGGGAATCACGAAAGCAGTAACAGCTTTATACAAAATGATTGTTGTCAGGGAGCGAGTGGACATAGGGCTGTAATTTATATTACATGAATTCTTTGAATTGAATGAACAATATGAAACTGCTCATGCTGACAGAAACAGCTCACCAATTGCAGCAAATGTGAGAACTAAATTGAAAAATTATTTTATTTCTGGTGTTGGAAAAGTTGCATGGTAGACATATGTATTGTAAAGAAACATCGTACATCTTAAAATTTGAATGTTATTCACGTGAGTTTAGTTCAAGTGACAGGTTATATTTTCTGCCATGAAGGAAATAAATTTCAATTAATTTCATAATTTACCTATCTTTATATCATGGAAAAACTTTCAAGCGTCACGAGTATGCTAGAAGTCTCGAACGCAGCTGCAACTCTCACCTGAAACTTGCAGTGCATCCGCTATCGACGACCACTGGTCGCTAATGAACACCCTGTCATTGAGCTGAGGGTGAAAAGCATCCCAAATTGCATGCACAGCCTGAATGGAAGGGAGTAGCCGCTCCATACCCTTCACTCACGGCTGCTAGAGATACACTGAGCGCGCCGCGCAGCGACAAATATTTCTCCCAAGTAATCCTGAATTTGGACAGCCCGACGCGGCGTCTGTGCGCTTCGGTCCGCTTGCGTCCGCGCGCGTCTAGTGTGGCCGCTCTCGGAGCAACCCATGTATTTAATATTGCAGCTACTGCCTGCGTACGCGCGCGTCAGCGCCAACGCGTTCAGTCTGGCCGTACCCTAACTCAGGGACAAGGAGAATTATAATAAAACGAATTTCACTCCAGAGTACCGTTCACCGAAATGAAGGTGAAAGGGCTTCTCTAAAAGAGCTTCAACGGTGGTGTCGTTTCAGACTATGAATGAATGCATTAAAAAAAGAGTGGGAGTTACGTTCCAAATGAAAATTTATTATCTGCCCGGTTATTAATTCAATTGCAAATTAGGTTCCCAAAATTAAATATTGGGATCGATTTCTCAAGTCACTCGTTTGTCACCTTGGTATTACTCGTTATCCCATAGCTTAACGTCTGGCAGTTAACGAAAATTATAAGTTTATATCCTAATTTTCATTCAGCCTAAGCATTTATAACATATATTAATCTGTTTTTATCGTATGCGTGAGACTGCATTAAAAAAAGCTTCATCTTGTCTCACGTCTTCAACACACGGTCATTCCTCGATTTATTTTAGGCCGCGGCCAGACAAACAGCAGTGGAGCGGGGCAGAGCAGAGCAGAGCCGAGCCGGCGCGGTGTTTTATGTGTGTGGTATTCCTATTAGGGTGGCCAGACAAGTAGCACAGAGCAGTGCAGGGCAGCGCTGTCTGAAGCAAGCGCTAGCGGCGTTTTATCTCGGGTGATAAAACACTGCTCAGGAGCTAGCAGCCAGTTGAACCCGAAGTTCGACATCCGGGAAGGATGTCGAACTTCTGATCTCCTCGGTACTAGCTATTCCTGCGATCGAGGGTGCATCTCTTTATATTTCAATCACAACTATGTTAATGAACAATGGTCGTTTATAGCAGACGCTATGGAAGTTAGTGGTAGGTGGGATTGTACAGTTATTGTGGTGTATTTCTACGCCAGGTACGTATTCCTACACGCGGCCAATCACAGGCTGCACCCGTCGGCGGGTTGCTTGTGTACACATCGTATTTTGTGTTCACGGACGTTTTGGTGTTCCAGTGTGTTTATTCTGTTTAGAATTACACATGCGACGTTTTTTACGTTGTAAGCTGCTCCGTTTGAGTGGCAGGAGGTATTTTGTGGGATCTACTTCCTGACGTATGGAGCGTCGGTCTGTGCGCCGGCCTTGGCGTTATTGCGTTTGTTGCTGGCGAGTGCGGTTGTGCGTGCTTGAGCTTCCGGTTGTGCTCTTGATGTATCCTTACGAGATACTTGTGTTGTGTTTTCTCTTTTTCTTTGCTGAGACACAAGCAGGTAGGACCTGCAACCGTGAAGTGGCTTCTCTAGCTTGGAGCTAGTGTGTGCTTCCTTTCTGCCGTGAAGTGTTTTCGTTTTCACGGCAGGGTGTGTTCACACTGGGTGTGTCCTCTGACACACCAGCTCAGGTATGTGTCTGGCGTCGGCTGTAGGGGAGGTTCGGAGGCCGACCCGAGCTCTGGGAGCTCGGCTTTGAGACCTTGGGTCTCGGGATTTGCACATCCCACAACAGTTATTTATACGTACATAGGTATTTTCTACCTCATAAATCGGAAAACTATACTATATCAAGCATTTTCTTTGTCAACACCTAAACTTTAGAGCGTAGCAATGCCGAATATTTCATATCAGGTCTATTTTTGGCACATGGCACTAAATATGACTTGAAACATATGTCTTTTACGTATGAACTATTTGCTTTTTAGTTATAAACATTAATCATTTTTCTCCTGAGTAACACCGAGGAAGCACAGGTTAGGTCATCTGAGAGAAAGAAAGAAAAGAAAACCGTTTATTTCAAAAGAGGTTGGCATATGAGATACATGGCAACATCTTGGCTTCTAAAAAATTTCTCAATATAAGACGTCCTTAGACAAACGTACCGTATGAGGAGTACTAATAGACAAACTACACGTGGTCTACTAATAGACAAACCATTCGAGGTTTACTAAGAGACAAATTATACGAGGCGTACTAATAGACAAACGATCCGAGGTGTACAAATAGATAAACCAAACGACGCGTACATATAGACAAACCAAACGTGGCGTGCAAATTGATTAACCCTGTCAATGGCTAGTTAAATCAAAAAAATCATTTCTTGGAGATTTTATATCCCAAGAGATGGCTGACAACTTATAAATAATTCAAAATACTACAAGAGAATTCTTCGGAATTCCTGAATTATTTGTTGTATAATTATTTGTTGTATAGCTATAAGCATACGCACAGAGATGGTAATTTTCCACGAGCACTTTTTTCATTTGTCTTTTTTATATTTTTCATTGTTTTTATTCACAGATACGCCCTCTGGGGCAGTGATAGATCTATTTTTGAATCATTTAGCAATTGCAATAAATACATTCATTTCTGAAATATGATTGAATGTTAACTGGTAGCAGAGCTTTGCGTAAAATGTAATATGTTTTGAGGTTTTGTTTTTACTCAAAAAAATAGGAATAGAAACATACATATGCATAGGTGTGTGTATATATATAAATGAACATGTATATGTGCGCACACAAATAGAATTGGTAAATGTGAGTCAAATGTGGAGAGGATGGATCTTTTACTTTTTCTGTACCAGCGCAAAGAGCTTGGCAAAGTCGATACAGAATTTTTTAGGTTTGCGTTTTATCAGTATTACATCGGTAAAAATAACCTTGAAAGCACGCAACTAAAAAACTGTTAGTTTTTCCAAAAACGATAGTGATGTTCGAATTTTACGTGAAAATTGCCATTAAACTGAAACTCAGTGCCGCACGTCAATCACAAAAGATCCTTTTATAATTAAATATTGTTTATTGGTTTAACAATTCTAAATTCGGGTTTTTATTTTCATAGATGTTTATATTCATACGCCTGTACGAATATGTTCCTTGTTCTGTAATGTCTCTACACGTCCAGTACTGCAAAATAATCCATTTTCAAGTATTTATAAGGTTTCAAGTCAGGCGTCAGTGAATTATTTGCATGATTATTCCATCATCAACCATTACTAGCATATTATCATGCAATTAATTTTTGTCGAATTTCCTGGAACAATTAAAAAACAGTATCAAACCCATTTCAAACATTGTGGGTATAAATATTTTAGCGAAATGAAAAGTACTATACGACAGTGTACGATTGTACTTGTAATGCTAAGAAGATAATGCATAGCATGGTAATATGTATAGATATAAATAAACCTAACCCGATGAAATATTGCCTGTTCTACATCTATTTATTAAGCAAAATTTGAGGTTGCCTGTCACAAAACACCGTCCATCGTAGCGCCAAGATTACTACTGCTGCGGACTCAGGACCAGCCACTGCTGTTTGTTGGGCCACCTAACTTAAGGCCTCTTTAGACGATGCAGCACAAGTGACTCATTGATGCATCACGCATCACAAGTACTCGCAAAGGAGCATGCTGCTGCAGCAAAACACCGACCCGGCAAAAATGGATCCGTGATGCCTACTCCCATGCAGCACGCGAGGAGCACAGAGATCTAGTGTCCAGCAAGCAATGATTGAGTGAGGTTGTGCGTAATTGCGTCTCCCACTGATTATGGCCGATTTGTTTCCTCGCGATTCTGTACAAACTTTGATCGAAGAATGGCGGTAAGTGTATTCATTATCAATTCAATCAAATTATGCAGTGTTGGGCAGTATCTCGATGCGTTCCGATCGGGATGCTTTGGCATCTCTAAAATGAATCACATAACCAATTTAATCATATGTATCGCCTATTAAGCTAGCGTACTGATATTTTGATGTACAATTTCATTTAGAAAAATATCTAGCCAGCGGTGTGTTTTAAGAAATGTTTTTTCCAATCTATTTGTTTTATGATTTCCTATCATATATAACCTATATATTTTATGAAATAACTTACCCAATTATGTTTGTGTGCCAATTTTCCAGGTGCGTTATTGTTACCATTTAAGTTCTCACAAGCACTTTTTTTCCCACAGGGCCCATGAATGTTTGTGGAATGCAAAAAGCATCCACTACAGGAATAAGATGAAAAAAGACAAAGCTTATCAAGAAGTTCTCATGAAGGTAAAGGAAACAGTTCCAAGTGCCACCTTAGAAATTATAAAAAGAAGAATGCATACGCTCAGAGGGCAATTTAACAAAGAGGTTAAAGCAGTTGCTCAGTCTAAAAAATCAGGAGCTGGCACTGATGAAATTCATCAGCCAAAATTATGGTGTTTCAATGAATTGAAATTTTTAAAAGAATTCTCCACCACAAGGGAGTCACAATCATCACTTCAAGTGTCGGATCAGCAGCAAAACAGTAGTCACATGGAAACTTATGATCAAGAGGTTATACATCAGGAGCTTCAGGTAAATTATTTTCAATTATATTTCAGGTAATTTTGTTGATATCGTCTTCCATTTACGAATTGAATAATTTCATTCAACTTTATTTGAAAGTACAACTACTTTGAAGTAGAGGTTTCGATCGGGCAGATGGTTGTTAAATCATGTTCTCTTGCCAAGAAACAGAGCCCTCCTCTGTGAAATATCTCTTGAATTCTTCTCTTACATTTTTGGCGTCATTATTTGATTTTCTGGGAATGCCCTCGATTGGTGTTAATTTGTCTCCCATACGCCAACTACCTTCGGTCACTTGTCCAGTTCCGATCATTTCTCTATCTAGAGACGTATCTTGGTTGTGATCTGCATGTTCTCTCTAAAGATAATTATGTAAAACCACAGACGCCAACACTAGTTTTTCAACCTTGGCCGGAGCGAGATGTATGGTTGTGAGGAATACTCTGAATCTATTTGCTAAGATTCCGAAAGCGTTTTTTACAACTCTACGTGCGCGAGAAACCTGTAAGAAAATATTCTTTCATTCATGTGTTGACTCTTGACTGGGAACGGTTTCATTAGGTACGTTTTGAGAAGAAAGGCGTCATTGCCAACCAAAACATATGGTAGGGTTCTCACAGAGTTAGGAAGAGTGTCTGCTTTGGGTACTCTGAGTCTGTTCTCTTCAAATGCTGAAGCCAATGTACAGTTTCTCCACACGCCTCCATCAGATGCTCAACCGTTGGAGCCGATATCAACATAAATAAACTCATAGTTCGAGTCCACAACTGCCATGCGAACGATTGAATTATTACCTTTATAATTATAAAAATAGCTTCCATAGTTGGCTGGCGGGACTATATTTATGTGTTTCCCATCAACAGCTCCGATACAATGAGGAAAGTTACACCTTCGATTGAATTCTTCAGCAACTTTCCGTCATTCTTCATTTGAAGATGGTGTCTGCAACAATAGAGAAATACTTATTGATACAATGAAAAAGCATATTCAATTTAGTTATACGGTATTTTTATTTTTTCAGAGCCTTGAAGACATCCCACTTGATGCGGATTTGCCTGCGATATCAATTCCGGTAACTGAAAAAACGTCTTCAACAACAACTGATATTAATTTGGACAGTTCAGTAACATCCACAGAACCTACTGAAACTCTGGATATCATAACCACAACAGTTTCAAAACCTACAATGAGCATCAACGATGAATCGTCAACATCTGCTACTAATAAATCAAAAACTTCAAGAAAAAGACACAGATCAGAGGAAACAATTGCAGAAATACTGATGAAGAAAGCCCTACAGGAGCTCGATCAACTAGATAAATTGTCTCAAAATAAATTCTCAGTTTTCGGATCAAGTATTGCAAATGACTTATCTCAAATGGATGACAAGCAGGCCATTATTGCCAAGAAATTAATCAATGACATTATTTCAATGGGGTCACTCAACCTACTGAATGAAAAATGGATCAGGGATAACCCTCTCCTCAAATAATTATCATTCCTGTTACTCCTTGTGACTTTATGAAGGAAATTTCGTTTTCAATTATTTAGTTTATTTCTACCACGACGGAAGTGACTTCTGTTCAGTTTTACAGTTTTGATTGAAAAGAAAATATTAATTTCTTATTTATCATGAAGGAAATGCATTAATGCTTCGTTTCACCTCATTTACCATACGTTACGTGAGACACATTTTTTATTACGTTTCATAGAGGAGAATTTTCATCACAGTACTGAACTACCTATAGATTCCTAGCCTTTTATTGCGATTAAGTTACCATTACAATCCTGAATAAATACAAAATATACTACGATTAAAACATACTTGGAGGTATGAGGCATATGTTAAGATCAATATGAAAATATCAGTCTTTTATTTACCTTCAAAAAGTCGTGCTTGAAAGCATTGTAGATGGCTTGGCAAGTCCCTGGTATCAGAATGCTCAGAGAAGACGGTGAAATTCTCGTTGAGAATTGAAGTCGGCTGTAAGATTCTCCTGTTGCCAAGAAAATTAAGCAGGCTTCTAGTCTTGCGCCAGGAGAAATAGCATTCCTCATTGTAGTGTCTTCTTTTTGAATACAAGGTGTTATTTTCTCACGAATGAAAAGGAAAGAAGCCATCGGCATTCGGATGTAAGTTTCCATACAATTTTGATTCTCACACCTTAATTCTTGAAAATTTTGAGCAAAACTTACCAAATTATGGCGACGAGTAAGTCATGGTTTGCACTAAACTTTTCGTTTTCTTCGAGATTCCTTTTTATTGACGGCGGCGCACGTGGCGACGGTCCACAAAAGAGCCCGGCGTCGTACATCTATAATTCGACGAGTCTGAGCATTAAAACTGACCGCCAATCCGCCATTCGTGCTTCTCTCACTTGCTCGGCTGCAGAATGCCGTCTACAAGCTCATGCAGCACAGATAAGCAAACTCATGCAGCACTCATACAGTATCTATGATGCATCGTCTAAAGAGGTCATTACGAGCATAAGCTAGCAGCTACCAGCGAGCCGCAACTGCTCTGCGCAGCCCTGCTTCACTGCTGTTTGTCTGGCCGCGGCCTTATTTTAAGAGTTCAGGGACATGCATATTGGACATCGAATAATATGCTTGCGTGAGTTAGGATTCTATATCATTAACTGAGCAGCGTGGAGTCCTCAGCTTTGGAGACTGTCACACGGCTTTTCCTATGCCTTAAAGATTTTAATCTTATGTGCCCATTAGGCTCCTTCTAGGCAACATATCTTATTTTGTATGTCTTCGTCATTTTTATCATTAATTTTTTTTCTATATTATTTAATGCTCTGTAGGTATGTTTTATTGAAGTTTTCATTTCAAGTTTTTGACGGTGGACTATCTAGATTTTAGCTCCTGGTATAACCTATAAATGGTTCATAACTCCTATACTTCAAATGCGAGTGGAGGATACAGTAAGATGGCTTCGCGCTTTTGTGTTCAACATCGATTTCCTTCGTTTTAGTGAAATTAATTGACTGCACTCATCATTGTTGCGTCATTTCCAGAAAGAGGTGAAAACGAAGAGATGAGGATTGCCGTAGCTGAGTCCTTCCCAAGGAGACCAACATTGCAAATGACAGTGAGAGTAATCAGTATGCCATTACCTAAAACAATTATTGTTACCCAGATTGTGCAAGATAACGCAATAGATCTGTTCTTAAGCAAGTGAAAAAAAATTAGTTACCAAATTACAAGTTCTGCCACCTAGACTTCAACATACATCAATTTGTTAAAAATATTTGTGTGTACCACGTCATGTTAACCCATTCCTTACCACCAAATAATTATTCCAGATTGGTGAATTTTGCTGTAGTAGCGTGTTTAGGAGTCGAAACAAAGCGATTTCGCGTTACGTAAC
The DNA here is from genome assembly GCA_030386875.1 of Morinoia aosen. NCBI lineage: Eukaryota > Metazoa > Arthropoda > Malacostraca > Amphipoda > Talitridae > Morinoia > Morinoia aosen. Next base: position 13,343,312 of record CM059577.1, on the reverse strand, counting down.
CAGTTATGAGTAACACGTTACGAGGTGGGACTTTAAAGTCCTAATGGGTTTCCGAGGGTTCGATCTTTCATTTTCAGAACTTCCTTATGATGAATAAAGCGATCGAAATGGAGTTTCCTGTTTACTGTAGGAATGAATTTGTATACACGCTACATTTTACTGCACTTTTACTTGTTGAACACAAATCCCATTCTAAAAAATGGTTATTTTTGGACAAAAAATACAAAAATTTGCAGTTTACCTTTTAGAAAACATATTGCACACACATAATATTTTGCTGCACATTTACTCGCTGTGGAACTCCCAGAAGCAGTCGACATAGAGGAACATGTTACGCTTGGGGCAAAAGTAAGTGGACCTGTTGTCGCAAGGGCGCTCGTCCTCTGTGCACTTCTTGCACCTTCCCCTATGCCCCTTCTCGTGCTTTTTGATGCGGTGGCTGACGTTGTCGTACCTCAAGTCGGTGAAGGGTTTCGTGAACATCTTCAGCATATTGTGCCGCGGCGTAGATACATCTGCCTAGGAAGGGTGAGGGAATACTTACCGTGGCACTTGAGCCCTTCCACCAGATTCCTGATAAAGTTGAGATGGGTGTGCTGACGCTTGTTGAAGGCAATTCCATGTGCCCTAAGTGCCATGTTCCTCAGGCGCCAGGCGTTTATGGCAGCTACATTGATGGACCAGGGGACAAAGCCAAACCCCCTGTTTTTTGACTGAGCAGCGGTACAGTGCCACAATCCAGTTTAGCAGGTCTTACTGACCTGCTTGTTGATGAGCGATCAAGTCAGGCCTGTTGATGAAGACCTGTTCGCAGGCTTTCTTGCAGTACCTTTTGGCTCACCCTTGGCTGGGTTCATCGCCCTTTCCTCGGCTTTCTTGGTCACGTTGCGGATGTTACTCGCCACGTAGGCAGCCTGTTATCCCTGCAGACCGTTCATACCTCGTCCTCTTTGTATACACACCTAGAGGCACCCCTCTATCTTCTAGGCAGTTTTAGAATCGGGGAGGAGCACGCGGTGAAGCTTGTGGTTTCAGATGGTCCCTGCTCCACCAATGCCAAGGTTTGACAACTTCTGATGCAGAGGGAAGGAGGTGAACAAGTATTAGAAGTATATCGCAGAGCCACGCTGCACGCATCCCTTCTCAACTAAGCTCATTACCATGTTGGAACCCTGGCCGAGCACGATGTCGGGGATGGTGGTGTCGGCCCCCAGTAGGGCTCGAAGTACAAACCCAGACCGTCAGCTGAGCAGATGACCCACACCTTGATGCCGAACCTGATTGGCTTGCTATGATGAACTGCTTTGTGTTGTGGCTATCAGAGAAGGGGATCATTGACTCGTCGACGGAAAAGAAGCGGATTAGGTTGGTGTATTTGGAGGCCTGCTTGTTCCGGTTGTTGAAGATTGGCCGGACCTTCTAGTATCTGACATCATTGGCTTGACCATTGTCTGCATAGTGAAGGCAACTGAGAATCCCTTCAAACTTGATTTTACTGATGTTTTCCGCAACAATCTTATAGTACACGTCGTCCCTCTGCTCTCAGCAGAGGGAGCGGGAGGGCAGAGAGTTGTACCCAGAGAGCAGCATGACCCCCTCGACGATACGCACATTGTTCACGGTTAGACCGTTCTGCCATTTGGCCCACGTCTTGCTCTTGGGCTGCTCTGCATAGAGCCTTGACTGCTCAACGACCTGCACCATGAACTCGCATGGCATCATCTATTTGTTGAACCGTATGGGGGGAGTCAATAACAATGCTCTGAAAATGCTGCTAGTTCGGGTTAATCTCGTCTAACTTGAACTCAAGGATCCCTGTGGCAACCTACTTTTTTTCCTACTTATGCCAGCCGTCATCCTTAGGCTGAGGTTCAGCCTGTGGTAATTTGCCCTCTCGGGCAATGTCACCTCGGGTACGACGGGCTGATGTGCAGCTCTGCCTCGACTAGCAGTTGGAACAGCTGCACCTCACTGCTCTCCTTCTCTCTGCTCTGTCTCGTTATCTTCCAAGTGATCCCCTCTGGAGGGACTGGTGTCACTCTCGTCGTCAGTGTCAATTTTCCTCATACCAATAATGTGGAGCGTCTTGGTGGCCACGTTGTCCAATTCAGGAGGAGCAAGTAGAATAAGGCGAGGCAGGTCATATGGGTTCACAGGTTGAACATTCTCAACATCCTCGTCATCATCGTCGTTACAGTCAGTGTCGCCAATCTGTTCAGGCGATTGCAGGTACACTCGGTACTCCTCTGTGTTCTTTTCCTCCAACACGTCGTCGGAGGCGAACAGCAGGTCTAGAATTTAATTTGTAGTGAGGTTTTTCGAATTGAAACAATTATACTGTATGATAGAACGCTTGGTCTAAACGGGAAAACTTGAAAAAGCGCAAGAAAACAAATCACTGAGCCCTCGGAAACCCACCGGGACTTTAAAGTCCCACAAATTTCAATTGACGATTATTAACGCATAAATAAATTTTTCATCATAAAAATTTTCATGGATAAATACTAGGTACAAAATCTGTCAATGAGAACAAAACCATTAGTTGAAATTATTCACTTGTATAAGAGAAACTTGACTTTGCCGCCGCTCCCAATATTCCTTCATTTTTGCGGCATTTTGAAACTTCGTGTGCAAAGGGATGACGTCACTTCCGGCTGTAAGTCTATAAATAGTGAGTACTTCTACCCCTCTTAGCCACTATATTACTAGTGCTCGTGAAAAACACCGAAAAACGTTGAAATGTTCATGTTAAAAAAGTGGGACTTTAAAATCCCGATGGTACGGAATGGGTTAATATTGATGAACTAAGTCTACCGACCGCCTTCTGAATCACGTGTAGTTATGCGCTGTGAGTTTTCGTCTCGTGTAACTTTCTTCGCGAGCGGGTCCCATTCAAATTCCGTTGAAGTGTTCGCTAAGCTTTTAACGGGTACCTGAAAATTAAAGTAAATAGATTGGGTACAGGATGACCGTAAACATCAGCCTACCTAATCATTCGGCCCCTGAAAATAGTTTTGTGATAAATTTAAGGTAAAACACGAATTATATACGACAGAACCTAGACGGAACCGGCATTTTATGCCGGTGAAATACAACAGGTCTTTAGTTTTTGAAAGTTATTTCCGTTAGAAAGAGAAATTCATGTAAATAGCTCGAGAGAAAGTTCAGCATCGAATTAGTCGTCTCCATGAGAAAAATTTTTCCGCAATGGTAGACGACCTCTGGAAATTGAAAGAAGTCCAATGAACCATAACATTTAATACACAAAGCCTTTGCACTGGACTGATCTGAAAAAATTGTAGGTCTCGTTAAAATTTTCAGTCACTTAGCCATTCATGAGTGAGTTCAGACATTTAAGTTTTCTTATAAAATCATTGCAGACATGAAATAACCCATTATAACTATGAATTACTTATAGCTAGTCACACGAATTAATATTTGCAGTGAGCCTTCAACTCAACGGTAACACAATGAATGTTGAAATTTGCCTCTACAAAAAATTAATATTATTTGTTGGTACGATTTTTATAAAATAACTCCTCAAGGTGACACACTGTGATAATGGGATCTTGCATTTATAGAGGGAGCATGTTAGGGTTACGGCTAGAGGTTTAGGTAGGCTTCGTGTCGTTGAAATAGAGCGATTCTGATTCGTTGCAAGCCATGTTGTTCAGTTCATGGTTCCTCTTTTCTCGGCGCTGACATTTTTTTTCTGAAGTTTTAATCAATTTTTCTGGAACTTATTTCCTGCTGGCTCTATGTTCAGGGAGCCTGATGGGAAATACCGTGTTCACAGAGGATCACAAGTGGTACCCAGCCATAAAATTTGGTTTAATATTTGACATAAATTCGAACCATAACTAATTTCTCATTAGTTGGCTCTCTTAACACTTTGGCTGCGGTAGGTAAAAGTGGAGTTTAATATTTATCTCAAATTTGAAGTCGATGTTTGTGAGGAGTATTGAAAATAGCGAGCATTAACTGGATCGTGCCTTCATTGAGTTTTCATTAAGTATTTATGAAGAATGAGTTTGTGGCTACTGATCGATCAGCCGCTAACATTTATATGTTATGCTACTATTAGTATTTATTAGTATCGACTTGGATTGCAGGAATGGTTCACGGCGCAGTCAAAGTGTTGAGAAACATTCTTAATATTCCCCAGCTCAATTAGCCGGCTACTCAATATAGCCCGGCGCGTGGGCAACACGTAGAGTATTCCGGAGACGGGGGGGGAGGGAGGTACATAATTTAATTTAACTGCCAATGGAGCGCCCTTGCAAAATGAGACTTTCACTAGGATATCCTTTGTAGGTACATTGTAGATTCCCCATTGAAGTATTCATACTTAAACAGGGATAATGATCACGTCGTGTTATGGCTAAATGTAATAGTAAAACATTCACACTCTAAATTGATAATGATAATATGTAATTAATAACTGGTGTATGTGAAATCTGTTGTTTATGTGCAGTTTTGCCAATAGACGTCGTGGATGCAGAGATGGAACCATCCAGAGTTCTGCACTGCTTCCTCGCTGCGGCAACTTCAAGTTATGGCAAGAAAGCCAACACTCCAGCACTCACTTATGGGAATCTTGTCATATCGCCTCAATTAAGATCTGTGATTTAGACATCCAAATTCAATGAAAACTCACTTCTGGTGCAACTCACAGGACGCCGTAGCTTTTAAATTTATATGATGCTTGGCTTCAGGGAGGTAAACTGACAGATCCTTTAGTTGAGAGATCCATTTTCCACTTCTCTTGAAATTGAAGACAAAACATGTTGCTAAGTTGCTAAGCCCCCCAAAAAAATTAAAATAAGAACTTTGTTACTATGTTTGTAACGAACCTTGGATGTTCACTGCGGACATCTTGCCAACACCTTTATATTACTTTAAAAAGTTTTTCCCTCTTCAACAAAATGCGCTGAATCTCGAAAGACACTCTGAACAGAACGTGAGCGGCTACACCTAGTGAACGGATTTCCCATTTGGGAGTTCGGGTCCTAGAAATTTCTTTATGATTCATGTGGGAACACCTCTGACGTAATTAAAGAGTTTGCCGTGCTTCTTCTCACATGATATTAAAAAAAATGTTTTTATTTGAGCTCTGAAGTGTAAAGATAGGAACCTTATAACGATATCACGACGACTAACCGCAACTAACTCCACAGCGCAAGGTTTGCTTCCTACGACGGCACTGTCGCAGACCGCAAGTCCAGCGCCCGCCTATCTACCTGAAGTCCTGCTCCGAAGAGTTTATAGTTTCTTGGTTCATTTAAGTTTAGCGGTTTGTCCTCTTCTTCCAAATGTCATGCCGACATTTTTCCTAATAAATCAAATCAATATTTCCCATAGCGGAACTCAGTGCATTCACTCTCATATATATATATATATATTAATCAACTTCTTTTTTTCCATGTATCTAGTTCCATAGTACTGCACGGAACAATTCCAATATATTTTGACGTATTTTATTACTTAATTTACCCAATTATGGTGCATATCATCTTCCTTCAACCCAAGCATTTTAATTTCGTTTTCGTTATATGCAGAAATTTCCTTGAAATGACGCCAAAACTTTAGTTGTGTTTCTGGTTTTGAGTACTATAATGTACATATGAACATCCTTCCGTTTACCTTACAAGACCTTGTTATTTACAAGACCTTACCTATTATTTAAGACCTCTTAAATAATATTTAAGAACATACTAGGTGAAAAATTCTATCCTTCCTTCCATTTCCAGTTCCATTGCTTTACCAAAAACATGGAAATAGCTGACATTCAAAGGCAACTCGATCGCAGGTAGTGTAAAGTTGAGATATGAAACGATCAAGTTGCTGGGATCGCCTCGCTTCTAAAGGAGCATCTTTACTCAGAAAAATCTGCCAACGTAACACCAGATCGAGGATTCACGCGTGCGACTTCAATGGAAGACTGGACTACATCCTTCAGCGCGAAGATCTTGTAAGTTGTACTGTGATTAAATAATTGTTTATAAATCCCTCCATTTATATCAAATTGTCATTTAAATATTTGTGAATAGTGGATTTGACGCTTCTTCGTTATGATTGGGAGTTGGCGTGAAATATGCGCGAAAAACTTGGACAAACACAATCTTTCATTTCGGCAGTCACAAGTTTTCGTAGAGAGACTTCAAAGCTAATATGCTGCTGAGGATTCAAACAAAATTGTAAGCTAATGTACTTCGAAATTGTGGAGAAACTAGACATTTTTACATATGTCTCACAGTTTCCTGTTCTCAAATTTCCAGGTTCCAAATCTGATGACCGCCAGGGAAGCAAACCTTAGTCGCACAGTGACAGCGATGTTGAAAATCTTACTCGCGATAAACCTAGTGACAGAATTCTCCATGCCAGGTTTAGGCCCCTCAGACTGAGGACCAAATCTAGTTTGACAACTCCGCTCCGCCGCTTGTGCAGTAATCGAAAGTGAGTAACCATGATACCATGTATTTAAGAGTATTGTTACAGAAAACTAATTAATATTTGCAAACCATGTTCACAACATTTGATTGTTTTTAATTTAGTGCGTAAAATAAAAAAGTAGGATACAGCCTGCAATAATTTGTTGCGAACGACCTTCTTCATATTTTTTTCTTCATTGCAATGCAGATGCTCTTGCTCAAATTCCCGAGTACCGCAACGAGCCTAGGAGTAAGGTGAAATCTGCCTCTCAGAAAGCTCTCGTCTCATAGCTAAGCTCTGCTGAATAATGTTTTATGAAGTTTCACCAGGATAAACTCACAATCTCATGTAGGTTCACACATGACATATTTTGAACCAAACTTCTATTGTTTAATGAACAACTCCAGTCACCCACTCGCCACAATTAGGCTCTAACGCTCTTTTTCGACGAGACGACCACGTGCTGTATCTACTTATTAGTCATCCACTTTCAGTTGCGAGTGATATGCATGCACATGAATTTCGAAACATGACTTCATGAGTATATATTTTAATACTTTGACCTTAATTGGTTAAACTGAGATTCAAAATTCCTCTAAAATCTGAAGTCGATTAACGTTAGCTATTTTGAAAATGCAAACAATAACCGGATCCGGCCTTCATTTTGCTTTAATTAAATATTCATTAAAAATTTAGTTTGTGATACTGTTCGGTCAGCTGCATTATAAAAATCCCCTTCGAGACCACCGGTAGAGTATGTTGCGCTGAAAGTGTAAATGATGATTGTAGTCATTTAGAGCGATACTAAGTGTAGCCTGTTATTGAATTGGGGATGAGGGGAGTGCCGGGTACGGGTATTGTCTCAACTGACCATCATTCAACATGCTCATTGCGCACGTAGCACTGAAATTAAATTTTTTCATGTGCTTATAACGACAGATTGATAGTGTAATAAAGACGTTTTCAAATTATTCTAACACAATTTATTTTCCAACTTTTCAACTTTGCGAAATTGTTTTAGTTCTCCGCGTGATAGAATACAAAGTTAGTCACATATCATTTCACTGAAATGAACACTCAATTTCTTAAAAATTCTACATATTTCAGTCAATAAAAGGCAACATTTCGATGTTACTAACATCATCTTCAGGATGTGCCGTATCTGTGCCTTACGTAAGGGTGGATATTGAGTAGACGATGTAGACTTTTTACTTGTACTTGTCGCAGAGAGGTAGTACAACCAAATGCGCTCTGCAGCGCTGAACACGCCCTATTTATAGCTATAATTCGCTGACTCAGCGGCGCACACTGTGCTCGAGTCGCACCAAGGAGTGGCATTACGTACTTACTGACATGGGTACGAAACAAGTACGTAACCATGTCGGCACACACCTCCCCCACCATGCCTGGTGAAATTCCCTTTTTGAATAAAACAATTAATTTGAAAAGACATAACTTCAAAATCAACAAGGGTATCTCAAGGCATCAGTGTTTAAGATTGAAAATTACTAATTCGTGACAATCAGTGAAGTAAACACATCAATGTAATTGGCATTTAGGTATGCAAGGTGAAAAATGCGCAATATACCCCCACCAACAAAAGAAGAAGGTGATATGCCGCAGGTTAGGAACCTGTGCCGTAAACAATAGTGAAAACATATCTTCTTTTTTAAACGATAACCCGTATTGAAAGGCGTACAAGTACAACAACAATAATATATTCATCGAAATTGAAAAACATCCGTAAAATAAAAGTAAAACGCGTCTAAGTCAAGTCGGCAAGAACGCAACAGAACAATATCAGCGTACCGCAAAAATAGTGAAGACATTCCGAATTATCGTACCTAAAAAATCTACGGTACAAGGAACCAACATTTAACTATCTCTACTGGTGAAATACCCGTAAAGTACTCATCGAAGAAAAATAAACGCAACGACATGAACGAACACAGCAATATCAAACTACGTAGGCATCATATTAAAAAATAAAAAAACAACGAAATTCATTAAAAAAATTTTTGCAACTTTTAATTAATTCTCAGCTTTAAGTTTCAACTTTTTAATTTAAATTATAATTTTCAACTGTTAATTTTAAAATTTAAGATTTATTACGCATGAAGAATGATAATCATTAAACATCGCATGTATTTTACATTTACATCAACATTCGCCATGAAAACACACTTACCGCAAACATTAATTCGTGATGAACAGTGTAAATGCTACGCAGTAAAAATAGAAAATCGCATCTTGAAACAACAATTAAAATACTTTTATTCAAACATAATGTAAGAAATAAAGAGTTTTACCTGCTATGAATTTGTGCTAAGAACAATACATTCGTGAAATATAAGAATAAACAAGCATGAAAAGAATTCCGACGCATTGTCTATTAAAATTATTTGAACAGAAAATTCGCATTACGTTTACTGAATTCGGAAAACAATTAATACATACTGAGTTACGTTAACATCATATTATTTTTGAACATCAATACTAAAATTTAGAAGGAATTACCACAATTTCAAGACTTGATTCAACTTAATACCTTACAACTAATTCCTGAGATATATTTTAAACATAAAACTAGAATTCCGTTATATAACGCATGAGAAAAATAGTGTCGCTTAGAAGACACGCAAAAAAAATAAAGTCCACATATTTAAAAAAAACAAGAACAACACATGCTTCACTGACACCTAAACTTCGCTATTTGCTTGCAGGTGACGCAGTGGTTGCTCAGCGTTACTCGATCTGAGCTGCTGACGACGGAGTAGTGCATCTTCGGCGCGAAGGCGATCCGCCAGCAAGTTAAGTTCACGACGAAGATAGAAGAAGGAAACCCCTAATCCCAGAGTTAAAGGAAAGAGAAGGAGAATACCTAAATCTGATATTCGATCGGGAAGGATGTCGACGAGGGCATTTGCCTTAACCCAATCGGAGGACACTCTTCCCTGGTGTTGCTCCAGCGCATTTGTGAGTGCCTCCACCGACACATGGGTCATCCTATTTCCCATCTTGGAAGGCACGAACGCGAGCGTGCTCGGTCTGAAAATGAAACAACCACAGAGTTCAATTAGCATGGCCTCACAAAAAATTTTTCAATCAATTATTAGTACGTCGAATTAATTAAAGAAACCAAAATCACAGTTGGTGACAGCTGCTATGAGAAAAAAAAAACAAACATCAAATCTCCACGTAGCTGATCCCACACGGCATCGACAGCTGCACACCTAATTGCAAAACAAATCGGGAGCCAGCCTTCGCTCCCACAGCAATGAGGGGCCGTGTTTCTAAACACAGGATGTTATTGAACCGAGCAAGATGTTGTTGGACCGGGTAAGATGTTATTGGACTGAGCAAGATGTTATTGGACTGAGCAAGGCTCTCGGGCAGATGTAAGCCTCGGTGGCTTAAGTGAACGGGTACAGACTCAATCACGCACCTTATAACATGGTACACCAAATACGAAACGAAAATATAAGGTAAATACATACGGTTATATAAGGAAAGTTCCAATAAAATATACGTAAAATTAACATCGAAACAAGCATCACACAATAGAATTATGAGCACCTAGTAACATCGTCAGTCGTAAGTCGCATAGTATTCATTCAACACTTTTTACGTAAAGGTAGTACATGATTTTTATTACTCCGGAATGTTTTATTGCCTATTTTGATTTCTACGTAATTTCGGTTAATTTTTGTTATAATACCGGGTCCATTCCAAGCGATATCTAGCTTGTTTTTTCGCATGTGATTACGCAATAAGACACGGTCATTTATTTCGAAATTTTTATCTTTGCGTCGAAGGTTGTGATACATGGTTCTTTCACTGGTATTATTTATTATTGTAGCTCTAACATTTTCAACAATGCGGGCAGCTTCCTGAGCTCGAAATCTTATCATATCCACGTTCGTGTCGTGACTGTAATTAGGTTCGAAAGTTACAGCGCTAAACATCGGACATGTATCGCGATTGAAAATAATAAAGGAGGGTGTATCCCCCAATGTCGAATTTAAACTATTGTTTATCGCGTTCTCAGTGCTGTTGAGACACTGATCCCATTCCGTATGCGCTAAAGAATTAATGTATAGTTTTAGTAAGTTCGTAATTTTGCGATTATTACGTTCAACAATAGCGTTACTGTGAGGACTCCAAGGGAGGACCTCTTTTTTTTCAATACAATGAATTTGAGAGAATTTTTTAACTGCCGTAGACTTAAATTCAAGAGCTTGGTCACTTAGAAGTGTTTTAGGATAGCCAAAGGTTGAGAAGCAGCTGTCCAGACAAGAGACAACTGTATCTGCTAATCGATCTGCTGTCGCGTAGAGCTTACAGTAACGCGAAAATAAATCAATCAAAATTAGAATATATTTATTCTGCTGATCTGTGACAGGTAACGGGCCAAGGAAATCCATTGATACCACCTCAAACGGTTCTTTAGCGATGGGAGCGTCTAATATTTTAATAGGTACAGTACTGGGGGCTTTCAAAATCTTACATACATCACACATTTTGACAAATTTACGGATGATACTCTTCTCCAATAAATGAAAATAACGCAACTTAAATTTAAACAACGTATGCGTGGCATCAGTATGATATAAGGAATGGATACTCAGCACCGCTTTGTGCATTAGCGATGTTGGTATTACCGAAGTTAGAATAGTACTTTCCCTAGAGTCTATTTGTCGTCGTCTATAAAGTATGTCGTTCAGAATTAAGTATTTTTGTAAGTCAGGGATCGTAGATTGTCTACTAGATAGTAATGCGTCCTTAACCTCAGAACAGAATGGGTCTAGTCGTTGCTCATTTCTGAATTCGTCTAAAGTCCATGATACGTCTTTTAACTTGGGCACGTAGTCAGTCAGTCGGGGTTTTTCAGTCGGCTCAGGCGCCACTTGGTTTGAGGGCGTCGCGTCTGTATCGTCTACGCCGGCGGTCAGTGCACCACGGCGAGTAGTTACTGCCAACACGTCGACCTCATCGAACTCTGAGCATTCTTCAAGATCAGAAATAGTTAAATGCTCGGGTAGTCTACTTAGGCAATCTGCAACTAGATTCTTTTTTCCTGGAAAATACTTTACTATTGGTTCGAAACATTGCACCGTTAGACACCATCGAGACATAGCCGAATCGTCAGGAAGCTTTTTGAAAAACAAGGGCTGTAAGGGCTTGTGATCAGTGTATAAATAGATCGGATATCCAAGAATGAGATATTTAAATGCTTTAAGTGCGCTCACAATGGCGTAGAATTCTTTTTTCGTCGTTGAATAGCGCTTTTGTGTTGAATTTAAACTTTTACTGTAATATGCTATAGCCTTCATGGATTTTTTTGAATCATTATCTTGTTGCAAAAGTACTGCCCCAATGCCATAGTTTGAAGCATCTGTAAATACATGAAAAGGCTTGGAAAAATCAGGGTGCTTTAAAACGGTATCTGATGTTAAGACAGATTTAATCTTTTCAAAAGCTTTCTGACATTCAGGCGTCCAGATAAATTCAACGTTTTTTCGTAACAATTGATAGAGAGGATACGAAATGGAACCAAACATCGGAATGTGATTGCGGAAATAGTTCGCCACACCTAGAAAACTTTGTAGTTCTTTCACATTTTTTGGAATCGGGAATTTTTGTAATTTTTCCGATTCCTTGCAACGGATTCCGTCTGCCGACACAATGTGTTCAAGATATTCAATGGAGCTTTTGAGAAAATGACATTTTTCAAGTTTAAGGGACAGATTTCCACTACGTAGCTTCTCAAAAACACTCTGTAAATCCTTCAGATGTTGATTCATGGATTTGGAAAATACTAGTATATCATCAAGGAATACAAAACACAATTTACCGATGATATTTGCAAGAACAGAAGAAATGATTCTTTGGAAAACTGATGGACTCGAGGATAACCCGAATGGCAACCTCTTAAATTGAAATTTCTCGTAACCGATACTGAACGCGGTGAATTTACGGCATTTCTTTTCCAACTCGACCTGATGAAAGGCTGAGCGGAGATCAAGACTTGAAAAAATACAATTACCACCTAAAGAATAAAGAACCTCGTCAATTCGTGGGATTGGGTAACTTTCCTTGATAATTATTTTATTGAGTTCACGAAAATCTATGACGGGTCGAATCTCGCCCGACTTCTTTTTCACCACGATTAAAGGAAAATTGTATTCGGAGCTTGAAGGCTCGATAATTCCTTGATTCAACATCTGTTTATTGGCTTCCAATAATTCATTTTGATACTTATGTGGAATTCGATATGGAGGGATGTTAAGTACTGGAGCATCAGGTTTTAATACAATATCATGTCGCATTACATTCGTGACTGCAATATTTTCGCCTTCGAGCGTAATTACGTCTCTAAAATTGTTTAATAAATTCATCAGTAATGGTTTAGCATCATCGTTTTCACAATTTACATCGTTACACGTCAGAGGACGTCTCTCGTTACTGCCTCCTTCTGGGACAACATCTTTGTCTCTATTAATTCCCACTTCATCAACACGATTATCGTTACCACAATGCCTCGTTTTTGCAGATACTAAACCAACGTCTTTATCAGAGATGGCATTGAACTTTCCACCATTAACACTGTCGACTTTGGGTAGATCCGCATTATCTCGGGCATCGCATAAATTTGCATCTCGCACAGCTTCGTGCACGGTAGACATGTAACTCTCGTGTTCAATTTCCATGTCGTTAATTTCTTCAATCGTACTTAACATCGTATTGTCACTCAAATATACCACGTCTTCCGAGACGTTCAAAAGCATTACAGGGACAAACCCATTTGACTTGATATCCACAACAGATTCGGCGACATAAATACCATTCGCGAGAATTGTCTTATTCATAATATACCTTCCGGGCTTTGCCTTTTTGACATACCCATTAATAACACGTAAGCAGTTTCTGGGCATTTCAACTGCTCCACAATGAACAACTATTTCTCGTTTTTTACTATATTTCAAACCTCTCGCATGTTCCTTAGTTTCTCTTATTTTCTTCGCATCCTGTTTATTTTTTACTTTCCCATTATTCTCTCGCCCTGTCTTTGGGCCTGGGATACCCTTCTCTTCTGCAGTATTTATCTCTATACCATTAGTATCGCCACTTTCCTGGCTCGCAATTTTTGATTCTCTCTGTTTCAGCTGATATCTCCTTATTTTCCTCCTATTCGTAAGCATGTCCGCCATCAGACATTCTGTATTACTTACAGTCTTCAAAAATATCTCCTTCCTACTTTGCTCGTGCAATTCCTGCACATCATGAAACGGTACTTTTACGCCGTCGAGAACAATGAATCCTTCTTTGAAATTAATCACAGCGTCTTGTAAAATATCCCTACCGAGGATTACATCATATTTAAATTCGGCATCCTTCAAAATCAAAGCGCTGGTATTGATTTCCTTACTATTAGGCAGCGTAATACAAAGATCGAGTTCTCCTGATACTTGGCTTTTGGAATTTACACCTCTGATACTCAGAGCACTGGGCTTAATTTGCTCGTTTAGACCTTTCAAATTCCGGTAACTCACTAAACATCTGTCGCTACCGCTATCGATTAGAGCGCTCATCAATTTGTTATCATTACGTAATATAATTGTAGGCTTCTTAGAACGCCGTACTGAAAATAATCCATCACTTTCTTTCCTTAGACGACCTTCTTTCATTATCGTCGCTGACAAACAAACTTCTACAGGTAGTTCAGAATTTGCACCTACATCAAGTTCTTGTTCACCTAGTAATTCAAATTTATTTTTACACAAGAAAAGCGGATCCACCACAGTCGTCGACTTATTAATAGTATCTGGTTTCAACACCACATTTTTGTTGACGAGGATAGCAGCTCCAACCCCGGGCATTGGCAACTCCTTCTCTACTTCAAGACACTCTGAATTTTCCGATTTTTCTTTGTCTACTCTAAAAAATTTTCACCCTCGCAAGATGCAGCGTAGCACGCTTCACCTCGCCCTCTACCACGACCACGCGAAAGACATTCGCGTGCAAAATGGCCCGTCTTCCCACAAGCGTAACAAGCATGGCCTCGGAAATTTGATTTGCTTTGGCCTCTTTTACTCGTGCACATACTCTGAACATGACCTGCGGAATTGCACAGTGAACAAAACGACTTAGATTTATCATTATTAGTCTGTTGTGGGTTTACCACCTGAGCCTCATGGCACTCCAAGGAACCTAATGGTCGATCTCCGAAGTAAGCATGCTGTCTCCCCCTTGGAAATCTAGCAGCTCTCCAATTGTTTCTGAAAAATGGTCTTCGACCTTGAAATCGTCGGCTGGTATTTTGTGATGCATACAAAACCTCGGGGGACGAATCTTTCTCAACCCATTCTCCCTCTTCGGGCACGACCGCAAGATAAGTCTCTCTGGTTTGATAAGGGTACTGGGTATTATTTTTGCGCGCAAGTATTTCTCTTCCCTCAGGGTTATTACGCACAGCGGAAACGAGGCGAGCTAACAATTCTTCAGAGGTATTGAACGGTTTCGAGAAGATTTTTTTACAAAAGTTCTCTTCCAATAATGGTGCAAGAATGGCTGTAGCAAGGCTGAAAACAACTAGATCTCCAGAGAACTTTTTCAATTCAGCTTGATTTGTACTAGCAGTAACAAATGGATGTCTTTGTATTCCTACCTCATTACTATTAAGAATGTGGTCACTCAAATTTCTAATTTTTGACATTGCCATAACCAATTGGGCAGACAATCCTTCGTTTCGTAACAGCCGTAGCTGGTTAAGGTCGCAAGCTAAATCATGTACAGAGCGTTCACCCTTCGAGACATAGATGTCGTCGAGAATATCTATAACCTGATCAAATGAATAATTAATAGCAGGGTCTACTAATTTTGTGACGACGCCATTAAAGTCGCCGATGCTTTTGTGTGCGCTGCGCACAAGTAACTCTTTTTTCGCCTCATCTGAAGTTACGTCGGGCAACAAACACATGTACGATTTAAGATTGGCCACATGCGTTCGAAAACTTTTCGTTTCACTGAAAATCGGATCTCTGACTCTCTGACGGCCCTTAAACAAAGGTAGCTCTGCACTAGACAAAATAGTACTGCCTCTTTGTAACGTGGTTGTTACACCACCACCTGTCATCGGTCCGCTAGAGGACGTCATTGTACTAACACTCGGCGTACTGAACGACACAGTCTGTGTGCTAACAGTGGTCGTAATGACCGTCGTGGTCTGTGGTCCAGACATAATCACATTTGATGAGGTATGTGCGCACGTACCAGGTAACGTACCACTAAATGCCGGAACAGAAACTCTTCCGCTACCAGTAATTGTACTCGTCGAACGGATAAATTCAGGATCTGAATCAGAATCTCCCATCACTTATAATAATCAAGAAAACAGCTTTGCTCTCGACGCTAAAACGCAAAACTCAATTTTAATAATCACATTCACCGACGCAAAAGTTCTACGCCGCAAAAAAAAAACGAGTTACACCGAATAATCTCAAAATCCTATCACTCAAAAATAAATTGATTGACGCGGCAGCGCGTCAAAAAACCTATCTCTCAAAATTTATACGATCCCACCGTAAGGATTAACCACACGGTACTAAACCACAATAAAATTTTCGTCAATATAAATACCAAAATCAATACGCTAACGCAGCAAGTCACTTAAACACAATACCAACCAATACCCTTATACAAAAATATTCGCACCGCCACCAAAAAAATATTTTAAAACGAAAACGATCACTATTACAGAGTATCCAATTACTACAAAATCAAATGAACGTTCTGCAGCAAATCACAACTATTTTTATTTAAAAAGATGAATTACCGTAATGTCCTCATTGATCTCACAAAATAACCTAATCAAATTACTAACGAGGAACTCGTTACACGAATTTAATTGTATCGATCCCACTAAATTTTTAGACTACACAAAGCAACAAAATATAAGCTAACGAAGTCACAGAAAATAACCTAACAATCCTAAACAATAATATTATAGCTTACAGAATACTCAGCTTGGAATCAGCGTACTGCAGGCAGAGCAGCCCAACGGCCAGCGAGACGCTACAGCTGTTTCCAAGGTCGAGTTGGTATACTGCCCAGGAACAGCAGCAGCAGGTGTCGCCCAGCCTGTCTCAAGGTCGTCTGCGTAGCGTAGTCACAGCACGGGCAGATGCGAGACCGCCAGATGCGAAGGTTCTACACGAAGCGTCGACACACAGCGGGGTAGCGATGGGAGCACGAGCACGCTCTCCGAGTCTCTACGTATTTTCACGGTTCCAGACTGCGTGTAATATCACAGTCTACAGTTTATGTACACGTATGGATAACTTTAACACAGTTTCTTTATAGACTGTAAGTAAGCGTACTTGGGTATGCAATCTATTTATCACATACACGTGTCACAAATGTTCTCGAAGATGTAGTATTACAGGAAATGTTCGTAGAAATTAATGAACACAATCACTTATGCATTCAACTGATAAATTACCACGTTATTCTTTCCGATGGAAATTTACGCACAATTTAATCACACAGTGATCACCGTCCTGCTCAAGATCTACACGCGCTTTGTAGGGCACACCTACGGGGATCTGCAGGTCCAATTTGTAGGAATCGACCATATCTTTCTCAGGAACCCTTTTCACACTAAATCTGAACACGTTATTATATACTTTCGGTGCTTCTTTAATTTCTCGTCCCGTTGCCGCAGTCTTCTCCATAGCAGAGTTGCCGAGTTCACCAAAAAGATTCACGTCACACGAAGCGAAGCGTAGAACACCAACGTAGAACTTCCTCCAACCTCTGTAGACACGCGATCTCCAAATCGTCGTCGATAAAATAGATGAAAATTCCCGATATCGTCAATCACCGTACTTGCACCATCCAAATCACAGCAGAAGTACCAAGTTAATTTCACGTCGTGGGTACCCACCAACTGATCCACCAGTGTGCCGTATCTGTGCCTTACGTAAGGGTGGATATTGAGTAGACGATGTAGACTTTTTACTTGTACTTGTCGCAGAGAGGTAGTACAACCAAATGCGCTCTGCAGCGCTGAACACGCCCTATTTATAGCTATAATTCGCTGACTCAGCGGCGCACACTGTGCTCGAGTCGCACCAAGGAGTGGCATTACGTACTTACTGACATGGGTACGAAACAAGTACGTAACCATGTCGGCACAAGGATGCCAAAGACAAAACAAACAATCACTTTGATAAAACTATGTCAGTCCAAAACTTAAGCTACATCAGACTGAATATCAATATTGGTAATCCCATATTGCGATATGACTAGGTAGGACTTATTTTGTGCAAGTTTAAAATTACAGATGCCTAGTTATTGATCACCAGATATTCATATGGTAACGGCACCAGAGATGAAGGCAAATTGGACGATCTACCGGAGATTTCAAACGTCTAAGCCACAGTCCTAAAGAACAATTTTAGAGCAAAAAATAATTTGTACTTTCGTTGAGGGTAGGTTCAAGTTTATAACTCTACAGTGCTTCTATAACTTGAATACTATACCGGTGAAGCCGATTTTGTACGGAAGGTACGTGGACGATATTATCGTTGAAATTGAGATGGTAGAGAAGTTGGAGATGTATAGGAATTTGGTGACTGATAATCCGGTGTTACATTTACGTATGAGCTGGGTGTGTAAGTGGTGAGCTGCCATTTCTTGACGTTTCAGTTGAAAAATCTCAGAGTGCTTTTCGTATAACTGTGTATGTCACCCTCGCATGCTGGTGGAACCATAAACTGTGATTGTGATGCAGCGCATGTGTATTATGAAGGTGTTATCCATACCTTGTTAAAGAACATTTATGAAGTGTGCAACAGCTGGGCTAGTTTTCATTCAGAAATGTTACGATGTACGCGGTTGCTAGTTAATAATAATTTCTCCAATACGTTTATTGATGGAATTGATAACTTTGTAAATCGAATTTTGAGTGAGGACTATCATCCGGGATATGCAAAACATAAATATATTCTATGAAATCAAATGCATAGCAATTACAAAATTGATAAACGTATCTTCAAAAATGTTGTATCAACTTTCGTGAAACCAATAGTTCCAGATATGTCATTAAAACTTCGTGTGTACTACGAAATCACAAAATCAGTGATCTACTTAGAAACAATATTTCCAGATCCGGAGTCGGTGACCTTGGCCGAGGCAATGTGATATTTCAGTTCGAATGTAACAAGATAGACCGCAAGTCTTTCAGTAAGTGTTGCATTGGCATGACTAGAATAACACTGAAGCTAAGATTAACCTCGCACAAATATTAAGGTTCCGTTTTTAATCATTTCCGTGTTGACCATAGCTGTAAGCCCTCAAAGGAAGATCTGTGTTTAATTTGTATAATGTTGTTTAAAGGTGCATATTCAAATAATAAGTCATAAACTTAAACCTAGCCTCAACGAACTAACAAATCATTTTTTATTCTAAAATTGTTCAATAGGACTGTGGCTTGTAGACGTGTGAAATCTCCAGTTGTTCATTCATTTTACCTTTATCTCTGGTGCCGTTAACATGCGAATATCTGGTGTGCGGTAAGAACTAGTCATCTGCAATTTCAATCATGTACAAAATTACCCTACCATAGTCTTCTCGCATTGTGATATTTGATACCAATATTTGTGATACCAATGTTTTTGTTCTGTCTAATCTAGCTTAAATCAGTGATTATTTAACTTTGTATTCTAACATGTTTAGAACTATTGAAACACAAGTAATTCGATATTTATCTCCAACAAAGTTTTTTTCAGCCAGTATGCCCTTATTAGTTAAATAAGTGAAGCTACTGATAAGGAACCTAAAACGAAGGATAAACTTCTCAAACCTATGCTGTGAGGAGCATTTATTCTCGCTAAAATTTGACCAGGAAACTATTAAAGGTATTTCGTACTCAGAATATTCATTTGTTGGATAGTAACCAATTATTATTTTTTTTCAACAGGATCAGTTGACTGGGATAGAGGAGCGGCAAGAGACCCGTCTCTTATCTTTCAGCTATCACTTGGACATTTGAAAATTGTGCATCAGCTCTTGACGATCCACTTTTACTCGAGTTAGACGAAAAGACACAGGGTGTATTCTAAGATGAAGTGTCACAGACGGTTTAGACCCCTGAGGGCATAGAACTATTATATCCATGGGAACTAGCGATCCCAGGGGAATTTCTGAGGCCTAGCTGAAGGTAAGGTATGCATTCCTTTAGATTTCATATGCTTCTGTTTTACTACGGATTTATTTTTTTGCAGCTCACTGCTGACTTTTTCGCTGTTTATTACGTTCTTTAACTTCTATCATGTTTCATAAACTTCTGTGTATCATGTTGATTCTGAAAACAAGGTGTTTCATGCCTTGTTCATAGATTCCCCCGTTTGCTTAATTCCCTACAAATTTGTTTGTTCCACCTTCCACTCTCTACAACGCATTAATTTGGATAAGGAGGCTTATCCTAAAATTCTAGATTTAGCTTAAATAAAGGATTAATTTTAATTAAATATTTCATTTATACCTTTTTGGGTGCTTAATGCCGATCGTGCTTTGCATTTTCGTAGAAAATTTAAGCAATAAATAACTTAGATGTCAAAACATGTTTTATAACTGCGAGTCAAGTATGTGATAGTAGAAATAAGACCAGCGCAGTCAATGCTGTAATTGGACAGGTGTGCTTAATTATCGGCCAAGATGAGCCGTTATTTTGTTTCTCAACATAATGAACAGCGGGCGGGGGTAAAAATTTGAGTGTTTTGAAACCAAGCTTTCTCATTAGAAACTCTCTGCCACGCTCAGCGAAGTTTTTGTTTTGAAAAGCAACACTCAAATATTTAATATGTATATATACAGGGTGTTGGTGGAATTATTGGTGCAAACTTCGGCTACTAGTAGAAAATACAAATTTAAACACTTTTTCATAAGTGAAAAATTATCGAAGAAGTTTTTAATGCTACGCTAAAAGAACACAACAGCGATTTCGCAAGAGACAGGAATAAGGGCAATATGGGGAATTAGAATGAACAAGTGTTGGCAGAATCGAACATGTTTTATTTACAGTTTAAAACATTAATTCACAGTTTCAGGAAATTTCTAGAAATTCCTAGTCAACGTTAGCGACCCCTGGTGAGAGGCGTATGTGTATCTTTTGTCAGTTAGCATCGTGGCACTGAAGTGGTAAGATGTATCGCCTTACAAATGCACAAATGACGGACATGCATTTCACTTATGGTGCTGCTAATGGTAATTCAAGACGTGCCGCGAGAATCCATCACGAACGTTACCCTAATCGAGAAGTCCCTGATAATCGATTATTCACTGAATTGCACCGAAGATTGACGGAAACCAGCAGTTTTAGTGTGAACAGAGTAGACGTTGGTCGTCCAATAAATTATCAATACCAAGAAGTGTTGGAACATTTCAGTAGAGCGCGTACGAGCACTCGTGCCACAGCAGCATCTTTGGGTATTCGTGACCATAGTCATAGTACAGTGTGGCATGAATTGAACCGGAATAATTATCATCCGTATCACTTCCAGAGAGTCCATGGTCTCCTTCCCGTTGATTATGGTCCTCGTGAGCGATTCGCGCAGTGGTTTTTAGATCGGGGGGTAGAAGATGCCAATTTTGCAGAGTGTGTGTTGTTTACGGATGAGGCAACCTTCAGCCGAGATGAAATTTTTGATTATCATAACTTTCACTCATGGCAGCAGAACAACCCTCATGTCATCCATGAACGTCATCACCAACATCGCTACACTGTCACTGTTTGGGCAGGTATCGTGCACAGTCAACTCATTGGTCCATACATACTGCCAGAGCGACTTACTGGAGATGTGTACAAAATCTTTCTTGAATAAGTCTTTCCTGGTTGATTGGAAAATGTGCCATTAGGTATTCGTAGACGACTTTGGTTTCAACACGATGGAGCTCCGGCGCATTATGCTATAAATGTGCGACGGTTTCTTGACCAACAATTTCCAAATCGATGGATTGGTCGTGGTGGTGCTGTGTCCTGGCCACCGAGGTCACATGATTTGACTCCGTTAGATTTTTCTTATGGGGTACTTGAAATCTCTGATTTATGCGACACCTGTGGAGTCGGAAGAAGACGTACCTTGCCGCTCGAATTGCAGTCGCTGCTGGAGAAATCGCTGACAACCCAGGAATGTTTGGCAACGTACGCAACTCGCTTCGACGAAGGTGTCGTGCGTGTATCGATGTTAATGGTCGAAATTTTGAACACCTACTTTGATGCGTTACATTCTATTATTTATTAAAGTACCTCATGTTATTTAACGTTTTTCATTACCCTCGTGTGTTATTATTATTGAACATTAGTGCATGTGGTTAACTATGATCGCCGTGAGTTCTTGAAGCGCTGCATTAAAAACTGCTAAGCCCAATAATTAAGGAACTAAGCGTTTTTCGATATTTTTTTGCTGATGGAAAAGTGTTTAAATTTGTATTTGCTATTAGTCACCGAAGTTTGTACCAAGAGTTCCACCAACACCCTGTATATATATATATATATATATATATATATATATATGTGAGTGTTGCTCTAAAAAACTAAAATTTTCGACAAAAACTTTCGGCCGCGTACAGCCGAGATTTATCGCCTTTAAGCGATCCTAAAATACATATATATGTGATTATACATATTTATATGAGGGTCGCTTAGAGGCGATAAATCTTTTCTGTGCGTGGCCGAAATTTTTTTTTTAACGCCAAATTCAAGGATGGCCATCCGCGAATCATGTGCGTATCGCCGGTGAAATGGGTCGAGCAGGGACGTAGCATGTGTGACCATCGAGGACGGCCGCGTAC
Source organism: Morinoia aosen (assembly GCA_030386875.1). NCBI lineage: Eukaryota > Metazoa > Arthropoda > Malacostraca > Amphipoda > Talitridae > Morinoia > Morinoia aosen. The sequence continues at coordinate 13,321,025 of CM059577.1, read as the reverse complement.
GTATCTGAGCCAAAAGTTCGTCCTCAAATGGACATTTCGCCTACGATTCGGAGGTGATTTACCCATCTTACGTCCCTTAGGTTCTCCCTTACCTGGCTATAACACATCGGCGATACGGCCTTGATTTTCAATTGGGTAGTCTCCGATGCTGCTCACGGTATTTCTTCAGTAACAGTAGCTAAGTCAGTGATTTACCAAGGTTTAACATATGAGGGACGAAATGTTGTAACATTTGAAAATAATGACTCAAAATTCTCTGAAATAGAAATCATCAGATATATTAATAGCTCTGTTTGGTTTGTTGTTACTGACATGTTAGTTTGCCAATTTTCACTCCACTACCATGCTTACATATTTTAAAAACTTCAATCTAAAAACCTTATCCAGCTATCTAACTCAATTTCGCCTTTTCCTCTACAGATGTACCTAAGAGCTAATGGCCAATATACCCTTTTTCTACAGCATTTCATTCCTCCTCCAAGTGAAGCATAATAACAGCATTAAAGTATGTGATTGAATTTCAAGTGCAAAAGCTTCCCATTCAAGTGAACGAAAAAGAAGAGTTGTTGTCAGCAGCTGTTAAAAAGTTCAAGGAGAAAGGCCTTCTGTCCAGTGATAGTACCTGTCGGCTGGAGATGTTTTGTCCCCAATTCAACCTGCTTATGAGGTTGAAGACGATGAAATAACTGATGGAGGCCTGCTTAAATCAGTACTCAACACAAACCAAATTTCAGATTGTGAAAGGTGAGTAACTGGATAATAGATTGCAGCAGTTCATTTTTTTTGCATGAATTAAATTTTTTTAATTTATTTTACTCTTTTGTTTTGAAATTTTGAGCAAGTTTATTTTTGAACGATTCATATTCTGAATTATTTGTTAAATATCTCTACCACAGCTATTGTTTCTTGGGTTCTTAGAAATATCCAAGGTCATCTCACCCCGTGTTCAAATTTTCATGCAGATGAAGATAGCAACCAAGTACCTGGCTCTTGTTCAACGTCAAGTCTCTGTGTGCAACCACATTCTGTAGACAGTGCTACTTCTCTCGGTGGGCAGGCATTTTCTGCTAGCAACAGGGCTACAAGCAACCTTGGTTCATCTGTCAGCTGCTCACATAATGAGCCTCTTGCAACTTCCGGGTAAAATTGTTTGGCATCACTTCAGCGGCCGAAAGCGTTTCAACTGCCGTGTGAAAAATTTCCCCCAAGCTTGGAGGAACTTTTGGATGCCCAAAAACCATTGGCAAAAAAAATAATCGTGCCGACCTACTGGATTGTCTTTATAACGAGATAATTAAATTTACTCTTTAAGTTCATCTCATGAAACTTGATACCGTAAAAATGATTATAAATGACTTGCTATTTGAGCCAAGGTCTTTTTGGTCTCAGGTATAGTGATGTGATTTACTAGCTATTCATGTCAGTTGCAGTTACCCATCTTCGCAACTATGATGCAGTGGCCACAGCACTCCTAGTGAAGTATCCCTATTTACAAGTGTATTGGCTTCGGTGATGCTAAGGTTCGTGGCCGACAGTTATTTTTATTCATAGCCATATCCAAACAAAAATGAGTATTTTTTCAATAGATTCCTCATCTTTCTCAGTTTGAGGATCATATATGCTATTTCAGGGCGTGAAGCAGATATTTAATGTATTTGTAAATTGTTTGTCATCTAATTAGTGCTTCCTAATTCAAGGAAATCTGGAAAGAGAGGATGTCCACCAAAGCACGAAATACTAGACTAAGAAGTGACAGTTCAGTGTCGTGTGTAGTGGCGAAACGTGAAAAGAGGAGGCAGCACGCTGCTAAGGAGAACGCAAGCGATCGTAAGCTTTCAGAAAATGTTCCCGCTTTTGGAATGGTGGACTATTTGCTTGAGCAATTATCAACGGAAGATGATGTGTCCATTGCGCGACACCTGAGTAGAATGATTAAGGAAGTACAGAAAGTTTTCCCAAATCAAAAAAAAATTGATGAAGCCATGCGCTTGACTTTCCCTCATCGAAGAAACCTTATCGTTAGTGAGACCGTTATTGTTGCATTCATTAAAGAATTGTATCCTGCTCTCTTCGATCTCAATCAGGTAGAAACTTGAAGTTAAATGGTTATAATAAAGTACGTTACAATATATGTGCTCAAAAACAATTCAATTTACTCAAGCTCTCATTGCAATAACTTAACCATGAATTTCAGATCTGTTTTGAGTTCAACCATTTGACGGAACAAGACATTGCCACACTTCTCCAGAACAGTATGTTGGAGTACTGGCAACCCATTCTCCAGATGCGTAAATGCATGTGCCACACTGCCCTCCTGAGCTACCACCTGCAGTATTTGAAGGTACCTCGAGTAATTTGTGTTTTATGGTGTGATGTGGAACGTTCGTCAGCAAATGAAAAAGTGCGAGAGATTGTCTCACAGATCAAGTGGGTTAGCTTCAGTGATGCGTGCTGACCTTGTGATTAAATGTACATGCATGGTATGGATAGAGAAATCAATGTAAGTTCCAGGTATAGGTATACGCTTGAGTGATATACGGGGCAGTGCCTTTGGTGTAAAGCAATTACTGTTTGCGCATGACACTGCATTGGTTGCTAAGTCGGAAGTTAGGTTGTGCAGATTGGTACAAAAGTTGAGACATGTTTGACTGAAGGAGGTTGAGACCGCATGTGAGAAGAATAATGTCACGAGGTGTTCAAGAGATAGAAATGTTAGTAAAATGAATGTAGCATTAAATTAAAATTAAAAAAGTAATTCTAGAAACCTTGAGTCTTGTATGGGTGCGCATAGCGATGTGGAAGTAGTGCAAGCATGAGCTGAGGGAAAGATTATAAGCGTCAAGGGGTCTAAAATAGGTGTAGGAAACGAAAGCTTATGCAAAAGTGTAAAATGGAAGTTGTATGAAAGTGAGGTTACATTCACTGTGTTACATGAAGCTGCGATTTGGTGTATGAGATTAGATGTAACAGAATAATTGACTGCATATCAGAAGAGATGTATGAAAAGTATAACAGTAGTGACTCTAGGAGATAGAGTAAGAACTGAAGTGGAGAGAGTTGTGTTGGAAAGAAGCTGTCAAAAAAAAGCATACTGTTCTCTATTTACATAGTTTGCGACTTTGATCTTGTGAAAAAATGAGGAGCATCTAAAGTGAATTAAGTAATGTAACCACATACTGTAATGCTGCCATTATGCTTCACTTGGAGGAGGAATGAATTGCTGAAGAAATAGGGTATATTGGCCAATAGTTCTTAGGTACATTTGTGTAGGAAAAGGTTAAATATGTTAGATAGCCGGATAAGGCTTTCAGATTGAGATTTTTATTATACGTAAGCATGGTAGTGGAGTGAAAATTGGCAAACTAACATGTGGGTATCAACAAACCAAACAGAGCCATTAATATCTAAGATGCTTTCTATTTCAGAGAATTTTGAGTCATTATTTTCAAATGTTACTACAACACCTCGTCCCTCATATGTTAATCATTGGTAAATCAATGACTTAGCTGCTGTTAATGAAGGAATACCTCAAGCAACATTAGAGACTAGTTCACTCACAGTCTCATCCACGTCAGTAATATTTATTTCTCTGGATGAAGATAGCCAAGTCAGTGATAGTCAAGTTTGAGAGGATTGAACGGAGTTTAAACATTGTATCGTGACGAATTTGACTATAGAAGAAACAAATTGATATGCCTTGAAAAGTGATAAATGAGAATAGATTGTGAGTGTCTGGTTTGAACGCAACCAGAACAGAAGGGGGGGTTGGGGTGTTCGAAGCGTTGTGGGTGACATCTGTTGTATTGTGGGTGGTCGGTGGTCGCGAGTGTTAGTCTGGACATTCGTACCCCCATACCATGGGGCAGGAGTAGGTTTTGTGTGCTGCGGGCCCCACAACTGAGGTAAGCTCGGAGGGTTACCTTGGCTAGTGGTGAGCAGAGGGTCGTTAGCGCTTACCCTTTAGTTGCCGCTATTGACTGAAGGACAGAGTCTATTGTAAAGTTTCAGAATTTTAAAATTTACCCGTATGATATTGACCTAGGGATAATTAACTCCTATTAATTTTGTCGACAGAACGTATGGTCTGCAGTGCCCGTCTTCAAGTGCCCAGTCGAATGAAAGAATCTGTAAGCTTTACCTCTACCCCACAAGTAAGTTAAAATAAATTTTTAATGTGATGTCTCAGTGCTTGATGTATTGATGTAAGAGAAGCTGAAGTATAAATTACGAAGTTATCTATTGCTGTAATTATTTTGGGTTTATTTTCTTTGATAAATTTTGTTCCATCATGGAATTGGATTTATTTATTTTAATATATTTTAATGTAAGAGATGTTTTTTCCAATATTCGACTGGTAAATGTATCCATTGAAATGATTTTTAGTTTTCGTCACATTTTGCCAGTTGTCAGGAGAAGTTTATATTTCTAAATGACGAGTGTAGGAAATTAAGACAATTAGATCATGAATATTAGTTAACTAATGAGTGTGTACTAAACATCACTGTCATTGCATGTATTCTGCATATCACGGGAATGCGATTTTCCATGCTTACTGGCCCCATACAATTTGATTTACGCAATCCTGCAGTAACTACTTTTTTCTTTATTAGATGTTTCTTCTTACCTACAACAAATGTTAACACAACTTATTTATACATGCACAAAATACTTCGACTGTATTCGTTTTTAATTGTGAGGCATATATAATTTATTTGGATTTTATGAATCGAATTATCGTTCTAACCATCTACTAAATGTGTTCCACTAACCGAGTGGTATTCATTGCTCTGCTTGCGATGACTCAATTCTTGGCTCTCGAAAAATATATCAATTAACTAGTCTGCATGGCCAGTCAAAAATAATTTGTTTCAATACCTTTTTTGAAAATTTATTCCAGAAATGGATGACAAACAAATATATCCATCCTAACAGTAACCGTGATAAAAAAATTATTGTCCTTGTGCACTGGTGGAACTCGTATCATAGATACGATCATTATAACTATCCTTATGAGCGTGACAGAGAAATGGAAGGAGCAGACTCGAAACAAATAAACCAAGACGGCATTATTAGGTAGTAGCAGGACCCGTGGAAATTCCACGGACAATGTCATCGGTGCACCTGAGAAAAAATTCTGTGAGTATTACCAAACCTATGCTAACCTAGCCCTATCCTAACCTAAACTATCCTGATAAAATGTCAAACATAAAAATGCATGTAAAAGCCATCTTTTAATGTTACACTGAGGAATTTGGTATCCATGATACCGCAAACTCAGATATCACATGTTTCTTAAGAAGCGGACACCAAACAAAAATATAAATAAAATATAAATAAACACACTACGAGTATTATCAGGTTAGATTAATAGATGATTCATGAAATATACGCTAACTTGCAGTAACTAAGGCTATCTCAATCAACTAAAGTGGCTCTCATGCAAAAATTAGTGAATAACACTGCACTAGACTATTTATTCCCAGAATTGTAGAGTGAAAGGGACTCTCTAGTGTATTCGAAGGTTTTCCAATCCCTAATGGAGCGCATGAAAGCCTCCAGCTTTGAGGCATGATGATACTGCTTTTCGACATGCCTTGATGAATTTGTTTTCTTCATGAGCAGTTACCTTCATATTAAAAGTATAACCAATACTTCATGCAACAAGATTTTATAAAATTCAGTTCATGTTCAAAATAAGATTTGACTTCTATCTGTTATGTACATAATAATTCAAGTTGTTGGCCATGACATGTGCTTGTTAGAAGGCTAAAATTGTAGACTCGCACGTATTTCCTCAAGCCCATGTTGAGCAATTTGAGGCATTTTTTTGATAATTAATTCAGGAACCTAGTCCCGGATTACACGAAGCACCGAACACTAAGGAATAAGTGGAGTAAATTGCACACTGTATTTTACACATGACATAGATTTCTCTGGTCTGAAGGTATTAATTTTGTTAACTTGGGTTGGCTCCTGATCGTTTTCATGGAAGTGTTCTCAAAGACATTCGTTATTTCCAGGAAGAAACTGGACCTGCTCCTATGCTTCACTTCAGTGACCCTGCCGACCCTGATGCAGAGGGTGTACTTCTTGCTGAAGGTGTTGAGGTGTGCCGCGTGAAGAGTTTATTGCAAGGTGTTACTGTGTGGCTAGCGTGTTGCTATATATTTAATGCCATTGAGCCAATTCATGTAGAAAAACGCTGCTATTCATACAAAGAGGACTTCTTGGGTTGAAGGATGAGTGCAAGACTCCTGTAATCATCCTCAAAACTGTCTAGAGTTTAAAAATGTTCAAAAGTAAAACTAAATTTCTGTCTTAAATTTGAACCCCGTCTTTAGGTCCATGAAATCATGGTTGGGTATGCTTTCATTTCAATAGATAAAGTTTATTTTCTAGCTAGGGACAATTTCCACTTCGGTTCACTGCTACCCTTTTTTCAGCTCCTCCCGCTGTCTTCAACTTTTCATTTTTTCCTTTTCTCATTCCCCTCAGGAGGATACAAATATTGTATCTAAGAGAATTAGCACTCTCAGGGGAAAATGGGTGAGGCATGAGCTGAGAGTCACGTAGGTAGGCCTGCTTTTTGTTAAACAAAATTTTTTTGCTGTGTCTAGGACCAACTTTTTCCAGTTCACTGTTTTGCTGTTTTTCAGCACCTCCTACTTTCTTCTTTAACTTCTATCATGCTTCATGGACTTCTTTCTCAACTTATTGTTTCTGTGCACCTTCTGCATACATTCCGCTTCCCCCTAACTCCATACTAACTGGTGCCTTCCTCCTTCCTCTCTTGGGAACGTTTTTGTAGCAGTTTGGGAGGCCTAAACTAACATCTGATCCATTCTGTATTTACCTTAGAAATATGAAAGTAAGAATGCTTTCGCCCATGCAGCTTAGCTAAATGCATTTGTCGCTGTATTGAGGGAGTTTCAGTGGGGAAATGCGTAGCTGCTTGAATGACCGAAGCAATACTGCCGATATTCCTGTAGTCAATAAAGCAGCAACACTTTCTCTTCAGGGATGCTGGTTATTCATATGAAGTGCAATTTGACAAGGAGTGATAAATCTATGATAACAATGAATATTCAATTTGGCGAGAGGAAGCACGGCTGAGATTTTGTTAGAAATCTGTAATTTTGAATATACAAGATATTCTCAAGTAGAATTTGTTTCTTTAAAAGAAGCAGTCTCATCCGAAGATCCTTTGAAGGAATCGAAAAGTCAAACTTCTGTGCATAAGAGTGCGCAGCAGATTACAAGGGAGATGCAAGAGGAAGATTCGGACAGAAGCTCCATCAGGCACACTCAGCGAACCCGATGGTTCCTCAGCGAAAACCTTATGTACCGAGACCCACAACGTCCGTAACGATCTTTGTACACAGATCACGAGAGTTTCTGTGGGAGCCTATTTTTATAATTACGTAATATTTTCATATTTACCGCTTAAGAAAATCATCCCAAGATTTTGACTATTTTCATCGGATTCGTTTGAAATTTGGCCAGCATATGTATTTGTTGAACGTAAATTTTTTTTACTCAAGTAACTTTTTCGATTTACACCTTATTTTTTTACGAAAAATTAGTTTTTTGGTATATTTTTATGGAAATTTCAAAAGAGGACTCGTCATTGAGTTTTGATGCTAGAACAAAACTAAACACAGTTTTAGAATCCTTGAAGCATTTCTAACAAACGTAAAGTATAAAATTGGAAAATTTGAAACAAATTTCCTGTGATAAGCGATATTTTATCATTACATGAATAAAACATTATTTTTGGGTCTTGAGCTATGTAACTTTTTCCCTCACATATGGAAGTTTGCTACTTTACGTTTGTTAGAAATGTTCCAAGGATTCTAAAACTGTCTTTGTTTTTTCCTAGCACAAAAACTCACTGACTAGTTCTCTTTTGAATGTTGAAAGTTAGAGGTTTTGGGTATAAGCCATAAACAAAATTTTTTGTTGAAATGTAATATAATGGACAATGTATGTAATTGAATGCTGTTTTTCATTTTCATTTCGATAATATCCATGCAAAACTTTATATTCACACTGTGAATTGTAATTTGCAAAAATAAAAATAAATAACTTTTTTTTTAATATATGAATTTTTTTTAATATATTACTATTTGCTTTTTAATATATGACTGTTATATGTAACTTTTGAAAAGAAACACAATTTCATCCATTAATTTTTTCGATTTTTCGATTCCGGTTAAATTGGACATATTGGATTTTTGTTTATTTTTATTGATAATTCAAATGAATAGAACTCATTGAGTTTTCATGCTAGAACAAAATAAAAGACAGTTTTAGAATTCATGAAGCATATTAAACAAAGACACTGTTTTAAATTTTCCATTTCCCGTTACGTTTTGTTTTTATATGGGGTCGAAATGGGGTCGAAAATTCAGGATTGTTAATCCTCTTACCCCCCCCCCCTGGGGGGGATCTAGTGTCTGTAGCACCATAAAATTTTAGGACCGAATAGTCTACCCCCTAAGGGTCTTTTTCCAACAACAAAACAAAAAAAGCTCACCGGACCGACGGGGCCTGGGATGATCCCCTTAAATTGGTTAGAAATGTTTCAAAATAGCTTGAACGATTTGCGCATAGTTGCTGCTACCTCCACTCATTCAGATCTCGGTATTTTCTTCATAGTTTTTGTTAATGAAGGAACCACGGTATTTATCAGTAATTAATCCTACTCCTTTGAAAAATCGTCTAACCCGTAATATATTCGACTTGGAGAGTTGTCTTGGAGTGGGAAGCATTTTTTGTCAGCGTAATTTTACTCTATGCCAAATTTTATCCATTCTGAATCACAATTTACGTAGTGTTTTTCATAAAATATATAGTAACATTGGGTGGACTTGCATTTAAGTTTTCCTTTTAACCACTCTACACGAAACATTTGAATTAGAGAATTAAAATAAAGATGCAAGTCGAAAGCAGAACTTTGCATCGTTATATATGACGGTTTTGCGAGGCATACACACATTTTACTTATGGCCTGACTATTAAGCCTTCCAGGCAAGATTTGCACAGTTCTCCAGAATAGAAGTTTCTGGACGGTTTCCAATTTTCAAAAATTCGTACGTGAGAAACCCAGCAGTTGAGTCGTGGTGCAATCATACGTACGGCACCCAGCGCATCGCTGCTGCGAGGTTGAGTTGCGGTGTGGTGACGTCATCAGCTAAAACGTCTTCCTTTGGCTGGCTGGCTTGTCTAACAGATGTGAGCGTTTGTTCCCTTTGAAATGGACTTATTTTCTTCAGTATACCGTGAACAGTACTTTCGTGGATGGCAGTGCAGTCCTCGTAGCAAAACACTCTAGCTGATGACGCGTACTCCATGTTGCAGGCACTCACACACCCAGCTCCACTGGGTTCACTACACAGAGAGGAGTACACAGCTACTTGCGGCGCTTTTTTCCTTACTAGGATGAAAGACAACGACCGGGCAGTGGATTTTTGAAATACTATTGCAGCGTGAACTTATCCTGGTATATTGTTGCTGCTACTAGAATGGTTTTAAGATACGTTTTACAAATCTATTTTCATTGAAGGTCACCGCTTCTGGCTTTTATTAAAAGTTGATTTCTAGGATCTCGATAGAGGAAAGTTTTTAACTACTCTACTTTACAACAGTTTATATGATGGTGCATTTCCACGCCATGCTCATCTCACCTAAAATTCACAAGAAAACTCTCTTGTTGACATTTTGTTTAAGGCGTCAGCCTCCGGTTGTGACTGGAGGGATTTTTTTGTTGCAACAATCAAGTACTTGATTTTCATGCTGCTAACAAATCAGCAGTCATAAGCTCAATTTTCCTGAAAGTCAAATCAAAATGTGATTAAGGCATGTTTCTCATTCACATTTTTCTCATTCACAATGTTTCTCTAACATTGAAATTCAGTTTAAGGTGCCCGTGAAGGACGTTGTTTGGGTAGGAAATTGTAATTGCTTTTTGTGAAAGTAGCGTCTATGTGTACATGGAATTGTGGGTACAGGATTTTCACACTTTTGAAATGAGGTTTTACTCATCCCCGCAATTGAGTGATGTGAAAGGTACTGTCATTACTGGTTATGTTGTGTTATGTAAACGTTCTATATTTCTCCAGACTGCTACCTGCTTGTGAGAAATAGTGAGGTTATTCGAAGGCATTAAGTTCAGCGCATCATTATACAAGACATCAGAAGGGAGAACGGCAGGAAAATATTGTTACTAAAGCATAATTAGCTCATATCCTCTCAGTTCTACAAGTTGGCCAAATAATCTCTGTTCAAATTAGTCAATCTCACTTTTTCTTCTGAAATAAACAAAATTTTAAATTGTAAATTATTGCGTCCAAAATGAATGAGATTTCTTGATTCTTAACGTATTTAACCAGACGCTACTTTAACTGAGCTTGAAATCCTAACACGGAGGAAGTTATACTCAAGAATGATTTTAATTTTTATTATTTTCAACAAGAGAAATTTTTAAAAATATTGTTAAAACCAGCAACCTGAAATGAAATGAATTCTCAGTCCGGGTGTTAAAAACGAAAATTTTCGAAGTGCGCATGGGCAGACATGAGCCAGAGCAGCACTGCAAGACCTTGCAACAGTGTGAGTTACCCATAAAAATGTTAATAAAAACGGTAATAGTTTAGCACCTGCACAGAGGGAGTTCCAACGTTGACACCACGTCGGAGGTTATAGTGCTGTTCCATCAAAACATGAGCTAAAAAGGATTATTAAAAACTTCGAAGAGGCTGGATCTAACCTTAAGAAGAAACCAACAGGACGACTAAGATGTGCTCGTACTCCACCGAACACTGATGTCGTAAGGTGACAGTAAGGTGCGCTGTTTCATTGCCTGGGATCATCAGACCTTTTTTTCAAATGAACAGGGGATCTCAATCAATGTGACTGCGAATCGTTACGTGGAGATGTTACAATCTTTCGTTACACCTGAATTGAAGAATGTTCCACGCGTTAGAGAAACTTGGTTTCAAGAGGTTGGAGTGGCATCACACACTGCACGGAATCATGGGTAACTGTGCGGGAATTGCTAGGTAACCGTGTAATCTCAGGATTCGGGCACTCTAGATCACATGATGTGTCCGATTGTGATTTATTTTTTTGGGGCTCTCTCAAGGATAAAGTGCGCACAACTAGACCGGGAACTCTGGATGACTTAATTGAAAGAATTCAGGATGAAATTTACCGTTTCTCAGCTTAGATGCGGTAAAGGTCAATGAAGAATAATACCACGAGATAAAAAGAATGTATTCTTATAAGAGGACGCCATTTGCTGGAAATAATAAAAAAAATTCCATCAGTGTTTCTTAAATGACTTGTTGTATGGATTGAATTGCTATGAATGAAATATTTTCATCAATCACTCTTGGTTTTATTAAGATGTTGAAAATTTTCCGCTTTTTGGGGCCAAGGTGTATAATTTTCAAAAGTTCCAATCCTAAATTTTTTAAGACAAATAACTGGCTTGAGTTGCGTTACGCTTACGACAGGAGAAACATAGACGCAAATAAACATAATTAAATTGTGTTAATTCGGTGATCCAGTCACATCGCCCGTCCTCCATTACGAGAGCATGTGAAGACAAGAAAACTCTCAGTTAAGACTGTGCATCAATTTTCCATACAATAACAGCCCAGGAGACAAGCATTAATTTCGAGTGCTGGTAAACTCGGCAGCTAGGCGCGCGATAGAATGGTGCACGTCAGTTTTTTTTATGTGCGTGTGCGAAACGTCCCCTAAAATTTCATCTCCTGAATGAGCATTTGACGATATAATTTCAGTGGTTTTGGAAGATGGTTGTAGCAGCAGAATTGGAAGATTTTATAATTTTGACTTTTCCTCAATGAAATATGGTTTATATAAATCGGGGGAAGGAGTGGCGGAAATCCACTGAAGCAAGTTAACATCGACCTCTCACTTTTAATACAAGTTCAGACATCTGTTTCAGAATGAGAGCACAATTTTCATTTTTCGCCAGTTTACTATTTTTCATCTCACTGATAGTATGGAACGATTCTTCGTTGTACAGCCCCTCTTAAGGACCTTTTTTATTATTGTACCTAGAGCAATGAAATTTGGTTAACTGATAGGAAATGCAATTTGGAATCGTTTGTCTTCTATGAAAATATGCGATTTCCTCTAAAAAAACGATTTATTCGTAGAAAACGGCATTTGAGGGGGGTTTCAAAATGCATTTTCTCCTACAGTTTTCATGTTACAGTGATGATTCTGATATCATTAGATGCAGAATATCGTGGACATTGCGGGATACTAAAAATAAAATCTCCAAAATCGTTATAAAATTAATTTATTTTTTCGAGATTCCATTTTTTTTGGGGGGAATTTTCATTTGTGACGTCACAACTTTTCTTTGCAACAAATGTCGAAATTCAGCTTTAGTATCCTTTATTATCCACGTTTTTCCGCATCCAATGGTACAAAAGTCATCACTCTACTCAAAAATTGTAACAGGAGTTGCATTTTGAAACCCCACTTTCCGATCCTCCAAAAAATGGCCAAGCAGGTAAACATAAATAATCGCAATTTTCTCCGTTACTACTTGTGGGCCAGCTAAGATCCTTGAAATCAGTATACAGTAATAAATAGACATAGAAGATGTAGCAACGTCGCGCCATGAAGAAACTGCAGAGGTGGATGTAACATGATGAAATACCCCCTTCCCCCTCCCCTCCCACCAATGCTTCAAATTCCCGTAACGGACGAACGAGCGAATGTACGAACTTCATTTTTTCACAGGATGTACCTGACCTCTTTCACCTCCGATATATTTTCCACTTTCTGAGGGACGCTCCCCTTAAAACAATTGACCCATAATAAATAAGAATCATTCTAGTTACTTTCAATAATTGGGCAAAAATAGAGCTGCATCATTCTAGTTACTTGTAATAATTAATCCATTCTCGTAACTTCCATTTATTATGACTAAGCAAAATGAGCAAATGATTTTCGTTCAATAATTCTATCAAATATTTGATAAAGTCTAACGATACCTATTTCTTCGGTTCAAAAACTTAAAGGCAGACTGGAAATCATTAGCATAATTTTCCTTCTCAATTTTACAGAGGCTGTATTATGCGTTGAGTTCCTTTCAAATTTGAGCGTGGGCTGAACATCGCGCCTGAGACCACTGCACAGTCATTCAATGTCGATTGCGCTAACGATTAAAAAGATGTGCGTAAATTCTGCATAGTTGTGGCATTACAAGCATTAAGAATGGTGTTTTTAAATCATTTGATAGTATTTTCCATGATAAGGTCCTTCTGTGAAAGAAAGCTTCATTTTTACTGTATAAATATACGTACTCACACTCGCACTCATGACATGAAGCGTATGAATTAAACTCATACCAGTTCATTAGCGATGTTCTCAACATACCAAAATCTAAACCTGGCCGAGCCCTCACAATTGTCCTCAGTCGAAATACGTTTTAAGAAGATTGCATGATGTTTCAATCTTTTAATCAGAAAGGTTAAATCGAGGCTGACTCGTCCAACTGACGTTCCTTGAGAGAGGACAAATTGAGTCTGATCCGGACTGTTATTTCGACGGAAGGAGATACACGCTTCCAAGAGACTAAAATAGATACACAGAATAGATCAGAAGTTCATTCAGCGAAATGGGCCTGGAGTAGATGAGCAGCAGCAGAAGTCAGAAGTAGAGACCAGCACCAGAGCCAGCAGTTCATGCAACAGGAGTCACAAGAAGAAGAGCATCATGGTGTGGCTAGATGTAACTGCACGGCAGCAGGGTCCACACAAGACACACCAGTAGGGACCTCACGTACGTTTACAGTCTCAGGCATAAGCAGTGTTCTCTTCACAAATCGGGTACGCTGTCGTCGAGGATGTGCAGGATCACATTTACCCTGTAAATGAACAAAACATTGAATATTGCGCTTTGGAATGATAGGTTGCAGAAAAAAATAAGCAATTGGAATTACATCAGTGGAGATTTATGAGACCATGCCTTCCCTTGCGTAGCACAAGTTATGAGTTAAAGCACACATGGTCGAAAAAAATATTACGAAATGGGGTGGAGGTACACCAAGACACGTATCTCACTGATCCTTTCTTCATGCCGCAGTAGGCAGAAATTCACTTGAGAAAAGTTTCGGCCAGGATCCCCGGCAAATAATTATCAGACATCTTTTTATTCTTTCACTTGAAACGGCGACCGAAACTGGCCCCCAGCTCAACATAGCGAGTGCGAATAGACGTGTGTCAAGCATACAAATTTAAAGTGTGTCACGGTAGAAGGTTGAGAAATATAACCACGATAAAAATACTCGGAAAAAACACGCTGTAAAGTATTAGCATAGGTCAATGTGCCCCGTGTACAGTGTTGGAATGAAAAATTCCAATAATGATGATCGATCAAATGAAAGATGCGTAAGTTGCAGAAACATAGGCAAAAAGATCTATATCAAATAAATAAATGAATATATATATATATGTCAAGCACCAGTTGGCGAGAAAATATGGGAAACTAATCATGTTAAAACCTTCATTTCCAGAGAGAGGGCTCGCTCTAACACGAGTACTTGCCACCTTTAACATCCACAAGGGTTGAAGGGTGGGGTTAGGTAATGAAATAATCTGATTACACATCGTTCCCAAAAGGTCAAATTCCTTGAAAATAGTTTTTGTATCATGATAATATAGTCTAAAAATTGTCGTAAATAAAATAAAGATTCATATAAAGCTGCAAGCAAAAGCAAACACTTTTAATATTGCTGCAATTGAAAGTAGACATGTCTAACTTTCAGGAGGTGGGACCGTTCTCATGCCGGGAAGTATCGTTTTACTTGCCTTTACTTCAACCACCGTCATTGTTGAAGAAATTAATCTGGAGAAAATTGTCTGCGCCTGATCAACATAGAAATAGATGTCGAAGTTTTTGATGAACAGCATGAGCGTCCAAGCGTGGCGTCAAGAAGTTAAAACGTGGAGTAGAGTATCTAAATGTTGTGTGACTGATTCTTCGTATGTTTGTCGTTTGGAATGTGCCTTGTAATTCATGTGTTAAAGGCTGCGGTATTTGATTCCCTTTGTCGAAATATAATATATGCTGTTGGCGAAGTAAATTTCCGGCCTTTTATTAGTATTTCAAAGGTGTCATGATTCTTGCAAATCAATTTCTACTGCGAGTTCTCCGCTAAGCGATTTTGTTGTAGGATAAAATTTGGCTCCAATATAAGTAAGGAACAATTGAGAGTATTTAAACCCAAGTGCGTTAGAGAACATGTATTGCCTCTAGAAGAGTATATTAGATCTTGACTGTTACCAGCCAGCAAGCGCTCAGTTGGTCATGACTTTCTAACATAACGTAAAACTGCCTCGTTGTGTTAGTAACACAAACCAAGTTGGGAGCCCATGTCTATAACCTCTTCGTTTTTATGATGTTATGTGTCTGAAAGTATGGTGTTTGGTTAGTTGTAAATTATGCGACTGATGCTGCAATTTTTGCTCGCCTACTTGTGTTGAGGGGTACATGCCAGCGATTTTTAAATTTTGATTCCATTGATCTGAAATTTGGCGAGCATATGTATTTTGGGAATGAAACATATTTTACTCGTGTAAATTTTTCAATTTAGGACTTAGCTAAAAAATATATATTTGTTTTAGAGCATTTATAGGGACATTTCAAAATAATAGAAGTCAAAGAGTTTTTATGCTAGAACAAATTCACAGACAGTTTTGAAATTATTGTAAAATTTTAAGTAAATAAATTGGTTTGAATTTCCTATTTTTCTCTCCGGTTTCTTTTGATATGCGATTTTTGATCACTAACTATAACATACAAAAAATTTGTTTGAACTGTTATAAAAATAATTAAATGTACAAAATGGCAAATCAGGATTAATTAGTTTGTTAGAAATGTTCCAAGGATTTCAAAATTGTCTTCGTTTTATGGGCTGGCATGAAAACTCGGTGACTTCTATTTTTTCAGGTTGGAATGATACATGTTAAGTATGTAATATAGATATATTCCTTGCTAGCAGCAAACGCGCGGGAAATACAGCCGAGCGCGATCGTGAGGGAAATAGGGGTGCATGCACAAAGAACAGGGGAGGTTTATGCCAGGGGCAGGAACAGAATGTAAAGCTAGTACGTGCAACAGCAAACGCAAAGAACCGATTGCAACACTAGTACATAGCATAGGAATTAAAGGGTTAAATTTCATTCTCTACGAGTGAGGAAACAAGGGGTTTTTGGGTTATAAAAGCATTTGTGCGGGCTGTGCTTAGTAATACTAGATGAAAGCTAGGGACACGTAAGCATTGAGAGGTGACGCTCACGGGCGAGCCAAAGGAGCTTCAGAATTTTTGCGGGCTAACATCGCGCTCCAGTTAGGCTTGGGCGGATATATAAACGCTGCATCAAAAAGGGGTTGCCCACTTCACCATTTCTCTTAATTCGGTATAGCATGTCGTCAAGATGTAGGCCCAAAGAGCAACAAAGGGGAGGTGAGCAAATTTTTGCGTGTTAGGCAGTGAGAGGATTTTAGGGGGTGATATCATTTAGAATAATAATTTTAGTTCTTAAAACATTTGGGGAAAAGTCAGCATTGAGACTAGTGGTTTTTACATTGTGTATTAAGTTAAGTATTTTACTCTAGTATATGTATTTTACATTGTGGCTAGAGTTGGGAAGCGTCATCGAGTAACGGCAGAGATTGAGTTGCAGTCTCAAGCAGAGCATTGTGTTTTTTACTATTCATTTTTGTTCTCAAGCAGGGTGTTGTGAATTTTATTTTTGAATATGGGTTAGAATGGGCTAAAGTCAAGAATGTCAGAAAAAGGTAAGCTACGTAAATGAACAGGTCACACGAGGGGTTAAACAATTAGTTCTTTGATAGAATTCATGTTAAATGGGATTCTTTAGTCAACGCGCAGTAAATTAACCATAGTGAGAGCGTCGTTTTAACATAATGTGGGAAAAGCTCATTTGTCTGTAACACACTATGCGGCCGGAGCCGGCCATAAATATCAATGACGTCATTTCGGCAAGTCAAGTAATTCATTCAAATGCTTAACTTCTGAATTATCTCTGAACTCTGAATTAATTACCTTTATCGTTTTTCAGTAAACGTTAAAAAAAAATCATTATGTTCGGTTGGAATCTCGTGGGAATATTGTGAAATTGTTCGGGAAAAAAAAGGACTAAATAAAATCAATTAATTCGATTTGGAGGGGTGTATTAGCCGTCAAATTAAAGGGAATGAAGGCTTAAGGGGAATAGACTACTCAACCGAATCATTTTTCACAGGGAAGGGAGGTCGTTATTGCAACACACCCAACCGCATGGTGTCACATCAAGATGCCACCAAGATAACGAGAGCAGAAGGGAAGCATCATGCAAACACCTTTGCATGGAAATGCGGGGAACAGCTGGTGAACTACGAGCAGGAAAGTTATGTAGGACAAGCGCAATTAGAGTGTCATTCTTCGTATATTTTGCTGCGGGGAATACCGTGCAGTGCAAGAAAATAGATGCACGCGAGAAACGAACAGCTGAAGCATCACGTAAGAACAATCTTGCAAAGTGCTAACTCTTTGGAGGCTATCGTACCGTGTGCATTTTATTTCGCATTGTGTGTTTTCTGCATTTGTGGGCCATTCTATCTCTGTCTTTTACATCGACAATTGTAACGCAAAAGTTTGGCATCACATCAGTGTAGGTTTCTCGTATTTGTTTCCTATCTTGTTTCAATATGTGTTTGTCATCAATATAATTCAAGTGTTCATAATTAGACTTAGATAAATTGATTAGAAATGTACAATTAGTCGTTTTCATTTTCCGGTGTTAATCTGGAGTTCTTCAGTGGGTGCGCAGAACAGACACTTAATATCTATATTTTCCACCTGTTCCATTATTTCTTCTTCTGTGTTTCTTCCGCTCTTAGTTTTCTCTTTCCTCTTCTACGTGTACTCTGAGGTTTAAATCTCTCACTTCGGAAACAGGGAGGCGACAGCCTCCGCCATGTCTGTTTCGTGACACCCAAGGTTGAAAATAATTTGTTTACGTTAGAAGCAAAATGAACATATTTTGTGGTAAATGTAATGTAATGAATATTTTACTACGTGAATGCTGTATTCATGTTGTATTATCATCTACAAATAATATGTATGCATAATTTCATTTCAACACTGTGAATTGCATGTTATTCAAGTATAAATTATATAAAAATTACATTTATTTTTCAATTATTGATGAATTGTATATTTTCATTAGTAGACTCATTCTTCTGAAATAAGCAATTATACGTAATTTTTAAAAAGAAACACATTTTGTTCCATTCGTTATTTTCGATTTTGGCCTTAGTTTTTCACATAATAGGATATATTTGTTTTATATGTCATTTTACCTCATATTTTAAATGAATACACGTCAGTGAGTTTCAATGCTACAACAAAACCACAGACCGTTTTAGAATTCTTAAAACATTCATTACAAACTAAAAGGCCCAGATTCATATTTTCCTTTTTGTATTCTTTTTCTATTGGGTCGAAATTCACAATTTTTGGTCCCTTTACACCTCTCGGGGGGGGAACTAGTGCCCGTAGCCCCATAAAATTTAGGGCCCAATAGCCTACCACCTAAGGATCCTTTTCAGCTAAGAAAAAAAATGGTCAATTGGGCCAAAAAATCCCTAGAATGTAAATAAAAAAAATTCCTTTAAGCTGAATCTATTTACTACAGCTGTGGGCTATAACGAGGCTTCAGATCAACGAATTTTATAAAACCAGTTCACGATCAGATTAGCGTGCTTTATTGTTGCAACATTTGCGTTCAAGTTGTGTAGGTTTAAATGTGTTCGCGACGGAGGGTGCATCATTATTGACGGAGGGTGCATCATTATTGACGGAGGGTGCATCAGTATTGACACAACGACGGAGGGTGCATCATTATTGATTTACAAAATTTAAATTTTGTGTAAGTTCGTTTATAATTTCACCATCGAAATTAACGATTGCGTTGTTACGTGACGTAAATTCTTGGAAGAATTGAAATATTTGTTAAAAACGGATTTGAAATAAACACAATGTAGAAAAAACTTAGGATTTTTCATAGGAAATACATAAAAGCTCATGCCTTTGGCGAATTTTTTTGACAGATGTTGTTGACTCGCGAATGTCAAAGTTTAATAAAATTTTTTTGTCATTGTCGAAGGCTCAAGAGCTGCAAGGCTGGTGTAGTCAAGATTTTGACATATTCGACAATATTGATCCAGATCTCAATCATTTGAATAGACTGCACCCAAACCTAAATGAAACTGGAAACTGTAAATACCTAAATATTAAAAAATTCAATGAATCGATGAGGAAGACCTGTAACGATTTTTCTCTACTATGTTGGAACTGTAGATCCATTTATCCGAAAATAGATGAAATATCTTGTACTATCACTGAGCTGAACAGCAATTTTGATGTTCTCAGTTTCACCGAAAGTTGGCTAGACGACTCATCTAAAGACCTGATTCAAATTCAAAACTATTATAGCCATCATTCACTCCGTAGTAACAAACGTGGTGGTGGCATCAGTACGTACATATCTAAACATATATCTTCGAAAGTCATTTTAAGGTCAACTATGAATCGTGAACATATTGAGACCTTATTTATAGAACTAACGAAAAATGGTAAACGGATTATGCTTGGGACAGTATATAGACCCCCAACAGCTTGTAACGTCTCTTTCCTGAACGAGCTTCAAAGCATTATATCTCAGTTCAACAAGTCTCTATATAATGACATAATAATCTGCGGGGATTTCAACTACGATCTTCTACAATATGATAGCTGTGAGCAAATCTCAAACTTCATAAATGTTTTTCAATCTAGCTCCTTCCTTCCAATCATCACGAAACCTACACGTGTTGCTTCTGAATCGGCTACGTTACTCGATAATATTTTTATGTTAGATCCGACTGATTTTCTTACCGGAATAATAATTTCTGACTTATCTGACCACTTCCCGGTGTTTTTCATCAAGAAAAATGTCTATAATCCTTGTTCCAGCCCACAGGCTGATACTTATTCATTTCGTTGTGTAAACGAATACAACTTGGGAACAATGCGAACTGTTCTAGAAGAATTAATGCCATCATTAGACGTCTATGAACGGGACAATGATGCGATTAACATTGATGAAGCAATACTAAATTTAACTGAAATTATAACGACCACATATAACCAGTGCTGTCCAATAATCACCCGCACAATTACGCCGAAAAATAGACAAAAGCCCTGGATTACTGAAGATGTCGTGATCAATATAAAGAAACGTCAAGCGTACCTAGCCTTACTATACGAAGGGCGAATATCTAAAGTAACGTATAACAGATTCAGGAATCATGTGACAAATCAAATACGAACCTCAAAACGAGACTACTTCACGCGCAAATTTACTGAATACAAAACTGATATTAAAAAAACTTGGCGCCTGCTTAATTCATGCTATAAACCGAATAATATTACTACGAAAACAATTGAGTCCGTCGTTCACGAAAATGTAAAATACCAAGAGAAAAAAGATATTGCAAATGTGTTTAACAACTTTTTTGTAAACATAGGAAAAAATATAGCCGATAGTGTCTTCGGTGAACCCAGAGACCACTTGCAATACATGGACCATGTCCGTGAACCTAACTCTTTCTTTTTCACGCCAACTAATCCCTCCGATGTAATTACGTGCATAAACAACTTGAAAAATAAATCAAGTGGATTGAAAAATTTTTCGGCTAAAGTTCTTAAGGCTATAGCTGATATAATAGCACCGTGCATATCTTATATTATCAACCAATCCCTTTCTCAAGGTATCTTCCCCAACTCTTTCAAAATTGCGAGAGTCACCCCTATTTTTAAAAATGGTGATAAAAACTGCGTTAACAATTATAGACCTATCTCTGTACTACCAATTATTAGCAAAATATTCGAGAAAATTGTGTATAAAAAAGTGCATTCGTATTTTGAACAAAAATCTTTCCTCTACGACAAACAATACGGTTTTCGTTCTAAGAAACCTACGACACAAGCTGTATTAAATCATTTGCAATACCTTTATTCTAATATAGATGAAGGAAAGCTTGTTTTCTCAGTATTTCTTGACTTTCGAAAAGCATTCGATTGTGTGGACCATAACGTATTACTCTCGAAACTACATTGTCATGGCATTCGAGGGGCTGCCCATGATTGGTTTAGATCATACTTAGCAAATCGGAAACAATACGTTGTCATTGACGACGCAAAATCAGACCCACAGACAATTAGCCATGGGGTTCCACAAGGATCTGTCCTTGGGCCTCTCCTATTTCTAATTTTTATCAATGATATCATTAAATCTACATCATTCTTCAAATTCATACTTTTTGCCGATGACAGTACCCTTTCTGCGGTCCTTCCAGACCAAAATCCCGCTAGGATGGCGGAGCGTATAAATAATGACCTTCATAAGGTTTCATTGTGGCTTAAAGCTAATAAAATAAGCCTTAATATCGATAAAACTAAATATATTACATTCTCATACAAGAAAAATATATCTCTCCCACGCATTCAAATTGGCGAAGGTGAAATCGAAGAAACCAACTCAAGTAAATTCCTCGGCATCATAATAGACAAAAATCTAACCTTTAAAGAGCACATCGCTCATATTAGTTCTAAATTATCAAAATCTATCGGAATCCTAAATAAAGTTAAGAATTTCCTGCCTGAAACAGCCTTACAAATGCTCTACCGAACGCTCATTTCACCATACTTGCAATACGGAATAGAAGCATGGCACGGAACTGATAAAAATAAAACCAACAAAATTTTTACCCTGCAAAAAAGAGCCATAAGAGCGATAAAGAATCTAGAATATAATGCTCACACAAATGACTCATTCAAAAATTTACGAATACTTAAGCTCTCGGATCTCTACAAAATCTCCATTTGCAATTTCATTTACAAAACATTAACAAATGATGGCGACCATAGCCTAAAACAACTATTAACTACGCAAACTGGTCATCACGACCATTTAACCCGAAATACAAGTAAATTCATGCTTCCTTATTACTCAAAGGCTCGGTCACAACACAGTATCCTCTTCGTTGGAACTAAAACTTGGAACTCAATACCTGCGGAGATCCGTGAAAGTAATTCTTATAAGGTATTCAAAAAAAGTCTTGAATCTCACTTCCTATCAGAATTACTAGTCGTGTAAGATCACAGAGTCAAACCTTGTCCCCTACATAACTGGTCCTAATAATGTAATTCGCCTTGATTAATTTCGCCGATCTTCAGTCTGTTCTTGAATCGTTTGTCGAATATACTGTTAAATCTAGTCCATATGAACTATATTGTGAAATAAAGTGTCTAATTTCGAGTTACTTATCTCATTGATCAGTCTAATGCGTCTCTAGTTTAAGTGAATTAGGTTAAACATTATTGTACTCCTAAGACTAACCTTGATGGTAGGATGCCCTAGAAGTCACTGAACTTATTCGGGCCCACAGGTAGCTATACTCAAATTTGACCATTGTACTAGACTTAAGAAACATTTTATCTCTGTGTCTCCTGTGGTAAATAAATTGTTTAAATTGTTTAAATTGTTTAAGATATAAATTTCATTGAAGTCACAGCACTGGAATACACGGCTGAGAAAATCATCTGGCATATGAAGACCGATGGAAAACTTCAAAAAATGTTTACGCATCAGTGTGGTGTATTCGATATAGTTAATTCTTTACCATACAACAGTACGAGCAGAAGTTAAGAAAGCGGTATAATTTCTGCGCATTGATTTGAAAACAACAGCAATGGTACGGAACTACCGAAAAAAACAATTCCAGCAAGTCGAGGAGCACTAAAACTGTTTACTTTCTGTCTTCTCCAGTTTCTAAGATCAGTAGTTCTTAACTTCTTTACTCCCACGCTCCCACTTGTGGGAGAGTGGAAATTATATTTTTCCTTCGAGTATTTTAATGAAATAAACATGACGCTTAAGTTAATGTAGAAACAAAAACATGGATTTCCATTGAATCTATTGATTCCATCCTGTTTAGTATGAAGCAAGTACATCACTGACGTATTTAATAGTAATCTGTTACCGTGTACGCTGTTATGTGGGTGCCACCTCAACCTATCTGTGAATACGTTGATCTGAACTGTCATGTGTTGGTGCTACTTATGGACCTAGGATGGTGTGGCGCTAGAACGTATGTCCTCTTGAGCGTGTACCTACTCTTAGTTATTTCGTGGTAATTTCAGTAATCATCAATTGCCTAACTAAAAGTGAACTGACCAACAAAACTGAAGAAAATTTTGTATGTAGGAACTGTGGCTGAGGTAAGTGGGTCGCTCAGCCAAGCTCCGTTTTTCACAATAGTAAGATTCTGTTCAGGTGAGCATGCCATGCTTGGTTACTTAGTAAACTTAATTAAAATTTAACTACGAATAAACTTAGTTGTTCACTTGAAAAAGCTATATTTTTGTTATTTTCATTAAATAATTTATTTGTGTACAAGCGCTGAAGTGAAAGTGTTCAGAGGATGCTGCGTTACTTGTTTATCAGAATCGATGTATATCGGTCTAAGTGTGAAATGCAACCAAATTATTAATTTCAATTATTGTACTTCTTATTTCAATATTCTATGCCATTGTTCCACCTTTTATTACGTTGTATGGCTTGCCTTGTCAGTCGATTGCTAGTCTAGTTAATTAGTGCTCTTGTTTGTGTCTTTTCGCCTTCAGGAAGCAGAATATCTTTTTTATTTTTACCTTTGACGTCTTTTGCTTCCAGCTGATGAACCAAATTCCTGTGTTCTTTCCTACACTCCATTTCTGGGGCTCTCTTTTGAAGGAATGTAAAACTATCTATTTTAGGCCTGAGGTTTTCTCTAAGACGTTTTCATTAATCTTTGCATTTCACTTCCGATATTATATTGCAACTCTAGGCGTGCGATCGCTTGGATGTTGTTGCTGAATTGACTAATAAAATGGTGAGTGAATTCTTCGATTGCTAAATGCAATCGCTGATATTGCAGTTCATCACGTGAGACGGTCAGTTCTGGCGCTGCGGCACAGTTCACTGTGCTATTTCCCTTTTCAGTTGGAATGTTTTAACGTCAGCGCAAATAAATTGAATTTATCCGGTTTATGGAAATTCCCCGAAGAGGAGTCTGAACGTTATTTACAATTAAATGTTTGGATGGCCGCCGGGCACACTTGCATAAGTTGTGTGACGAGTTGTAAGTATTTTTGTTGGTCATGCTAATCGGTTCTGTGTCTGTTCCCTTTGCAGGTTCACAAGGCCGAAATGGGGAACGCCCAATCGTCTGTTGATGTCGATGCCCTCGTGTCGGCTTTAAGCGCACAACACCAATATCAATGAGGAGTGGCTACGGGAAAACTCCAGGACGGACCTTTTGCCGGACAGCGTTCCCGACGTCCTGGTGATGCTGCTTATATTGACTACGATGGCGTTGGGGACAATTCTCTACTACGTGAAGAAGAGCTTGGAGGTGCTATTCGAGCGCGGCGAACGCATGGAGGATTTTCAGATGCGTCGAGGGGCGCTGAGGCCGCCAAGATGCAACAATCATCAGGATCAAGTGTAGTTACAAACATTAACATTAGCGGTGACGTGGTGGTGCTGGTGCAACAGCCTTGCGCAAGGCGGGCCGGGCAGCCGCGAGAAGCGGGGAGCAATGAACGTCCCTGTTCCACTGCTAATGTGCGGGAAAAAGTTAGATTTTTGAAAAAGTTTGATTCTGAAAATTAGGTTGCGTTAAGTGGGATCAAATATCCAATAAATTAAATTGAAAAAATGAATATTGAAAGATGAAAATTTACAATCCAACGTGGCGTTGAAAATTAGGTTTCGTGAAGTGTTTATTGGAATTGTTAAAGTTATTATTGAATGGAGTTGTGTTTCTTATAGCAGTTTAATCGTTTTCATTATATCTGGTGTTACCATGGTTGTAAGACGGGGAAGAATTAGAAAAAGGTTTTTTTTTGTTTTTTATTGCGTGTCTTATACATTTAATAAGGTATTCGTTAATAAATCGTTAATGTACTTACGCAAATGGCGTATTTATAATGTTTTTTTGTTTTTTTTTTTTTTTGCGTTTATCTTATTATAAATCTCTATAGTTGTTTGTTTCGAGTTCGTAAATGTAGTTGCGTTTTATCATTTTTTTAAATTTATTCCAGCATTTGGACGGTAAATTAATTAATTAATTTCGTAATGATATTTAAGTGCACATCTTTCAACCGTGTGTTTGTTTAAGCTAAAATTGCTTATCTTTAGTTGTTTCGAGTTGTTTCCGTTTACCTTTGAACAGGGCAATTTATTTTTTTTGTTCGCTTCAGCTGCCCTCGTTTTTGCTCGTGTTGCCAAGTTTTAAATAACTAAAATAATTCTTGGACGGTATTGTTAATAATTTATCAAAATTTCATTTTCACAAATTAAATTTTAGATAGTATGAGATGCGAGACGACTTAAATTACTGACATCAAGTAATAGCGCTATTTTTAACCTAGGGTTGTCGAGTTAATTTTGAATATTTTGTGAAACGACTTCGTTAATCCTCTTAATTCCTTTTGAGATCTCTTGTATTTTTTATTACCTGGTTACATGCTTCGGAGGGGGGGGGGGGGGGAAGTAATGTGCGCGAGCGTTTACTCTTGCCTTCATTGTCTTGTGGTCACTCTTGTCCTCCCCGTCTCGCAGCCTTTATAAGGCGTTGTCACTTTTCGGCTGACGCTCAATCATATTCGTCCGCACCTGTTTCTCTCCAATAAAAGCCTCCACCAAGATTACCTCAAGTGTTTCACTGCTCCGCATAATATTACTCACCTTGTTCTTTACAATGCAAAAAAAATCTCCTCCATAAGTAAAATACTGTTGAAGATATAATTGAAAAAGTTGAGCGCTTTTTCCATAAGACGATTATTTTTAGGCTGTGCGGCTTTATTTCTCCTACAGTTTTTCACTTATGATGGAGATCTTTTCAGCATCGTAAAGAGTAAGGTGAGTACTATGAAGTTCAGATGTAGCTTTTTGATAAGTTGATTACAAATTTTTTTATAGCCATTTGACGAAAAAAAGTTTGGAATTCAAACATTTAAAAAAAAATTTTGAAGCGATATCAAAAAACTGGATCTTGACTTTGTAGACCAGTTCTTTGTGAATCGAACAAAAAATTAATCATATCTATGTATAATATTGGCTGATAAATAAGATTTTTTAGAAATTTCCCTCTGTAGAAAATCTGAAGCTTTTCTTCGTTCTTCGGATTCCTTTAGGGCAAACATCTTTAACGTAAATAACTCCAATAAAAATTAAATTACAATTAAACTAAAACATCACTAAAAATTAATTTAAATGAAAGGCGCAATCATTCGGTGTACTGTACAACAAAGTTTTTTTCTTCTCGAATACACCGAAGAAAAAGCAACCTCTGCAGTCTTTGCCATAGCTCGAGCGTTGTTGCCTACCAGCCTTCCATCGCACTAGACCACATGCACTCCTCTTCAATCTTGATAAGCCTACGTAAGACCTACACCTCCTGAGGCCACTACCTTCAGCCACTACCTTCAGCTCGTCATCTCTCCTACATCGAGAGGGCCCTGACGGTGCCATGATCGGCTATTCAACTCTGCCGACCTTCTGCCTCCCTGCGCTTCGCTTCTGCTTCGCCACTCGTGTTCGGCTGCTTTACTGATGTAAGTCACCGTCATGGTTAGCGCCACATTTTTACGTTAGTGACGTCAGTTGCAGTTTAAGTAACCTGCCTTACTTGCCTTTATTAAAATGGGAGATATAATTCTTGAATATTGCCGTCAATAATTAATTTAATTCTTATTACACACTAATACGGCAATTTTTACCGCAGTTTACTAATTATTGAATTTCGTGTTCAATAATTAATTAAACAGCTAAGCCTAGAAATTCCTTAATAATAATTACTGAAGCTGAACGCAGTAGCTCTGCATTATTTTCTGTAGGACTCTCGTTCACCCAATACCTAATCCTCACGTCGCTATTCTTAAATTTTACTTACGCGGTCTTTCTGACCCGTCAAATTTTACGGCGTGACTTAACTTAATATTGAATCAACATTTTAATTAACTAATTTTTGAGCAGTCTTTATCGACTCTATTTTCTTGGACTAAATATCTGTTCTCCTGTGACAGTGATCGTGGCACGGTGCTGGAGGGGCGCAATGGGCGTGCTGGTGTCACAGCTCTCCCGTCTTCCAGCCCATTCGCGGAAGGAAAATCGGTCATTTATTTACTAAATGAAATAAATTAACCTAAACTTTTGATCGTTTCCTATCCCTGCGTCAGTGCCACGTTTCGTTTTTGTCAACCTCTGAGGGGGGGAGGGGGGTATGTGCAAATTTAAAAATTTTGGGGCTCTGAACATCCGTTCGAATGTTTTAAACATGTGAATACATCCAAGCTTATTTTGCTCTGGAAGTATTTTTTATTAATTTTTGAAATTTTATAAGCCAAAAACCATTCGTCCCCTTTAATTCTCGTCTAAATTTAATTTTGAGAAAAATTCACTCTGCACGACGGCCTCAAATTCGGATCATTTGACTTGCGCTGTTTTGTACAAGTGAGTGAAGTATCTGAGCGCTAACTGGTTGGATGAAAGATGTAGTCAATCTCAAAATTATTTGTGTAAAATTTTTTCCAGTTGATGTGTAGCCAGATTACTAATCTTAAGATAGTGAAAATAGAATAAACTACATTCTCTGTCCAACTGCCAAAAAATGACGCGCTTATCAATATTTTCCACGTTGGAATTGGTGTCAAACAAATATTTCAAATCTAAATAGAATATTTTCAGAATATATTAGGTTATTAATCCCACACAACATACATGAGGAAAGTTATGTATATGTACTATCTTAGATACACCACATAATTGCAGTGCTTTGTTTCAATCCATACCACGCACGGAAAAATTGAACAATATGGCACCATCGTAAACTTTTTTTTTTAATTCCTGTTTCTGAAAGTATTTGTCAGAATAAGACAGTTTCGTGCTTATTTGAATTTTTGGAATCGTAAATGAATGAAAATTTGAAGTTAGATTTGAAACAGAGGTGCACAGCCATGAGTCTCATTGACATGCTTCATGTACGACCGACATGTGATTGGCATATGGAGAAAGTATCAAGAAACAATTGAAGGTGTTTGTCACGATAAATATTAGGTTGGTCGAAGATTCTGTTGCACAAAAGCCGACGGAAGCGCATGTGGACATCCCATGTGCTAGTCTTTCGAACTTTATTGTAATCCTCTTTTTTTTCGAACTATGTATGTTTTCTGACGAAAAGGAATGGTGTAGCTGACAATTTTAGAGAGATTCTCTTCCTTCACATTTTGTCTTTAACTAAGTAGCAAGATCAATTTTAAAGAATAAATTTATATGTGTGTTTGAACGTTTCGTGCGCATTTGATTTTGATATCCATAAAATTTAACGACAAAACAACACGATGTTTTCCTTTCTGTAGACGCTAAGGCATTTGAATGCAGTCTAGCCCAGTTAGCAAAGGGTCATGTGGCTCCAACGATATTGTGAGGATTGATTCAGCGACTCACCTGAGGTCGATTCAGAGCAGTACGTTGAGCCAGTACTGCTGATGGCAACATGGTTATGTTCAAGGGTGCTGCATAAAAATGTTTATGGGTGTTACGTAAAATTGTTTATGGGCGGTACGTATTAAGTGCCGTTAAAAAACTATGTCCATGCTAAAGCAGTACACACTCCCAGGATCGTTATCGTCGCCACTGCGGCTCGTTTCAGATAAGTGGAGTTTAATGATGCGATGACTGCAGTGACATGCACAGTCGCGTTGTGGGGAAAGAACTGTAGAAGTGGACAAAACGTGTGTGTTTCTGACCTAGTATTACTGTAATGCTGCTGAAGTACTTAGCCTATTTTTATCAAGGAGTGGTAATCACGGTGAAGTGCAGCTGTTACTGAAGTTAATAATTTGTTTAATGTTTTACTGCAGACATGTTTGAACCTCCAAATGATACCACTCAAATATATCGTAAAATGAATTCTTCCCGTTTTGTGGATATTATGCAATTTCAAATTTCAAACTACTTTGAAGCGTGAGAAGATTTTACCTCGAGCTTAAAACTTCAAAACTCGATAAGTAACTGCTAGAGCATCATGAGGTCTGAAATGATCCTCTCAGTAACCTGTTCACACTGACGTGTGTACATACACAAGGTGCGTATAGCTTGCTACGGTCTACCTTGACCGTGAGCTACCACAGCCCGCACCTGAACTTGCAAGTGCGGGCTGACGGCAGTCGGGGCCTTTATCACGGCCTGCAGTTACCTCTCAAACACACACCATGTGAGGGCTGCCTTGAATTTATAGTCAGTCACTCATTCCTGGGAGGTCAACCGTTTCATACCTTGCAGGTACAAACGCCTAACGCTGGAATATTGGTCAAGGACGAACGACATCGCGCTGGCGATGCTGGTGACCGATCTGCGAGAAAGGGGCATCAGAACCACAGGAGAAGGACACACGCTCTGGGAAAGAGAGGGGTCAGCATTTCAGTACACATAGATACGGTCTCAGGCACTTATTTGCCCCAGCCATGTACACCTTGCTGCTTAGTTACGGTCTTGTGTCTGTAAATCTTACAAAGGCTCGTCAGAATTAGCATCCATCAGTGACTCGGAACAACTTCTCAAAACTGGCTAAAGTGTGTTGATGACATGAGGAGAGCAAGGTTACGAATGAATTTCTTTCTTGCTTGTGTAGCAACAAAACAATAGTTAAAAATTGTCGACTGTTATAACCATTCTCCACTCATTATTAAACGAGGCAAGCTTTTCTTCAGGGGTTGTTGGGGTATCATAGGCTTTTTATGGTTATTTTTTACTAGTTAACCCCCCTTTTTTGAGAAGGGGGATAATATTACGCTGCTGGCGCGCGAGAAGGTCGAGGTTTAGGGTTTTTTGGTGCACGCGACCCGTCAAACATGACGGGAACCGATAAATTCTTGAAAAAACATTTAAGATGTGGATAAAAACAAATATATATAACCCAACAGAACCTGAGATTAAAATATCATTCATCATGTTCACTGGTGAAACTCCCATCGAAATATATCGAAAATATTAAGCATCCTGAACAGCGTGACAGAGTGACAGACTAACTCAGCTTAATTAATCCGGCTTTCCCATGATTTCTTTTGCTTTTCTATGGCTTTCCTATACTTTGCTAACTCTCAACTGCTGATCTTCTATAGATGCTAATCTAACCTACCAAGACATGTGATATTCATTCCGACTCTGAATCTGCTGGGTTAATACCACAAAAATATTGTGGAGTTTATAATGCTTGTATCACAGATACGCTCATCACACACTTTCGGCTGGTGGGTGTGACGCAAGGACAGACGGATGGACGGACGGACGCGGCTCTTCTTATAGCATAGATTAATCTTCTATCTACTACTAAGAATGACCGTCGTGTGTTTATTTATGTTTCGTGTCACGCTCTTAAAAACAGATATGAAGAATTTAGCAGCGGCAGTCTTGGTTTCAGTTGAGTGTAAATTAATACACTAATTTTCGCTGTACATGTGCATTATGACAAGTTACTTTGAAAAATTAGAGAGATCCAGAGCCTTATGTACTCGAGTCCATATCGTGGTTACCGATTTCAGGGGGTATTGCTTATTATAGTATGCTGCTTTACAATATACTGTCTTATATTCAATAATGCCATTCAATGCATGCAATATTGTTTTGCATGTTGTAATATACATACACAGGCTCGCAGTTCCTCTCAGTAATGCTAAATTTTTGTGCATAGGAATACAAAAGGCTATAACTATTTCTATTGCGGCTAAAATTGCAGTACTTCAAGTGTTTATTTGTAATGCGAGAAAGGTATTGAATCCCGTCATTTTTAACGGTCCGTGTACACTTGCAAGTTTATATTACAAGAAGCTTACGACCAGGTTCAACTCCTGTGAGTGTTGAGAATGGCTTTCTTTTCCAGAATTCTACTAATGTACGACATAAGATGCGGGGGGGCGCGAGCCTCCGCAGTAGAGCTTGATTTTTCCAGTAATATCACTTTCACTGCTGAGTAAGTTTGAGGAATAATAATAAAAAATGTTATCATAGATACCGAATTCCTCAGCGTAACATTACACATTGGCTTTCAAAATCTACAGCCAAAGAAACAGTGCCAAAAGTCCCACTATTTTTTTAAATCTAATTGCAACAGAGCAGTATCAATTTTGCTAACGGGTGCCGAACTTGGCAAAAGCAAATAGCTCTCTCGATTGCCAGAGGACTTCTAATAAAATGAAGCAAATACACAGAACCGTTCATGTATATATATTTACTATGGGAAGACAGGTAGTCAGTGCAAATCACACAGGGTGAACTACGGGATAAGGTCTGGTAGTTAGAACAAATAGGAAAGGGTCCAAGAAAATGAAGGGATCACAGAGCTTAATTAAACGTCGAGGTTCAAAAACAATACTTAACCTAAATTAACCTTAAAAGCGCAGCACAAAGGGCTGAAAGTATAACATATGGGTTACTGAGAATAATAATGAAACACAACTTATGAAACACAGCGCATATAACATAGCAAAAATTTTTAAACTATGATTATTACCCCATAGTGGAAATGTTAAATAAGGTAACACAGTTGTCCTACACAGCAAATCGTAATTCGTCGAGTCGTTGCGACGTCAAGAACGTAAATCATAAGCATAGCAAAAATGGACTTGTCATTTTAACTCATAGTTTAACCCTCCTCAAGGGTAATATGTGGTTTAAATTGCTTTTATAAATTTTGGAACCAACTTAAACTTCGGCCCAATTACGCTTGACCTTCAGAACCACGGCCGGCCCTAACCAGGTTAATTCAAGTTTATGCTTTTTCTCGTGATTTTTTAAAAGGGCACGGTCCCCTACCATGACGTCTTTATTTCGACGTTTGATATTTCTGTAAAGGTTCCTTTCTGTAGTGTTATTCAATATAAAATTTCTTATATTCTCTATTGTGCGGGCGGCTTCTTTTGCTCGAAAGTTAACCAAATCTATTTCCTCATCATAACTGTAAGTTATGGTATCAAAACTCTCACTTTGATAAAAGGGGCACGTATCTCTATTAAACACCACGAAACTCGGAGTTTCGCCTAAAGTAGAATTTAGGGCATTGTTCAATGCATTTTCGACGACCTCAAGGCACTGGTCCCATTCGGCATGAGGTACAGAATTTACGTACAGTTTCAATAAATTAGTAATTTTCCTATTATTTCTTTCTACTATAGCGTTGGAATGAGGACTATAAGCCAGAACTTCTTTTTTCGCGATAGCATGAATATTGGCAAACTGCTTTACCGCCACCGACTTAAACTCCAAAGCATTATCAGAAATCAAAGTTTTAGGAAACCCGAAAATGGAAAAACAGTAACTTAAACATGAAATTACCTTCTCTGTACGACGATTAGAAGTCGCGTACAATTTACAGAATCTAGAGAAAAGGTCAATTATTACTAAGATATACCTGTTACCACTATCAGTAACGTTTAGTGGCCCAAGATAGTCCATTGAAACAACCTCAAATGGTTCTTTCGCTACGGGAGCAGTCAAAATTTGAATTGGCACAGATGGTCGTGCCCTATGTAATTTACAAACTTCACAATCTCGAACGAATATTCTCACAATCGTTTTTTGCAAATCATTGTTGAATCTAAGTTTAAATTTAATCAGCGTATGCACATCATCCGTATGGTACATCGCATGTATTGCCAAAATTGCTTTACCCGTAAACGAGTTTGGTACTACTGCTGTTAGTATTGTACTAGGTCGATTGTCGATCTGTCTACGTCGGTACAAAATGTCGTACAGAATTAAAAATTCTGTAGGTCTGGAATTTTAGAGACACTACCATGAAGTAGAGCTTCTTTCACTTCTGTGCAGAAAGGGTCTTTCTCCTGCTCGTCGATAAATTCTTTTATAGTCCAAGAAATTTCATTGTCTTTCGGTACATAGTCTATGAGCTTGGTTCGTACCTCTTTGCTTGCTGAGGCGTCTGCACTGTCGCCATGCGTCGAGTCAACCACCTCCTGTCTAGCCATGTCTTTTTTCCTCTGCGATCGAGTCTCAGCGATACAGACATTTGATTCAAACGTGGATTCCAGAGCATCACAGCGCTCTAATTCTTTAATGGTCAATTTTTCATTGTTTACAGGTAGTGTGCTTAAATAATCAGCTACGACATTTTGTTTCCCAGGCAAATATTTTACAATTGGTTCAAAAGAATGCACATTTATACACCATCTGGCCATATTCGTGTCTTCCGGGAGCTTTTTAGCAAAAAGCGGTGCCAAAGGCCTGTGGTCCGTATAGACACGGATAGGATATCCAGTAATTAAATATTTAAAATATTTAAGAGCTGAATAAAGCGCAAAGAATTCCTTCTTGGTGGTACTATAACTCCAGTGACTAGAGTTTAAACTTTTACTAAAGTAAGCCACAGGGCGCAAAATTTGATCGCTTGAATCTTCTGCCTGCATCAAAACGGCTCCGATCCCAAAGTTAGACGCGTCCGTAAATACGTGGAAGTCCTTAGTGTAGTCAGGATGTCTTAAAACCGTGTCAGAAGTCAAGGCAGATTTAATAGAAGCAAAGCTCTTCTGGCATTCGTCGCTCTACTCATAGTCAACGTCTTTTCTTAAAAGTCTGTACAGGGGGTCAGCAATCTCGGCAAAATTTGGCAAGAAATTCCGACAATAGTTAGCTAAACCCACGAACTGCTGTAACTCCTTTACATTTACTGGCGCTTTGCAAGCCTACAGTCTCTCCGAATTTTTACATCTAATACCATCTGCGGCAATAATGTGCCACAAATATTCAATCTCTTTTTTGAAAAAATGACATTTTTCAAGCTTCAATGACAAGTTACCAGATCGAAGCATCTTAAGTACGCTTCCAATGTCAGCCAAATGCTGATTTTTAGTTTTGGAATATACCAAAATATCGTTTAGAAAATCGAACGCCATTTTCCCCAGAATAGGCGCAAGGGCAGAGGTCATCACCCGCTGGAATACACTTGGACTGGTACTCAAACCGAACGGTATCCTGCGGAAATGGAACTTCCGATATTTGACACTAAAAGCAGGGAATTTCCTACTCTCTTTGTCTAATTCGACCTGATGGAAAGCAGAGCGAAGATCTAAATTAGTGAACCACGTGTTACCTCCCAAGGTCGATAATATTTCATCAATTCTGGGTATAGGATAAGATTCTTTCACCAAAACTTTATTAAGAGCCCTAAAATCAATGACGGGGCGGAGCTCCCCGCTTTTTTTTTTAACAACTATGACAGGAAAATTAAATTACGATATCGATTCCTCAATTATTCCCTGTGAAAGCATATCATTAGTAATTTTTACAACTTCTTCCTGATATTTATGAGGAATTCTGTATGGAGCTAAATTTAGTACTGGTGCATCCGGTTTCAACTGAATCCGGTGCGTCATAACATTAGTAACACCTATAGTTTCGCCTTCTAACGTAACTACATCACGAAACTGATTTAATAAATTCATTAAGGGCAACTGCATGTCCTCTTCATGACATGAAATATCAACACGCGTTAAAGGACGTCGTACGTCCTGCTTTCCTGCACTCGACACACCTAATTGTGCATTAACTCCCAACTCCTCCTTACTAGCAAGAACTTGATTTTCGCCGCGCTCGTCAGACTGAAACCCAAGTTTCCTCCCCGCTATGGCCTTAATTCCACCACCAGCCGAGAGAAACTGCATTGAATCCGACACAGCGTCAGAACCTTTCTCCACATTATTAGCGTCTCTAAGTGCTGTTTCAACGCTAGTGATATAAATTTCGTTCTCGATCTCATCAGGTGCAATTAATTCCAAATTGCATAACATAGTATTCTCGGTAAAGTAAATAGTATCTTCTTGTACATTTAAAATCATTACAGGCACCACGCCGTCTTCCTCGACACGAACAATTGACTCGGCCAAAAGGGCTCCATTTTCAAAACATCTTTTCAAAATTAAATACTCTCCAGGAGTTGCTTTCTTAACAAATCCGTACACTAACTTCATATAGTTACTGGGCACCTCCACCGGAGGGCAATGAACTGTCAGCGGCGCTCTCTTTTTTTCTCGCCTTCCGCTCTGCTCTGCCTCAAACGCAGGCACGGCTTTTTTACTTCTTGGCAGTTACTATTTCTCGCGCGGTAACTGTCTCTGTTGCTCTTCCTGGCAACTATCACATCAGACAACAAGCAGTCGCTGTTTTTAATACTATTTATCACGGCATCTCTACTTAGTGTCGGTTCCACATTTAATTCATTAAATTGTAAAGTAACACCTTTCCATACGAGGGTTCCGATTTTAAAGTTAATGATGGCATCACTCAGCACATCTCTTCCTAGTATGAGATCATAATTAAATTTTGCATCTTTAACAATCGAAGCACTAGTTTTAAGTACTCTGTTAGTACCAGGAATTGAAATAGTCAAATCGGCTTCTCCACTGACGTCACTTCTACTATTAATACCTTCCACAGTCAGGCAACTCGGCTTAATCTCCTCCTTTACGCGCTTAATATGTTTGTAACTAATTAGGCATTTTTCGGAGCCGCTATCTAGTAGGGCACTTAAATACTGATCATTACGACTAAAAATTATTGTGGGTTTATTAGATTTTCGAAAAACCACTAATTCAGTGCCTTTTTTATTGTAATTGCCCTTCACAACACTAGTGGAGATGTAAGCCTCAACAGCATTGTTTTGTTGTTGACTATCATCCGCAAGCTTTTCGTCTTGCAGTAATTTGTACCTATTATCACACTTGAACAACGGATCAATGAAGGATTCAAATTTGATTGTCTCGGGGGTATCTGGAATCTCGACCACAGCTTCAGGATTTACGAGAGCGCTGCTCTTTCTCTCGGGCTCAATCTCGTTCTCACTGCTACCTTTTCCTACTTCTACTCTAAAAAAATCCCGAGCATCAGGCTCAGAATCTACAAAATGCACCTCATGTCTACCACGCGATTGACTACCTCTGTTTACGTTGCAACCGCGTAGATAAGCTTTGTAGCTCCTAACCTCACTACCTGACGCTTTACAATTTTTCACTACATGCGGACCCCCGCATGCGAAACATGCTGGCGCGCCATTTCCTCTTGCTTTTAACTAAAATCTCTGAGATCTACACTCAAAATGACCAAACATGGAACATGAACTACAGAATGGGAAACCTCGCTTTCTAGCTCCCGCAAAATGCCCTGAGGCCTGACCAGAACTACTTTCTGTCCGCACAGTATTGCACTCCATGGAACCTATTCCTCTATCTCCTACGTAACCACTAAACTCCCTTGCTCTTTCACGAGGATTTCGTAACCAGGGTTTAGGAGTTGTTCTACGTTGTCCTGCTCGATTCCTACGGTAGTTCCCGAAACTCCCGAAATTCCCATAGAAAACTTCACTCACCTGCAAAGAGTCCTGCGCTTCAACACATTCATCAAGACCATCTGTCACATCGGCTAAGTAAGTTTCTTTATCGTACCTCGTTGGGTACTGCACCGCAAGGATTTTCTTTGTCTCTGCCTGACTCCTTAAAGCAACTATCAACCGCGCTAGCAGTTCCTCCGATGTGCCAAATTGACATTCAAAAATTTTTTTCGAAAATGATTCGTCCAACAAAGGGCCCGAAATGGTTAACGCGAGGCTTTAAACTATGCTGTCTCCTACGAAACGTTTGAGTTCAGCCTGAGTTGCACAAGCCTGGTAATAAGGATGACGCTGCCAACCCAGCGTGCTTGAATTCAATATATTCTCTGACAATTTACGTATTTTTGCAAAAGCTGTGACCAATTGAGCTGCTAAAGCATCGTTGCGTACCACCTGCAACTCATTGAGATCGCATGCCAGGGCGTGAATTGACTTTTCACCCCTGCATACGTAGATATCGTCCAAGATTTTACCCACTTCCTCGAAAGTGTAATTTAGGTCTGAGTTCACTAACTTTGTTACCACAGAATTAAAATCTCCTACTTGTTTATTGGCAGACCGAACAAGAAGCTCTTTCTTGTTTTCGTCGGAACTCACATCTGGCAGAAGAGACATGTAAGCTTTTAGATTCATTATGTGAGTACCCCAGCTTATATTTTCGAGAAATTCCGGGTCTTCATTTGTACGTCTCCCCCTACAAAATGGGTATCTCTGCATTTGCCAATATTGTTCCAGCCCAAGGAATATTTGCAGCAATTTCCCTAGCCAACAGAGTCCTATCACTAGCACTCGTACCAGGCGCAGTGGCCCCTCCTGGAGTGGTCATGGTTGTATTTTGGGTAGCTGTAAAACGTGGGACGCTATTCCTACCAAATCTTGTCTTTATCGTATCTGATCGTATGTATTCCTCGGAGTCCGAGGTATCCGACATCAGTTTTTTTGTAACATTAATATTTAAAATTCAAAATTGCACCTCACCGTTAATACAACAAAATTCAAAAGTTTCACAATATGCAAAAAAATATACGTACTAACAATACACGATCAATAACACCATTTCCTCACTACCACACACCCTGAAATTTAGGCGAGAAGCTCGAAACAGCAAAAAAACTCCGTAAGTACACCAAAAAACAACAAAAATCACCCGAGCCTTTTACCACCAATACAAATCACAACAATACAAGTTACACTTACTCTGGGAAAGCTGCGAACAGAATACAATCCGTTTGAACGGTAATTTACCGAAGTAATCCACCTAATGCGCGTCACACTCCGCCTTACACTACATCTAAAATCTGACTGAACGTCTCAATGAAACAAAGAGTCAGCGACTCTGTCAAAGCTGTCGCTCAGTGCAAGTGCAACCTTGGCCAGCGCATAAAAAACCTATTTAAAAAAAAACACCTAGCTGCCGTTGCTTACTCTCTTGGTACAGGTGCACTCGCTCACGCACAGAAGAATCCCACACTCTGTACTTAACTCAAAACGTCGTACTGAAGGGTGGGACGCCGCTGCTGAACCGCAGATGTTTTAGACGTAGATTGTGTAGTATCTACTACTGTTGTATTCGTAGATAACACCGCAAAAGTCTTTTAATTTAGAGTATCATTTATTGTCCGTTGCCACAAATCACTGCAAAAGTTTGTAGAAAACTGTTGCACTCTCACTTATCACTCGTAGTAGGAGTGGGTCCTCCAAAAGTGATTTCTAGTACAATTTCGAGAACTTCCCCTGCGTCGAACAACAATACACGGGTACGGAATGGGGAGTCTACATCAATCCACGCTGAAAACTGCGCATATGATTCCAATAGCGCCTCAAACGGAATTTCAAATCCCAGAACTAGAACCGAACGACGAGGCTGCCAAATCTGGTTATCCTTGCTGCCAGTCATCGAAGATGTATTGAAAGTTCTGCAACTCTTCAGCACAGGTGCAACTTCAAACTTCTTTCTTCGTTAAAATCTTATCTTCTTTTAGGTTTGAGAAGTATCACACGGGGTCTTGAAATCGCACCAGACTAGGCCACCATAATATGCAGGGCAGTGAAACACTTGAGGTAATCTTGGTGGAGGCTTTTATTGGAGACAAACAGGTGCGGTAACAGGTGCGGATGAATATGATTGAGCGTCAGCCGAAAAGTGACAACGCCTTATAAAGGCTGCGAGACGGGGAGGACAAGAGTGACCGCAAGACAATGAAGGCAAGAGTAAACGCTCGCGCACAATATAAACAGGCATAGGTGCTGTTGATAAGTTAAATGAATATTTTTTATTGCCGTTCAAAGTAATAACTAAAATGTAATATATTTAGTGATAAAATATTCAAAACTTCTTAAAATTTATTCAAGCGATATCAACAAACTGGATCTTAACTTTGTAGACCAGTTCATTGTGAATCGAACAAAAAAACTAATCGTCTCTATGTACAATATTGACTGGAAAATAAGATTTTTCAGAAATTTCCCTTTGAGGGGGGAGGGGAGTGGATAAATTTCAAAAAATTTTGTGCTCTGAACATCCATTTGAATGTTCTAAACCTGTTGTGAATACCTCCAAGCTCACTTCGCTCTTGAAGTATCTTTTACCATTTTTTCAAGTTTTATTAGAAAAACCGTTCGTCCCCCTTGAATTCCTTATTCCTGAGGATCTTCAGTTGTAAATAAAATAAATTGATTCACTACGTACAACTGATTTGCTAACCAGAGGCTACTCACTGTTCGATTGCAAATGCTACGTAGCTTCAATTATTCCAGTTAATTGAAACCATCCCAATTCTTGGTAACCCCTTCTCCGTCAACTAATGCAAGTATTGAGTAAGAACAAAATTAAGAAACTGCATGTGTAGGTACTACTTCAATTTCTACTACAAACGTACTTGTGACAACACGGGAGCAAGAATTGAACGAGAAAACTGAAAAGTTTTACTTTTTACCGCTAGCGTAAAACAAACCTGGGCGGCCAGAGAAATTTTCTACAATTCTTAAAATTTCCCAATTTCCATTGAATCATCCTGTCAACTGATATTTATTGATACTATTAAAACACAATATGCCCGCTCATCCCGAAAACAAAGGCAGATAAAGCGTCCGTTTCATCCCAAAAGGAAAGTGAGCGAGGCTACAATTGGATGAGCTGCAACACGGCGTCTAGCGTGGAAGTTCATGACCATCTTAGGTCATAGGGTGAGAAAATTCTATGAACTTGGAAACATCCCAAGTTTCTCTGATAGTTGGACAGTCAAATCGTAGCTCAGAAATGAGCCGCGCTATGGGCTGACCTGCCGCCAGCAGGAGCAAGCGTCAGGACGGTGTGGGTCACAGTCTCCCAGTCTAATTTTGGTACATGCTCCACGTACAACTCTGGTAGAGGCTGGGCAGGCAAACAAGTGCATGCATCGCCTTCGTCAGTTACCGAGAAAGGCCGCATCCATACGTCTGGAACATGAACGAGTTTTAACTTTCTGTGGGAACTCCTTACGTTACGAAAGTAGTTGTAGAAATTCGAATGACTACATTCAATAGTGCGTGAGAAAAAACTTTTAATAACATTCGTATTAGAGATGAAAGAATGCACTGAAACGTAGAAATCACGGCATTAATTTTTCCGACTTAACGTTCAATTAGATAATTCTAACATAGAATCTGCAGTCATTAAGGGTTAGAAATGAGCCGCGCGACTGTTTTACGGAAAATTTATTAGGTCATTCAAGTTTAATAACAGCACACGCGGATTACAAGCATAAAAACATTACACTAGATTGATTACACTCGGAACACACTTTTAGTTGCATGAGTTCTGAACCTTGATGCTGGTGGATTTGAGGTAACTGATTCCGAAAATCAGAATTTTATTTCGGCCTTTAATTTCTCACTAGTTTTAAAAATTTCTCCACTTCTTCAAAATTACATTTTAGTGAATCTGAAATTGTCAAAGAACAAGTATAGAGTAAAATATGAGCGAGCTAACTAAAAAACGACGTTTCGACCTTCTACTGCGGTCGTTATGAAAACATACCTGTAAAACACATGGCAAAGATTGATAAAACTGAAAGTTCAAAGTCATTCAACTTCTGTCAGCTAGGCTAAATACTTATAAGTTGAAATCTTAATTGGTTCAAAATACAAATTAGGTAGCTATTTGGGTAAACGGAGAACGCTAACGAGCGAAGTGCTCTGATCAAGCTTGGCGTGAGGCTGGTGGAGTGAGTTTATGATGATGCCTCAGCAACATTTTGTTCTCGGCAAGCTTATTCTATGTGAATTAGTTTAGGTAGTTGGACACAGAACACTTACATAAGAAGAACATCAAATTTATGGTGGACCGCAAGCCCGCTCTAGACAAACGTACTCACGCACGCCAACCAATCAGCTTCTAGCAGCCATAACTCGCAGCTGACGTCATTGGTGCCAAGGCTTTCAATTGGCTGCGTATCCAGGCTTTACTATGATACTCGCTAGGATTGGAATTCAAGTTTTTATTCAAAAGTTATGAAACGGTTCTTGGCGTAATAAGGATAGTGAAAGCCAAAATAGTACATTTCGATTTTATTGATAACACTTTTTTATATTGTCCTTCACTATACATAAACGTGAATGTGCATTCATGAACATATTTATAATTTATATTTAAAAACTAAGGTGCATTTAAATTAGCCTCAGGTTCTAAATGTGATAAAACGTCGGTGCCGTATATTAAGTTTTTCGGAAAGAGTTCATCACCATTTTAAACCATTAAATACCAGATTCTCATATTAGTCGAAACAATACGAAAATGAATAAATTAAGATGTTTGAGTTATAAAAAAATGTTAAAAAATAAGTAGCACAATTTTCCATTAGGCGTTTTTTAAACGTACGTAAGGAGCCATTTCTACTGCAATCTTCGTTTCACCTTTGTCAGAGGCTCGCAGCCGACTAACGACTTCAGATTCAAACAAGAGACACGTAAAAATTTATCGGCTCCGTCATTGGCCAATTGGCCCCTACGTCATTGTCAACAGAGCTGAAACTCACTTAGTGATAAGTTGAGGATCTTCTAGTATATGATCTGTGAGTTGGAGAATTCGTTGTACATCACACTTATTATCGATGCAAATTTTCTGGTTTCTAATGCTTCCGCAATTTTTATTGACACTGTCTCGGAGCAAGTGTGCATCATGCTGAAAGCTGGAAGGAATGCATGAAGGTGGGGTAGTTCTTTTTGGTGATCATCTCTAAAGTGTTTGAAGATCCTGCTGGATCTTCAAACACAGTCGAAGACAGCAAATCATCCGTGGAAATATGGACGAGGAGCAGCAATCTTGCTACCTTCAGCTGCAGGGAAATTTTTTTCAGCAAAAACAGCCAAAGTAATGACGAGGAGCAGCAAAGGGTTACCTTACCATATGTAAGATAAAGTTGACGAAATTTTTTCAAGGGTCCACGGTTTTTAATGTTTAACATTTTATCAGGATAGCTTCGGTTAGGATACGGTAAGTTAGTTTATGTAAGGTTAGGATGAGTTAGGGAAGACTACGTTGTGTTAGAATTTCTTATGTAATTTTGACAGAATTTTTTCACTAGACCACTTAGCTTAATAATGACATAGGTTAATTTAGGTTAGGATAAATTAAGAGATGTTAGGTTAGGAAAGGTTAAGATATGGTATAATAGGATAGGTTAACGATATGTAAGGTTAAGATAGGTTAAAGATATATAAGATTACAATAGGTTGGGTAATGTTGATCGAATTTTTTCACGGAACCATTAGTTTTTTTTATTTGACATATTATCAGGATAGGTTCAGCTAGGAAATGTTAGGGTGAATATGCTAGATTATGATAATTATTCTAAGTTAGTTAAGGATAGGTTAGTTTAGCATAGGTTAGGTAAAGTTGTTGAAATTTTGTCACCGGTTCACGATTTTTAATGTTTGACATATTATTAGGATCGGTTTAGTTACCATAGGTTAGGGTAGGCTTGATTAGAATGTGTTAGATAAGGGTAGGTTAGGTTGGAATATGTTATGTTAGAATTGGTAAGGTAATGTTGATGGAATTCTATCATTGGTCTACGGTTTTTTATTGACATATTATCAGGAACCGTTTAATTAGGATAGTATACAATGGGTTAGAAATTGTTAGGTTAAGATAGGTTAGGTTAGAATATGTTATTTAAAAATTTAAGTAATGTTGACCTAATTTTTTTCACGGGTTCAACTAGCTAATTGATGACATTTTCCGTGGAATTGCCACGAGTCATGCTAGTAATATGTGAAATTGCGTTCATTTTTCAAACTATGGCTTACATCGAAGTTATGAGAATACTGACCCATCTTTGAACATATGGGTGATGTGCGAGAAAAATACTACGTTCATTTTCTTATCCAAGTTACCATTATCGCTTGGTAGGAGTTAGCTAAAATGTTTAGCGAAATTTTCCCTCTTTGAATCTTAGAATTTTACATTCGAGACAAAATAAGTTTCTTTAGCTTTTCCCAAGATTTGTGGTTCCGACAAACCCCAAAATCCAACGTTTGTATGTACTGCCGTGGCACCGTTGGAGAGTCGCAAGCGTTGGTTAGTGAAGGCTTTTCTATGTTGAATGGTGTTTCCTACCCGAATAATTCTCAGGAAAACATAACTGTTAATATACAGTGAGTCTAAAAATA